>CM053769.1:155250904-155268628 GCA_028658325.1 Potorous gilbertii | reverse complement strand
GGACTAATGAAAAGAAATGCTTGGGAAGGTGGCCTAGTGCTACCAGATCTCAAATTGTATTATAACGCAGCAATTATCAAAACCAATTGGTACTGGCTAATAAACAGAAGGGTAGACAAGTGGAATAGGTTAGGTACTCAAGACACAGTAGGCAATGAATATAGCAATCTCCTGTTTGATAAACTCAAGGATCCCAGCTTCTGGGATAAGAATCACTGTTCAACAAAAATTGCTGGGAAAACTGGATAACAGTGTGGTGGAAACTAGGCATAGACCAATGCCTGACACCTTACAAAAGAATAAAGTCCAAATGAGTACATGATCTAGGTATAAAGACTGATATCATGGACAAACTGGAGGAGCAAAGGATAGTATATTTATCAGATTTATGAAGAAGGGAAGAATGTTTTGCTAAAGAAGAGATAGAAAGCATTATGAAGTGCAAGATGGATAATTTTGATTACATTAAACCGAAAAGTTTTTGCAAAACCAAACCCAATGCAATCAAAATTCAGAGGGATGTAGTATATTGGGGAAAAAAAATTTATAGCTAATTTCGGAGATAAAGGCCTCATTTCTAGAATATATAGAGAACTGAGTCAAATGGACAACAATACAAGTCATTCCCCAATTGATAAATGGTCGAAGATATGAATAGGCAATTTTCAGAGGAAGAAATTAAAGATATCTATAATCATATGAAAAAATGCCCTAAATCACTTTTGATTAGAGAAATGCAAATCAACTACTACATCACACCTATTAGATTGGCAAACATGACAGAACAGGAAAATGATAAATGTCGGAGAGGATGTGGGAGACTTGGAACACTAATTTATTGTTGGTGGAGCTGTGAGCTCATCCAACTATTCTGGAGAGCAATTTGGAACTATGCCCAAAGGGCTACAAAAATGTGCATACCCTTTGACTCAGCAATATCGCTTCTAGGGCTGTATCCCCAAGAGATTATAAAAATGGGAAAGGGTCCCACATGTACAAAAATATTTATAGCAGCACTCTTTGTGGTGGCCAAAAACTGGAACTCAAGGGGATACCCATCAATTGGGGAACGGCTGAATAAATTATGGTATATGAATATAATGAAATACAACTGCACTATAAGACATGATGAACAAGAAGACTTCAGAGAGGCCTGGAAAGACTTATATGATCTGATGCTGAAAGAAAGAAAAAGAACCAGGAGAACTTTGTACACAGCAATGACCACAGCGTGCAAGAGTTTTTTCTGGTCGACTTGGAACTTCATAGCAATGCAAGGACATTAAAAAAAAAATTCCCAATGGTCTTCTAAGGCAAAATACCTTCTACATTCAGAGAAAGAACTATGGAATTCAATCGCAGAATGAAGCAGATCATTTGTGTGTGTGTGTGTGTGTGTGTGTGTATTATGTTTTGGTTTGTTATATGATCTCTCCCATTTATTTTAGTTCTTCACAGCATGACTATAATGAAAATGTATTCAGTAGGAATGTATGTGTAGATACTATATAGAATTGCATGCCATCTTGGGGAGGGAGGGGGGTGGTGGGGGTAGGTAGGAGGGAAAAATATCTAAAGTTTCATGGTAGTGATTGTATAGCATTAAAAATAAATAAAATGAATTTAAAAAAAAGAAAAGAAAGTCAAAGCTCCTCCATCCAAAGCCTCCAAGAAAAATATGAATTGATGTCAGGCCATAGAAGAGCTCAAAAAGGATTTTGAAAATCAAGGAAGAGAAGGGCAAAAATTGGGAAGAGAAATGAGAGTGATGCAAGAAAATCATGAAAAATGAGTCAACTGCTTGTTAAAGGAGACCCAAAAAAATGCTGAAGAAAATAACACTTTAAAAAATAGACTAACCCAAATGGCAAAAGAGATCCAAAAATCCAGTGAGAAGAATGACCTAAACGCAGAATTGACCAGATGGAAAAGGAGATTCGAAAGCTCACTGAAGAACATAATTCCTTAAAGATTAGAATAGAACAGATGGAAGCTAACGACTTTATGAAAAATCAAGAAATTATAAAACAAAACCAAGGGAATGAAAAAATAGCAGACAATGTGAAATATCTCATTGGAAAAACAATAGACTTGGAAAATACATCCAAGAGAGATACTTTTTAAATTATGGTGTTACCTGAAAGCCATGATCAAAAAAGAGCCTAGACTTCATCTTTCATGAAATTATCAAGGAAAACTGCCCTGATTTTCTAGAACCAGAGGGTAAAATAAATATTGAAAGAATCCACTAATAACCTCCTGAAAGAGATCTGAAAAGAATTCCTCCTAGGAATATTTTAGCCAAATTCCAGAGTTCCCAGGTCAAAGAGAAAATATTGCAAGCAGTCAGAAAGAAACAATTCCAAGTATTGTGGAAATACAATCAGGATAGCACAAGATTTAGCAGCTTCTATGTTAAGGGATCAAAGGGCTTGGAATATGATATTCCAGAAGTCAAAGGAACTAGGATTAAAATCAAGAATCACTTACCCAGCAAAACTGAGTGTAATACTTCAAAATAATCATTCAATGAAATAGAGGACTTTCAAGCATTCTTAATGAAAAGACCAGAACTGAATAGAAAATTTGACTTTCAAACACAGAATCAAGAGAAGCATGAAAAAGTAAACAGGAAAGAGAAACCATAAGGGGCTTACTAAAGTTGAACTGTTTACATTCCTACATGGAAAGATAATATTTGTAATTCTTGAAACTTTTCTGAGTATTTGGGTAGTTGAAGGAATAATATACATATTGATAGAGGGCACAGGGTGAGTTGAACAGAAAGGGATTTTTATTTTTATATCTAAAAAGGGATTTTTATTTTTATATCTAAAAAATAAAGTTATGGGGTGAAAGAGGAATATATTGGGAGAAGAAAGAGAGAAATGGAAGGGGGTAAATTATCTCTCAAAAAAGAGGCATGAGAAAGCTTTTACAATGGAGGGGGAAAGAGAGGGAGGTGAGAGGGGAAAAGTGAAGCTGACTCTCTTCACATTTGGCTTAAGGAGGGAATAACATGCTCACTCAATTTGATATGAAAATCTATCTTACAAAACAGGAAAGTAGAGAAGGAGATAAGTGGGGTACGAGGGGGATGATATAAAGGAGAATGGGAAGAAGGGGTAATTAGAAGTAAACACTTTTTGGGGAGGGACAAGGTCAAAAGAGAGAATAGAATAAATGGGGGGCAGGATAGGATGGAGGTAAATATAGTTAATCTTTCACAACACAACTTTTTTGGATGTCTTTTGCATAACTACACATGTGTAGCCTATATTGAATTGCTTGCCTTCTCAGTGGGCAGGGAGGAAGGGAGAGTAGTTGGAACTCCAAGTTTTAAAAATCAATGTTAAAAATTGTTTTTACATGCAACTGAGAAATAAGAAATACAGGTAATAGTGTATAGAAATCTATTTTGCCCTGTAAGAAAATAGAGGGGATGGGGATAAGGAAAGGGATGGGGTGTGATAGAACGGAGGGCAGACTGGGAGAAGGGTAATCAGAATGTCCAGTTTCTTGGGGTGGGGGAAGGGGAGAGATAGGGAGAAAATTTGGAACTCAAAATCTTGTGGAAATGAATGTTGAAAACTAAAAATAAACTAATTTAAAAAAAAGAAAAAGAAATAGCCCAGGATTCAAGACTAAGAACCTTGAGCGTAACACTGCTTCCAATTCAGTACCTTCAGTCATGACTCTTGGAAGCAATACCTATGGAGGTACAACCTGGCAACTGCTCCCAAAAATGCTACAACCACAGCTAATGAATAGCAGAAAAGAAAATTCTTGCCACCTAAGTCCTTGGCATTGCCAAGAGGTTCAATATCAAAAACTGGTATGATTTTATATTAAAGAAGGGGCATTAACTTCTGCATTGTTGTTCCACCCTAAAGACCATGAGACTTTTCCATCTGACTTCAACCAATCAATCAATAAACATTAAGCACCTACTACGTGCTAGGCACCGTACTAAGTCACTTGCAGCTGAAATATTCCATACTGGCTCCCATGTTAGAATGTGAGCTAAGAGCAAGTACTGTCTTCCTTTTCTTTGTATCCCCAGCACTTAGCATCGTGCTTTGCACATAGTAAATACTTAACAAATGCTTCAATCATTCATTTTTTCATTTACTCATTCATTCAAATTTAACCTCAGATACTTAACTAGATAAGTAATTGGGAAATCATATAACCTCTGTCTGCCTCCACAGGGTAATAAAAGCACTTGCCTCCCAGAATTGTTGGGAGGACAAATTAGATAATATTTGTACTTTGAAAACCTTAAAGCACTATATAAATGCTATTGCTGTTATAATAACTGAGGCTCAGGGAGTTTAAGGGACTTGACCAAATTCAGTACCTGGAAAGGATTTGAACCCAGATTCTGTGCCTATGAGGATAAGACTCTTTCAACTCTATCCCACTGACTCCTATCACATTGGATTGATAGTGTCCAAATCTACTTTATGAAAAAGAAAAAAG
Source organism: Potorous gilbertii (assembly GCA_028658325.1). Lineage (NCBI taxonomy): Eukaryota > Metazoa > Chordata > Mammalia > Diprotodontia > Potoroidae > Potorous > Potorous gilbertii. The sequence continues at coordinate 155,264,146 of CM053769.1, read as the reverse complement.
GGGGAGGGTTGGTGCAGGAAATTTGTCTGGTAGCATTATTATGACTAGCAAAAAATTACCAGTCTTCAAAGTAATTTGTTAAAAAAGTGAAAAAAACACTCAAGCAAATTTATTTTGTCCAATGGTCCAGTCTCATCTTTCTACGATTATGTTGTCAAGTAAAAGAAAAATTACAATAAACTCTCACGATAATATTATATTGAGTGTATTCACAGGATATATATGTGTATATATATATATATATATATGCATGTATAAATATGTATGTATGTCTGTGTATGTATCTGCTTTTGTGGAAATAAAATCTGTGCATTGATTGATATTTTTAATGTGTTAATATCTTTCCATTTGCTTGGCACTGGAGAAGTTGTAATCTTATGACATTTCAAAATGATTCTGAGTACCTACAAATAATGCATGGTCCATTAGAATTGTTTTATTGAAGGGAGAAATATTGTGAGAGTCTACTTAAAAGCAAAAAGACTAAAGAAATTACCAATATAGTTTCCTAGGCCAATTTCAGGAATTTTAAGAAGAGTCTCTAAGTGAATGCTTATATAATCATAACTGTCAATGCAAAAGAAATAGAAAATTTAAAAATAGTCTCATTGAGGTGGAATATTCTAAAACTGAATAATAAATATAACCTGAAAATTACTTTATTATTTACTTTAAAGCAATATAAAGCATTCAAGAAAGAGAAGAAAATTGCAAAAAATTACAGAAAATTACTTCCATGTTCTGTACCAGTTGAGGAATTTATAAGATTTTACCAGCTACAGAGAGAGTCTGATGAACTCTAATATTTAAACAGATAAAACATACTGACTAGTCCAATGTTTTAACATTAGGTAGCACATTATAGAGAAAAGGCATTACAAGTAAGTATAGTATGGGTCTAGAGCAGGGGTAGGAATCTTGAGGCCTAGAGGCCCCATGTTGCCCTCTAAGTCATTGGGTGCAGCCTTTTGACAGAATCCAAGTTTTACAGAACAAATCCTTTTATTAGAGGAATTTATTCTATGAAGTTTGAATTCAGTCAAAGGGTCACACTTGAGGACCTAGAGGGCCACTTGTAACCTCAAGGCTACATGTTCCCCACCCCTGTTGTAAACCACATTACTACCACTTCCCTCTCTCTCTCTCTCACTGGAGCTGGCCTGTTCACCTTACCTGTGCCGACCACGTAAGGATGGGATTCTCCCAGAATGATTATGTCACATCGCTACAACTCACCGTCCAGGTTCTGGGGTAACCCTGATTTGGGGGAGTTATACATTCATTCACATTGATAGCTCCTGAGCTGCCACCAGAATGCTTCCCATTCATATAAATCAGCCAAAATTAAGCCATTAACTTTTTATATAATTTTTGCTCATTATCAAATCACACGCATTTATTTCCTCTCATCTCCTCTCAACTTAATTGTAATAAAATGTAATAAATATATATGGTCAGGCAAAGTAAATATCCAGAGTGTTCATGGCCAAAAATGTACCTCATTCCACATGTCAGGAAATGCTTCATCCTCTGGATCATCATTGGTCATTGCATTTATCAAAGTTCTTAAGTCTTCTGTTGTTTATTGTCATTACTCTATAAACTGTTCTGATTCTGCTTATTTTACTTTGCATCAGCTCATGTAAGTCTTGCAAAATTTATCTGACACTATGCACTTCATCATTTTTGGCAGTGCAATAATATTAACTCAATCTTGGAAAATGTACTAAAGAAAAGACAAAAGTAAGAGCAATCCTAACAGTTCACACATAAACCTGGTTACACTACCCCACTAATGCATAAACGTCTTGAGAGAAGAGCAGGCACAAAACAAGAAGGCCCCTCAATAGAAAAACCTTACAACATTGGACTTCAGGTCTTTGTGCCCTTGATTTCCTTAAGGAGTAGTCTGTTGAACGCTTCATCTTTTAGATAGGGACATTCTTATGGGACTCTCTGCTCTCTTGATGTATGAAGCTACTTTTCTGCTGGCTAACAGTCTTAGACTGATGAAGTTGTGCTAAGTTCTTTCAGTAAGAGCAGAGACTCTAAGCCTGGAGTCTGCAGAGCTATTCCAGTCTCCTTCTATGTCTGGGCTTTAAAGGAGCATAAGCTCTTTCAGCAAAAGAGTGCCCCTAAATCTTTAATCTGCAGAGCAATTCAGGTCTTTCTTGGTTCTGAAATTTTCCTGTCTCAAGTTGTAGGTGGTAATCATACTCATTTATTACCTTTCCATGAAATGCTTTCTTTCACATTCCCATACCATCTCCACTTTTTGAAACCTTGTCTACCTTCCAAAAATCCTATCAGATATTGCCTCATTCATGAAACTTTTCTTGATACCCACAAAGGGGCATGAGTCCTCTTCTTCTTGAGGGTGCAAAGTACTTTTCCAATTCTGTGGGTACCCTTATCCACCTTGGAACAAGTTCAATCGCCATTCCTGGTAACTACTTGGAAATTTGGATTGAGCATATGTAGCAGTAATATAAATGGAAAGCTCTTTCTCATTAATTAATAGGCCCATATAATCTGCTTAAATCTCCTGGAAGCCTGGGTTGCATGTGGTGGGCAGAGCTTGCAGAACAGGAAGGGTAGAGTGGAACCGGGAGGAAGTGAGTGGGGTCAGGTCAGATGGGATAGAACACAGGCCAACTACCACAGGCCCAACTGCCACATTTTCGCATTTGATAGTGAGGCCCTGGCTGAGGGAGGGGAGGTTTGAGGCTGATACATTGTGACAGTTGATAGTGAGAAGGCCCTGGCTCGGGGAGGGGAGGTTTGAGAATGGCTTTGCCCCCTGCTGTGATCATGTTTATTAGCTTCTTTGTCACCATGACAGATTTTGCTTTCTGGTTCTGGGATTTGGCTTTTTGGTGTTTAAATAAATGTTTTTCTTCTGCCTTCTATATGAAGTCTTCTATATTTTGCAAATGAGAACTACACGGGCCTATTCACAATCATCACCAGCGCTATGGTGATACAATATATTCCAAGGTGGAGAAACTGCAGCCTTGGCCTTACCCTTTGTGACTTTGGAACATTTCATCGAAGACGATGGAGAATTTCCTAACTGGCTTCTGAGCCAGAATTCAGTAGATATGTAAGTCTCTCCTGCTTTCCTCCAGTGTAGGTTTTGGACTATTTTGGGCTGGTCCCAAGAGCAGGGGAGGGAGGGGAGGTAGCATCCCTATCTCCTACCTGGCCTTCATGCAGGCTGTATAAACACACAGCTGCTCCAGTTGATTTGTGTTTGTTCCTTCCTGATCTTAACCAAACAAATATCCCATGGTTGATCGATCTAGGACTGGTAGTGACCTTGTGAGTTTCTAAAATCTAGAAATCTATGGAGGTGGCAGTAGCAGTGACTGATAGTAGGGGAAGCATCTAAAAGTGCAAAAACATACCAAGATTATGCAAACATGCAGAAAGTCACCGAGAGAAAGAAATTCAGGGGTCATGACCCCTGATGCAAAAGGGGTAGAGATCTGTGGGATAAAGGTCAAACTTAACTCTTTGATCAGATAGTGCTGAAGTAAAATGCAAAATGGCTAAGAAGTAGTCTTTCAAATTGTTTTACGTTCAGATGAGCCTTACCTAGACTCCCAGAAGATTTTAACTTTAGTGATAAATTAAGTGATCAAATTCTGTTTAAATTGTTGTTAATGCAAACTGTACTTCTAAGTTTATTTGTATATCCTAGGAATAAATGTCTTGTATATTTCATTCATATAGTATAGCACAGTGTCTCTTACTTTCTTCTTTGGGGAGACCCAGAGATGACTTTTACTGTAATTAGCACTGTCCTCTATATACTTGGATGGAGGTTTGTTATTGAGTTGAAGAATGTGAAAAAAAAAATTCTTTTTGAATTAAAGGTCATACTTCCTCATGAAGGAACTTCAGTCCTCAAGCCACAACGCTCAAGTACTGAGCAGGGCACAGTGAGTGTCCCAGCCAGGTGGGAACCAGCTTCCTTTTCTCTAAGCTAGATCAGAGACTCATGGAATTTATGTCATTCTGCCTCATATTACAATCATTTGTGTATTTTTCTTATTCATCCTACAAGACTGAAAGCCTTTATGTTCAGGAACTGTCATATATTAATAAGCAGCAGCAGCATATATAACCACCTGTTACATGAAAGGGACAATGTTAGGTCCTAGAGATAAAAGAGAAAACAAAAAAAAAATTGTCCCTACTCTCAGGAAGCTTACATTCCATTGAGATGATTGAACACAGATAAGAAAATGCAAGACAATTTTTTAAGTACATTAACAAACAGGAGAATGGGGAAAAAAAGGCCTCCTGTAGAAGGTGGCTGATACGTGAATTAAAATTAAGGATTCTAAAGAGGTAGAGGTAGATTTGAAGTGCAAACACAGGAGAAAACCCATGCAAAAGCATGAAGACATGTCATAATTGGAACTCTGAGTTTAGGGAACAAAAAGGAAGCTACTGACTATAATGAAGTGTTTATAAAGAGGGTAATATGAAACAAGTCTAGGAAAGGAGGCAGAAGCCAGATGGTAAAGAGTTTAAATACCAAGTTGATGAGCATGTATTTTAAACTAGAGGCAATAGGAAGGTACTTAAAATTATTGTTTTTCTGGTATGGATTAATATTTTATTTTTTTCACAATTACATGTAAAAAATTTAATATTCATTTTTTACATTATAAATTCCAAAATACTTCCCTTCCTTCCTCCTTCCCTTCCCTTTCCTTTCCTTGAGAAGACAAGCAATTTAATGTAGGTTATACACGTGCAGTCATCCAAAACATATTTCCATATTGGTACTAAAAATTCTTGAGAAAGGGTTGAGTGCAAACATATGCCTAAGCATCAGTTAATAGTAGAAATGTTATGAATGTAATTCATTTTGAAATTGGGTCAAATTTGATCTTCAGGAGGATGATTTTCACAATTTTCAGGAGTTTGGATTGAAAAGAGTAGAGAGTATGAGGCTACTGCAATAAATTAAAGACGAGGCCCTGAACTAGAGTGATGGCAACGTACCAGGAGGAAGCATGGGCAGAGAGAAGAAATGTTGTGGAATTAGAATTGACAATCTGCAACTGCTGTCAGTTAGGAGGAAGAGGAAGGAAGACGGAAGAATCAAGAATGATTCTGAAGGAGCAGATCTGGTTCTTTGAAAGGATGTCGTGTCTTCCATAGAAACAGGGAAATATGAAGGATAGTGCCCAGGAGAGAATTTAACAAGTAAGTTCATTTTGTTTGTGAATGACGGAGGGATATCCAGATGGAGATTACTAATAGGCAGATGTTAATGTAGGGCTAGAGCTCAGAGAGAAATTTGGAAATATAAACACATAATAAACATGTGTGCATATAAAATATGTACATAAATGCACATGTTTAACATACACTTATTCATGTATCATACATACATATATTTGGAGATCTTTTCCATATTGATGATAGTTGAATCCATGGGAGCTGATAAGATCTCTAGAATGAAATATGTAGAAAAAGAAGAGGGCCCAGGAGAAAGCTTTGGGGGACATCCAAGATTCAGGAGTAACACATGGATGATGATCCAGAGTGGCCAAGAAAGAGTGGTCAAACATATAGCAGAAAAAGCAAGAAAGGGCAATAGCATGGAAGCTAAGAAGGGAAACAGCATCCAGGAAGAAAAGGGGATCAACAGTGTCAAAAGCTGCAGAGAAGTCAAGAAGGATAAGGACTGAGAAAAAGAATGTTTTAATAATGAGCTCTCATTATAGTGCCTGGCAGAGGAAACACTCAATAAGCATTCACTGAACTGAGTTTGTATTCAGAGTTGGTCTTGTGATTGCTACAGGTACAAATTGGTTGAACACAGCCATGTGTCTATTGTAAAGCTTTGTAGAGGCAGCCAAGAGCAATGAGTAACTCTGATTCTTCATTTCACAGTCTGTATAATTCCTTTGTTCTGCCGTGTTCCAACGATGGAATTGTTTGTCTGCTTTTCTGGTTCCCCAGCAGTCTATAACAATGCTGCATCAATTGCGTAGCCTCCCTGAAGTACTCTGCTATTCTGGAAGCAGTGTGGTATAAGTGAAATGAACAGAGGACTGGGATTCATGTTAGCAAAACTCTCTGAGGATATATGCTACTTTCACACACATTCCAAGAGGCTTCTAAGCTCTGGTGATATTGAATCTTTGGTACATGTCATATGCAACAACTCTTACTTGCACAGGTCTTTCTTTGAAAATAAGAATTTTACTAAGTGCAAAGAAATAAAATATATATTTCTCATATCGTAGAAATTTCAGCTTCAAGAAATATGCAAATCATCATTCATCAAAATGAGAATGAGCTAGATCAGGTAACTAGTCTGCTTTAGGAACTTAGCTTTGGTCACTTCTAATATGGTTACACAGATACCACCAATAGGCAGATAATGCGCATAAACAAAAGGGAGGTAAATAAGGGTAAGATTCAATAGGAGGAAAATAATAACCGTAGTAATAGTGCACTTCATACGGCACTTTGAAGTTCTCAGGACACTTCGTAAGTATTGCCACATTTGGTCCTCACTGGATCAGCCTGGGAGGCAGATGCTGTTTATCTCTAATTTTACAGATGGGGGAACTGAGACAGAGATTAAGTGATTTAGGATTTCCTAACTCTAAATCCTTCCATTGCTCTCTCAACCATCCCAGCTGAGGTACGCACACCCAGAAACAGAATACGAGGTCCAGAAGAGGAGGTTATAGCTTGCAGTTAAAGTACTTGGGAGAGGGAAGACAGACCAATAAAGGTACCTTTCCCAGGGCTGCTAACACTCAGAGTCCTGACTCAACTGAACTATGTTGTATTTATGTACTTTCTGACTGTATAAATTGTATGTTTGTGCTGTATATATTTTTATACATACTTATCTCTTGCATTAGAATATAAGCTCATTGATATCTATTAACATATTCTTTGAACTTGTATCACCAGCATCTAGCAGAGGGCCTGGGACACAGAAGGTAGTTAATAAATATTGGTAATTAATTGAAAGTAGAATTCATAGTAGAAACTGATGAAAGAAGCAGTATCTGGTGTCTTACTTTGAAGGGGCTTTAGACTGAGAGATACCTGAAGGTTCAGGTCACCTACTCCTGTCCACAAGTCCCCTGTGAATAGTTACTGTTGAATTTAATTAATAAAAGAAATTAATTCTTCAGCAAATAATTTTTAAAAATAAAAGACTTTCCTGAAGTTGGCAGAAAGAGACACTAAGTCTTGAAAGCTTCACCACCAAGTATACCAAATAAGTATGTCTTATTCATCCAGAGTATTGAGCCCTAGTTGCCGTTGAGATTCACTGTTCCTTATCTCTTACCTTTCTTTCCTATTTTCTTAGTCTGCTGCCTCCTATTAGTTGATCATATTTCTTCACACCAAGGTTCCGACCTGATGAAGCCACTTTTACAACAATGTAACAAGTCACTTGACCTCCACAATTTCATCATCTGTAAAATACAGATAATTATATTTGTACTACCTATCTCACAGTTAAAGGAGGTAACATACTATATATAGAGTGATTTGTGTGCTTGGCAACGACATAGCACAGTATATACAGAGCTGGCCTTGGAGTCAGGAAGACCTGAATTCATCATCATGCCTTATACCCAGATAGTGTGACTCTGGGCAAATCACTTAACCTCAGTGGGCTTCAGTTTCCTCAACTGTAAAATAGGGATTATAATACCACCTACCTCCCAGGATTGTTGTGAGGATCAACTGAGATAACATTTGTAAAGTGCTCTGCAAGCTTTAATTCATTACATAAGGGCAGTTATTATTGTTTGTAAATCATAAAGCAGTATCAATGTGGCACTTTGACTGAATCATACAGAGATCTAGGGTTGGTTATAGATGAAAAGGTACCTGTGGCCGCCATATGCAGGAAATAGAAAGCAAGAGATTTCAAAAGGGTCTGTTCTTGATCTGAGGAGAATGAAGAGAAAACAGCAGTTTCATGCTATTAAATAGCAGCAGGAACTCATGCTTTTCCAATGACAGAACTGTGAGAGCCACACAGCTTATATCTTATGGTAGGGAAACGTCCTTGGACTGTCAAGTTTCTGTCAAACAGACAGAAACTTAATTAGATATACTTGCCTCTTGGTCAGACAAGAAGGAGAACTAGAGATCAGAGACTGGAAATCTGGCTACCTAGGAGCAAAGTTAACGTCAGATGCTGTCCTGCTTGTATAAACCACACTAAATCACGAGAGAAGCAGAGAACTCTTCTTGCAGGTATTACCATGAAACTGAATCCCCAAATTGGGGATGAAGATAGGGCCTAGGGTAGGTTTGTAAGTGAAAAAGCCCTGGCTTGTTTGTTTATCTTTAACCCCTCAGGCCTAGAACAAGGTGCCTAAACTAGAATTTTGCCCTTCCTACTACTAGGGATTTGGCACAGGAATCGGTTTATTGCTAATTTTCAGATTAAGTTATGTTATAAAATGTCCTGAGAAGCAATGTGGCAAAGTGAATAGAGAGCTGGACCTAGAACCAGCAAAAAAAAAGCTTCAAATCTGTTTCTAATATATTAGGGCAATGTGAGAGAACCTAGGCAAGTTACTTAAACTTTCAGGATTCCAGGAAATTCTCTAATACCTTTAAGCTACACAACAGTTGAATACTTGTATTGGTAAAAAATGTTTTCTTACCAGAAGTTCCCTAAATAATGAAATGACATATCTGGAACAACAACAAAAAATCTTTTAACTAACTTTCCATAACATATATTATGAACCAGATACAGGGGAACTGGTGGCAAGGGGCGGGGGGGAAGGGTGTTTTAAAATTTATTTTCGGTTTTCAACATTCACTTCACTTGAACATTCACAAATTTTGAATTTCAAATTTTCTCTCCTTTTCCTCCCATCCCCCACTCCAAGGCAGCATGTATTCTGATTACCCTTTCCTTCAATCTGCCCACCTTTCTATCACCATCCCCCACCTCCTTATTTCTTTCCTTTCTATTTTCCTGCAGGGCAAGACAGATTTCTATACCCCATTGCCTATATATCTTATTTCCTAGTTGCAGGTAAAAACATTTTTTTAACATTCATTTTTAAAAGTTTTGAGTTCCACATTCTCTCCTAAAGGGGAGTTTTTCTAAGCAGGCTAGAAGCTCAAACCCTAGTGTGCAATTAGATGATGCAGAACTAAAACTAATGCAAGAGTGCTGACACCACTTATAAAAGAGGAGAGCTGAAGGCTGAATGGCAGCCAGCTATTCCAAGGGTCTGAAAGGGGCACAGAGAGCTTGGCAGATAGTCCATAGTGCCCTTTGGTATTGAGCAGTATGCATAGCGGATGATACTGAGTGACAGCCACATGCCTAGGTCCTGACAGCTGCCTAGGACTAGGCACTGGTCTCAGTCCTACCACCTCTCACGTGAATACGAGCTATCATTACTCTTTCCACTTCTGTAAGTAATGGGATAGTTTCAGTTTTTTTTAAATTCTCTATTGCTTGCTCCCTAAAATCAACAAATAGGCCTTTAGGTTTCAGAAGAACTTTTACCGATAACAGAACATGGAAACACACACATTTAAAATAATAATGTTACAAAATTACTTAACTCTTAAAAGCTAACACTGGTCTTCCATGTCAAAGTAGGGAAAGCTGGGCCTAGCCTTGTTCTAAGCCAGCTCCTCTTTCTGGAGCCCCAAAAGACTTTCCTCCCTCTCTCAGCAGCTTATCTCACATCCTACTTTACCATGAAAATCCAGCTCACACATTGCAGGTTCCCTCATCCCTACTATTTGCCTCAAAACCTCCACACATCTTCTTTAATCTTTTCTTTCTTTTCTGTGGTCTCAGAGAATCAATAGCCTTCCTCTTTGCCAAGGCTAATTCTTCTCTGTCTCCTTTGTCCTATCCCTTCCAGTCTTCTTTGGAACCTTGATGCATCAATCATCCTCTCTCCCTCTTTCATCTTGAATTTCTCCCTATCTACTGGCTTTTTTCCTTCTGTTCACAAATATGCACAGATATAATATATAGTAACCATTTATAGAGCACTATGTGCCAAGCACTGTGCTAAGCGCTTTACAAATATTGTCTCACTTGATCCCCACAACCTTATAACATAACCTTCTCCCATTCTTAACAAATCTTTCCGTGACTCTGTTCTCCAATTTAATGTCCTACACCTCTCCTCCTTTTCATAGCTAAAATCTTAATTATCTTCACTTGTGGCCTCCATTTTCTTACCTACTCATTCCTCATCCCCTTGTAAATCATACTCTGAACACATTATTCTTATGAAATTTGCTTTCTCTAAGGTTGCCAGTGTTCTTTTTCCTTCCTAAATCCCATGAAAGTCTCCAACCCCCAACCTCCAACTGTTGACCACCCCCATCTTCCTGCATATTCTGACATCATCCTCTCCTAGTCAAGAAACATTTATTAAGTGTGCCAGGCACTGTGTAAAGCATTAAGGACACAAAAGCAAAAGAAAATAGTCCCTGACTTCCAGAATCTTACAATCTAATGGGGAAGATAATATACCAGAGGTTTGGGCAAGAGGGTGGGAGGGTGGAAGACATGGACTAGGGGAGTCAAAACCAAGTAGGACAGCTGATGGAAAATGCAGTTAACTGGAAAAATCTGATTTATCCATAAAGGGAAGTTTTGGGAGGAATTTATTGCTCCACCTTCCAGAAGAGACAACTGAGGGTACTGAGGAGACACCTACTTCTTGTCTTTTCTGCTGGTTCAGCATCTATCAATCTCTCACTAAGGACAGGTTTCTTCCAAGGCATCTGTCCTGTACCACCCTGTTCTCTTTTTCTATAGTGCCACAGTGATCTTCCATTTATTCCCGTTTCTATATAGATAACTTCCATATATATGTACATATATGTATATCAGCATGTGTATGTATATGTGTGTATATGCATATATATGTATATATCCATGTATATAGACACAGGTTTATGTGTGTGCATATACACACAAATAACTTGTTCCCATTTCTATACAGTCTATACACACACAAACACACACACAGACACTGTATAGTATACATATATATGTCACTTGATTTGTAGCCAAGCTGTAACTTACTCCTTGTACGTCTTTGGGGGCCACTTAACATCTACGGGCCTCAGTTTCTCCATCTGTAAAACTGGAAGTAGAAGAAAGACAAACTAACTGAAACGTAGTTTCTGTCCTGAATTCTAGGCAAGGAAACCTCCCTGTTCACACCTCAAATCCGACATATCTAAATTCGAACTCCCAATCACGTCCCATCAGACTCGTCCTTTCCAACTACTTCCTAGATGCCCTCCGCACTCCAGCCCCCCTGAACCACTGGTCTTCCCCGACACTTGCCCTTGCCTTTCGCGGGCACTGGCACAGAACGTGGAATGAATGCCCTTCCTCCGCGTGCCTGCTCCCCGGCTCAGCTCAGGTGCCACCTATCTTTGCCCACTTAAAAGTGTTCTCCAATTTCTCCGGAGCCAGCGGCCCGGATCTTGCTTGTGCTTTTTCAAGCCTTACTTTGTATTATGCGCAAGTTCATCTGTGTCTCAGCCCCAAGGTAGAATGTAATCAGCTTGAGGGGAGGGCCCTTCTTATCCCTGAGCGTCTGGCATACTTAACGCTTATTTAATTTTACTATAGACTGAAAATACTGCTATGGAGATGCCCTTAGCCTTGGGTCTCTCCGCTCCTCCTCCCCTTCCTCCTCCCTCCCTTCTCTCCTCCTCCCCTCCCTCCTCCCTCCCTTCTCTCCTCCTCCTCCCTCCCTTCTTTCCCCCTCCCCCCTCCCTCCTCCCTCCCTCCTCTCCCCCTCTCCCTCCCCCCTCCCTCCTCCCTCCCTCCTCTCTGGCGGCGCGCGCACAGAGCGCCACGTGACCCGAGAGCGTCGGGGTCGCGCGGCCCTCCCCTTCCCTCCGCCGGGCGCCCAGGCCGCGTGTCCGCGCGGAGTCATGGCTACCCCGGCGCCCGAGGAGAGGCCGCCATCCCCGAGAGAACCCCCATCGCCGCTTCGGGCCGGGGCTCGATACTTCTGCACGGTGGGCCGTGGCCTGGAGCCCTTCCTCATGCGGGAGGTTCGAGCCCGCCTATCAGCGACGGAGGTGAGTCCCCGCCTTCCCGAGACCGGCTCGGCGCAGCGGAGCCCCGCCCCCTCCGGCTCTCAGTGGGCGGGGCCGCGCTGGGGCGGGGCCTCGGTGCGTGAGCCGGAGCCCCTCCCCTGTCCTGGTGTGAGCTCTGGACCGGCTTCCTCCGGGCTGTCCGTGGGGAAGCCAGGTAACCTGCGCCCCCTGGCAGAGATCGAGGAGCGGGGAGGGAGGATGCCGAAGGCAGCGGCCAAGGCCCTGTGCCGGCCGCGCGAACTTAAGAATTAAAGTAAAATTTAAATTAAATTTAAAATTAAACTAAAACCCCTTGCCCGCCTACCGAGCCCTTGGGTGAATAGTAACCTTCACCGCGCCTCGCACTTGTAGAGGTCTTAAGCGGGGAATGAACTCTCTGTTTACTAGATTGAGCCCTGGGGGCCGACTGGTCCGTGCCTTACCCCAAGTCACATACGACTTGAATCCGGGTCTTACGACTCGCAATCCAGGGGACTTTGTATTGCACCCCAGGTTTCTAGGGGATCCACGGCTTATAATCCAATCGGTAAACATTTATTAAGCTCCAGGAATTCTGTAAAATGCTGAGGATACAAAGAGAGACAAAAGACAGCCCTTGCCCATCAGGAGCTTACAGACTAGCGGGGGGAGAAGACTGGAAAATAAATGTATACCAAAAAGCAGAATAAATAAATAGGTAATGGAAGGAAGAGGGCGGGAATTAAGGTTTACAATATAATGTGGAATTTTAGTTGGGACTTAGAGGAAACCAGTCCAGAGAAACTGCCTGGAACCAAGAGAGAGTGTTTTGTTCTTGGAGAAGGAAGGAAGCCCGTTACTGAGTGGGAGAGCTCATGTTGGGTGTAAGGAGCCTGGACCGGTAGCCCAGAGTACTACAAGTAATTTGAGATCTCATTGTGTGGGAGGGGGAGGTCAGAGAAGGCAGGGGATGAATTCATGAAACAGATGAATAGGACCTCAAATATTAATAGCATTTTATTTTTTTCAATTACATCTAAAGAGAATTTTAAACTGATTTTTTATTTTTTTAATTTTTTATTTTTTATTTAAATAAATTTATTTAACTTTTTACATTCATTTTCACAAGATTTTGGGTTCCAAAATTTTCTCCCCATTTGT
>CM053769.1:155225965-155250404 GCA_028658325.1 Potorous gilbertii | reverse complement strand
CTTCTGAGAGTCCTCTCCACCCCCTGGCCTAGATCCTAGATCCGCCCAGCTAGTGCTTGGGGTCTGAGATTCAAATGCTGCTCCCCAGCCTCAGGGCTTTTGGCGGCAGGCCTGACTGCTCTTCAATGGGAGCTTATCTTCTGGTGGTCAGGTGGGGGCAAGGCCACCTCTCAGGCTCAGTTCCCTCAGGGGGTTTATGCTGAGAACTTTTGTAATGGAGCTGCAGTCGAGCTCCAGCCTGCTCTGCCCGTAGCTGCCTCTGCTGCAGTGGCGGCCTCCCAGGGGGTCCGAGTCCCGGAGATACCCCGCTCCCCTCTCAGCCCGTCTCTCTCGCTGACCTGTGCGTCTGTGGGTGGAGGGACCTTTGCAGCTGCTGGAGATTCAGGTCCCTGACGACTGCTTGGGTCTGCTCGCTCCTCTCAGTGCCGCGTGGCTGGGGCAGGGGAGGGGAGCACTCCGCAGGGCAGAGCTCCACAGGGCAGGGCTCCGCTCTTGTCCGGGATACCTTTGCGGTCGGTTTTTCAGAGCTCTCTGCAACGGAAATCTCCTTCACTGTGTTTCTGCGTGGCTTCCACTGTTCCAAAATTTGTCAGGAGTTCTTTTTACAGGAAATCTATGGGCTGTGGGTTCGGACCTAGCATAGGTGAGTCTTTCTACTCTGCCATCTTGGCTCCGCCCCCCTAAACTGATTTTTTTAGAAACAAGTTTGAGTTTAAAAGAGCAGGGGTCCTTGGTTTTATCAAACAGAAGATTGCTATATTCATTGACTGCTGTGTCTTGAGTACCTAACCTATTCCACTGGTCTACCCTTGTGTTTCTTAGCCAGTATCAAGTGGTTTTGATAATTGCTACTTTATAATACAATTTGAGATCTGGTAGAGCTAGGCCACCTTTCCTAGCACTTCTTTTCATTAGTTCCCTTGATGTTCTTCCAGATGAATTTTGGTATCTTTTCCAGTTCTAGAAAATAATTATCTGATAGTATAGCACTCAATAAGGAAATTAATTTAGGTAGAATTGTCATCTCTATTATATTGGTTCAGCCTACTCATGAGCAACTGATGTTTTTCCACTTACTTAGATCTGATTTTATTTGTGTGAAAAGTATCTGGTAGTTGTGTTTATATGGTCCCTGGATTTGTTTTGGTAGGTAGAATCCCAAATATTTTCTAGTGTCTACCCTAGCTTTAAATGGGATTTCTCTTTCTATCTCTTGCTGTTGGACTTTGTTACTAATATATAGAAATGCAGAAGATTTGTGTGGGTTTATTTTGTAACCTGCAACTTTGCCAAAGTTGTTTATTATTTCAAGTAGTTTTTTACTTGAATCTCTGGGATTCTCTAAGTATATCATCATATTATCTGCACAGAATGATAACTTAGTTTCTTCTTTGCATATTCTAATTCCTTCAATTTCTTTTTCTTCTCTTATTGCTAGAGCTAACATTTCTAGTACCAAATTGAATAACAGTGGTGATAATGGACATCTTTGTTTCATGCCTGACCTTTTGGAAATGCATCTAGCATTTCCATTGCATAAAATGCTTGCTGAAGGTTTTAGGTACATACTGCTTATTAATTTATGGAAAGTTCCATTTATTCCTATGCTCTCCAGCTCTCCAGTGTTTTTAATGGCAATGGGTGTTGTATTTTGTCAGAAGCTTTTTCTGCATCTATTGAGATAATCACGTGGTTTCTGTTAGGTTTGTTGTTGATATAATCAATAATGCTAATAGTTTTCCTAGTATTGAACCAGCCCTGCATTTCTGGTATGAATCCTACCTCATCATAATGTATTAGGCTCATGATAAGCTGCTGTATTCTTTTTGCTAAAATCTTATTTAAAATTTTTGCATCTATATTCGTTAGAGAAATTGGTCTATAATTTTCTTTCTCGTGTTTGACTCTTCCTGGTTTAGGTATCAAAACTATATTTGTATCATAAAAAGAATTTGGGAGGACTCCTTCATCCCCAATTTTTCCAAATAGTCTATATAGTATTGGAATTAACTGTTCTTTAAATGTTTCATATAATTCACTTGTAAATCCATCCAGCCCTGCAGATTTTTTCCTAGGGGGTTCACTGATGGCTTGTTCGATTTTTTTTTTCTGAGATGGGGTTATTTAAGTATTCAAGAGGAAGCTCTTCTGTTAATCTGGCCAATTTATATTTTTTTAAAATAATTATCCTTCTCATTTAGATTGTCCAATTTAGGGGCAAAGTTGGGCAAAGTAATTTCTAATTATTGTTTTATTTTCCTCCTCATTGGAGGTGAGTTCACCCCTTTCATTTTTGATATTAGTCATTTGATTTTCTTCTTTCTTTTTTAATCAAATTGACAAAACTTTATCAATTTTTTCATAAAATCAAGTATTAGTTTTATTTATTAATTCAATAGCTTTCTTAATTTCAATTTCATTAATCTCTCCTTTGGTTTTCAGTATTCCTAATTTGGTATTTACTTGGGTATTTTCAATTTGTTCTTTTTCTAACTTTTTCAGCTGCTTGCCCAAGTCATTGATCTCCTCTTTCTCTATTTTATTTATGTAGGCATTCAAAGATATAAAACTTCCCCTAAGAACTGTTTTTGCAGTATCCCATAAGATTTGGTAGGCTGTCTCATTATTGTCATTCTCTTGAATGAAGTTGTTGATTGTTTCTGTGATTTGTTGTTTAACCCACTCCTTCTTTAGGATTAAATTAGTTCCCAATTAATTTTTGATCTGTCTTTCCATGGCCTTTTATTACATCTAATATTATTGTGTTGTGATCTGAGAAAGATGCATTGACTATCTCTGCCTTTCTACACCGGATTGTGAGGTTTTTATGCCCTAGTACATGGTCAATTTTTGTATATATGCCATGTACTACTGAGAAAAAGGTATATTCCTTTCTATCCCCATTCATTTTTCTCCAGAGATCTATCATATCCACCTTACCCAGAGTTTTATTCACCTCCTTAACTTCTTTCTTGTTTATTTTAATATTAGATTTATCAAGTTCAGAGAGGGGGAGGTGGGGTCCCCCACTAGTATAGTTTTACTGTCTGTTTTCTCCTGTAACTCCCTTAACTTCTCTTCTAAGAATTTAGATGCTATACCACTTGGAGCACATACGTTTAGTAATGATATTGCTTCGTTGTCTATGGTGCCTTTTTAGCGGGGTATAGTTTCCTTCCTCATCTCTTTTCATTAGATCTATTTCTGCTTTTGCTTTGTCTGAGATTAGGATTGCAACCCCTGCTTTTCTTACATCAGCTGAAGTACAATATATTCTGCTCTAAACTCAAAGCTCAGATAAGAACTCACTGTTCAACAAAAATTGCTGGGAAAACTGGGTAACAGTGTGGCAGAAACTAGGCATAGACCAATGCCTGACACCATACACAAGAATAAAGTCCAAATGGGTACTTGATCTAGGTATAAAGATTGATACTATAAAGAAATTGGTGGAGCAAAGAATAGTGTATTTATCAGATTTATGGAGAAGGGAAGATTTTTTTGACTACACGAGATAGAAGGCGTTATGAAGTGTGAAATGGATAATTTTGGTTACATTAAACTGAAAAGTTTTTGCCTAACCAAACTCAGTGCAACCAATATTAGGAGGAAAGCAGAAAACTGGGAAAGAATTTTTGCAACTAGTGTCTGTGATAAAGGCCTCATTTCTAAAATATATAGAGAACTAAGTTGAATGTATACGAATACAAGTTATTCCCCAGTTGATAAATGGTCAAAGAATATGAACAGGCAGTTTTCAGGGAAGAAATTAAAGATATCTATAGTCATATGAAAAAGTGCTCTAAACCATTATTGATTAGAGAGATGCAAGTCAAAATAACTCTGAGATACCACATCGCACCTGTTAGATTGGCTAACATGACAGAATAAGAAGACGATGAATGTTGAAGGAGATGTGGGTGAGCTGCAACACTAATTCATTGTTGTTAGAGCTGTGAGCTGATCCAGCCATTCTGAAGAGCAATTTGGAACTATGCCCAAAGGCCTACAAAAATGTGCATACCCTTTGATCCACCAATACCGCTTCTAGGACTATATCCCCAGGAGATCATAAAAATGGAAAAGGGTCCCACTTGTACAAAAATATTTACAGCAACACTCTTTGTGGTGGCCAAAAACTGGAAATCAAGAGGGTGCCCATCAATTGGGGAATGGCTGAATTATGGTATATGAATGTAATGGAATACCATTGTGCTATAAGAAATGATGAAAAAGAAGACTTCAGAGAGACCTGGAAAGACTTACATGAAGTGATGCTAAATGAAAGGAGCAGAATCAGGAGAACTTTGTGCACAGCAATGACCACAGTGTGCTAGAGTTTTTTCTGGTAGACTTGGAACTTCATTGCAATGCATGGACCTAAAAAATTCCCAATGGTCTTTTAAGGTAAAATGCCCTCCATATCCAGAGAAAGAGCTATGGAATTCAATCACAGAATGTAGCAGATCATCTCCTTTTGTGTTACATTTTGTTTTGTTATATATTTCTCCCATTCATTTTAATTCTTCTATGCAACATGACTATGGTGAAAATGTGTTTAATAGGAATGTATATGTAGAACCTATATAAAATTGTATGCCGTCTCTGGGAGGGAGGAAAGAGGGAGGGAAAAAAATCTTAAGTTATATGGTAGTGATTGTGGAACACTGAAATTGAAAAAAAAATTCTCTGTTAAAATAAATAAAACCAATTTTGAATTCCAAATTTTCTCCTGCCCTCTTTCTCTTCCCCACCAACATGATAAGTAATTTGATATAGGTTATATATGTGCAATCATGTAAAACATATTTCCATATTAAACCTCTTCAGACCATGTTGTACCTTTTAATTTATGAAACTTCGAAAGCCGTAGAGGACTTGCCTTACAATGCAGGTCCTGCCTCTGATTCATAATGACTTTGTGACCTTCAAGCAGGCCGTGTAATTTGGCATCCCAGTCACCTCTTTAGGACATTCAGTGAAAAACAGGCTTCATTTCTGTATCGAGGGAGGCAGTTTCCATACCAGAGTTCATTACACCTATGAAGTCACAAGTCCTGACTATGAATACCCAGGTATCTCCATTTGATTTTCTGTGTTGGACTTCAATCTGTGATTTTTCAGGATAAAAGCAAAAATGCCAGCTGCCTCATAGTGTTAGCACTTGGATAACAGCATTGTTACATCATCTTTGAAAGTGCTAGACAGAAAAGCAGCTTGGCTTGGGCTTTGATGGTTATTGGCTGTATTCCCAAGTGGAGGAAAACAAATTCTATCTATATAAATAAATTTTCAAGCAGCAAATATTAGGATGAAAATACACTAAACTGGCACCTTTTACTTAAGTCTTGTGACTCAAAATAAATGATCAGTTAGGAAGCTTTAAGCTTAGCAGCTGGCTTCTATTGCCATCGATGCATTCCTGCCACCACTTGGTTTACTTTCTCCAGCTGCCAAAGAGAAGAGGCTCAGACCATAGACTTGATATTGACCAAAGGAAGTCACTTTTCCTTCGTTTTTGTTTTTCATAAAAATGTACTCAACATTTCTAAGTCTACCCTCATATTGTTCTTTTCATTTTGGAACCTTAACCTGTTTCTTCCAAACAATCCCTTTGAGGGGCTTTGAGGACTTCTGGAATGACTTCCTCCTCTTCTTCCATCTGAGAAGCGCTTTGAGGCCAGTGCTGGTCCAGGATGAACTGAGTTCATAGCCCACCGAAGGCACTTACTAACCATGTGACCCAGGACAAGTTACTTTTTCTCTGTCTGCCTTAGCTTCCTCAGCTATAAAATGGGGCTAATAATAGTATCTACTCCCAGGCTTGGTTGTGAGGATCAAATGAGAAAATTGTAAATATTCCTGACTTGGAGTTTGAAACTTCAGACAATAACTGTGTGATCCAGGACAAGTCGCTTAGTCTCCGTCTGCGTCAGTTTCTTCATCTGTAAAATGAGATATTTATAACATGAGGATCCAAAGAAATATGTACAGACCTTAAAGTATTATTTAAATGCTATTATGTTGATGATGAGTTTCTTTTAGAATATATGAAAATGTTTCAGAATTTTGTGTAATTAAATATATTAACTAACAAAGTAGATGTTTTACAGAACCAGCAAATCTTTAATCAGCTTATTTCTAGTAAAAATATTTAATATGGTCCCTCTAAATATTTTTAGATCGGCAATATATGCCATGAGTTGGAAAGCTGTTAATAGTAATAACTGACATATAGCACTTCATAGTTTGTAAACTATTTCACATCTCTTTTCTCATGTGATCCTTCACTGTGCTATGGTTGTTAAAACACTTACTTTACAGAAGAGGAAACTAATGCTCCCCAAACTTAAGTGCCCAGAGTCACAAAGACTTAAGGTGTAGAGGTGCGGGGTGGGAGATGCATTTTTTGGCCTCGAGGTGGTGCCATTGTGCAAAGAGCAGGATTTGGAGTCAGGAGGGCTCATCTTCTTGGTGTCATACGTGGTCTCAGACCCCAGCTGTGTGACCCTGGGCAAGTCATTTCGTCCTCTTTGTCTCGGTTTTCTCATCTGTAAAATGGTCTGGAGAAGGATATGGCAAACCAGTCTAGTATCTTTCCTAAGAAAACCTTAAATGGAGCCACAGAGAAATCAGACACGACTGAAAAATGACAGAACTGAAAAATAACAGTACCTCTTAAGGTTGTTGTAAGGATAAAATGAGATGATATTTGTAAATCGTTTTGCAAATTTCAAAGCACTATGTAAATGCGGCCTATATTAGTCTCTTAAATTCTCAAAGCCTCAGTTGCCTTATATTTGAAATGAGGATAACGATATTGGTACTACTTATTTGGCAGGATTATTGTGAGGAAAGTGCTTTATAAAGCTTAAACACCATATAAAGGTGAATTACATGTTATTTTTATCTCTTAAAATATATTGTTTAATTGTCTGTCATTAATTTTTCCCCCAAATTCTATATGTGTACCTAAGAAAAAAGCAAAATTTCAAGTACCAGAGTAATAACACCTGTATTGTTCTCTTTCTTTAGGTTGAGTATCTTTCAGGGAAGGTCTTTTTCACTACTGATTCTGGTATAACAATGCTGAAGCAACTAAAATCTGCTGAAAGACTCTTCTTGCTGCTTAAAAGACAGCCTCCCCTTACCATTTCTTCTGGAAGTAAAGGTATGAAATATTTAGACTTTCATTTTCATGTATCTACTGTGCTTGAGGATTTTTGTTTTAAAACAATACCTCACCTCCAACATATAACTCCTCCGATTTGTGAATGCTAACTTTTGTTATTTGTAGAGCTGTTTTTCCCATAGGGACCCTGTGAGGTCATTCTTTCTAGCTGGTCTGTACCTATACATCCATCCTTCTCTTTCCCCCAACCAGGCCCCTGGGAATTGAGAGATCAGAATCCCAGGAGTGGGTTCCCCTTCCGTAAAGGTCTTTCAACAAAGGCTAAATAACTGTCATTTGGGCGGGTTGTTGAGGGAACTCTTGGGCAGGTATGAGTCAAACTCAGTGGTCTCTGAAGTTCCAGCTTTTAGATTCTGTGACTCTGAGACTTCTTCAATATTATTGGGAGGATTGGGGGGAAGGGGGAAGGTGGAAGGAGAAGGTGGGAAGCTATCTCCGTTATAAAAATCATAGGAGTCCTTGCCCAGATAACCCAGTCACTTTTGTCACTGAGATGTATGATCAGATTTATTTTTACAGAAGCAGATGGTCAGAAACCTCAGGGTCAGCCATAACTCTCCATTTCCACCCCAGAGAATACAGACATTAGTGCTTTCTTCACTGTTCTTTTGTAATTACTAGACTTCATCCATAAGACACAGATCAGAGGGATCCATCTAGTTGCCACAGGTTTTCTTACTGAAAGGGCACAGGTTAAGCAGCAAGTATATTCAGGATGAAAGAAGGAGCACAAGAGATAGGTGCCAAGAGGCCTCTGCCTAAGAACTAATGTGGCACTAGTTTAGATGAGGCTTCCTTTGGGATAGCATTCATATTGGTGACTTAAATTTGGGGTCAGGTGTTTTCAGAATTTTGAATTCACTGAAGATGGGTTCACAGGAGCCTTGGAGTCCATCCAGTCCATTCCATGCCTCAGTAAAGAATTCCCTCTGCAACGTAAGCTAAGAAAGAGTCACTCTTCTTTGCTTGAGGACCTTTATTCAAGAAGAACCCACTCCCTCCCAAGGTAGCCATTTCTATTTTGCAGTAGCTTTAATTGTTGGTAATTTTTTTCTTTCACAATGAAGATTTAACTTGTCTAAAGACTACATTCCTCTCTTCAAGTTCTACTCATGGATCCTGTTGCTTCTCTCTAGAACAAAGCTGATAAAATTCTGATCCTTCCTTTAGCTGAAAGCTCAATCATTAGGCATTTACTAAGTGCCTACTATGTGCCAGGCACTAAGAATACAAAGGTCAAAATACCCTCAAGAATATTACATTTCACTAAAGGAGGCAGCATGGACACATACAACATTTAGCACAGTCACTCTCATATAATATATGTTGATTATATAAGTATGTATGAACTATACAAAAAACAAATATAGCGTAGGTTGAGAGAAGCATTAGCCACCGGGGGAGATGAGGAAAGGCTTAACATAGGAAGTGGAGTGTGAACTGAGTTATGAGGGAAACAAACTAGGGTGTTTGGGAGGAGGGAGGAGGAGGGAGGGCACTGTGGGCGCATGGATCTATATAGAGCTGGATCCACAGGCACAGGATTGGAAATGTAGTGCCGTGGGTGCAGAACGGCAAGAAGGCCAGTTCGGTAGGATCCTAGAGGACCTGAAGAAGAGTAAAGCCCTACCAACCTAATCTAATTTCCTTTTCCATAGCATTGGCTTGTCAGCATAACCTTGCATATACGCCTGAAGGGGGCATGTAATAATCCTGCAAGTTAGATTGGGAGCAGGTGGTGCAGGGTTTAAACGCCAAACAGAGGGTTTACATCTGGTTCTAGGGGAATTCATTGAAAGTTTATCAGGTGCCTGCTGTATGCCAGGCACTGAGTGGGGTGACGTGATCAGATCTGTGCTCTAGGAATATTACTTTGGCAGCTATGTGGATGATGGATTAGAAGAGGGGAGAATCTTGTGCAAGGAGATGAGGCAGTCTAGACAAGAGGGTGATGAATTGCTTGAAAACATCTATCATTCCCAAAGACATTTTTCCCCCTACATATTCTATACCTCATTTTAGAGAGAATTATCAGCAGTTCAAAAGCAGTGCAACATGGTTTTTGGCCACAGCAAGTCTTGAAAGTCATCTACTAAGGTATAGAGCCATTATACCCTTATCAGAGAAATGCATACCAACAAAATCATAGATATGCGAAATATTAAAAGATATTCCATTTTTAAATGCCTACTGCAAAATACATTTCTGGAGATAGTTTATGAACAGACATAATGTCAAATATGTTTTTCCCTACATTTTTAAGATTCATGAGTTCATTTCTGTGGGTATATTAATTATTTAGAATCCATGAGTTTTAACCTAATTATTATATGTTTGCATCTTCCTTTTGCACTGTGTTCCCTATCTGTCCTCAAAGATTGACTCTTTCCATATTATGCAATTGTTATTTTTCATATTAAAATTTGATATTTTCTAAATCGGTGGTTCTCACACTTTCTGATCACAGGACCCCTTTATTCTCTTAAAATTTTGAGGCACCCCCAAAGAGCTTTTTTTATGTGGGTTTTATCTATCAGTATTTACTGTATTATAAGTTGATACCTTTATGTTATAAAAATAATTTTGCCCTTACTGAATTCCTGAAAGGATCTTGGGGATCAGCAAGGATTCTTGGATTACATTTTCAGAACCACTGCTTTAAAAATATATACGATCACCTGACTATATTTAGAAATATGTGAAAGATAGTTGTAGATTATACCCTAAAACTGCCAGTACCAGAGTGAAATGAAAAGAACATTGGATTTGAAGTCAGAAGACTTTATTCAGACTTTGACTCTCACCTCCATGACCACACTTAGTTCTCTGAGTCTTAGTTCCATCATCTGTAAAATGAGGTGAATGGATTAGATAATCCTCTAAGGGTCCTTCGGCTCTAAATCCTATTAACCTAATGCCTAGAACAGTTCCATTGAACTCAGCTGAGCAGATTTTAATTATGAATGAAATAACTGAAATAAAATGCAGGACAGTAAACTTCAGTTATCTGGTACCCAGAAATCTGGTAGCTGAAGCACAACTGTAGAGCACTAAGAGCTTAATCAGATACTGAGGACACCATCCACTGCAGTCCAGGCCATTGCCAGTCATCCTGACTTTTGTCTTGTCGCTGGACTTTGATGACTGGAAGGAAGAGGCTGACTTGTGCCTCCCTCACTTAAATCCAGTTTACTGCAATGCTAGACATCATCCAGGATATCATTGGTCCTCTTTGAAAACAGTGATTGAACAACTCCCAGAAGACTGATGCTCTCAAGTAATTAAAGCCAGTGATCTAAAGGTAAATGTATAACCACAATGAAGTTTCACTTAAGCCAGTACTTGCAAAATACAATTTGACTATTTAAATACACTCTCCTCAAACTACTTACAACTGTATGATTTCTCCCCTAAAACCCTCCATAAAGTTGAAACAAAAAGATAAAAGTGCGGTGAAGCCATAGGAAGTGGTTAATGTTGCTGAAATAAGAAAATAATTTAAATATTGCATTTTTATTTTTTTCTGTTTTTAAAATTTTATTTATTTTAGTCTTCAACATTCATTTCCACAAGATTTTGAGTTAGAAATTTTCTCCCCATCTCTCCCCTCCCCTTACCCCAATATGGCATGCATTCTGATTACCTCTTCCCCCAGTCTGCCCTCCCCTCTATCATCCCACTCTCTCCCTCTCCCACTCCCCTACCCTTCACTTTCTCTGATCAGCTATAAGATCTCCCCACAGTCTGTGGGCCAGGAGTTCTGGAAGCATCTACCATTGCTGTTGCTACCACTACTGCACCCCTTGCTTCCACCTGCACTGTCCCAGGGCTGGGGCCAGATTGTGCTCCTCCCTCATCCAGATCCAGCAGAATTTTCCCACTGACTTTCTATGCCGTCTTTGGTGTTTGTGGGCCAAGAAGTCTGGAAACCACCACAACTCGCAGTGATTCAATCCCTGAGGCCTACTCCAGCCCTGTCTGTGCCAGTATGGCTCATACTGGAGTACACTCTGCTCCTAGCCTGGTGTGATACACCCTTCCTGATAACCTTCCAGGCTGTCGTGGGCTGGAGATTTGTTTCACTCTGTCATTTTGTGGGTTCTACTGCTCTAGAATTAGTTCAGAGTCATTTTTTACAGTTATTTGGAGGGGTTTGGGAGATCTCAAGCAGATCCCTGCTTTTACTCTGCCATCTCATCTTTGCCCCTGAATATCATATTTTTAGAAAATCAAAACGGTGTTAATAAATATTCTTTAAAATGTGTTTTTTTTAAATTAAAGGTATAAGAAAATTACTGCCAAGACTTTTCACTCAGTAATTAATTGTGCTTAACACTGTATTAATTCCATTCTCTAACTCCCAATCATTTCACGCACCTTGTCTCACCTGATCTCCATGACAGCCCTGTGAGAGAAGTAATACATAGATTATTACCATTCCTGTTTTACAAGTAAGATAGCTGAGACCCAGAAAATAAGTGACTTACTCATTCACAAAGCCGGTAAGTTCACTTGGCTGTATCAAGAATGATTCAAATGGCAAAAAATAAGGCTAGCAAAGATAGGGAACCTCAATGTATGTTTTCAGCTTCAACAATAGGATCCTCAGCTTAGACCTGGAATGGATCTTCGAGGTCATCTAGCCTAATCGCTCACATTTACAGATGAAGAAACTGAAACCTGATCCAAGGTCACAAGGTATAAAGTGATCATTTGGGGATTTGAACACAGGTTCTTTGCTTCCAACTCCACATTCTTTCCATTGTACCATACTTCCCTCCATTGATCATAATGGTTACCCCAGCGTGTCAAGAAAACTGAAATTATATTTCATATCCTTACAGCCACCAGCTGGCAAAAAATGATGCCTGTGCACTCTCACATCCAAACTTTGAGTCTGAAGATTACTTCCAGGCATTGAGTTAGCTACACCTGCCAGAGTTGTCTCCTCTGCCTCCCCAAATCCTAATATTCCTGCAAAGAAGGGCCACAGAACCCAGAGGTCCATGAGGTCAGCACCATGCTCTGTTGGCCCCAAAACTCACTTTTCCCACAGTACCACAAATTCCTGTGCAAGTACCCTCCACTAGAGGTGCCCAGCCTTCCATGTTTCACACATTACATACCCTTTTTCACACATCTTGGACACAAACTGATCAATTTTCTCTTTTCTCTCTCTTGTTCTTCTCTTCCACTCCCTCCACTCAAATATTTCTCTAAACCTGTTCACAAATACACCCAGGCCCCAGGTCCTGATAATACCAGGGCTTGATGATCAGTATTAAAAGAAAGAATTAACTTTAAACAGCCTGAGAAAGGATAATTAACATTTGCTGACCCTTGCAGGAACATTGTATCCTCCCTGCAGAGTTATTCTCCTTCTCTCAGGATTATTAACTTTAACACTAGTTTATGAGTAGTTCCAATTGCTAAGTTTGTTTGGAAAGCAGTTGTTTGGAATTCCTGGCATATTTTCCCGTAGAAACATCATTCTAAATGGTTTGATTCTCTGGCCCATTTAATCCATAATAATAACTTGCACTTACAATTTACAAACTCACTTTATACTTGACCTCACTGGCTCTTCATAACCCTTACAAGATGTAGAGAATATATTATTATACTACTTTATAGATGAGGAAGCAAACCCACAGCTGTTTTGTTTTGTTCTCTTCTTTGATTTTTTTTTTTTTAGTGCGATGTGGAAGAGGAGGAGAATGGAGGGAAAGAAAAATAAGTGCCTGTTAATTAAAAAGAAGAAATTAAACTCAGTTTATGTTAAGAAAGAGTACTAGTTGACCAGGGTTCTGATGGCATGAGAAATTAATGTAGATAATCATCTCCAAATCAAAAAAAATCTGTTTACAAAAGTAGAGAAATGTGAGCTGACAAAAAGGGCTAACATAAAAAGTTTGGACCCTTGAAACATTAACCTTCACTTACCTAGAACCTCTTCCCCACCACCATCCAGGAAAATAAACTTCAATACAAAGGTGCTGGTATAGTTTTATTATCCAATCTGGATGTTAATTTTAATAATAGGAAAAGTTTCTAGTATTTATAAAATTGAATCTTGCTGAATATATCTCTTTACCTGTGCAGAACTCATCAGCATTTCTTTTTAAAGATGAACAGATACCTTCTCTGTGAAACTTAGGACTTCTCTGGGTGAGAGTGGGAGTTCTTTGTTATCGTTAAGAATAAGGCTTCTTGGAGAGTGGAGCCAACGTGGTGGAATAAAGTAACCATCTTTGCTCATTCACGTTCCTCTAAACAACTTTTTAAAAGCCTATTAAACCAAATTCTGGGTGGGAAAACCAACCAATATCACAATGAGTCATTTTTCCAGCCCAGGAGAACTTAAGAAGACAGAAAGAGGTCCTAGACGATGGGGTGGGGGTTGACCAGTAATGTAGCATGATGGAAGTGACATGAATTGCGAGTTCTTAGTCTGCCTAGGTACCAGAATGTAAACCAGGAGACCAGTAACTAGAACCCTCCCTAAACTCACACCTCCTTGGAAGCACCAAAAACTTAAAAGTCTCAAGACTTAACTATGAGAGCAACAGGATGTGAAAGTCAGGAGATCAGGCCACACATGTCCCCTAACCCAGATGCAAGGAGAGCCTAACTCTAGCATAAAGTCCAAAGTCTAGAAATAGGCTGGAAAAATAAGGAAGCAACAACAATAAAAGAAAGAATCTAACCATAAAAATCTACTCTGGTGACAGACTCAGATGAGACAATGACTTGAAAACATTTGCAAGCACAACCTCAAAGAAAAATGGAAATTGGACACAAGCCTAACAAGAATTCCTAGAAAAGCTAAAGAAAATTATTTTTGTAGTTATTCATCTTGTGTCCAACTCTTTGTGACTCTATTTGGGGTTTTCTTGACAAAGACATTGGAGTGGCTTACCATTTCCTTTCCCATCTCATTTTGCAGATGAGGAAACTGAGGCAAGCAAGGTTAATTGATTTACTCAGGGTCAAATAGCTAATAAGTATCTGAGGCTAGATTTGAACTCCTGATCTAACATTCTGTCCAGTGCACCACCTAGTATAAAAGAAAAATATTTTAAAAGAGAAAAAACAATGTTTGTAATCAAATAAGCATGGCAGGAGAAAAATTGGAGAAAGAAATGAGAGCAATGTGAGAAAATTATGAAAACAATTGAATTTGAATTAAAATAATGAAACTAGATTCGCAAAGACCATTTTAAAATTTGCGAAATGAGTATTAGTAAAAAAGAAAAATGCTGAAAAAAATGACTCCTTAAAAATAAGAATTGACCAAATGATTATAAAAAACTCACTGCAGAAAGTAACTGTTTAAAAATTAGAATTGGTCAAGTGGAAACCAATGACACCATGAGAAATTAAGAACCAATAAAACAAAATCAAGCCTGAAAAAAATAGAAGAAAATGTGAAATATCTCATAGGAAAAACAACTGATATGAAAAGTAGATCAGAGAGAGATAATTTAAGAATGATTAGACTACCCAAAAACCATGATCAAAAAAAAAAGAACCTAGATATCATATTTCAAGAAATTATCAAGGAAAATTGCTCTCATATCTTAGATCTGGAGAGTAAAATAGAAACAGAAAGAACCCACTAATCACTTCCTGAAAGAAATCCAAAATGAAAATTCCCAGGAATGTTAGAGCCAAATTCCAGAATTCCCAGGTAAAGAAAAAATACTTCAAGAAGCCAGAAAGAAATCATTCAAATGTCATGGAGTCACAGTCAGTTTAACAAAAGATTAGCAACTTCCATGTTAAAAGAGCAGAGGGCTTAGAATATGATATTCTGGAAGACAGAGGAGATGGAATGGCAACCAAGAATAACTTACCGAGAAAAACTGATTATAATCTTACAGCAGGGGGAAATGGATATTTAATGAAGAAAAGGACTTCAGGCATTCTTGAGGAAAAGTCCAGAACTGAACAGAATATTTGAGATTCACACACAGCATAAGTGAGAAATCATAAAGGACTTACTAAGGTTAAATTCTTTACATTTCTATATTGGGAGATAATGCATGTAATTTCTGGGAACATTATCATCATTAGTTTTAAGATGTCTCCTTAGAGGATATCAGTATAAGTAAGTCTACTATGTTGAGATAAACTCAAAAGAAGTGAAAGATTGAGAAAGAGGGATACACAAGGAGTAGGGAAGAAGGAAGAGGAAGAATAGGGAAAATTATCTGACATAAAATTATCTGACATCTGACGTATAAGGAAGAATTTTTACAGTGGAAGAGGAATATGCAGCACTTAAACTTCACTCTCATCAGAACTGATTCAAAGAGGGAAAAATATATGTTACACAAAGCTGGGCACAGAAATTCATTTTACTCAACAGGGAAGTAGGAGGGAAAAGGGAAGAGAAAGAGGAGTGGTAATAAGAAGGAGGGTAGATTAGGAGGGATTGGTCAGAAACAAAACAGACTTTTGAGGACTTTAAAAGGTGGATAAAATAAATAAAATATTTAATTAGAATAAATAATAAACAAGTAAAAGATGGATAAATAAAAGAAAATAGAATGGAGGGAAATACACAGCAATCATAACTGTGTATATAAATGGGATAAACTCACCCATAAAATGGAAAAGGAATCAAAATAGATTGGAAACCAGAATCTGACATGTTTATAAGACATACACTCAAGACAGGACACATAGTCAAAATAAGGTGCTAGAGCAGAATCTGTTATGTTTAAACTGAAGTACAAAAGGCAAGGTTAGCAATCATGATCTCAGGTAAAACAAAAGCAGAAACACCTAATTAAAGATAATTGGGGAAACAATGTTTTGCTGAAAGGTAGATTAGACAGTGAATTAATTTCAGTACTAAACGTATATGAAACAAGTAGCATCACATCAAAATACCTGAAGGGAAACTTCAGTGAGCTATAAGAAGAAGTAGTAAAGCTATGCCAGTGGGAAATCTCTATTCCCTTTAGGTCCTGAGATAAAGCTAACCATAAAATAATAAGAAAGAAGTTGAGATGAATAGAATTTTAGAAAAGTTAGATATGATAGAACCCTAGAGAATATTGAATGGGAATAGAAAGAACCATAACTTTTTCTCTGTTGTGCATCTTCCCAAAAACCAACCATATTAGGGCATAAAAACTGTTGGGAAAACTTGGAAAATAGTCTGACAGAAACTAGGCCTAGAGCATCTCACACCATGTATCAAGCTCAAAATGGGTACATATTTTAGACATAGAAGGTGATATAAGCAATTACGGGATCGTGGAAGAAATTCCGTGCATGGGGAAAAGGTCATGACTAGGAGATAGAGAAGTTTGTAGTTGGTAAAATAGATAGATTGATTACATAAAATTAAAAAATTTTTGCACAAACAAAATCAATGTAGCTAAAATGGGGAGGGGGACAGGAAGGGGGAAAATACAAGAAATTTCTGTTGAAGGCCTCAATTCTAAAACATGTGGAGAACGAGCCAAATTTATAAAAAATAGGAGCCATTCCTCATTTGATACATGTTGAAGAGATAAGAGCAAGCAGTTTTCAAAGGAAAAATCAAAGGTATCAATGATCATATAAAAATTCTCTAGATCACTAATAATTAGAGAAATAAAAATTAAAATAATTCTGAGGTACTATCTCATACCCCTCAGATTGGCTAAGATGCCAGAAAAAGAAAATAACACTGGAGGGGAGAAAAGATACACAAATGCATTCTTGTTGTAATTGTAAAATAACCTAACCATTCTGGAGAACAATTTTCAACTATGCCCTAACAGCGATAAAACTTTGCGTATACTTTGACCCAGCAATATTGATATTAAGCCTGTACCCCAAGGAGATTTAAAAAAAAAAAAAGGAACAAGACCCATGTGTACAAAAATATTTATAGCAGTTTTTTTTATGGTGACAAGAATTAGAAGCTAAGGGGATAGCCATCAGTTGGAGAATGGCTGAACAAACAAGTTTTGGTATATAAGTGTGATGGAGTACTATTATTATGTTTGTAAAAATGATGAAGGATAAGGTTTCATAAAAACCAAGAAAGACTTACATGAACTGTTACATGGTGAAGTGAGCTAAACCAGCAGAACATTCTACACGGTAACAGCAATATTGTAACAATAATCAACTGTGAAAGACTTGGTAACACTAATCAATACAAAGATCCACCAAAATTTCAAAGGACTCCTGATAGAAAATGCTGTCCACTTCCAGATAGAGAACTGATGAGTTCTGAATGCAGAATGAAGGATATTTTTTCCTTTATTTTTCTTGCTTTTAAAAAATTCAGATCATGACTATGCAGGAATATGTTTTGCATGCCTTCGTGTGTACAAGTGGATACTGCATTTCTTCCCTTCTCAGTGGGTGAGAGAGGAGATGGAGAGGAGAGAATTTGGAACTGAAAATAAATTTTTTTTAACAAGAATAAATTATCTTACTGAAGTGTTATGGTACTGTCAACATTTTAAAGCTTCACACATGTTCTCTAGACTTTTCTCTGTACTTTTATGAAAACTTTCACTTTCTTTATTAAATTGTTTTAGGTGAAAGATTTCTAATGTAGCCATAGAGTTCCTAAACTCATTCATTATTCTTAAAATAGTTTAGTATAATCAGCTTGTGCTGTAAAATCTAAATATTTGAATTTTCAAAAAATGTCAATGCTTTTTATATCAAACAACCTAATTCATGAGTGAACTAATGTCGGAGAATCTGGTCATTTAACCTAAGTCACATATCCCCAAAGTTAACAACACTTTAGATCTTCATTCTGTACTCCGTCCTAATGGCAAATTTTGAATCCCAGAAAAAAATAAGATGGTTAACTATGTTACTAGTATATCTGACTTCAAGAAATTGATTTGTACCATATTTGTTAATGTTATGTGCTATCTTTAAAGTGTGAATATGAGTTAAAATAAGACATTTGTATTTATTTAGGAAAAATATTTAATGAAATTCAAAGACTTGTAACTGGGGATCCCATGTGTTGGATACGTGCTATTTCAATTTGGAAACATCTTCTTGAACTGGAAGAAAAACTTCCACCTGAAGTGTCCAAACCTTCCAAAAGGAAGACAGGAGAAAATGAAAACATCATTACCAAGAAGTTAAAGATAGAACAAACACTAACAATGCCAGGGGATACAGAATGTCAGCTGGAAAAGCAAAAAAATGACAGGATAGAGGAGTTTAAAGATCTGACAACTGAAAAAGGAAACTTTCAAGAACAGTCTGAAAATCATGAGGAGAAAGAAGTTGAACATCACCTGAGCAAATTCACTTTCAGAGTTTCTTGTCGCTGTAGTGGAACAGTTGCAAAGACATTTACTACAGAGGTAGGTCTTCATTTCCTCCCTTGTCTCCCCTCCTTCTCAGAAAGTTTCCTTTTTGAGGAAAAAGTTAAATTAGATTTGAAGATAAGGTTAAATATACATATATATATATGTATATACATATATTTAATTCTTTGCATTATATTTCTTAGATTCCCTCCTTTCCCCCTTTGTTTAAAGGGTGGGAAATTTATATATCCTAAGTAGTTAAACTATTTTTTTTTCAAAGCCTGTGTTACTTACCTTTAATTTAAGGATATCCTTAGTATTTGAGAATCTTGATTTTAGAAGCTCAGCTTCATACAATTTGAATGAATGAAAAAAGTGTATATTAAGCCAAGCACCGTGCTAAGTTCTGGGGGTACAAAATACAGAAAAGAAGAAAGCCCCTCCTCTGTTCAAAGAGCTTATGTTCCAGTAGGGGAAAATAATAGAAATTCCTAAGATGTTGAATAGAATGATAGAGGTGCAGATTGATTCACCTTTTCTAGGATGAATTATGATTCCAGAACTGCAATATGGAATGTGGAGAGGAGGAGCATATGAGAATGGTATGTACAGTAAGGCAATTTGTGAGGAGATGGAAGTGGGAGCTGCCCCGACCTGATGGAATGAGCCACATGAAGCATTCATTCAGCAGGAAATGTAGCAGTTTCCCAGTGAGTGCCCAAGGACCTCAGTTCCAGAGATGAAAGGATTAAGTCTTCCAAGGCATTGTTGCCTATCTTTTTGCAAGGCTAAGGAGGAAATAGCTAAAAGTGTTAAACGTTCTATATCCTCAGAGACAGGACCAAGATCTCTGACAGACAGACATCATTTCAGATGGTATTTAGCAACCATTAATAGCACAAACATCTCACAGTCTTGCTGACTTTTCTACATCCTGAGATACTCAGATTTTCCCAACCATACAACTCTTCTATCAGTTATTCTCCTTTAGCATGCTCCCCCTAAACCTCCATTCTAATTATCCTTTTTCTCTTTACAATACAATATGCACTCTTGATTACTCCTAGCAATTTTCTGCTGTAAAGTTATATGTATTTATACAACATATAAATTATTTACACAATAATTTAGTAGCTGGGTTGCATAGTGGCTAGAGCACTGAACTTAGAGTCAGGACAATCTGAATTCAAATCCTGCTTCAGACGTCTCCTTGCTTTCTGATCCTAGGCAAGTCCCTTAACTTTACTCAGCCTCAGTTTCCTCATCTGTAAAATGGGGTTAATAATAGTATCTATATAACAGGGTTGTTGTGACGTTTCCTTGCTTTCTGATCCTAGGCAAGTCCCTTAACTTTTCTCAACCTCTGTTTCCTCATCTGTAAAATGGGGTTAATAATAGTATCTATATAACAGTTAAATGAAATTTAACTTTTTCCTCAAATGAAAGCATAAGCTTTGCAAATGTTAAAACACTATATTAGTGCTGGCTCTCAATACATTGATGATGGTAAAAGCACCTTGAATGATCTTTTTAATGCACTGGTCTCCTCCCGTTAATTGTGATCTTTGGAAGGCCTTTTTGACATATTTGCGAGGTATTATAATTAGAGTGGAATGTATACACTGCTGTTGTATTGTGAGAGGCCCAAAGACACCTGGTAAGTGATGCTGTGCTATCTGAGTCTTAAAGCTAAATGACATGCCAGATGTTAATATTTGCTGCCTAACACTAGTACTACTGAGAAGAGACAAAATAGTGTCACCTCTCCATACCTTGAGTTCTTATAAGAATCAGTGGGTGAGAGGGTATAGTTTGTATAGTAGGCAATCGGACAATGTTTTATATGTATGACCATCAAATTGGATCAGTGGCACCACTAAGCCAATCTTTTAACCACATTCATGGTAGACACAAAGTATTAGAGCTGAACCAGGCATGGGGCAATTCCCATCAATTTTTTAGACATCCAGAGTTAATCAGATTTGCCATACTATGATTTAGTCTTTCATGTATTTGGAAGCAAACTGCCAGTATGGAAAAGACCATAGATTTAGAATTAGAAGGAGCTTTGGATATCACCTAGTTCAACTCTCTTGTTGAACTATGTGGCACCAAGAGCTTAAATCATCACCCAAGTAATAAGTAGCCAAGCTAGGATTGGAACCCAGGTCCTCTAGCTCTAATGCAGTGCTCATTCCATTCCTTCATGCTGCTGCCATCATTTATTCACTAAATAATAAATTCACAGTTCCTTTTTATATTCTGTAATGGAAAGAGGATAAGATTTGTAGTCAGGAGACCTGGATTAGAATTCAGCTTCTGTAACTCCCTGTGCAATCTTGGCCTCTTATGGTATTTTCAAGGCCCCAGTTTCCTAATATATCAAATGAGGAGGTAAATTACATGACCTCCCGGTCCTTTATAGCTCAAAATCTTAAGATTTCTGATCTGTGAAAAAGTTTTCTTTTTGTGAACTGTGGTACCTTGTGTGCACAACTTTCTACAAAGCCAAAAGACAAGGCTGTTGCATCAAAATAAACAGATTTATAAGGATTTATATTTCTGTACTTTTTAAAGGAAGTACCTTTTAAAATCATTTTTGAAGGAATTGTAAATGTTGCTGGTGAATTCATCAAATGATTAATTTGTTAGGTTTACAAAATTAATTTTGATTATGGCTTGTTAGATAATAGCACTTTCATGAAGGGTGTGTGTGTGTGTGTGTGCGTGTGTGTGAATGTGTGTGCGCATATGTGTGTGTGTGCGCGTGTGTGTGAGTGTGTGTGTGCGTATGTCTGTGTGCGTGAGTGTGTGTGCGCGTGCGTTTGTGTGTGCACGCGTGTATGTGTGTGAGTGTGTGTGTGAGCGTGTGTTCTTATGCAACTCTTATTTCAGATAGGAAATGTTTTGGCATATATTTTCATCACATGTTCCAACCTTTCTTACACCTCCCATTTAGTTGCTGGCTTTATCTTTAAGCTAATATCTGCATTTTTAAAAGTTTAATCTTTTCTTTAACTACTTCTTTTTCAGGAGGTGGGAAGAGTAATTGGAATTGCTCTTATAAAACAGTTTGGCTGGAAAGCAGATTTGAGAAACCCCAGTTTAGAGGTAATTAACATTTTAAATTTTTTTTTTTGCTACATTTTAGATTTTATTTTTAAACTGACACTTGGGTAGTTTCATAATTTTATTTTCTGTACTTTAGGATATATATTTTTTAAAAAGCACAGATATAATAGAAGCAAAAAGTTGTTTTCATTAGCAACGGAGAACGTGGTTAACTTTGGTGGTTTTCATTGTAAAAATGTCCCAATAAGATACAGACTTGATCTGTTTTTCACAGTTGGGGACTGGTACTATAGCAGTAGAGACCATTTGGAGCACTCATCACTCCCAATAAACATTAAAAATGCTAGCTATAAGAAAAATCTTTTAGTGTTGTTGTGACATCATCAAATAAAATTATCATGATCAGGTAATTTTTTTTGTTTCATTAATCCAAAGGGTTATTTGACACACCCAGCTTAAAATGGAGTGATGTTTCACTAAACTAAAAACTTATTCTTTGGACCAAGCCAGGGTGTAGGCTACTGGTTATAAAGAAGAATCCTGTTTGGTGACAATTTGGAAGGAAGGAATGGAAGGGCTAGAGAGATGAGCAAATTATCTACTTCAGCTCAGAAAGAGAACCTAAACAGAGTATTATAAGAATAGGGTAAGGATAAAGGGAAGCTGACATTGAAAAGAATGTTGTATCCATTGAGTTTTAAATAGATTGTTGATTATCCAGCAGCTATGGCGAAACCTCATAATGACCTGGGGATTGACACTGTGCTTGTGCTAGGCACTGAGGAGACACTTTAGCCCATAGCCTTGCAGGACCTCTTATTTAGGACTGTCCATCTGAGTTATGCAGAGATCTCCTCAAGTGGACCTGAGCCCCCAAGCACCCCACATTCATTCACTAAACATTTATTGAGATTTGGGTGTGCATGTAACTTCACATAACCTGATCATATCACTCCTTCACTAAATTACCATCAGTGATTCTGCACTGCCTATCAAAAGAAATAGAAACTGCCCAGGCATTTTAGACACTTTCTGTGTAATCTTAATTCCAGCCTCCTTTCCCAGCTTTATCTCATGCAATTCACCTTCACATACTCTGTTCCAGCTAAACAAAATGAAGCTCCCTTCCTTTTTCTCACCTTATCTTCTTCTCTCTCTATGCTCATACTATTTCTCTCCACCTCTCATCTGGAATGGACCTTCCTTTCCTCCGTTTCATTTGTCCCTCCCATTAATGCTCAACATAGTTGCTGTCTTATCTATGAAGACTTGCCTGATCCGGTGTACTGTGATGTCTCCCTTCACTGATTTCTCATAGCATTTGCCTAGACCTCCACTTTGCACTTAACTACGCTTTGTACAAAGGAAAGAGAAAGCTTTCTGTGTGTGTCCCCCTTTTTCATTAGAGAGTGAGCTCCTTAAGAACTAGATCTATGCCATGTTTTGGTTTTCTTTTTTATGTCCCAAGTACCTAACATTCAGTAGGTGTCCTTTAAATATTTGTTATATTGAATTGCTCCCACCTACACTAATATATGAATTTCTAACAGCATATACTTTTTACCTATAAAATGGCTGTATAATATAACTGAAACTGTTACTTAAGAAAAAAATTGTGAATGAGATATTTCATTATACTGTGAGGACCTGAGACCTTCCTCTTAAAATATAGGTCTCATGGGCACAAAACTAAAGCCCTCAGATTGCCACCCCAAAGCCCTAAGAGTGGAGTTTTGTTTTTCAATCTGATTTCTGTGTTTGCTCTTTCAGATATTTATACATCTAAATGACATTTACTCCGTGATGGGGATTCCAGTTTTCAGGTAGATGCTTATGTTTTTGTGCTTCACGATTTTTGTAAGTTAACTAACATTTTTAAAGTCAACAACTCCATGTGTTTTGTTTTTAGCAAGGAAGACTAATTTGATTAGATGGAACTTACAGCTTGCTATTTCTCTTTTTGTATATGCCTCTAAAATACTCTTGTAATATAATTTTTATTTTATCTGCTATTTTAGAGTATAAAAATTTGGATAACAGAAAGCTATGAATTACATTGATGACATTGACAAATTATAACTAGAGTCTAAAGTATTTCAAATTCATTACTTTAAAAATTATAGACTCAGGCTAGGTAAGAAATAAATATACATACCTATACTTACAGATATAGCAAGCATTTATTAAAATTGAGCATATATTGCAATTCTTGGGACCCTTAATGCCAAATCTGATGCATTATAATTCTTTGTAAAAGTCTGGAGAAAATTTTTCTAGCTCTCTAGAAAATCTAAATATAATGTTTCTCTTGTCATATAGTAGAAAACCATCATGTTACTATAAATGTAAATAAAAATAATAATAATTCCTGGCACAAGTATCTGGAAAATTCTCCAAGTTATTTGTATTGTACTATACATAACACCACTAGAGTAAAGTCAGGGGTGGATGTAAGCAGTGGTTCCTATCTCTGCAGGTGAAGAACTCGAAGGCTTTCTTTAAGAGACCACCCCATTCTATAGTTGGACAATTATAGAATTCATCCAGAGAAAGTGGGGCTAGTATAGAAGAATAGTTTTGCCATGCCTCCCACTGTTACTCAATGATTCAACTTATGGATTAAAATGATATACAGAATATAAGATATTAACTTCAAATTGCTCCCTCCTCCCATTGCCTTCCCTTCCATCATCCCCCCCCACCCTGCTAATTTCCTTCTCCCCCACTTTCCTGTATTGTAGATAGGTTTTCATACCAAAATGAGTGTGCATTTTATTCCTTCCTTTAGTCGAATGTGATGAGAGTAAGCTTTATGGTTTTTTTTCCTCAGCACTCCTCTTTTTCCCTCCACTAAAAAGTCTCCTGCTTGCCTCTTCTATGAGAG
>CM053769.1:154919194-155225465 GCA_028658325.1 Potorous gilbertii | reverse complement strand
CCTTTATCAAGGTATTGATCCGTTTTTCATGCTTTTCTTGCATCTCTCTCATTTCTCTTCCCAGTTTTCCTCCACCTGTCTGACTTGATTTTCAAAATCCTTTTTGAGCTCTTCCATGGCCTGAGCCCATTGGATATCTATTTCAGATGTTTGGGATACAGAGGCCTTGACTCCTATGTCTTTACCTGATGGTAAGCATTGTCCTTCCTCATCAGAGAGGAAGGGCGGAAACATCTGTTCACCAAGAAAGTAAGCTTCTATGGTCTTATTTTTTTTTCC
Organism: Potorous gilbertii; assembly: GCA_028658325.1. NCBI lineage: Eukaryota > Metazoa > Chordata > Mammalia > Diprotodontia > Potoroidae > Potorous > Potorous gilbertii. The sequence continues at coordinate 155,225,186 of CM053769.1, read as the reverse complement.
ATTTTCTGGGCATTTTCCCAGCCAGTTACTTGACTTCTGATCCTCTCCACCCAGCTACTGCTTAGGGTCTGAGATTCAAATGCTGCTCCCCAGTCTCAGGGCTTTCTGTGGAAGGTCTGGCTGCTATTCAACGTGAGCTTAATTTCTGGTGCTCAGGTGGGGGCAGGGCCGCCTCCCAGGCTCAGTTCCCTCAAGGGGTTTATGCAGAGACCTTCTGTAATGGAGCTCCTGCCTGCTCAGGGAGCCTCTGGCCACCTGCTGTCTCTGCCGCTGCCTCCCGAGGGGGCCCAAGTCATGGAGACACCCCGCTCCCCTCTCAGCCCGTCCAGACATCTCTCTCACTGACCTGTGCGCCTGTGGGTGGAGGGACCTTTCTGTCCCTGAAGCCTGCTCAGATCTGTTCCTCTCCGTGCTGCTCGGCCAGGGCCTATCAGATAGTGTTCTAAGAGCTGGAGACACAAGCAAGAGCAAAAACATTGCCCCTGCCCTCAAGGCACTCAGACTACGATGGAGGAGACAATATGCAAATAACTCTATATTTGCAAATAAATCCAGTGTAAATGGGAGGTCATCTCAGAGGTGGGGCATAGAGGTGACAGGAGGGAGGACATTAGAAAGGATCTCATGCAGAAGAGAGATTAGTACCCAGAGGGGAAGGTGAGGAGGCCAGGTGAGGGAGGACTGGCTACCAGTGCAAAGGCGTCTCACCTATCCTCTCCACTTCTTACCTGGACCACTATGACAGCTGCCTAATTAGACTGCCTGCCTTTATCCTCCACCCTCCCCTACCCATCTTCTACACAGCTGCCAAAATCAATAACAGCATGAGTTTATGTAGTACCATCTGTATGCTAAGCACTGTGGTAACTGCTTTATAATTTTATCTCATATGATCCTCACAACAACCTTGGAAGTAGGTGCCCTTATTATCCCCAACTTACAGATGAGTAAACTGAGGCAGACAGAGGTTAAGTGGCTTGTCCAAGGTCACACAACTAGAAAGTGTCTGATGCTAGATTTGAACCTGGGTCTTCCTGACTCCTTGCCTAGGACTCTATCCATGGTACTACCTTGCTGCCTCCTAAAACACTTTGTAGTCTGGCTCTGGTCTGTTTATGAACTTATTTCCCTTTATTCCACACACCCAGAGATGAACACCTGAGCTCCGTTGTAGTCAAACTGGCCTGCTGGCTATTGCATATGCATGCATTCCATCTCCCCACTGTGCTTTTGCATAGGCTGTTCCCTATGCCTGGAATGCCCTCTCTCCTCAGTTCTACTGTTGGAATGCCTGACTCCTTTCAAAGCTTAGTTAAAGTGCCCCTTACCTACTTGAGGCCTTTCCTGATCCCTCTCATTGTTAATGTTTTTCCCCAATTTTTACTTTCTATTTATCTGCATACTACTACAAGTAACATAAACATGAGTATGACTCCACTATGACTGTCATAAATCACTTTTTCTTTCTGTAGGTTGGTGCAATAGTTTTAGATCCAATGTGTGGACTTGGAACAATCCTATTAGAAGCTGCCAAGGAATGCCCTGTAAGTTCTAAAGCTGAGAGGGGTTTTGAATAGAGCTAGAGCCACCTGGGCCTGAGAACTGAGAAGTTAAATGATTGACTTAGGCTCACAAAGCATGTACGTCAGAGACAGAACTAAAACCTAGTCCTGACTAACTTTGAGGCCAGCCCTCTGTCCATTACACCACAGATATTTATATGAATACAATTCTGTGCAACCAATCCTCAGTTTATAGGTAAATTATTCACTTTGTTTTAAATTATAGAACTTTCTATTTAGAGTAAGGCCTTTAGAGGTCATTTGGTCTAACACCTTCAATGTACAGATAAGGAAGCTTATCACCAAAAAGGTTCACTGGCTTGCCCAAGGTGACACAGGTATACAAGAGGACAAAAATTGAACCCAGGTCAACTCACTCCAAATCCATGGCTCTTATAGCATATTTGTCATTCCTAAGCTACCTCCCCTTTCCTGCTGTAGAATACAAACTAAAATGAATATTATCTGTAAATAAACTAATAAATAATTAGATAAATTACCTTAGGAAAATAATTTTATGCCATATTATTATAACCCTATGTATATGTTGCTTTATAATTCTTCTTTGGTTGTTTTGCATATGTATAGCTTATCTCTAATTCAGTTGTAAGTGTCTCGTACAAATGCTGTATTTTACTTCTCTTGTACCTTTCATTGGACCTATTATAGTGCATTAGCATTATGATACATCCCAAAACAATAAATTATTGGATTATCTGTTTCTTTTACAATTTTAGAAAAATGTACAAATATTTCAAAAATTAATTTCAACAAAGCTTTATTAAGCACTTACATGAAAAGTACTACTATTCTAAGTAGTAGTTAGTTCTTTACCTCAAGGAGTTTATAATATTATAGGATAAGATACTTATGTAAGTAATGGTGGCATTAAGGTACTTTTCCTTCCATATGACAGATAGTTAAAGATAACTATCGTGTTGATCAGTCAGTCAGCTTTTTAAATGGCCATTAAGTGTCAGGAGTTGGGCGAGGCACTGGAGACACAAAGACAAAAAGGAATCAGCTCCTGCTGTCAACTAACTTACATTCTAGAAGGGGAAGTAAGGTACTTTGAAAAGGAGGTACTAGCAGGGTTCAGGAGAGGCCTCATGGAGGAGATGGCATCAGAATTGAGTTTTGAAAGAAACTAAATATTCTGAGGGTAGTGTGTATTGTAGGCACAGGGCACAGTCAGTGCAAAGACTGCAAGACAAGGTATGTTGTTATGTAATGCACAGGAAGAATGCTAGTTTGTCTAGAATAATGGTTGTGAGAAAGGGAGTGAGGTCACAAGACTGGAAAGGTAAGTTTGAAACAGGTCTTGAAGGGATTTAAATACTCAGTGTTGGAATTCACATTTGGTTTTAAATGTAATAAGGAGCCACTGGAGTTTATTGAGCAGGCAAGTGATATGATCATAGCTGCACTTTAAGAATATCACTTTGGCAGTTTAGTGGAAGATGAATTAAGTTGTGTTTTATAGGCTAAACACTGGTTGCTTCAACCAACAGCATTATCTCAAAGCTTTTCACCTTCGTGGTTGACCTACTGTTGACTCTTTCCAGTTTTTCAATGTCCTTCCTAAAATATAGTGCCCAGAATTGAACACAGTACCTCAAATCATATCTGACCAGATGAGAATACAGGAAGTCTATGAACCCACCTTGTCTTTGGCAGAGTGGCTCTTTTAAAGCAGAGGAACATCATATTTGCCTTTTGGCTACCATGTCACACTGCTGGCTTATCCTGAGAACCAAAGAATTTCAAAGATGGAGCAGAAAAGGACTTAGGGTCCATCAACCTGGGGTTCTTAATTTCTTTTATGTTATGGATCCCTTTGACAACAGTCTAGTGAATCCTTTGGACCACCCCTTCTCAGAAAGATGTTTTTAAATAGTTAAATACATAGGATTACAGAGGAGACCAATTTCATTGAAATGGAGATATATAAAAAAAAAAGCCTAGTCTACAGACCTCAGATGAAGAATCCCTGATTTACTCCAGCTCCTTTCTTTTCCTGAGGAACCTGAAACCCAAGAGAGGGTAAGTGACTTAGCCAGAATCACCCAGGTAGTAAATAGCAGAGTGAAAATGGGAACCCAGTCCCCCTCTGACTTCAGAGCATGTTAGCCACAACACAGTAGACCCTCTCTACCAAAGCCCTGCAGTCTTTTTCAGACAAACTGCTTCTATTTGATTCAGCCTAACATTCTAGCCTGTCATATTTTTGAACCCCAACTGTCCAGTTTGGTATTTATCTGTCCCAGCCTTATGTCATGTACAAATTTGATGAGCATTCTTTCTTTGTCTTTGCCCAAATAATTGATAAAAATGCCATATACCTTCCTGCCAAGCCCCTGTCACCAGAGCAGTCTATTAAAAACCTCCTTTATTGACACTGGACTATTTATGGCTGTTCTTTGGGCCTGGTCATTCAACTAGTTCTGAAACTACTTAATCGTACCAGTCTACTGCCAAGTCTACTGCCATCTTGTCCACAGTAACAGAATGAGAGGTTTTGTCTGATAATTTGCTAAGTCTAGGTAGACTAATACTACAGCAGTGGTATCAAATTCAAATAGAATCAGGGCCGCTAAGCCCTGCATAAATATCCCTACAGCCACATATTTTCTTATAAAACCACATAATAGCATTATCTGTGTTCCATTGTATTATTTTTATTCTGTTAAATGTTTTCCAATTATACTTTAATCTGGTTTAGATCTTTCTCTGCTTCATATTTGACACCTCTATCTACCATTCTAATAACCCTATTAAAAAAGGAAAGGAAGTTATTGTGGCATGATCTGTTCTTGAAGATGGTGCCATGATGCCTTTTGTGCCTATGGCTTCCTTTTCTAGATATGCTGCTTAACCAATGAAGATTTTTATAATATATTGTTAACATAGAGTCATTAACACATCAGAATGAGTTTTTTTTTTACATTAACGTCAGGGTTTTTTTAACATCCTAAATTTGGCTAAACGTGTTTTCCTCTTTCGCTGTTTAAGAACATGGAAATAGAATTGCTTAGATGAGCAAAATATTTCATAATTTTACTTATTCTTCAAAAATCTGCTTTCCTTCATAGAATGCCTATTTTTTGGGTGCTGATGTAAGTGACTCACAGTTACTGGCTGCTTGTGACAATCTGAAGTTTGCTGATCTCATGGACACAATAGAATTACTAAAGTTCTCTGTCACAGGTAAGCTGTTTAAAATACAAATGTCATCAAAATTAGGATATAACCTAGTACATGTTTAGTGTCAGGACATTGTAAAGCAAAATTAATTTTCTATAATTAGGAAAGCACATTTCTTAAGGAATCAAAAGGATTTTATTAGTGGAATTTATACTTACTCACCTCAGTGTTGATTATAATTATTAAAAGCAAAGAGATTATAATATTCTTCAGATGATTTATTCTTGGAAAATATCATTTGAATAATCAACAGTTTTTCCTACACACTTATTCAGAAGAGCAGGCTCAGGCCCCTTAGATATATCCAACACTGTTTTAAAATACATTTAGTGGATTTGAAAATTTTTTCTTAAAATCACACATCACTTAAAATGGTTTTAAAAGAAAAAACCAATAATTCATTGAATGTCTTTCAATAACTTTAGGACATTTTGTGTATTTAATCTTTTTTGCCCCCTTCACAGTAGTTTTGTGGGAAAAAGAAATTATCAAACCAGTTGCATATTCAAGCATATAAATAATAAAATACTTGACAGTAGCAGAGTTTGAAATGAGGTTTCATAGAACTTTAGTGGTGTAAGGGCCCAGAGGTTAATCTATTCCAGCCTCACCCCAGGTCAGACCTCTCCTCAGTATTGTCCCTGACTGATTTTCTGTAAAGCTCAGCTGTAACACTTCCAATAATGGAGATTTCACTACCTCACCCTTCTCTTTTGATCATTTTAATCAGTGACTTGGATAAAGCTATAGATCATATGCATGCTTTTTAATTTTGTGGATGACACAAAGCAAAGAGGGATAGATGATATGCTAGATGATGAAATCATGATCCATAAACATCATGAAAGACTGGAAGGCAATGATGAAATTTAATAGGTATAACTGCAAAGTTCTATGCTTGAATTTTTAAAATCAGCTATACAAATACAGGATGGGAAGAGAATAGTTTAGTTGGAAAATAATTTATGTAGGGAAAAAAGAAGGCTTTTAATGGCCTGAAAACTCAGTATGAATCATTGTGTTGCGACAACAAAACCAATGTTGATTTGATAGTCCTAGAGGAAATTTGCTCTGGTCAGACTACATCACAACTATTTTGTCCAGTTCTGGGCACCACATTTTTAAAGGAAAAATTGATGAGCTAGACCCCATGGAGAGGCAGATGCCTAGGATGCTGAGGGGACTCAGAAATAAGCAGTATAGACATTTAGTGTAGGGAACTAGGAATGTTAATTTGAGAATCATTTCTTGAAAGGGAAGAAAAGATTTTAAAAGGACATGATAGCTGTCTTCAAATACTTGGAGGGTTCTCATGTAGAAAAGTGATTAAACTTATTCTATCAAACCCCAATAAAGTCAACTAGGACCAATAAGTAGAAATTACAGGAATGTAGATTTTGATTCAATGTAAGGGAAAATGACTTAACAATTAGAGACAACTAGATGGTGCAGAAGATAGCATGCTAGACCTTAAATTAGGAGGCACTGATTTCAGATCCTGCCTCAGACATTTACTAGCTGTACAACTGAGGGCAAAGCACTTAAACTCAGCCAAACTCAGCCTCAGTTCTTTCATCTGTAAGGTAAGGATAACAGTATCTACTTCCCACGGTATTGTGAGGATAAAATGAAACAATGTTATTACAATGGTTTTGCAAACCTCAAAATGCTATATAAATACTGATTGTCGTTACGGTCGTTGTTATTATTATTTTAAGAGCTGTCAAAAATGAAATGAGGTTTCTCCAAGATTAGTAAAATTTCCCAGCATTGGAGGTCTTCAAGCAAAAAATCTAAATAACCACTTCTCAGGGACCTTTTAAGCAAAATTCATGCTTTGAATAAGGATGAGGGGAAGTGACTTGAGCTTTCATATAGTTCTTTGATCCACAAAACAATCTTTTCCACTTATGAACACCTCAGACTATTGCTTTTTGTTTTTTTTTAAGAGCTCCTATCCTCTGAATGGAGCTGTCCAGCACATAGTTGGTGACGTGGGACTTCTCTGTGATTTCTGTTTATTGACTTCGGTTCTACCGTCTCAATCTACAAAACAAAGAAGTTCCTAGTGGCACAATAAGTACAAGAGTGAGAATTGTAGTATATTGGCACAGAAAGACCTTCATGATTTATTTAGTCACTTCACTACTTGGATGGATTCCTGGTCTTGTCAACATGAATAGATCTTCTCTGTCTCCTTGTCCCGATTGCATCCCTACAACTTTCTAACCTGTGTGTTTTCTCTGACCATCTCCATGCCTAGAATGCTCTCCCTCACCTCCACCCTGGCTTCCCTGACTTCTTTCCAGTCTCAGCTAACATCCCACTTTCTGTAAGAAGCCTTTCCTTTTCCCTCTTAATACTGGTGCCTTCTTCCTGAGATTGTCCCTAGGCAATTGCGTGTTGGTCTTCTCTGCACATGGTGGTTTGTATGTTGTCTCCCCATTAGACTGTGAGGTCCTTGAAAGCAGGGACTGTCTTTTGCTTTTCTGTGTCTGCCTAGTGCTTAGGAGACAATTGATGCTTGTTGGTTTGATATAAATTTTTGTGATCTTCCATAGAGCTTCTGCCCAGTGCCCTGTGAAGGCTGTCTGCTAGTACTTTTTTATATTTTCTGGATACTTAAACTTTGAAACAATTAGGCTGTTTATCTTTTATCCCCTGTTCTACTTAAATCTATTCTGTGTCTTTCCATTGCCATTTGAGAGAGGTGATAATATCTGGTCTTCTCTTTCAAACCCCTGCATTTTTTTCCCCAGATTAATCATACAATTATACATATATTCAGGGTGTTCCAAAAGATTTAGCACAATTTCCTTAAAACTGCACTAAGACTTTTGGGACACATGCATGTACATTGTGTACATACATGTTTGTGTGTGTGAGCTAAAAATTGCACTAAAACTTTTGGCACACCCTGTATAAATGAATGTGTTGTTAGCCTGAAGAAAAAAACTCAGAAATTTGAAAGAATGAACCAAATATAATCATCTAACTCAGATAGTATTGGAAAGCCAGAAAGTAGATCTAATTAGAATAGGGGATAAAACAGTTCAACTGTTTTAAAATAAATGGCCAGAAAATGTAAAAAAGAGCTAGCAGACAGCCTTCAGAGCTCACTAGGAGGCTCTCTATGGGAAATTATAAAAAGATGGATAAATCAAATTTCAACATGTATTAAGTACCTACTGTGGGCCAGACACTATAGCACTCCTACAAATGGAAATATGTGTATATACACATGGAGATATATGTTTATGTATATATGCATCCATACACATATAAATATGGTGTATATATACATATATATAAGTATATGTTGGACGCATACACATAAATACATGTTTTCATATGTAAGAGGAACCTTATAAGTAGTCCATGATGTCTCTTCTTTTGAAACCCAAGCCAAATTGTACCTATCAGAAAACATTACCAGCTACTGATGTTTTTCAGCAAAATGTCTTTCATTGGCATTATCAGTTTTATCATGCAAAACAGTGCATCCCTGTCTTTATTATTTTCAAAATGTTTATTAATTGATCTTTTCCTGTTCTAAACCATAAGCATTGATGCCTAGGATAGAGAGACTTATCAGTATTTGATTATATAAAACTCAAACTTAAAATTCTAGCTAAGTCCATCCTACAACTCTGGGAAGACTATTTAGTTTCTTGGAAAGTGCCAAAAAAACCCAATCATTTTGGCTACTCTGGGAAGTGACTAAAGATAATCTCATGAGAGCTCCTCCCACAACTTAAGAAATATAGCTCATATTAACACTAGTGGGAAACAATGAAAGCTACAAAAACAATTCTCCAAAAAATCAACTACAGCAAAAAATGTATGTTTCACCCTTGTTTTGAATTCCTGGTACAGAGCAAGTTCATGTCACAGGAATGTCTAAGGTCCTTGCCCACTACTGCCCAAGTAAGTCAGCATAAACTATAGACAGATGGATAAACTGCAGGTTATCCATTCACATGTGACACCCATAAACCATCAGTAGGGGATAGATGTGTGTCACACAGCTCTGCAGATGACGTGTGTATGTGTTCTCTTCTCCTGAGCTATACAACCCAGAGAGAGAGTAGCAAAAGAGACGTATTTCTTACAAAGTAATTGGTAGGATCAAGTTGGGCATGTAGGCATGAGAAGGTACATAGGAAAATTTTAAGAGGAAGCTTAAATTGTTACTGAGGAAAAAAATGTGTCCTTGTTAGCACAGCCATTTACAGTAGACCAAAGAAAACTAATACCTTCTTAGTCAATAAGCATTTGTTAAGGGCCTACTGCATATAGGGCCTTATTAGATAGGATAAAGAAAAGGAATGACTTCCTTGAACTATTGAGATTCTCTGAATTTTTTTTTGTTATCTTCTTGGGAGGTGTTGAAGGAAACATTTGTGTCAAAGAGGCATCACACAGAAAGAAAAAGAAAAATAACAAATGCAGGACAAAATAAGAGTCAGTTATGTTCTCCCAAAAATCCACTTTCAACGTGCTTGATAAAGCCCTAATTGAGTGATTGAAAGAAGTAGATCTGCCTTCAAGTTTATGTAGTATCACAGATGATTTGATGAGATGAACTGAAGAAAATTAAATCTACATCTAACATATGTAAACACAATTTGGCATTTGAAATTGACACCTAGATTGTTAATGAATTAGTTATTGAAAGATTAGATTGGCTTTTTCCCCCATGATGCAACAAGTTTTCAAAATTTACAATGTTTTGCATTACTGAATTATCTTTTCATCATGAAAAGGAGAGGAAGGCTTTTACTGATATATTTCTTGATGTTCAACAGATTAAATATTTAATTGTTTATAGATTGTAAACCTTAGGTGACCCTCAGTGAAATTAGAGTGATTAGGGCTACCTGTATTTTGAGTTAAATAAGTAAATAGGAAAGACAAGGGCTTTCGGTGGCTTGGATTGATTTCAAGTTAAACCACCTCTGTCAAGGGACAGTCTTTTGGGAAGGGATAAAACCCAAACTGCTGAGGCTTACTGCCATGTGCAAGGAGCCCTGGGTGGAGGCAGCCACCTAAACGATGTAGTGTTGAGCCCTAGCTCTTCCCTTCAAAAAGCAGAGTAAGGCATGTTATACAGGACTTTACTGGGGAATTTGTGTACTGGAGATGTTTAGACCTGGAAGGAATACTAGAAGTAGATTTTACAGATCGACAACAGTCCAGAGACCTGAAATTACTTTTTCAAATTTATCCCTAATGTCCCTCTTCCAGCTGTAAAAATCAGATTGCAAATTCCTTAGTAAATCTCTCCATGAGGTCACCTTAGGCTGCCTTTCCAGCCTTATCCCACACATAGCCCCTCACATAATCTCTGTTGCAACCTACCTAAGTATACTTAGTTTACTCATTAACTAGAAGTGTAGGTAACAGTAATTTTACTGGGGATACCTAAGGTTTAGGATCTATAAATTATCAAATTTAATTTAAAAAGTCAAATGATTCCTCCCCCTTCCATAACTGTAGGATATTTCAGTGACACACTAGAAATTAATTTTGCAAACATTGCATTTTGGGGAAAAAAACAGGTGTCATCTTTTAAAGACTGACTCAGTATTCTTGGTCTCAGTGTCAGATACCAAATGCCTGTTATCCCCCAGCTACATCCCAGGAAAGCAACTAGGTGGCACGGTGGATATAGTACTGGACTTGGAACTAGTCGGATCTGAGTTCCAGTCTTACCTCAAATACTAACTGCATGACCCTGGACAAATCACTTCAACTCTCGCAGCCTGAGTTTCCTTATTTCTAAAATAAGTATAATAAACATCTACCTCATAAGATTGTTGTGAAAATCAAATGAGCTAACCAATGTAAAGAGATTTGTAAACCCTAAAGTGCTGTGTAAGTGCTATTATTAATTCCAAATATCACACCTTCATTTTTTCTATTCCTTGTATTGCTTTATCTTATTCTCCCCATTTTCCTTCCCCCAAATCCCATCTTTGCCTTTTGAAATTTTACCTGTCATCCTTTATGGCCCAGCTCAGTTGTTATTGACACCTTCTTTCTCTTTTTCTTTACCAGCTCATGGAGCTGGGTTAATTAATGGGGTTTGTTCCCCAAGGGTCTGTCCTTGGCTGTCATTTCATTATACTCTCTAATTTGCCAGTTTTTTCCCACCATATAAATTACTGCTTCCAGGCAGATGGCTTCCAAAATTCAGTCCTTAACCTTGACCTGTTAGATGTTCTGACCTGCATCCCTGTCAGTTCACTCCACTCACGTGGGCATTCCTCTGGCACATCAAAATTGAGGAATCTCAGATGAAACTCATTATCTTTCCTGCTAAACTTACTCTCCCTACTGATCTTACCATTTTTGTCTGTTGCACCACCATTCACTCAATCTCCTATGTTGTAAACCTTAGTTTATCTTCATTCCATTTTTCTTATCTCTGCTTGGCACCAGAAGGCAAACTAGGAATAATGCAGGATTCAGTCAACAAACAAACATCTGCTAAGTGCTTAATATGTGTCTAGCAATGTATTAGGTGCTGGTGATATAAGTATAGAGAATGAAACCATCATTACTCTGAAGGAGCTTGCATTCTAATTGGGAAGATAATAAGCATACACATAAATATATACAATATGTAGTTGTTTGGTTTTTTGCTATAGCAAAGAATTGGAAACTGAGGGGGTACCCATCAAATAGGAAATAGCTAAACAAGTTATGGGATATGAAATTAAGGGCATACTATTTGTACTATAAGAAATGGTGAAGAAAGCTTTGAAGAGTTGTGTCAACCAAGGCAGAGTAAACAGCACCGGGACAGTTTATACAATAACGATAATATTATAAAGACAAACAACTTTGAAAGGTGTAAGCACTGATTGGCTCAGAGGCAGAGAAACCAATTAGAAAGCCATCGCAGTGGCGGTGACTGGAAGTTGTGGGAAGGCAAAGTTGAAGATCGTTATAAGGAATAAGAAATCCCCAACACTTAAATCTAAGGAATACTCTTGGGAGGTAATTGGCCCCTCTGTAGTAGAGATCTCCGGAGAGAGACATCTCTTCAGCTCTGAGATTTCTGTCCTTCTGTCACTGCCATGAAACCTCCCCGGATTTCCCACCCCGGCCAGTTCTTTTGTTCTTCAGCTAAACTCTGGGAGCATGTTCTACCTCTCTTCAGCCCCTAGGTTCTGTTTGTGTTCAAATACTCCTGTTTGTACATGTCTTATTTTCCCAATTAGATAGGAGTAAGCTTTTGAAGACTCATAAGCCTTTTTTCTCTGTTTTCATCACGTGGTATACATGAAGAACATGGGTGCTTCATATATGTTTGTTGAATTATGAATAAAAGTGAATCTGGACATTCATCAGAAGCCTTAATCTGAAGGTTCCAGAAGTTAGCTGGTCTCTTTATTTTTCCTTCAAGAGAGGGAGAAGAATGAATACCCCCCCTCCACACCCCATGTATCATGGTTCTGAAATGTAAATGTTTTTCCTGTCTCTGAATCATCTGCAGTCATGGAAAAGAGAGGATATTTTTTACTTATTTGTTTGACATTTCACAGTTTATAGATCCCGTTGCGTCCCAGAAATTTAATTCACTCAGCTTATGCTTCTTAACTTATCTACTAGTTTATATATTGGGCTCTGTGTTTCTGTTTAAAGATTGTATCTCCTTAGTTACAAGCAAACTTTGTATTATCCAGCACAGGTGATTTATGACCTCACAGCCAAAGCACTTTTTGTTCTGAGAGATTTCTGTATGCTCTGCACTTTATGAGTTCAGGTGCTCAGAGACTTAAGCAGTTGTTGAATAAAGTAATAACCTTATTCCATTCTACTAGGATAAACATTGATGGACGTACTTGAGCAGTCACTAAGCCTGTTATTTTTCCTTTTACTTTGATTTCTGACTGATCATCTAGAATTTTAAGTAGGAAATAAAATCAGGCTTAAGTGCCCCCTTCTTATTCAGTTTTGTTGAGTTGAATAGAATGAGATCGAAGAGTCACCAAGGTTCTGTTTAGAGACAAGTCACAATCGTCTGGGAAGATGAGCTCCAAGCTGGACCATTATCGTGTGAGAAAGAGGCTAATAGTAGTACTAATAACAATAGAATCACAGTATTCATGCCTTACAAGCTAACGCAGCATGCCTTAGAATTCTCAACCAAAATCACAAAATCTGAGTCGGAAAGAGCTTCAGTGGCCACCTAGTCCAACCTGAATGTGACTAAGGGTCCCCACTGTAGCACTCACAAAAGTGACCATCCAACCTTCCTTTGAAGGGCACTAGTAAGGAGGAATTCAATTATCTCCCAAGACATTTCATTCATTTTAAAATTATTCTAATTGTTAGAAATTTTTTTTCTTATATTTAACTTCAAAATGAAACTTCTATCCATTGACTCTTAGATCTACCCTCTAGGACCACACAGAATTAATGTAATGCCTCCTCCACCCGAAAACCCTTCAAATATCTTGCTGACCAGTCAATCAGAAAGCAGTTATTAAATGCCACCATATGTCAAGTACTGTGCTAGACTTTGGGGATAAAAAGGCAAACATGCTGTAGAATTTTGCTAGTAGTCAAAGTCAGGCTTACTGGCCCATATTTTGAATACATCCTTTCTCAGAAAATTGAAATATATGATTTTTTCAGTCATGTGGTGTTTTTGTTTTTTATAGTCTTTCAGAGATCACTGACAACAGATCAGCAATCATAATTTTATATATATCACTTCTTTAACTAGACTTGGTCATTGAATTCATTCTATGCAGCAAGATGGGGAGGATTTCTTACTTATCTCAGATATCACTTTCCCATTAATCATATTTGTTCTGTCCTTTCTAGGCCAATATGCATTCTCTTTGGCAGCCAAAAGAAAAATTATAATTGAGCAGCATCTTCTTGCTTGTTCATTCATTTTCAATATTTTATCTTCCCCAAGCAACAGTCCTATCCTTTGATTCTCTGTTCTTCCCTAATATACCTTAAAAAACAAAATAACTTTTTAGTGCCCTCAGCTTTGCCTCTAAGTCTTAATTCATTCTAAACTTTGGCACTTCTGACATTATATTTTGTTAGTGCCTTTTGTTTTTTATTTATATTACTGCATCACAGTAAATGCAATATTCTAGACCCATGAAAGGAGGAAGATGCATGCCAGAGTATGCCTTTCCTCTCCCCTGTCTCATGTATTCCATCATGACATAGTTACTCTCCCATCTCCACCCACCATTCATATCATTTCTACGAGAAACTATACAAGTATCATATAAAATCATATACAAAAATCATCTTTTTGTGATGATTCTGGAGTCATTTAAGAATCTTTCCCTTTCACAAAATCATGAACACTGAAAAAAATGTCTCTTCTTTGAATTTTATTTTTGTTTGGATTCTAAATAAACAGTGATGTCTTGTAAATTAATTCTTTTGATTTCTATTTTGCAGAATTGCCATTGCTTTCTGAAAGTGTTGATGTTATTATTTCTGATGTTCCATTTGGAAAAAAATTTAAATTAGGAAAAGACATAAAAAGCATTCTTCATGAAATGGAAAGGCAAGTTTAATATATTTTCACTGTGTTATGTTTGGAGAGACTGTTTAGACTTTATGGTCATTTTAATATGTATCATTTAAAAAGATTTAGCAAAATGATCTCTCATTCTATAATCTCCTTATTTGTTATAGGTTAAGTCCACCATAGCCATTTTCTAGAATTTTGAAGTTAAATATGACTTAATTAAAGCTTGATGCCTCAGTAGATTGAGTACTGAGCCTGGAGTCAGGAAGATGAGTTTAAATCTGGCCTCAGGCACTTAGTAGCCATGTGACCCTTTTTGCCTTAATCCGCTGGAGAAGGAAACGAAACCCTATGGATAGTGATGTCTGTGGGGTTCATGTATAGTCAAACATGTGCTGGGCACTGTGCCATGCCGAGTTAGAATGTAAACACAATGAATGAAACAATTCCTGCTGACAAGGAACTTACGTTTCAATGAAGAAGATAACAGGTTAGGTATATACTGAATAAATATGAAAAAATAAATATAAAGTGGTTAAATACAGGGCAGACTGGAGGGTACAGTAGCAGCATGGGGGTAGAGAAGACGAAATCAGGAATGGTTTCACATAGAAGATGGTTCTTGAGAGATATCTTTGAAGGGATTCTCCGAAATGGAGTTGTAGAGGAGCACATTCCAGGCATGGGGGGCTGCCAGCAGAAAAACCCAGAGGCAGAAGCTGGGAGAATTAGAAAGAAGGCCAGAGCCATGTCCAGTGAGGCCAAGATCTCCAGGACCAGGTTGTAAAGAGGTACATGGCAAAAGAACTAAAAGTTAACCTGCACAGTTTATCCTTGATGCTCCAGGGAATGGGGAGCCAGAAAATCACTTTGACCACATTATGGAGCTTGGACTAGAGTGGTAAGAAAGTTGAGTCAGGAAAACCAGTTAGAAAGCTATTGAAGTCATTTAGGTGAAGTAAAAAGGGCTCAGAAACAAGAAGATACCTGAGGTAGAAACAAAAACGTGCGGACTGATTGGATGTGTAGGAGGAGGGAGACGAGGAAGATATTGCCAGCATGATGGGAGCACCAGGCAGAGCAGTGCTACAGAAACCTGTAAGGAGAGAGGGTGGCCACAAGCAGTGTCTGAGGCTGCAGAGAAGTCACTGGTAACTGTGGAGGGAGTAATTATACTTGGGTGATTTGATTGGAAGCCAGACTGAAAAGAGTTAAATTAATCGTATTATCCTATCTTTCAGTTTTATTCCTGCATAGTATTTTAGCATCATGTGACTTGCCTTGTACTTTGCATGTACATTTATTGGGATGCAGGTTAATTATTTGGCTTGCCTTTTCTGTAGAGTGGAAATAGATAATTAAAGTGAATTTCATGCTGGTGAATTTGGTAACTTTTTTAATGACTGCATTGTAGAAGATCTTAGCTAATTAAATTAGCTACATCATAGAATTTGTTGATAAAATTAAATTTTAACTTGAGAGTACACATAATCCTTTAAATATAGTCATCTAGGTTTTATGCATCCAAATAAGAATGAAGTGTTCATACCAATTCTATCTTCTTGTTACAGAGTACTTTGTGTTGGAGGGACTATTGTGTTACTGCTTAGTGAAGGCCTCCACAGGTACCTGCAAGACTATAAGGAAAGTAGCCCTATATGGAATTCTAGTAAAGACAACACAAATGAATTCAAAAGTGCAAAGTCTGTGAATGCTGAAGAAAAAAATGGAATTCAAGAGAATGTTTCATCTTTGTTTCAAGAACATAGACATGACTGTTTGGGCAGAAGGCCACTTTTTGGCACCCTGGTGCAGATGGAATGCCATAAAGTTAGCCTTGGAAGAACCGGGGCATTCATATCAAAATATAAGAAAATTCATGCTTCTGGACTACAGCAGCCTTCCTAATTTGTTTCAGGTTATAAATTTAGCAGTTTTATTTCAGGTGTACATTGGTAGAAAGTCGATGATCTTCGTAACACAGTCCACATGAGTAAATTTCATTAAAATTATGCCATAGACCTGTGCAGTGGAAAGACCTACCACCACTGAAGATAACCTTCTCCTTGTCTCTTCCCCCTTGCCTCCTCCACTGCTTTTTTGAACTTAACCCATATGGCCAGTCAGCAGGAAAACACCATCACCAGGGCATCTTTACCTTTTGCCTTCCCTGAGCTCCTCCCCCAATTAGAGTCACCCAGAATCTATAGTACTTTAATGCTCCCATGACTTCATTGAGATGGGAATCACAATTCTGTTCTTTCAAATGAGTTAGAGGACCACTAACCAGGCCTTACAGTCTACCCTACCACTACCTCCTAAGGTTGTATTTGTGAAGCACTTCCCACGGGTGCCTGGCATAGAGTAGGTGCTTAATAATTCTTGTTCTCTCCCCTCACTTCTCATCTTCCCTCTTCTTAGCATTTACACCTCCTGACACCACCCCTGTGCGTCTGACCTGTTAATGTAACAGGGCTTCTGGGCTTTGCCATCTGCCCTGTTGATGCTCCTCCTCAATAAGAGTGTGAGCTCTTTGAGAGCCAGGACAATCTCACTTTTGTATATGAGTCACTCATGATGAACACACTGAGTGTCACATAGTAAATGCTTTTCCATTCATTCATAGATCCTCACTTAAAAATGTCTGCTTTCAAACTGTTTTGTTATTAGAGTTAGTGTTGTATATTAACTAAAACATCTTAAAATGGCATTATAAATGATAGAACTTAAAGAAATGGCACTGGTGCTCTCTCAAAATAGGAAGCACAGCTACCCTAAGCTCTGTTTATTAGGCAGGCATTTCATCAAAAAAAGAATAAAGATTTTTAGTAGTTTACATTAAGTATATTGCAAGCAAATATGATATAGCACAATGGATGTTTTGTATTATAGCTCATTTTATAAATATAGAAATTATTTTCTCAAATGGAATAATATTCTGTGAAACTGTTTTGATGTGAATCTAGTCTTTTATGTACCCTGTACTTTCCTTCTCTGTAGAATGAGAATTATTTTCATTTTCGGTATATTGTGTCACCCATATTAAGGATAATGTCAGTGAATTGATCATGCAAATGTCAGCAGCATCAACATGTTTATGATAATAAAAAATAAAATTTATTTTTAAAGTATCACACAATTGTCACCTCTTTTATGTAAAGAACTCCATCTCATATTCTCATCATTTCAGAGGAGACCTGGAGTTATGAGAAATGAGGAAATTTTACTTTTGGTGAAAATAATCTTCCCTGATTCATGAATATGTTCAGTAATCTACTTACTAGAACACATGCAGAATGATAAATCCTTCCCTGTTGTGGTACAGGTAACAACAATAGCATTTTAAGGTTTGACACAAGTAATCATAATTGCTCACCTATATATAGCAATTTAAGGTTAAAGAATAGTAGTTCATATATATGTGCGTGTAAGTAAATGTTTGGCTGTTTTCTATTGTATTTGCCTCGTGATGCTAGTTGGGGTTTTCTTGGCAGAGATGATTTGCCATTTCCTTCTTCAGCACATTTTACAGATGAGGACGCTGAGCCAAATAGGGTTAAGTGACTTGCCCAGGGTCACAGAGCTAGTAAGTATCTGAGGCCAGATTTGAACTTAGGAAGATGAGTCTGCCTGACTCCAGGCCGTGCATTCTACCCACTGCGCCACCCAGCTTCCAGAAGTAAATACATGTATGTATCTATGTGCATAGATACATATAGATACACATATACATATGCATATGTACACACATGTGTATATGTTATATATAATATATAACATTTTATGTAGCACCTACTATGTCCTGGTACTATTCTAAGTGCTTTGCAGTTATCTCATTTGATTCTTACAACAACCCTTCAAGATAGGTGCTATTATCACCATTTTACAGATGAGGAAACTGAGGCAAATATTAATTGACTTGTCCAGGGTCATACAACTAGGCTGGATTTGAACACTGATCTTCCTGACTCCAGACCCAGTGCTCTATGCACCATACCACCCAGCTGTATGAGGTGTTTGGAGAGGATTAACGTGAAGACTTGCAGAACACTTTTCAGGGCTACCCATCCACCTTCAGTGTCCACCTTTCACCCAACTCTTACCAGTGGCTCTAAGAAGCTGTAAGATGCAAAGCAGCCACACTTTGGTAAAAACCAACTTGGCAGATGGGTTAACCATTTAACCAACAGACCTCAAAATCCATCAGTGAGTTTGGGGAATGACTATCCCAAGCATGTGAAGAATTCCCCTAGCAGAATGGGCAGATGAGAACAATTTGTTCCAGTGGCCCTGAAAGCAGCTGAAGCAAATGTGGTGGAAGGCTTAGAGCTTGGTCAGACGTTGAAGATGCCAAGGTCATCCACTGCATCCATCATGGGTCATCCTGACTTTTGTCTTGTCACGGGGCCTTGATTACTCTGGAAGAGGGGGTGAGGCTGACAACTTTGCACAACTATCTCACGTAAATCTAACACATGCAAGTCAAGAAATCACTTTAATAGTCACTGGTCCTCTTTGAAAACAAAGAATGAACAACAATATATATGTGTACATACATACACACACATACATATAATTTACTTCAACAAAATTCTACTCCAGTGCCTCATCATGCCATGGAAAATGGCCCTTCTTAAATGTTATCTCAACAATGCGTAAAATCTAGCAGGTCCTACTATCTCTCAAAGTTGTAACAACCAGTTGCCAGACCGTAGAGGCTGCCTGACAGTTTAATTAAGTCTCCAGGTGGGCTGCAGACTGATAGGTTCTTCAGTCATGGTCTGACCATCTACTAGGGGAAAAATGGGCTGTGATCAGCAGAGGGCATACCCGCACCAGTAAAATCCTAGCTCCGTTAAACCTTTACAATTTACAAAGCACTCTCCTCACAATGTCCCTGGCATATATACCTGCTTCTGATTTAGCATTTATATTTTTCTACTCTCTCCCATTTTGTAATTGCAAATTTTAGTCACTTAAAAAAATCACCCAAACTAAAGAATCTGGACTATATGTTCTATCCTTTTTTTTTCCAATGTATTTGTTCCTAGGTCTGATTTGTAGGGGAACAGTTTTGTGTGGGTGGACATCTGTGTGGGTGTAACCAAGTTGCAGCAAACCGCAGGTAGAAAAATGTGTTTTTCACTGACTTGGCTAGCATCAGTGTAAGTGACAAGAGCCAATATAGCAGTCCCAGGGATCTTAATATGCTTCTGTCATCTAATGCCCCATTTTTAGTTTGTGCTAACATTTCTTGTACATGTAATGAATGAGAAATGCTTTTGAAACTTTGCAGAAATGGGACATCTTGTATCTTAAATATTGAATCCTTCAATAAAGAGGTTTTTTTAGATTCTTTGTAGTATTTCAGAATTATAAGCTGGTGTCCTATTTTCACCTTTCAGAATAATATACACAACATTACTTAGAAATTAAAAGTGCACATATATTTTCAGATCTCTTACCTTTGCCTTTATGGTTTTGACTATTTTTTTCATGTATAGTCATACTTGGCTTGAATAGGTACAATATATATTTTATACATGTTACACAAACCTGACATGAGGAAACAATATTTTACATTCATTTAAAATAACTAGAAAGACCATTTAATTTTTTTTAATCAGCCTGACATACATCAAGTACTTTTACAATAAATATTTAAATGTAGGTGATTGGCGGGGCAGGGCAGTTGACAATAATTCTATCCCATACTGGATTTCCTACTATCATGTGGGCCCAAGCTGTAATGTCTTAATGATAATTGAACTGAACTCTTGTGAAGATGCAAAATTTGACAATAGAGTGATAAACTGTAAAGGTTAACAGATAAATTGAAGATGCTTCTTTGGCTCCTCCAGCAGGAACCAAAATGCTTTGATTATGAAAAGACAAAAAGAGTAAATCAAAGGCAAATCTAACAGCTCTGTGGGTGAGAGCTATAGAACAGAGATATAGAGATAGAGAGACAGAGATGGATGGATGGATGGATGTGTGTGTGAGTTTACGAGAACCTGGCCAATAGGGTTGTCTTGTCTTCCTGGGGAAATCAGCTAGGAGCCCACCCTGGACCAGGAGTAGAAGCAGAAAAGAAATGTACTCAAGAGTCAGGAGATCTGGGTTTAAGTCCTCAGTTTCTTCATGTGTAAAATAGGGGAAATAATGCACTATCTCCCTCCCAGGGGCCATATGAAGATCAAGGTAATATAAGCTCCTTAAAGGCAAGCCTTGTATATCCTTCAGCATATGGCAATCTATTGAATTTAATAGGAAATTAATCAATAGTTTGTTTTTGTTTTTAATTAATGAAGGAGAATGTTTAAAATCATAAAATCTTTTGGAATCATCAAACCCTTCTGAAGCCCTGCATAAATGTCAATTATTGGGAAACAGAATTTTTAGGTACATAGACAGGAGAGAGAAGCCTGGATAAAAACATAGAAGCTCTGGTGCCTGTAAAAATCAGGGCAAAAACACTTCACTCCACGGGTATATATGCCCACAGTGATGTATGCGTCAGAGTATTGCTCCACAACAAAAATTCAAGGTGACCTGGCTAGCAAAGAACAACATCCAAAACCTCTCTGTTGGATAGAATGGCCATGGAAACGTTGTACAGATCAAGGATGACAGAGGGATGAAGTGGAGTAGGTTTGTGTAACAAGACTGACAGATAATAGATGTACCACCTACACAGTCAATGATCTCAAAAGATTAAAAGAGAAAAAAACATCAGGAATCGGAAAATATTTGAGCAAAGGCAAGGCCTTGATCATGTATTCATTCTAACGTGCAGTAGCTCTTCATAGGAGAAAAGACCTTCAATCTTATATTAGATGAGATTCAAGGGCTAGTGACTCATGAATGGTACTCAAGAGCTTCTCAGAAAGCTTCAGAAGAACCTCAAAAACATCTTTGCCTGGCATTCAAGGCCCTTCACATTCTGCCACCACTCTACCTCTCCAGCCTTATCTCATTGTTTATTTCCTCCCACTCTGTCTATGTTCCAGCCTAACTGAGCTAGTCTCTCTGTCTTCTGAACACACCCTATGCTTTCTTGTCTCCATCTTCTTATCATATTTTTCCCTGTTGCTGTAATGGCTTCTTTTTTTTTCTTTTAGATTCCTATCCATCTTTTAAAGTCCAGATAAAATGCCGTCTACATCACCTTTCTGATCACCCTGGTTGGTAATCAACAGCCTCACAATGTACTGTGTTACGTACCACTATCTCTTGACTCCATGCCTGGAATGCTGTCTCTCCTTATCTCTAACTCCCAGCTTCCCTGTCTTGACTCAGCTCAGATCTCACCTTCTGGTGGATGCCTGTCCCAGTCCCTTCCATTGGTAGTGCCTTCCTTCTGAAATTACTTTTCGTCTACACTGTATATATCTTGTATGTACATAGCAATCTGCTACCATATTTCAGTGGATATGCTCTCAATGATATGGGCACTTCTTACCATTACGGGGACAATCCATCCATTCATCATCCTATGTAATTCTTGTCCTTGTTCACCCAATATGCTAGCTTCCTTCCTCTGGATTTTTTTTTCTATTTCATAGGTACCAGGTATTATAAATTATAAATTCACTCTCCTACCCATTAAACTCCAGCAAATACCTATGCTTTTTTCCTTCCCTTCTCCTTTGTATCTTCAAAATTTCATTCTTCAGAATTCTAATTCTTCCAAGGCTGACTTTCTGTATTTGTCTGAACCCTTTGAAATACCTTTTCCCCAATCTAGGGCACACATCAAACAATGCTCAGCTCTCCTAGTATCTACTACAAATTCTAAGATGATGTATACATTTACACCCACAGTTCCCATTCCTTCTATCCCAGCAACAATCTTCTTTATTGGAAAAAGTAGCATTTCCCTCAGCAGTTCTTCCATATTTTGACAGATAAAATAATCATTTATTCAAAGTTAAGAAATTGCTAGCTATCCTGCTTTGAGAAGAAAGAGATTTAGCAAGTTTTAACACAAGTGAAACCCCTTATTAGTACTACAAGTCACCTCAGAGTCAGATTTATGAGATGTTTGCCAAATTCATCATCTGTATCCTTTTTCTCTTCCGGTGGTCTATAGTATACTTAGATGACAATATTTATTCTTTTCTGCCTTCCTATATCTTCACCTAAATTCTCTCCATTATGCTTTCCTCCTTTGATTTCTTAGATTCCTCTCAGGAAAATATCTTGTTATATGATGCTGCTCTTCCCCTGCTTTTAATTATCTTGTTCCTTTGGATGATTCATATATACTCTTTCCGAGCCATATTCCAATCTGGATCTCATTCCATCAAGTCTCAGTGAAATCTATAAACTCAAATTTGCCTGCATTCATTAGGATACATAATTTACCCTGTTTTTATCCAGTTCAAAGTACCTGGGGTTTAAATCCTCCCTTTGCCACTTACCATCCATGTGACCTTAAGCAAATCATTTCTCCTTGTTTTTCTCATCTGCAGAATTAGGTAACTGGACTACGTTTTCTCTAATGTTGCATGCAACTCTAAAGCCCCATGAGATGATGATAAATTAGTTGAAAGACACTAGACAGGTAAGCCCAGACTGGGGAAATTAAAAACTACCATCTGCTAAGCTAGACAAAGCTAAACTCATTGTAACGTGACCATAATTGTCTGTATATTATGGCTAAATTTATCTTCTTCACCTGGGGTAGAGTCGTTTTTAATGCATTCATGACGATCTGAACCTGCGTTATTATGATGATAAATAGGAGGAGGAAGAACTTGAGAGACAAGGAGAGACACCAACAAGAAGCCTAAAGACAAATATCCTTTGCTGGTGTCAGAAAACCACCCATGCTGTTATATAAGGCAAATGGTGCAAGAAAGGCACATCTCTGAAATCTGAAAATGAGGAGACTTGGGGTAAAAGAGAGAGACTGAGAAGAGGCGTCAGGTGTAGTCCATGGAAACCACCAGTGAGAATAGCCACTGATCAGTGGGCAATGTTAATAAAGGGGGGGGGGGGTTGAACTTTCAAAGTACTTCCTGTTACTTTGTTATGTGAAGAATTTTTTTAAATTAAGGTTCCAGAAATTCATTACCCTCAGAAAATTCAGAAATTCTGGAATCTATTTTTGCCATCTGAGAGTTTCAAACAGACAAAGTGAAAAAATGTCAGGAAACTGGCTTTAAATCTTAACTCCCACACTCATTAGAGGTGTAACCATGTCACTTTAACATCTAAGAGCCTCAGTTCCCTCATGTGTAAAATGGGGATAGTGATACCCTATAATGCCTTGTTGAATTGTTGTAAAGGTCAACAAATTAAAAGTTTGCTCAAACCTTAAAATACTACATTATTGTCAGCTCTTATTATTGTTTAGGAGTCATTAGAGTGTGGTGATCAGAGGATCAGCCTTGGAGTCAAGACCAGAATTCAAGGGCTGCTTGTGATGAATGCTGGCAATGTGATTGCAGGGAAACCATGTTTCTTCTCCCTGCAAATCTCTAAGATCAATCAGACAATGTGCTGACTTGCAGCCGTGGGAAGATTTTTCCATACCAGAGAATCCCTCTCACAGTTCCAAAGTATTATTGCTTAATAATGTTATTTATTTATTTGTTTGTTTTTCTTTCAGCTCCCTTGGTTCGGTAGAATTTCCCATAGTATCAATATTCTCTGCCTCATTTCTTATCTAGCCTTTATCACTGAATGGGTGTTGCCTCAGCCAAACTGAGACCTGTTAAAGACCTTAACTTAAAAAGGCCAAGATCTCTGACTGCATCCAAGACCATCTCCAGTCATCCTGATCTACATCTTGTTCCTGGACCCAGAAGGCTCTAGAGGGGACTTTGCATTGCAATCCCTACCTCACTTAAATCCAATTCACTTTTGCATGTCATG
Organism: Potorous gilbertii; assembly: GCA_028658325.1. Classification (NCBI taxonomy): domain Eukaryota; kingdom Metazoa; phylum Chordata; class Mammalia; order Diprotodontia; family Potoroidae; genus Potorous; species Potorous gilbertii. Next base: position 155,201,021 of record CM053769.1, on the reverse strand, counting down.
ACATCACCTCCCTGATGTCATGGTCCTCTTTGAAAACAAAGGACAAGCAACAACCCAAAGTATAGGAAATTGGGACTAATCCTTCCCGCTCCTGCCCCCAATATTCAAGTTGTCCCCCTCTTCACTCTTGTGATGGGGGAAGAGGAGATGATGATGAAAACAAAAATAAATTAAATAAAAAAGTGAAAACACTCCTGAGCCTCTTATACAAATATTAAGTTAATACACTTCCCTAGTCATGCCAAATGAGGTCAAATGCATGGGACTAGCCACCTTCTCTTCCTCTGAGCCCCAGATCAGAGCACTAGGCAATCTAAAATGATGATGATGATGTAGATAATGATGGCTATCGTTGATATCACATTTTAAGGTTTGCAAAGTGTTTTACAAATATCTCATTTGAGTCCCACCTCCATTTTATAGTGGTTGTTAATAAATGAGGAAATGGAAGATGAGAGAAGTGAATGACTTGTCTAGGCCCAAACAACATATGGCAATGCCCTTTGGTCAGGCATGAACCAAAATGCCTCCTTCCCTGAATTCAACGGAGATAGAGTAAGTATGAGGAAACTTTACTAGGGAATCAAGGGGAGAGTAAAATAAAGTCAATTAAGGCATAGAGACTCAAGTCTGTCAAATAGAAATAACTGTGATGATCTTCAATAACCCTGTCTCATCCTGTTTAAGTAGGTCCCTTCTTGCCCCGACCTCTCTCTAGGACTAAGCACAGAGGTCACTGATGGCATTGTCAGTAGAGTTCAGGGCCTGGAGTCCAAATCTGGCCTCAGACACTTATTAGCTTTGTGACCCTGGGCAAGTCACTCAGATCTCTCTATGCCTCAGTTTCCCTGGCTGTAAAAGGGAGATCATAATTGCATCTGTCTTGCAGATTGTTGTGAGGTTTGAATAAGGTAATATTTGTAAAAGTTGTCAGACATATATCAAGTGTTTGTTTAATAAATGCTTATTCCTTTCCCCCAAACTCCCAGTACTCCCTCTATCTGGCTACAGACATGGCCTGCATTCTGTTCTGATCATACTTTAATGTTGGAAAATAAAGAAATGATAGAGCCGCAGCTCTAATCCAAGAGAATAAGGGTTTAGTTTCTTACAGTAGGACCCTGCTCTTTTTACTGCATTTGATATATTTATCTGTAGGACTGTGCTTGCTTTCATCCTGGCCCATCACCAGTCTCTTAATTATCCCTCATTGCTACCTTCTAATAATAACAGTGCACCTCTGAGGTTTTCTCACAACACTCCTCTGTAGTCAGTAGTACAGTTATCCCTTCCACATCCAACTTTCCCCATTGCAGTTTCTATGTATCACGGGTCAGCAAAAGAAATCAAATGGGAATTTGGGGGGAGTTTCGTGTCATGCAAAGACCAACAGATGATGCAGAAAAAGTTTGGAAACTCAGAAATGCCTGTCTATGTATAGGATTATATAATATCAAACCAAATTTTACAATAAGGTACTATAAATACCCCATAAAAGAAAAAGAAAAAAATCAAACTTTTCTAGTGCTTCTTTGGTGAGGGCCAAAATATTTTTTATGTATTTTTCAGATCACAGGGGCACCTCCCTAACCCCCACAATATGGGAGGCATAACTGTATAAACATTAGAACCTCTATTTTAGAGATATGCAAGCTGAGGCTTATAGAAGTCAAATGATGAACAGGGTCACACATTGAGTATCAGGTGAGGGACTTCACCATCGAACATCTTTTTGTTTCCCTATCCAGCTGACACAGTCTAGATGCTCACATGTCATCCCATGTTTAGCCTGATGAGCATACTTTCAAGATTTCATTTTTCGTTCTTTCTTTGTTATGTTGTGTACAAGTCTTCAGGCATGTAATTATCCAGCACGGAACCAGCTGCTCAATCGTTACTGGGTACGAGCTTGACATTTTCTTTGACACTTTCTTTGGTTCCGTAGGCGTTCCACAGACCCACACTGGGGATGATTGTTATTAGTTACATGCAGAATTTTTCAAAAAAATACAAAAAAAATGTACTAGATGTAAAATGAAAGCTTTGGCCTCCCCCTGGCAGTGTTTTTGGTTTTCTTTAGCAGGAAATAGAAAAAGAGGAACAGACAAAGGGCATTAACTGTTCACTTCCAGGCCATATGGCCTAATCCACTCACCTAGCTCCCCAGGTTAACCCCCTACTTGTCCTGTGCTTCTCTTTTCTTCATCTGTTTTTCTTCTGAAGGGTTCTAGTTTCTCTGAGCTTTGTCCCTTTTAATGTCCTGACTCTCTCTGAAATGTTCTTTATTTAAAATCTACCCGGTCCATTACATTCATATCACATTAATCACATTATTTTCTGCCCTCGATTATCTTTCACAGTTGGATAATTTCAATTCTTTAGTCTTTTTTTATTGGAGTAACCTGTTGGCACAATAGTAATTTACTGGAAGCTTATGGGTAGCATATAAAAAGGTGATTGATATTCCATAAATGTGCTTGCAAGAGCATGAGGGGCTCGCAGGGACAACCTTGGTCTATGAAGTCCCCCACATCTTGGCTAAGGAACTGGACAGCTTGGATTACATTCCCTGATAATGGCTTATTTTGTAATCTCAAGTAAATGCTAAATGACTTCAGTTTCCTCACTTTAAAAATAAATTTATCAACTATTCAAGAATGTGTGGTGTTATAACAGAAAAAAAAAATCCACTGGATTCAAAGTCACAAAGTCCCAGCTCTGACACTAGGTGACCCTAGGTAAGTCATTTGACATCCCTAAGTCTTTGTTTCTCATCTTCAAAATGGAAATGCACACACTGGTAATTGGATGAGGATTCAGAACAAGAATTCATAATTATTTTTGTGCCCTTGACCTCACTGGAAGTCTGGTGAAGCCTGTGAACTCCTGAGAATAATGTTCTTAAGTGTATAAAATTAAATTCATGGAATTACAAAGGAAATCAGTTATATAGTGAGAGAAATGATTGTTTCTCTATTGTATTGAATAACTACTTATTGAATTGGGACCAAGATTTTTCCCTTTTTCTCCTTCCTCATCCAGAAATCTACCAGTGTGGGAAATCTTGCTCAAAGACTTTCCCTGCTAGGAAGGCTAAGATCTAATCAAAGATGGTAAAGATATTCTAAGTTTAAGTGAATGGGTGGCTCCTACTCACTGGGTCTACTCACCCAGGTCTGGGGAAATGTGGATTCTTCCTTTGGTCAGACAGGTGATATGGAAATTGACAAATCTCTTTGGCCAAGATTTGAGTGTTCAGTGTCACATACCTCAAAACCCTCAGTGGAATAAGTCCATCTCTCATTATAATATTCATTCTCTCATTGTTAGCCAATCAGAGTTGATTGCCACCCTTTCTGTTCTTTCAAGGGCATATAAACTGTGAGCCCACTACCATGATTCATCTTTGGTCATGAGTGTTACCGACCTATTTTGTAGTGATATGCTAACATTATTTATAAAATGATTACCCAGAAACTATGTCTCCTGACCTTTTTAGACGTCACAGTAGAAATACAATTATCAAAATATTTTTGTGAGTATTCAGTTAAGAACCTCTAAAAGGCAACTGGGCTGTTGAAAAGGCTTAAATTTGTGCCTCAAGTATCTGTTAGAGGAACTGTGGACACAGTATGGAGAAGAGAAGATTTAGAAGGACTATGATAACTGTCTTCAAATAATTGAAAGTGTATCACCTGCAAGGGGGGGTAGACTTTATCTTTTTAGTTCCAGGAGGCTGAACTTGAAGTGGGAGGAGAAACTTGTGTCAATGCTGACCAAAGGACCAAAAAGCCACAACAGGCCTGTCACCTCTGTTAACTAAAAAAACCAGAGAGCTCACACAGGTTTATCAAAACCACAGTTAACTCTAGCAATAAAATAAAATAAAACCAAAGAGCTCACAGTGGTTGTAAGCAAAACACTTTCTTTATTCCATTGGAGGAGGGAAACTACACACCCATGCACTGGCCAGCCCCCCAGTAGGACATCCAATTTAGTCTGGACAAATCTCAGTACTTATACCAATGACTACTCTGAGCTGTAGCCCTGATTATGAGAGGTAACAGCAACAGTGAAGCACATTTAATTCATAGCAGGACTTCACAGCAGGAACACAGGTACTACAGGTGCTTGTCGGAGCTCAGAGATCACCTGATGCTGGTGTAAAACAGTCCTGAGATTTTGCTGTGGCTGAGATCATTCAGAGAGATTGTTGTGATGCCAAGCTCAGGGCACAGCATTCTTACTGGGCCATAGCTCTGGGAAACAAGATGTCTCCTAATAGTAAAAAGAGGAGTAAAAAGGGAGAGGTAATCTTGGCATAGGGATCCTGACACTTGCACAAAGGGCTTCCTAATATTTAGAACTGGAAGTAGGCAGCCTCAAGAGGAAGAGGGGCCTCCCTCACCAAAGGTCTTCAAAACAAGGCTGGCTCATCAGGCAGAGACAGACAATGAAGAAGGGAAGGGAAATGGGGGAAAGGGAAAGAAAGAAGAAGCAGAGAGAGAGAGGGAGACAGGGGGGAAAAGGAAAGAAAAAAGAAAACAGAGACAGAGAAGGAAGCAGGAACAGTCACACGCACACACACATCATACACACACACACACACACACACACACACACACACACACACACACACACACACACACACACACGGGGGAAGGCCAAGAGGAAGAGAGAGAGACAGAGACAAAGAGAGAGAGAAATACTGTGCAAATCAAGTTGTATAGGTTGTTAAACATTTGCCAGTACACCACAGCATGTAGCCCACGCTGATAATTTATTTTTTGGATGGGGAGAAGGTCCTCGATCATTTTCTAAAGCATTTAGAGACCAAATATTTTGGGAACTGCTTCTCTAAACAAATAAAACTTTCTCAGAGAAAGGGCTTCCCTAATCCCCAAGGTTATGATTATGATTTTTCCAAAGACTTGGAAAGGATCCTTTTATTGCTCCAACATCAGATGGCTTTATTGTTTATACCTTATTTATTGTGCATTTTAAAAAATGCCTTGCTTTAAATTCACTTTGAATGAAGCGAGTGAAAGGCAGCACAGGTGTTCCAAGTGCTTGATGTATCCCCTAGTTTTTAAGATTCTGAGGAGTCTGGAGGGCTCCCGCCCCATCCTAAGGGATGCCCTCCAGAACACATAAGCCACTTTCAGAGTCACTGTATGTCCATCCAGACTGCCAGTCAAAAGTTCTGAGTTCCTGATCCTGAACTCTAACCACATGACCTTCTTTTCCAACAATTGTAATTGCAAATTAAGAAAAGTCTTCAGGATGAAGCATGCCTCCTGGCTCTGACTGGAGAGATAATAGACTAGATGCTTGTTACTGGAGGCACAGAATGAGACATAAATTTTCAAAGTGTTGATTTTTTTCCCTTGCTTGTCCAAACTTATTTCTTACAAAAGAGGTCTTCTATTTTTGGGGGGTGAGTAGGGGAAGAAAGGGTGAGCTAGTGGGAAGTGAGAGAGATAAAAAAAACCAAAAGAATATACACAGAAAACAAAAAAATTCCAAAGGAGGCACCAACAAGGCAATGTTGTTATTACTTTTTTAATTGAATACTTGAGAAGTGTGTAGTTTCATGTACAATCCTCTTTTTTTCTTTCAATATTAGAATGTTTTATACTTATATTAGAAAGTTCAAAGTAAAAAAAGGTTTTTTTAAAAAAAATAAAGAAAAGTAATCTGGAATATTTTTCTGTGATGCCCAATACAAAACAGAGTAAGGAAGGAAGAAGTCCTGTTGAATAATAATCTGTCTCTTCTTAGTGAGAAGCTATATGGCATAGTGGATAGAGCACTGTCCTCAGAGTCCAGAAAATCTAGGCCTGAGTCCCGTCTCTGAGTCATATTGACAATGAGACCCTGGGCAAGTCACTGAATCCCTTATTGCCCTTATTGGGTAAGTTTCAGAGTTACAAAGGTTGTGCACAACTGCTTTGGTAGAAGGAGATTCCTCATCCAGGAGTTCCCTGTATCAACCAAATCCTAGGTCTATCCATCCTAGTCCTAGTGATTTATTCCTGAGTAAGGAATCTTCTTTGGAAAACCAAAGACCATTTTTAAAATGACTGGCACCCCCTTGGGATATTTTTGGGGTGTTCTTAAAAGCTGGGCATGCCAACATCTCTTATCCTAAGTCAAATCCAATCAATTTCAACCTTTCTCAAAAGTCCCACTTTACCACCCTAGTACAGCCTATATCACCAATCGAACTCTAATATTGCAACAGCTCTCTGCTAGGTGTTCCAGTCTCTAATCGCTCTCCATCTTTTTAGAATCATCCTCCTCCTACATAGCTTGGGTCATGTTATGACTACTCAAGTCTTCAATGGTCTCTCATAGCCAGTAAATGGATGAGCCCAGATTTGAACTCAGGAAGATGAGCCTTCCTGACTTCTGGCCCAGCACTCTATGTACTATAGTGCCTAGCTATAGAATCTCTGTCCTAATCCAACCTACATCATTTTATACATTAGGAAACTGTTTTCCTTAAGGTCACACAGGTGATGCTCAACATCAGAGTTGGGATTCGAATGCAGGGCCTCTAACCCCTAATCAAGTCATCTTTCCACTGCACATTACCTGGAGGTGTTCCACCAGAGATTAGATAATCATGTGGGGTTATTATAAAGGCCTACTCATAGGCTAACTGGCCTAGATAGCATCTGAAATAATTTCTGATTTTAAGTTAATGATTCCATATTTTTTTACACCTGCTTGTTACAGTTTTTTCTTTTGCTGTTTTACCATGACAGGATCTTGGCTCATCCAGCTCTTTGGTTTGAAGTGTGGATTGACACTAATAATCCCCAATGGACCAGAAATTCTAACTTTACTAAAGTCTTTGGTTTGACTCAAACATCCTGAGCTTTACCAGCTTAACCAGTGAAAGGGAATTTTATATTTATTGAAGAGCAGGAAATGAGTTTAACTTCTACTAAACATACTAATAAATAATAAAAACAGTGCCATCTTTTCTGTAACAAGCCTCCTGTTCAATATCATTCCCACCCTCTCTTTTGTGTCTCAAGTATCACCTATCTAGGTATTGAAAGACTATTTTGCGAAGAACTCACATGGGGCAGGCAATCACATGGTGGTCAGAAGAAGTCATACAAGGTCTTCGAAAACGAAGGACAACAACCAAACCAAACCATACCATACCATACCATACCATACCATACCAAACCATACCATACTCTACCATACCAGCTGACTAGCCTTCACACCATCCCAATGTGACGAAGGTAGAAAAGAATTTGTTTTGCCCTTCAGGCAAGTGTTCTGTGGCAGAGGTCTGACTGAGACTGTAGTCTATCATAAATACCTTTCCCAAGGTCTGACATGCTGTCATTCAGCCCATAAGGGAACTTTTTGTCAGGGTTAACAAAGATATTCAATCCTCAGACACACTGGAGTTTCCTTATTGTATAAGCTTCACTATTCATGCCTACAGACCCTATCCTGTGATCTTTCAGCAGCTAAGACTTTGGGTTGGGAAGTATAAGATGATTTTACAAAACCAGTTCTGTGCCTACTTCTGGGGAGACTGTAGGTGAGTCACTTCTGTCACCGAAGCCTCAGCTGCCTCATTTGTAAAATGAGGGAGCTGGATTGGATGACTTCTGAGGGTCCTTCTAACTCCAAATCCTATGATGCTGCTGCTGCTTTCTGAGGTTCCATGTTATTAAATATTTGCACATTAAGGAAAACTCTCCTAGGTCATATGCATGGCCTAAAATTATTGTCTGGGAAATAGGACAAACTGGATCTCAGATTCTGACATGATTCACTGTGTAATCTTAAAGCAAAGACTTGAAGATGGGTTGGCCAGTCAGTTCATCTCTGCCTTGACAATCCATAGGGGAAGTTGATGACCATGCGAGTCATGAGGTTGTAATCCATATCTATTGTCCATATCTAATGTTAAAGAGCTTGATGAGAACAGATGCTCCATTCAGTGGTCTGTGAATTTCATATACAAGTTTTCCTAAGACGGACATCCTGAGGACTCTAGTGAAGGACTTCCAGGAGCTATGAATTACTGTTAGGTCATATATTTATGGCCACAAAGCCTCATCCCCTATTCCTGTATGTACTGTCTTTGCTTGAGGGACAGCATATACAGAATGCTTCTACCAATTGTCTCTTTTCCTACCACCTCAGTAAATACCCTTTCTGGAAACCAGTTCAGGCTACCTTCTCTGAGCCTGTTTGCCCCTCATCAAAGTAGGGCTAATAATAGCACAGAGTAATTAGGAGAATTACTGGAGTTATTGTATGTAAAAATCTTTACAGAGTTTAAGATGGTATCTATTATGATGATACTGATGAGCTACTAAAAGGCATAGTTTTGAGTTTCTAATGTAGAATTATCAGAAGGTTTTCAAAAAATGGAATTGGATTTCTGTGATTCCAAGAGACATAAAATGAAAGGTATCATAGGGCCCCTCTTAATTCCCCCACCTTTTAGTACTTAGGGAAACTTCTTAATGGCTTTATTTTTTTAATATATTTTGTACATATGGTATATGTAGGGGTTGCCTCAATAGGAAGTAAGGGACTGTAGAAAGTAAGAGTCAGGGACTCTTTCTTTCTTTGTTTCTTTCTTGCTTTTTTCCTTCCTTCCTTCTCTCTCTCTTTCTCTCTTTTTTTCTTTTTCTCTTTCTTTCTCTCATCTCCAGCATTTAGTACAGGATCTAGCACATAGAAGATAGTCAATATTATTGTTTGCTTGATTCATGAGAAAGACAAAGTTTAACAAAGAAAAGATCTTTTTTTTGCCCATACAGTTAACTTTCTTTTATACTTTCATTCTTGACAGACCCTTATAAGTAAAATATATAGTTAATGTATAGGTAAACTTTGAAGTCAGGCTTGAGAAGTCTGTGAGATTCGGGTCACAGCATTAAAGACACAGGGTCAAAATCTATATTCACAGCATATAGTGGAATCAAGTAGTTGCCTTGAGCACCTTTGTGAATGCAGCAAGGAAGGAAATAACAGGCTAGTTCCTTTCAGAGAATAGGGCCCCTGGAGAAACACATATGCAAAGGGACCTTGCAGGCTTTCTGTTAGCTGAAACAAGTGCCTGCAAGAAAGAGATTTCCAAACCATTACTTTCCCAGTCCTCATCAGAGACCTTAAAAAACACATAAAAGGTAGGCATGCAAATTGTGATGCAGAACCACATGGGGTCTAGCCCTGTTTAGGATGGAAAATAAATTTCTCATAGTCTTTAGTTCACAGGGCATTACCAGTTATTTCTGGGTTAATTTGAGTTAATGGACCTTCTAATTATCCTGATGGGGTCAGCTCACAGCATTAATACCCTCTTTCTATTTAGTTTTATCACATAATGGTACCTTCCTGTGTGTTTCAGGGAAATCAGTGCTCTCTATTCTGGGCAGTTCTATTGTCCAGTGGAGTTTAGAAGGTCTCCAGATGTTTCCTTATATTCCCCAGTGGCTTCCTTATGTTTTGTAAGCAATGTAAACAGCAGGGAAGGCTCATAGAAGAGACCTACATGGTTAGATGGCAATGACTGCCATAGGAATCCCTCTGCAGAAGAAGGTCTTAACCTTTTTTGTTATAGACTTTTTGGGCAGACTGTAGAGAAGCTAATGGACTCCTCCTCAGAATATGTTTTTGAATGCATAAAATAAAATGCACTATGTTTTAAATGAATAAAATTTGTTATGTTTTTAAATGCATAAAATAAATCAATTTTGTTGAAATATAGTCATCAAAATATTTTACAAACAAGTTCACAGTCCCCAGGTTAAGATCTGCCGCTCTGCAGCATCTTCAGTGTGATAATCTGACAGGCTGTGCTTGAAGACTTCTAGTAAGGAAACCTACTGCTTTCTAAGGCTGCTCATTTCCCTTGTATTATTAATTGTTTGGAAGTTCTTCCTGTTATCATGCCTGAATTTACCTCCTTCTACATCCCAGCAAGTGTTCCTAGGTCTACCCTGTGGGGTCAAATAGAACAAGTGCAACTCCCATTCTATCGTCTTACAGGGGGCAACAGGGAAGACCTACAATCAGGAAGACATCTTCCCAAGTTCAAATCTTGGGCAAGTCACTTAACCCTATTTACCTCCTCTGTAAAATAAGCTAGGAGTAGAAGCAGGGACCTCCTAGAGCTCTACCCACAAACCTCACCAGAAAACCTGTAAAAAGTAACTCTAAACAAATTCTAAAGTAGAAGAAGCCACAAAATGACAGACTGAAGCAAATTTCCAGCCCAAGATAATCTGGAAGATTGACAGGAAGGGTCTATCAGACCAGGCTGGGAGCAGAGCACAATTTGGCATGGGCCATGCTAGCATGAACAGAGCTGGGGCAGGCCTTAGGGGAATGAATGCTGGTGGCTTCTGAAGTTTCCAGACTTCTCAACCCACAAATGCTAAAGACAACTTCAAAGGTCAGTGGGAAGGGTCTCTCACCTGACTCAGAGGGGAGCATAGTCTGGCCTCAGCCCCAGCCTCAGGGTGGCAGTAGCCACTGATGAAGCAGAAGCTGCTTCTGGAGTCCTCCAATTATCAAAGCTCAAAAGCCAAATAATTGGCTAGGAAAATGAGCAAATCGGGGAAAACAAACAGACTATAGATTCTTACTTTCTCAGTGAAAAGGTATTTTCTTACATCACTGGTGATGAGGAAGATCAAAACACACAATCAGAAGACAACAAAGTCAAAGTTCTTGCATCCAAAGCCTCCAAAAAAATGCGAATTGTTCTCAGGTCATGGAAGACCTCAAAAAGGATTTGAAAATCAAAAGTATACAGAGGGAAGAGAGATGAAAGTGATACAAGAAAATCATGAAAAATGAGTTGACAGTTTGCTAAAGGAAATCCAAAAAAATGCTGAAGCAAATAACACCTTTAAAATTAGACTAATCCAAATGGCAAAAGGGATCCAAAAAGCCAATGAGGAAAAGAATGCCTTAAAAATCAGAATGGGCCAAATGGAAAAGGGGGTCCAAAAGCTCAATGAAGAAAATAATTCCTTCAAAATTAGAATGGAGCAAATGAAGTTAATGACTTCATGAGAAATCAAGAAATCATAAAACAAAACCAAAAGAATGAAAAAATAGAAGGCAATATGAAATATCTCATTGGAAAAGCCACTGACAGGGAAATGGACCCAGGAGAGATAATTTAAAAATTATTGAACTACATGAAAGTCATGATCAAAAAAAGAACCTAGACATCATTTTTCAAGAAATTTTCAAGAAAAACTGCCCTCATATTCTAGAATCAGAGGGTAAAATAAAAAGGCAAAGAATTCACTGATCACCTCCTGAGATCCCAAAGGGAAAATGAGTTGGAGAAGGAAATGGAAAATCATTCCAGTGTTTCTGCCAAGAAAACCCCAAACAGGGTCACAAAAAGTAGGGCACAACTGAAATGAATTAACAGCAACCACAAAAAGTGAAGGAAATTAAATAGTTGGGGATAACACAGAGAATCCTGTTAGAGAATCCCTCTTTAACTGTATCCCATCTAGCTTCTTCTTACTGTACTTTGATTAGCCATGATTGTTGTGCCTCCCTCAAGGATACAGTGTCTTAGATACTCTACATCCCCCTATCCTTGCATTTATTTATGAATAGTAAAGAAATAGAAGGGAGTAGTACTTCCTATGGAGCATTCTTGGGAGCTGAATAGAAAATGAGATTGACAGCTCTAATCAGTTGTCAGTTTTGACATTGAAAATTGAAAGAAAAAGAAAAACAAGACCCTTGTGCTATTCAGGGAGAAAAAATAAAACATTGAAGGCGAGAGTGAGAGATGATTCTTGCCAAAAAGTTTTACCCAGAAAATGTTGACTATAATGCTGTGTGATGCTTTTAATCTTCATTCATAATGGAACCAATAACATAAATCTTCCTAAGAGGGATGTAAGTTCTCTCATGTCCTCTTGACCAGCTGTCTGGTTTTGGCATGCATCTGGATCATGTTTTTATGACAGCAGATGGAAAGCAGGTGACCTTGAGGGGATGGCTATTCATTTCACAACTCACTTTGGCTGGGAAAGCTATTATGACTTGGACTTTGCCAGGAATCATTTCAGTTCTGAGTGTATGACCTTGGCATTTTTGTGTGTCTTTCTTGGTGTATGAACCTTTGAACCTTCTGCTCTCTCAGCCATCACAAAGGGCTACCTGACCCTGATTCAAATGACTCCAGAGTTGGACCAGGTTTAAACCACTTGGAGCCAGTCCTGTGATATCTCTGGAAATTCCCCTTTTCCCACCTGGACCTCCCTCTTTTGACCAGATGTCACTACACCCAGAATCTCCCCAGATATCTCTATGGATTTTTGATTGCTATGCAAAACTATTTATGAAACAGCTTTGAGAGATTGTTCCTTCCATGAGACTTGCTCCCTGTTGAAGCATACTTAGACCCTATGTCCTCTGCCTCTTCCAGGGCACTCCAGTATTTATGGGATGCATGGTGTCCCAAACTTAATTCCCTTGCCTCAATTAAAGACTCTCATTATTGTATATTCTCTTTATACTTGGTTGGGTTTTTTTTTTATCATCACGTCCTCAAACTATCTTTGAATGGTGGGTATCATGTAAACAGCAGACATTAGGCAGTAACACAGGGCTTCTTTTTCAACAGATCCTCCAGGATTGCTGTAGGCAGTTCAGCAATACTCTATGCCATTTTGTACAGCTAACAAAGCCTTGGCAGCAAGGTGGCATAATAATGGGCCTGGAGCTAAGAAGACGAGTTCAAATCCACCCTCAAACTAGTTGTGTGACCCTGGACACTTAACCTCTGTTTGCTTCAGCTTCCTCAACTGTGAGGACCTAAGGAAATAATAATTGTTAAGTACTCAGCCCAATGCCTGGCATATAGAAAGCACTATATAAATGTCAGCTATAGTAATAATTATTATATAGCCCTTTAAGTTTTGCAAAGTACTTTACAAATATTATACCATGGAGGTAGGTGCTGTTATCACCACTATTTTACAGAGGCAGACAGTTTAAGTGACTTGACCAAGATCATGCAGCTAGGAGGTATCTAAGGCAACATTTGAACTCTGGTCTTCTTGACTCCAGACCCAGTGCTCTACCCACTGCATCACCAAGCTGCAAAGAAGCAGAATAGTGAACCGTCCTTGAATTGAGGGAGGTCTGAATTTGAATCCTGCCTCTGACACACATACTAGCTATTTGATCCTGGACATATCATCTAGACTTTCAGGACTCTGGGCAGCTCTCCTGAGACTGTGAGTTTCAGGAAGAGTATTCTTCATTGAGAAGAGGAATGTACTCACCTAAAGTTTCCCAATTAAATCAAAGATCCAGTCTCTATCCTAGTTCCTACTCCTAAAAGGGTCCTATGTATCAGCACAGAGTGCTGGACTTTAGAGTCAGGGAGACTCCAATTCAAATCCAGCCTCAAACACTAGCTGAGTGATCATGGGACAGTTTCTTAACCTCACTTTCCTTATCAGTCAAATGGGGATAAAAAATATCTGTATTACCTACCTCATGGAGTTATTATTATGTGTAAATCCTATGTATAATATGTCTAAATCATATTGAAAATTTTAAAGCACCATGTAAATATTAATAATAAATAATTATTATGTCCTGCAAATTTCAAGAGTCATTTCCCCTGAGAGGTTTGGTTCTGTTGTTGTTTTGAGAAAGAAGACATAGTAAGGATCAGCTACCATAGTGGAAAGAACACTGGAGGTGGAACTAAAATTGGAGGACCTGGCTAGAGAGCTGGGCTTCTGGACCGTTTGGGGAACAAATTGGATGGGTTTGGTGGCTTGTCGTTTATTTGTAATATAAGATACATGAGTAATTTTTAAAAGGGTAAATGGGAAGTATAACTTCTGTCAGTAACTGGCATGAAGTTTTCTGTGAAGGATGCACATGAATATCCTATTTTAATTAAACAACATTGACCATGCCTGTTAAAATGAAGCTTCTGAAGGTTTTGCTGATACATCTACATTTGTATCCATTATATAGTGGGGATGCTGTATCACACTATATGTAGAAGGCTATCTATAGAAAAATACACACAGACTAACAAGAGGGGAATTATTTAATACTGAAATCCAGTTAACATAAAGAGACTGAAATTGCACGGCAAGACATGACTTCAAACAATACTGCATAGTCACTTACTATCTCTTACATAGTCAATTTTGTTTTTCATACATCATTTTGGGTCCAGTAAAAAGACATAGAAGGGACTTCAATAAGAGCCAACCGAGCAAGAATCTTCCCTAGACAAAGAATATCCACAAAGAATACACAGATATTTGGTGATGACACGAGACACCATCAGGACAGTCAGCTTTGATTTCGGGAGATGCTGCATTAAAACTTAGCAAGCATACAGTAAATGATAGCAAAGTAGGTTTGCTTTGCTAAGAATCATTTTGCAAATAGAAATCACTCCCTTGGGCAATGGCTATGTACAAACTTTCTTAAACAAATGCAAATCATTCACTTTTTCTCCCCCCCAGTGGTTCCCCCCTTTATTGGCCCAAGGAATGTTCCACGGGTGCTGTCCCCATGAGACACATCCAAATGTTACAGAAAACTGCATACGTGATTCTTTAAAGCACTTGATTCCACAGTATTCATGTCCTTAGAAATAGCTGTGGGCTTTCTCTTTGATGCCAGTCACCCAGGCAGGCCTGTAGCATCTCTCCTTTGCCTCCCTCTTGGCTGGCAGAAGACATGCTGGAATGTAAAGGATCCTTTGTGCTTGGATTCCATACTTGAGCTTCAACTTAACTCCCTTCAGAAGTCCTCCGAGCCAAAAACAGGCTGGTGACCGTTGAATTTGCATGGAAACAGTCAGACCGTGGAGTCCCTGGAAGACTTTAGGTGTGCAATCTTGGTCCGGCTAACAAATGGGTAGGCAGTGCAAAGACCTCCAGCTGCCACAATAAAGCCCAAACTGCACCAAGCACAAAACATAGACCAGCTATAGCCATGGTCCACATCATCAGGCAGGCTATAAATTAATTTCGGGAGCCGGTTCAAATCATAGGAGATACTGGCAGCATAAGTACACAGAGAAATAGTGCAAAATATCCCTAAAAAAACAGAACACAGAGTTAAAGTCTTGTCTGCTGGCAGGTTAATGTCAACCCGGATTTGGTTGAATTCGTGTCAACCATGACTCATGTGGTTTAGGGCAAATCACAACTGGTCAGGTCTCATCTCTAAAGATAAGGGACTAGAATGTCACAGTTGGAAAGAGAGCTAGATTTGGAGTCCAGAAGATTTGGGGTCCCAATCCTTTCTCTGTCACTAGTTGTGTGATGTTGAGCACTTCATTTCAACTCACTTTGCCTCAGTTTCCTCATTTGTAAAATGGAGTTGCAAGTGGTACTTATGGTCCTTACCTCCTCCCAGAACTGTTGTGACTTAAATGAGGTGATGTATATAAAACACTTGACCAACTCTAAACCGATACACAAATGCCAGTTCTCATTATTACAAGTAATAATTAGATAAAATCTAAGGTGACTTCTTGCTCCAGAGCTTTAGGATTTTGTGATAACAGGGTAGCAATTGTAACTGTAGTGGAAGAAACATGATATCTTTCTTAGGAGGCAAAGTGAGTGAGTCTTCAGACCCTGCTTTAGATACTTACGAGCTGTGTGACCTTGAACAAAAACACTTACCACTCTCGACTTCAGTTGTTTCACTGAGATAATACTAGCTCCCATTTCTCAGGGTTGTTAGAGGATCAGATGAAACTATATGTAAAGCGCTTTCCATGTCTTAAAGTGACATATAAACACTAACTATTGCTACTGTATTATTTTAAGTAGCATTCAAACTATATTATGGGTACCCTTGGTGATTCTTACTTATCTAGATAACATTCTGTTTCTTGTAGCTCATGTTTCAAAAGAATTTCCATAGCTATTTGCATCACTGAATAATTATTTTAATCCATTCATTTTTCCCAGGGACTTGGAGGAGTTGAAAGATGGCTGCAATAAGAGATTATATTTTTGAACCCATTCAGAATGCCAACAAATTAAAAGGCATGATCAGAATGGCCACAGTCCAAATTAAACCCATTGGCTTTTAGCATCCATTTTCTACCAACACATACATTTGTAATTATCTCAACCAGCCTGGCCATTAAAAATCAGGTCTGGAATAAAATGGTGAGCCCCAATGCTCAGAGGCTAAACAACTAGCTGAGAGCTGAAGATTTTTAGCAACTGTAACTATGCCCCAGTGATGTGAATGTTTCCATTACATAGCAATGACCTTCTGAGAATTCTCACTTTTGATTGGCATAGGATGACAATGGGGCCCGGGTGCTTAACTAAAAAAGAAAGTGCCAGAGGGAGGAAGGAGGTCATGGGAACCCAATATGGCCCATTAGGCAACACATCAGAATTTCCAGATTCCATTCCTTGTTTTTCCACTGACTATAGGACTCTCAGAAAGCCAGGCCTCCTCATGATTTCATTTTGTTGGTTCATTGTTGTTTTGTTTAATGCAGGTGTGAGATAAAGATTTCATCCCTTGGAGAATTGCTTTGGGCTCCTTAGGGATATACCATTACTGAAAAAGATAGAGAGAAGGACTTGGAAACCGCGAGGAGAAAGTGTAAGGTTAAGGAGTCTCATTATTTGAGAGGGTCAGGGATCAGAGTAATTTTCAGAAGAGCCCAGAGAAGCTAGCAATTTTAAGGGAATTTTAAAAAAATCATTAAAGATGATCTGTTAAATGCTGACTCATATTCCCCATCAAACTAAGTTATCACACATTCCTAGGGCACCTTTTTCCCCAATGCACATGTAGAAAAATATAAGATCTAAAATGTTTAAAAGAAGTGCTGAGATGCTTTGATATTTTCTATCCTTTTTGGGGGTGGAAGGCAGAGGAAGACAGTTACCAAAGTATTAGTTTCCTCCTTCTTATCCTAGACTATAAAAATAAACATGTTACTTTGAGCAACTCAGGGAAGGGAAAAATCAGAATTGAAATATTTTTCTTAAGGAAATATCTTCATAAAGGAATTTTCCTTTTCTTTCTTTTAAATACTGTAAAAAGCATTCTTATTCCTACATGACTATTTAAGCTAAGCCAAAACAAAACACTGTATGTTTACAAGGACCTTTTAATGAATGCTGGTAATAGAACAATACAGTAGTTTGAAAAATTGATCTCTAGGGTATTAACAAGTAGGATACAATAAAGCTATGACCTGTTCAAGGAAAAGAACTGTTCTTTTTAATCAATTACACACAGAAGAATAAACAAAACATTTCACAATCACAAAAATATAATATTTTCAAAGCTTATATTAGCCCTAGTTCTTTAAGCTTCTTCTGGAAACCGAGGCTTGGGAAAGGACATTTTCTCAAAATTTAGCATGTGTTTTTTCAGCTAAATTAGAAATGCTATATTGTATTTCAGAGACAATGGGATATTGTGGTTTCACTTCTTTAAAATATAATAATAGTTAGCATTTAAATAATGTTCTAAGATTTGCAAAATCATTTACATGCATTTTCTCACTTGGATGTCATAGAACTACTTTGTATAGATTGTTTTGGAGGCAAGTAGGTGGCTCAGTAAATAGAGCGCTGGGCCTGAGTCAGGAAGATCTGAGTCCAATCTGATGCTTATTAGCTGTGTGACCTTGGGCAAGTCACTTTATATCTATTTGCTTTAATCCACAGAAGGAAATGACAAACCCCTACTATATCTTTGCCAAAAAAACCCCAGTGAGGTTGCAAAAAGTCAGACATGACTAACAACAACAAACTGTTCGAGTTCAATCACATCATTTATCTATTTACATGTCTTGCCTCCGAGATGCCTTTTCCTTCCTTATTCCTCCCATTAAAATGTAAGCTCTTGAGGGCAGGGACTGACTTTCCTTCTGCTTGGATTGGTATTTTTAAAGCTTAGCACAGTGTCTGGAACACAATAAACACTTAATAAATGCTTATTGATTTGGCTTGCCATCAAGTAGAGGTCAACAGCACCCATCTACAAACAGAGCCCTTCCCCTGCAAAATTCAAATTCTACTCATATTTTGTGACCCAGCTCAAATTCATCCTCGTTAAAGGAGGAAGAAAAAGAGTTAGCATTTATATGATGATTTAGGTTTTGCAAACTACATTACAAATATTATTTCACTTTACCCTCACAACAACCCTGAGGTAGGTTCTCTTATTATCCCCATCTTACAGAAGAGGAAACTGAGGTTTACAGAGGTTTATGTATTGCCCAAGGTCATATAAGAGGGAACTGAGGCCAGATTTGTACTCTGTTCGTCCTGATGTAGGTCCTCTTCATTACACCCTGTAGCTTGGTACATTGCAAAGGAAATCCTGTATCTGGTATGTGATGGCCACCAGGGTCTCTTTCAACTTCTAAATTCAATGATTCTTTGAAATGTTCAGTATTTAGTATAGCTATTACATTAATTTCAGATGGGTCTAATTTATGGTAAGTCACATTTACATTTTTGCATTGTACTTTTATGAACACTTTATAACACTCTCAGGGGCCCCGGAATAATTCACTGTTTACAGTAAGTTTTTGACTATTTTATAAGACCTAAATTTATTTTATTATTTAACTACTATAAAAGTCTGTGTTGCTTCTTTGCTATTATGATATACTATGGGTTATAGCTATGAATTCACAGAATCACTGTGAAATTTATTTGACACTGAGTCATAGGTCAGAAACACAACCCTCAGTAATAACATTTTGTGTATGGGAAAGTATGACCCATTCCTCAAAATATCTTGTGGAAAAGAGGGAGGACTGCCTGTCTTTACCTGTGTCCCCATACAATTCCTCACCTAATCTTGCTTTCTTTGCTCCAGTCTCTGACAAACAGATGGCCTTTCTCTTTGTCAAGATGAATCTTTCTAGTTGTGCCCTTTATTCTGTGTTATTCACCAATTTACCCTCCCTTAATGACTTCCCCCCACCCCTTTGTTGCTCATCTTCAGTCTTTCCCAATCCACAGACTCCTTTCCTGCTGCCTATAAACATGTCCAGGTTTTCCCTGTCCTTAAAAAAATACCCTTCATTTGACCATAGCATCCCTCAAGGTACCATCCTCTATCTCTCCTCTGTTTCACAGCCAAATCCTTGGGAAAAGCCAACCATTTAAGCTTATGGTCTCCATTTCCTTTCTTCTCATTGTTTTCCACCTGCTCTAATGTGCCATGAACCCCATCACTCAACTGCAACTGATCTCTCCAAGGTTACTAATGATCTCTTAATTGCTACACCTGATGGTCTTTTCTCAGACTTCATCCTTCTTGACCTCTCTACAGCTCTGGACACAACTGACCACCTCCTTCCTTGGATGCCCTTTTCTCCCTGGGCCTTTGTGATACCACTCCCTCCTAGCTGTTCTCCTATCTGTCTGACTGCTCTTTTGCTGGATTATTGTCTATAGGACAAATTTTCTCTAGAATTTACATTGCTTCCTTTTTTTGTTTTGATTTCTTGCGCCTAGCATGGTACCTGACAGATAGCCGATGCTTAATAAAAGCCTGTTGATTGATTGATGGGTATATCCCAAGGCCCTGCACACGGTCCCCTTTTCTTGTCTCTCTGAATTCCCCTGGAGTGATCTCAAAAGTGCTCATGGGTTCAAGGATCATCTTGATACATGACTCCCAACTCTACATATTAAGAGCTCATCTCTGTCCTGAGCGTTTGTCCCACATCACTGGCTGCCTAACTGGACAGCTTCATCTAGCTCTCTTAGAGGTATCCCAAGTGCCACCATACACAACACAGAAA
Source organism: Potorous gilbertii (assembly GCA_028658325.1). NCBI lineage: Eukaryota > Metazoa > Chordata > Mammalia > Diprotodontia > Potoroidae > Potorous > Potorous gilbertii. The sequence continues at coordinate 155,181,199 of CM053769.1, read as the reverse complement.
TAGTGATCTTCCCCTCCAGATCTACACATCTTCCTTCCTTCCCTCTTTCCATCAAGGACATCACCCTCTTACAGGTTGCACGTTTGCAACCTGAATCATCACAGCTCTTCCACCGCATTCAATGGTCAAATCCTGTTGATTCAAGCCACATTACCTCTCATATCCTTTCCCTCTCCACTCAAACTGCCCCCAGCCTAATTTAGGATCCTGTCACCTCTCACTTGATCTTTTGCCATGGCTTCCTAATTAGTTTCCTTACACAATACCTCTCCCACCTTGATTGTGCCCTTCCCACAGCTGCCAGTGTAAATACTGCAAGGGCAGTGACCAGCTCACTCTTCTGCCCAAGAAAATTCAGTAAAACTGCAAAAAATGCAAACTCTTATTGTTGACATTTAAAACCATTCACAGCCAAACCCCAATCTTTTTTCAGACTGATTTCCAGTCTTCCTCTTCCTCTAGGTTATGGTCAAACTGGCATATTTGCTATTCCTGGGGTACTACATTCCATCTTCTGCCTCTGAGGTTCTGCGGAGGAAGTCCCCCCAGGCCTGAACGGCCCTGCCCCCCCTTCTCCCACTTCATGGAATCTCTACAGCCCTTTTAAACTGAGCTGGCATATCCTACCAGAGATCTTTTCTGATGTTGCTAACAGCTAGTGCCCTTCTGGCACAATGAATAGAATGCCAGGTCATAAGTCGGAAAAACTCGAGTTCAAATGTGGCCCCAGACACTTCCTAGCTGTGTGACTCTGGGCAAATCACATAACCACTGCCTGCCTCAGTTTCCTCAACTGCAAAATGAGGATAATATCAGAACCTGCCTCCTAGCGTGGTCATGAGGATCAAATGAGATGATATTTGTAAGGCATTTTATACAGTGTCTAGTCAATGGAGGGGCGAAGGAGGGAGGGAGGGAGGAGGCAGGGAGGAAGGGAGGAGGGAGGAAGGGAGGGAGGGAGGAGGCAGGGAGGAAGGGAGGAGGGAGGGAGGGAGGAAGGAAGGAAGGGAGAATGGAAGGAAGGAAGGATGGAAGAATTTAAATTGCTTGTCTATTCTCTTCACCCCCCAAAAGAATTGTGTGTATTTTGTTATAATTTATATGTGTATGTGTTATTTTCCCCAATAAGTTCCTTGTGGGTAGGGATGAAATTTCCTTTGTACTTCTGGTATCTATCACAGTAACATGCATTAGGTGCTAAATAAGCACTTGCTTAACGTATGCATGCATACATGAACAAATGCATTAGACTAGGGCATGTTTTTCATACTAATGACTTACTGTCATAATAATTTACTAGCAAGATATTATAGGTGATATTTTTAAATACTATAGATTCTGCTACCTGCAGATAGATGGGAGAGAGGCATTCTATCAGATATTAATAAGTTTCCCTCCCTTTCCCCTCTCTTGGTCTCTATGCCCATTATTAGCCAGGATCCTAGTAGCACAGCTGAGTTTCCTCACTGTAGCCTTCCACAGTGGTCATGAAAGTTCAGACATCCTGCTAGGAGGGGCAAAGGAATCTAAGTCTGGTCAACGGGAATCCTCACTGGGAGTGAAATGGGCAGGAAGAAGAGAACCTGGGGAATGTTCCCAAGTGTACACAGACACTCTGCGGACTACCTACTCCACATGTGAATAATTAGGAACTGTCTGTAAAAAATAAGATAGAAGAATAAAAATCTGACACACATAAAAAAGAACCTTTCCATTTTAAAATAGCATACTGACAGAACACTGACGTTCTTCCACTGAAGACCCTGCTAATAAACAGATACGGAATGAAAATCAAGACCCTCTATCTAAAAGTAGTTAAGTTTAGCATTCATGATTTGGGGGTGTCAGGCTGATTTGGGCTGCTGGTGACATTCCTTTACTTAACTTTTCTGCTTGAGGCAACTGGATCTCCCTATCCCCTCCCCGCATTTCTCTCATATTTTCCATTACTAAATGTGTATAGTCAACATTAAATACATACCCTAAATGTATTGAATGTATGTATTATTTTCTCCCATGAGAGGAATTATCTCAGTAAGTCAAGTTTTGAAAGTGGGTCTTAGGGATCATATTCTGAGAAGGAAAGGATCCAGCCAGGCAGTAGAAAATCTCACCTAGGGTAAGGTGGGCGACCAAGAGGAGGACTCAACATTTGGAAGAACAATAACCCATATCTGTTGGGTTTGCCCAACTATGTATGGAAACGAATGAACATTTTATTAAGTTCTTGCTATATGTCAGGCACTGTGCTAAGTGCTTGGAATACAAACAAAAGCAAACTAGATCTTCCCTGCCTTCAAGGCATTTACATATTTTGGTGGGAAGGAGGGTGGAAAAAACATATAAAGGGGTACCAGAAGAAGGGGTACCATTTGTGTAATACATTGCATCATGACTCAAAAATGCCTGATAGGGAGTGTGATGGCCTGGGTTCAGGTATAATAAATTCAGAGTCTACGATCCATGGCGGGGCAAACTGAGCTCCAATGGGAGGGGGATGAGGAAGATGTATAGAGTGCAGGTGGCTTAATTTGGAAATGAGCAACAAGTTTGAAAAGGACTGGAAAACCATAGTGGGCTGGTTCCAGGGAAAATAAGATTAAAACTCACCAATCAGAGCCCAAGGACCCCAGGAGCAAAGTCTAAGTTCTGATGAGAGGAGAAAGTCAAAATGAAAGCTACACCCTCTCAAAAAAAAAAAGTTCCTGGACCTCTTTTGCTGCTAGTCTCAATGTTAAGAAATTAGAATTAAAAGCAGAGGAGGAAAGTGAAGGACTGACCTGGCCCATCCTAACACTCAACTACACATCTGGGTGCTGAGTTTTGCTGTTTCCAACCAACTTTTATTTAAAACTCAATCAATATGCCCTACTTTCTCCTGAGATACTCAGAACTCCAGGTTTCTATGGTGTTTTGGCTTATTTTACTGTTGCCAAAGGTTTTAGATTAACCATTCATTAGGCACATTAAAAGATATATTTTAAATATACTATCGTGGGTGGTGATTGCCAGAACTCTCATTTCCCTGATTCTTGTCTGTCCACTTCCTGACAAACATATATAGTGGCTTCATCCAGTAAGATTTCAGATGCTCTCTCTCTCTTTTTTGAGTTAATGTCAGGAGGATGGTCCATTAAATGGGGAATAGGACTAGCTTTAGTTACAAGTCCTGGGTTCAAAATCTTGCCCCTGAAATGGCTTCTGTGATTTTTCTCCAAGTCACCTCTTCCTAGGAAGTCAGTTTTCTCATCTTTAAAATAAGAGGACATGGCTGGATGAGTTAAATGATCCTTTCTAGATCTAAATCTATAATCATACCTAAGAGGATAATTGGATATAACAATAGCGAGCATTTATATAGTACTTATGCTTATATAAGTACTACATAGTACTTATTCACATAAGCTATCTCACTTGCTCCTCACAACAATCCAAGATGTAACTATTGTTATCCCCATTTTACAGATGAGGAAGTGGATGCTTTCTTTTTTCATTGCATTTTAGGACCACAGGAGCACAGAGTTCCTTGGGATCTGGCTTATTGAAGTTTCCAGCTTCTCCTAAACAATGGATTTGAAGTGAATATCCTGAGAAGTAGCCTGCTTGGCAGATTCCATAATCCAAACCTGGAAGCTAGAACACTAGCTTCCTTATACTTCCTCCTTTGTTATCAATGTATTTCAGCACTGATCTGGGGAACAAACAAACCTGGGACCCCCTATTTTCAGCTCATGCTGGAATGATACCATTAGGGTTAGCTTTCTTCCTTATTCTTCATTCCGACTTACCTGCTCTGCATTCCAATCCCCTTACTTGGCAATTTAGAAAATACTTTCATTTTACTGGTCCTGTAGATAACAGACAATCTCCTATTGGTATCATATTGGCTCTTTGTTTCAAATGGCATATAAGGCTGAAGTCCTGAGGGTCTAGGGGGCCCTTTGATGAGATGGTAGATACTATCCCTTCACCCTGAGTGCTACCTATTGTGAATATGGAAACTACTCACCGAAACTATCCCTGTTAACAGCTGTTTTCTTCCTTTCCTTGTGAAGTTGGTTCAAGCTATTTCTGTGTTGGGTGACACTTTTCATGTGAACTCCCTCGTGCTTCAGAGAGCCTGCCAACTGTAATACCATTCTAGATTGTTATGAAGGTTTACTAAATACTACTTTGGATGCAGCACTAGTCCAATGATAGAAGAACCACCTCTGTGTTAGCCATGGCTACAGTCAGACCTCAAGACCTGAAATAGTTCAGCTACAGATTAGCTCCTGGCCTGGGGCAGCTGAGGGTGACCAAGAAGCTTTTAGCTAGGAGAACATCTGGGTTACTCCTTAACTAAAGGCTTGTTATTAAATATCCTAGGGGTTCTATAGCACACTACAAACCATGTGAGAAATTCCATTCCCTGGCTTTGGTGGAAAATATGCACACACATACATACACTCATATACACACACACGAACTCATACACACACACGAACTCACATGCATGCACATACACTATAGTAGGAGCAGTTTAAATAATGGAACTCTAGAGAAGTTGAAACAAGCTTATTCTAAATGATTACATGTCTGTGGCAAATGTAATTAAGTTTTGATGTTGGGTATATTTTATGGAACTATTAATTGGCCTAACCACTAAAAGTGCTTCATTAATGAATCAATTATTACACAAAAGGCTGTAAAAGAAAGTACAGTATCCCTCACTAATGTCAGACCAGAACATTTAGGTCACCTAGCAAAGGTAGGAGCTGACACAGATGACAATGATTTTTATTTTCATGTGGTCTGTACAAGTGGGGAGGAATTTGGAGTAGAGAAGCAGCTGAGCTAGCCAAACCCTTCTCCTTTCATGCCAAACTGCCTTCCTTACATTAGCCAAAGAAGATGAATTTCTCCTCCCTGTAATATAACAAGGAACTAGAAAGAGGTCGTCTAAAATCCAGAGGGATCCAGATAGATGTGAGAATTCCCTGGATTCTACAGCAGTTAACTCCATGTACTCTGCCTTTATGACAATCTGATCTAATCTCAAGACTCATATACTGCTGTATCAGTGGGGAAAACATGCCCAAGGAGAATCTATCATTTGATATTATTCATTCTAATGCCTCTACACAAAATACAGATAACTGAGGGTTAATTCTACATCTCAATAGTATTCTCTGTATTCAAGTACAAGAATAATTGTGTCCTATGATAAAAGACAGTAAGTGTAAAGGGTACTATGGACAGAGCTTAAAATTGCAAGAACTGGGTTCAAGCTCAGGCTTGGCCAATTACTAAGTCATTTAAGATTAATTAATTAAGATTCATTTAATCTTGTCAAGCTTTTGTTCCCTCCCCTAAGGATGAAACCTTCCTTACCTAATGCATAGAACTATGGTAAAGATCAGGTTGAATAAATTATGTAAAATCCCTTAAATTACTGAAAAGTGTCAGACAAAAGTAAAATATTATTAAGTATTTTAACCCCAAAATGCATTGTTCTATATACAGAATGATGATGATAACTCACACTCAGTAGGACATGGACTTTGAAAGGGTTTTCCACTAATGAGTGACCTGTGCATCTCTGGTTAGTCTCTGCCTTAGTGACCCTTTATGACCAAAGGCACATATTTGTAAGAGTTCAGGATAGGCCTAGGGTATCATCTGTGGGAATGGATCAGAACAATCCAAACACCTTACATTCACAGCTTGGTTGGCATTATCTTTTAACCATCCAGTCAAACTAAGCACTCTGGTCATAAAGAAAAAGAATAGGGTTTATTTTTCTGGCCTTTTGTTTTTCTTTGCTTGATGGAAGACATCTCTTACTAATTTTTAATTCAACATCCATATTTGGAAAACCCCAAAACAAAGTCATTTCTTAGACAGTGACTGCTGGAGGAGTCAAGAGGAATCTATGGTTTACCTTTTACAGGTTGAGGAGAGAGGGCATTTTCACCATACCTGTCATAAGGAAGAGCAGTCCTGCAACATGCTGGGTAAGACTTTCCTCCCAAAAGAAACTGACAGTGGCCACGATGCAGCCACAGAGGAGCACAGCTGCAGCCATTCCCAGGAAGCCTGCTGTGATCCTTCGTAAGTCTGGTGCCAGAAGCGAAAGAGAACAGAGTTGTTAATGCAACTGTGGACGACAGGAATGAAATAAGAAAGAGCTTAACGTGAATATTGAAGGGGATATATCATTGACTCCCTAGGGAATGATTTTGGGATTTGTAGGCCCTGGATCAAGGGAAAGTTGGGAAGGTCCTGTTCTGAGTACTTCAAAAGAATGGAAGAAGGGGAATAGACCAGCATACAGATGGGAGTAGATGGTAGAGGTGTGCCCACCAGCTTTCCTAACTACACACACCATTTTCTTGTCATTTTTCATCCTTCCCTCTCAAAGAGAACCAATGACTTGGGGAAGGTGACATCTTGACTTGCAAGTGAATCGTATTTAAGTGAGCCAAGGTGGTGCAAAGTCACCAACCTTGCTCCCTCTTGTGGAGCCATATGGGTCTAGTGGCAAGACAGAGATCCGGACAACTAGAGATGATTCTGGATGCATAGGTCAAGATAGAAAAGGACTCTTCCCAAGGAAAGCTGGGCTTATAAGAAGAGTGGGTTAATCTGAAAAATTCTTCAATCCAAACTTGTGATTTAATTGGTATAGGAACACCCAGTGAGTAAATTCCAGCAATGTAGACTGGCAAGTATTTTGTACTTCACAACCTTAGACAGTTGCCTATCAGAATAGTGAATATAGACAGAGTGAATGCATTTCAGTAATTTTCTACACTAAAAGGTTAACTGACTTACCCAAAGCCACAAAGTCAATAGAAATCAGAGGAGGGTCTTGAACCCAGGTCTTCCTGACTCAAGGGTTGACTCCTCTATCTATACTAGGCCATGCTACCTCTCACACCAGGGTTACTAATACAAAAACGGCAATTCATGCTGTAGAATTAGTCAGCCCTATCCCAGATAGCATCCTTTAAGAAGAGAGATTCATCCTTTAAGGAAAGAGCTTTTCTAAAACCTTTATTCAATAGGAAAAATGTTCTCAATCTACATGGTTACAGGAAAATACTTCAAGAATATATGCAGCTAATCAGTCTGATGGATAGAGCTCTGGGCTCTACCTATCAGGAAGTCAAATCACACACTAGCTGTGTGACCCTGGGTGAGTCATGTAAACCTGCTTGCCTCAGTTTCCTCACTTGTAAAATGAGCTGGAAAAAGAAATGGCAAACCGCTCCAGTGTCTTTGCCAAGAAAACCCCTCTATAAGGTCAGATATGACCAATGGACTGACCAAAAATAGCAACTCCAAGAATGTCACACTGAGCTAAAGGGAAAGATCTCTGAATTAGTAGATAAATTCCTCATACAGGACCCTGTCTCAGTCTAGCTCTTGCAGAATCAAACTTGGTGTCTGCATGATTCAGTGGTAAAATTATTAAGATAACTCATAAATCTGCTCCTAAAGAATTAAGACATGAGAACGACTTAAATAAGTAGTCACTTTGGATTTGCTGAGAAAAAATGATTCAAAGTCTGCCATTACAAGGAATTTTCAAGAAGTCTTACTATTAAGAAATAGACCACATTTTATTCTTATTCTTATGACTTCAAATTTTTAATGATTATAGGTTTTAGATACAATATGCATGAATGTAATATTCTGATTTAATTAATTTAACTTAATTTAATTCAATCAATATTCTGATTCAAGCTTTGGTTCAGCCCACTGGAGTGGGATGGAAAGAAAACACAAAGCTATTCCTTAGCACTGTTCTGATATAAGATTTCCATACAATTTTCTTTTATGCAATAGTTTTTTCTTTTTTGTATCTTCAGGGTTTAGCATGGTGCATGGCACGTAGAGTTTAATAAATGTTTACTAACAAAAACACCAAACAAGACTTGTCCCTGTAGTTGTGTTCATTAGTAAACTGTGTTAAGTCTTGTGTTTACTTTAAATATTTTCTTAAAAAGTCATCTAATCTGCTACTGCTACCTGATAGCTGTCATCATGGAGGATTTTCTACCTCATTCAGCTTCCTAAGTGTGATGGGATTATTTCTGGTGTTCTAATGTGTTTTCCTGATGAGGAAAAAGATAATTGCTGCCTTAGAGACATGCAGGTACCTATGCCTCCTCCCCAGAAAATTACTGACATACATTCACGGGGACATTTGAGCAGATGTACAAAGATCTGAGAGAGAGCAGAAATGGGAAAATTGTATAAGCAAAATAAAGAGCATGAGTAACTACTAGGTTAGACTTGGATGATTATTTCTTTTCACTCAATGCCTCAACTTTGGTTTATAAAAATAAAACAAAGAAACAAAACACCAGCAATGGAATTAGACAGTATCTTATTCTTGGGGACAAGCATATTGCTTGCGCTCTTTTTCTCTGTCTCTCTGTCTCTCTCTCTCTGTCTCTCTCTTCATATACATATACATATATATATACATATAGACACACACATATGCACAGGTTCAACTGGTAAACAAATCAATTCCTCTTTACACTGAATTAGCTTCATCAGCTCCTTACTAGGTGTGATTGAGTCCCAAGGACAGACACACTCTGCACTATCTCTTAATGCCAACACTTCCTCTGGTGTTGTTTCTAGATGAAATCCAGCTTGGGCTCTGGTAAGAATAAAATCTCATGCAGGAAGTGTCTGCTTTCTCTTGGACACATTCCTTGCTGTAGATACTTACGAAGCAGGTGCCATTCATCTTGTTGGATGGTCTTGGTTAAATTGAATGGAATGTTTCGCAAACGGATTGGCTGAGAAAAGTGATACTTGATAGCTGTGCATCTCTGGGCAATACCTTGAAGAAAATAAAGTTTATTTTAATAGCCAATTTGCTAAAGAAGTAGTATGAAAAGGAATGACAGATTTTAAAAAACTGCTGAAAGGAAAAAAGGATTCGTTAGTCATCTGTTGATTATCCTTATTAACAGAGGGATCCCTTTGCTCAGATAAGTGAAAATAGCAAATAATTTTCTTTAAATCACTGTCTACTTCCCTCCCTCCTCCATGTTTCTATACAAGGACATTAAACTGATTTCCATCAGTATCTGAGTACTACATGGAGGAAATGGGCCAAGAGAATACTGCATGGCTGTATAAAGTCAATCTGAAATTTAAAATTTTCCTCAAGCAATCTACATGAGTATAATTGAGAATAGACCAGCTAAGGCTAGCAAATAAAGAATCCAATGCCAATGTGAAATAAGTATAAATAAATTTGCATCTAACTTGGAATGTCTTGTTTTTAGATAACATATTTCAATTTCATAATTTTGGGAGGTAGACTGGACCCATTTCATGAAGAAGGAAACTGAGACCTCCAAAGAGATAAGTGATTTCACCACAGCTAAATCACAAATTACCTCAGTGAAGAAAATGAGAAACAACTTATGTCCAACCCTACTTGAGAGAGATCCATGTGAACCAAGGAACATGGATCCTAGCTTTCCTAAAGGTTTTCTATAGGGATATACATTCCACACTGAGGTGTGACATTCTGTACTCTAACTCCTTTAATTATTTCCATCCTAAGTTTCCTCATCACTTTAGAGAATTTTTAAATGAAGTTTATGTGACCATTCTGTTCAAAGGACCATAATAATTTCTATAAAAGAGATAGAATTGGAGATATATCCACTGGATTTAAGCCTAGGAAAACTAGGCTCCTGAGTCCACATCCTGTTTTATTTTAATTCATTTCAACAAGCCATTATTAAGTACCTACTAAGGCACTGGGGATACAGAGAGAGAAAGGAAACAGCCCCGCCCTCAGATCCTTAAATTCTACTGAAATAAAGGAGGACAACTTGTAAATACAAAATACCGACAAACTAATAAGGCTGGGGGGAGGCAGAATGATTGGGAAAATCAGAAAAGGACTGGTAAATCAGAGGCAGCCTGAGCAGAGCCTAGAAGTCAGTTCCAAGTTTCAAGAGGTAAAGATAATTAAAGCATTCCAGGCATAGGGAACAGCCTGGGCAAAGGCATGAAGGTCAGAGAATTTTCTTTCTTTCTTTCTTCCTTTCTTTTTTCTTTCTTTCTTTCTTGCTTCCTTTCTTTCTTCCCTTCCTCCTTTCTTTCTCCCTTTCTTCCTTTTTCTTTCTCCTTCCCTCAATCCCTTTCTCTCTTTCTTTCTTCCTTCCTTTTTCTCTCTCCCTCCCTCCATTGTTTTTTTCTTTCTTACTTTCTTTCTCTCCCTATCTTGCCCAGGCTGGAAGTGCAGTGACTACTCATGGATCTAATCCCACTTCTGATTGCCAGAGGAGCTTTGTTGTACTCCATTTCCCACCTGGGCCAGTTTGCCTCTTATTCAACAACTCCCTTTTTCCTCATTCACCCCCTTCTGGTGGCTTTTCATATTAGTGGCAGACAGTCTAGACATCTAATTGTCTTTAGCCTCCTGCAGCTCAGAATTCCTGAGCTCAAGCTATCTGCTCGTCTCAGCCTCTCTGGTAGCTGGGATTACAGGTGCGCACCACCATTGCCGGCAGTGGATGCTCTTTCACATCAACCTGCCTCTTTCAATCCTTTCATTACTGCTGGTATAGAAGGAAGACAGGTAACTTCTCCAAGGGCCTGTGACTTCATCAGTGTGAGGACTCCACAGACAAATATCCTGAGGCTACCTTAAATGTGCCCAAAGATTTGATTGCTGATGTTTCTGTACTGTGTCTTTGTACAAAGAAATCGCTCATTTGACATTAACAGGGCATAGCAGTTCAGTGTAGATGTTGCATGTAACCATTTGTAATGGGAAGAAAGAAGAGAGAGAAAGGGAGACAAAGGGAGGATCAGGTCTGTGCCTTTACTTAAGGGTACTTTCTCTGCATCATTTATAACAATAAATGCTTCTTATTTTGAATTTGGACACACTGCACAGTTGACTGAACCATGCTACTCTCCTGTACAAAAATTGTTAATATTTCTTTATTGCCTCTAGGATCAATTTGCAAGAATTTATCATGTGCCAGACATTGCATTAAGTGTTGGGAATGTCAATACAATAAATGAACCAATCTCTGCTGGCAAGAGGCTTACTCTGTAATGGCAGTTATAACAAGTACATACATATGTGTAAGGGTGGGGATTGATTGAGCTATGTTCAACCATTTAAATGTCAAGATATAAAGCCCTGATAGCTTAATTAGGTGAGAATACTTCTCTATGGAATAAATCAATCACAGGCTTTAGTTATGCAATGTTAATATAAAGCTAATGGTGGGGGAGAACAGAGTTAAAGATCTTCCCGCCCATTAATAGGCCTCAGACACCTTTTGTTAATTTCTGACGAGCTGCTGGGTCTCCAGGGTCATGTTCTCCAGCCCTGAAAAGATTAAATATACTCTGAGATGAGGTTTTGCTTTGGGGCTTATTTTTTGGAAGAAGATTTATGTGCCAGATGAGACACTAGGTAGCTGCTAAGGAGCCCCCCACCCCAGCTTTGAAAACCCAGATGTTTCTGCTTCTCTCTCTGGTAATGATGTATGTATTATCTATGGTCAGACAGTCGGAAGCCCTGTCTGTTGGTCTTTCTGTTTGTACTTTCTCTGAAGCTCAGGGTGCTGACTTTTTCCCCTGAACTAAGTGAATGACATGTGTTTGATTAAAGTAGATTGATGACCCCTCAAAAGTTGCTTTCATTTTAGAAAAGCAGATCTAAGAACATGTACAGCAGGTCCTCCTGTGTATGCCAGGGTCCTTACTGTTACACACTAACAGTGCAAAAATGCCTGATCAACTGGAGTTGATCAACTGAATAAACAAGGAGTGTATTCAGATTGACTGAGGAGATTGGTCATATCCTAAGGGCCTATAGAATATCAGGGAAGTTTTGGGTTCAGAGATTCAAGTAAGTGTTGAGAAAAGAACATTCTAGCTAAACTTCTGAGAAAGAAGGGCCCCAGATAGCCTCCCCTACAACCACCTTGACAAGAGGAATTCTTTGAACTTCCACAAAGAAAACATCAGAAAAGTTATGCCACATATATGGAGATCATCTTGAGGGCTCCAACAAAAGAATTCCCAAGCACTGTAAGTGACCTTTGTGTAACATGTGTTTTCTAAGCTTGAGCACAATTTTCTATGAACCTTATATGTACCTATGGGGACTGTGTCACAATTTTTTTTTTGGCGGGATAGGGGGCATTGGGGACTAACTACTCTTTGTTAGTATTTGAAATTTGAAAACTTTATTTTCTAAAAACCATTTGAGTTGAGCTGGCTAGATCATATCAACTGATAAATATAATTGGCAGCACATCTGTGGGAGGTTCACGAGCTATAGCATTAGAAACCCACTCCTGCAACTCCTTAGTAGTATTCTTAAAGTCCTGAGGTGACTCCTGGACCTGACTGATCAGTGTGAATAGGATTTGGGACAGTCTATGCTTGGAATATATGCTCCCTTCTCATCTCTTCCTCTCAGAAGCCTTCTCTTCCTTCACAACTCATCTAAGGTACAATATCTTCTGTGAATCTTTTACTTCTACTCTTAGTTGTTAGTGTTCTCTTCCTACTCATAATTGCCTTGTTTGTCTGTTAAAATACACACACACACACACACACACACACACACACGTAATCCCCAAATAGAACGTACAGTCCTTGACGGGAAGGACCAGTCCATTCTGTCTTTGTATCCCCAAAGCTAAGCACAATGCCTTATAAATGTAATGCAGCTTGCTATAGCTACCATATATACACATTAAAGATAATAATAAGAAAAGGACTTTATCTCTTGAGCTTATTTTTGTTTAATATATTTTCTTCCTCCCATCCATTTGTGTGAAATAACAAGAAATGGGTTTTAAAAACTGGGTAGCAAAAAGTCAGTCTTTTAAGTTTAAGTTGTTGCTTCCAAACTGGTATTGCTTGGGTATAGTTTAGGAACTAGAAATTAAACATAAATGCAGAAAGAATGCCTAACCCTAAGTCAAAATGAGCAGAGCTATGCCTGGAAGAATCCTGATTCTAATGTAACAATATTAAGCAGCAGCCACACAAGAAAAATAGAGAGTAGCATCCAGCAGAGACTACTTATCCCAGTCACATGCCAAGCAGATACCAAGAACTATGCAGAGATTTTACACCAGGCAAGTTCAGTGCAATATACTGACAATTATTGGTGAGTATGCAGTATTGGGGACAGCTAGGGGTCACATTAGATAGAATGCCAGACCAGAGGTCAAGAAGACTCATCTTCCTGAGTTCAAATCTGGCCTCAGACACTTCGTAAAAGTAAATGCATCAATGGAACACTTGTAAGCTATGGTTTTGAGCAGATATGGTTCTGCAGAGCATGATGAACCTCGGGTAGCCTTGTCTGGGGAAGATACATATAAATTATATGGTACCTTGGGAACTCTCTGCAAAGTTGTCACTTAAGAAATAATTGTTGAGTTCTAGAGTAGAGATGATAAGCATAACTACAACAGCTAAAATGAGGAATAATTTTCTCTGTCTAGGAAATTATGGTCACTTTCATATAATCTTAACCATCCTCTGTTCCTCTCTCCTTTCCCTCCCTCACCTCTCCCTTCTACAGAATGGTGTCATCATGACAAACAAGGGAAAGAGCAGGGGATGGTTAGGCAGGTAGTGAGCTTTCCTGTGAATACTTCCTGAATCCACAGGGGAGAATGATGTGTGCCAGTGATGAGGTAGGCAATAGGCAGATAACTGAATTCCCTTCCCTTTCCCATCAGACTGATGATTTAAGTTTCAGCAGCTAAGAATACTGAAAATAAGAGAGTCATATATTTAGGAAAAGACACCCAGATGAGTGCCACGCACTTCATCTGGCAATATTCATTTCCTTACCCTACGATGCTCAAGGACTGCAGGGATCTGAGATCCAATGGAGATCTGATGGCCCATAGGGAGATTTCTCACTGAAATGTCTCCAGGCACCAATGTGTTCTGCTCCCACAGAAGATTAGTGTCCCAAGACTGAATTAGTTGGTGAGATGTGAGGGGAGGCAAGAGAAACGCTAGAGTCAGAGCATTACCTTTGGCTCTTCTGTTTCCTATTGCTGAACAGTTGTTTTAGTGCCATAACATAATTTCAACAGAAAGGAGAGAGGAAAGAGTATTAAGTTTGAGTTTCCTACAGTCTATCAACAGGACTGAGAAAAGCAAATGAGACAAAAATGTAGACAAGGCAAGAACCAGCTGTTGGTAGAGGTTTACTTAGATCTCTTTACTTGAGGGGAAAGAGAATTTTTAAAATAGAGAAAAACTAAGAGGTCAACTGAGGAAAGAAATGGCATATCAGGCTGCAGTTATGCTGAAACAATCCACAAGGAGGCATTAGATTCAAATCTTTTCTTAGTCCCAGAAGCTATGGAATTACACAACATTCTTGATTTAGAATGCATTGAATCTGGCTCTTTGAAAGGGAACACAGGCTGAGTTTACTGCACCAGATGGCATCACACAGTGGGGTGGGGGTGAGAGAGAAGATCCTTGCAGGGGTTGCAAAGAGCAACTTATGGACTATATTTAGTGATTAATTAGACTCTTAAAGGGCCAGATGAAGACTGTTGTGAGATGACACAAGATAGTCTAAGGTACTGAGAGGTGTGGTAAGACTTAGGAGGGATGGTAAAGAATGTATTTGATGATGATACATTTGTTGTTTCAAAGGCTGAGACAGATACCACAGGTTCCTGAGTTAAAGCATGAAAAGCATTGGTCATGTCCTCACAAAGTGGTATGTCCATTTTATGTCCACATTATGTCCACTTTAAAATGAGCAAGAGCAATTCTTATAAAACAAACGTCAAGTTCTGAAATAAATCAGTCATGAATTGAGAAATAAGTGTCTTCAACTGACATAACAGGGTAGCAAACTTACCAGCCTGGGGGATGTCTCAAGTGCAGAGCACAATGGATACCACTACCCAGAGACCCATGGTTTTTATACTTTTAGGGAGAGAGGAAAAGGAGGAATATGAGGTAGCAAGGCCTGATCATGAGATGCCAGCCATCATCAATAATCTGAGCAAAGAAAATCAATTCATTCTGAACGTTTTGTCCTTCATGCCATCAATCCCAAAGGAAAGAGTAAGGACATCAGGGGCTGCTGTCCGACTCTGACTTTGTTTACAAGGAAAGGTTCTGGGGTTTGAACTTCAGGTGTGACTCAACTCAACCTCATTGACACTACTTAATGCAAGGATATTACTGGAATTCCGATATTGCTAGGACAATTAGAAAACAGAGGCAGTTAATATTAGATTTGGTATTGTGACATCTGTCACAAATAGGGACAAATGGACATATCAATGTCTGGAGATATGCCTTTTCTCTCAAATCTGTCTGTTCATCTGACACTGCCAAACGATTTAGTCCAGGCTTTCACCTCCTCGCATCTGAATTACTGAAAATAGCATCCTAAGGGGTCACAGGATTACAGATTTGGAACTAGAAGGGACATTTAGGGTCATCTGGTCCAGATCACTCATTTTACAGCTAAGGAAACAAGTCCAGAGAGATTAACTGACTAGGTATCCATGTAGACATTATATTCCATCTTCAATCCTTCCTTTATATTACCACCATGATAATCTTCCTAAAATATCAATTTTCTAGATGATCTTAAGGAACTATAACTACCTTATCTACAAAATGCACATGATATATTACCTTACTTGAGGCAACGGTATCCACCAGATTATCTCTTCTTATTCCTTTCTACTCTAAGTTTTATGATTCTGACCTATTATTCAATGTTATACTCTCCTATTCATGAAACTATAATGGTTCTCTACTGCCTACCTATTGAGTCCAGACTCTTCAGCCTGGCATCTGTCCTTGACTAAATTAAATGAACTTATCCACACTCTAGTTAGGCAGATCACCTAACTCCATCATAAACGTCAAGCTGTTTCCTACCTCCATGTTGTTTTCTCTGCTTAGAATTTCCTCCCCACTTCTTTCTTACAATTCAGAACCAATTTATCCTTCAAAACCAAACACAAATCTAATCTTCCAAGAAACCTACCCGAACCACTCAGGCCAAATCGATCATTCCCTTCTTTGAATTAGTGTTGACATTTATATTACATAATTCAAAGTTTAATTATATGATTCTCTTCCTTCTTTCTCTCTGCCTCCCTCCCTTCCTTTCTCTCTTTCTCTTTCTTCTTTCCTTTCTTTTTTCTTCCATCTCTTTCTTTCTACCTTTTCTTCCTTCCTTTAGTCTCTCCTTCTTTTCCTTTCTTCATTTTTCCTTTCTTCCTTCCATCTTTCTCTCTTCTTTCTCTTCCTTTCTTCTTTCCCTCTATTTCTTCCATCTCTTTCTTTCTACATTTTCTTCCTTCCTTTTTTCTCTCCCTTTTTCTTTCTTCCTATCCTTCCTTCTTTCTTCCTTTCATTATTCCTTCTCTTTCTTTCTACCTTTTCTTCCTTCTTTCCTTTTTTCTCTCTCTCTTTCTTTCTTCTTTTTCTTCCTTCCATCTCTTTCTTTCTATCTTTTCTCCCTTCCTTTTTTCTTCCTTCCTTTCTAGTTGTTATAAAATACAGGAAATCTCCAATATCTTTTCTATCCCCATGTCACCTAGCACCATGCTGGGTATATGGCATGAGCTAAGTAAACACCCCTTGACTTGTGATAAGTAAGCATGCCTATCAGAGTCAGAAAGTAAGTCTGGAAAAACTGAGCAGAATGAATATAGGGGAAAGGTCTGATTGAGGCAGCTATTATATTTGGGTTCCTGCTGCGCCTGAGCATATACTCAACACGTATCAGATTAGGATGAGTAAGTGATAATGAAAGCTGTCATCATATCCAGACTGGAGCAGCCAAGTTGAACTCAAGCTCTAGAGAAGAGGTCCCTGGCAGTGTTTGTCAAGCAGGTGATAGTTATTCTTACACATCTAGGTTTAAAATCATGCTAGATGGGAGGGTAGAATCCCAAAACAGCTGCTAAAGAACCCTCGAAAACTAAGCTTCCTACTTCTAGTAAGAAATGGTTTTCCTTTCATGTAAATACTAGTGAATGTAATGAAACTGTATTCAAGTTTGTGAAGGCCTGAGGGAGCCTTTTGATGAAACATCACTTTCAGCCTTTTACTCAAAATATCCCCTTGACTCAACACCATACCTCAGCTGCCTTCTTACTCTGCAATTTCCCTTAGCTCCTGGGGCTTTCTCAAGCTGGATATCCCTCCACTCATGCCTTATGTCAGTTAATAAACATTCATTAAGCTCCTACTATGTGCCTGGGACATTGCTAAGCACTGGGGAACACAAAGAAAATCAAGAAGACAATTCCTGCCCTCAAGAAGCTTTTATTCTAACAGGGAAGACAATACACCAAAGGAAGCTGAAAGGAGGGGATGGAGGAAGTTCCTAGAAAGGAATTATGAGGACAAAGTCCAGGGGAGTACAGCTGGATGGGAAATAAAGAGGGTTTTCCTGGGTACCTTCCTTAAATGGAGGGGCTGGGAGGAGCTCTCCAACATCCAATGAGAGGATTGGTCCCAGGACCATCTGGAACTGATGAAGTGTGAGTTCTAGGGCAGAGGTTCCTGGGGTATGATGGAGAAATCCAGAGGAGCACAGCCTGGTGTGAAATGAAATGAGTTCTTCCCCAAGACCTCCACTGGGGGAAGTACCAGCCCCCCAGCATAACCTTCCTAACTGTGCTTCAGATTCAGTCCTTCACCACCACATTCCCCACTTCCCTTTTCAGCTGCTTTTGATAAGCTTCTGGAGGGCAGGGACTGTCTTTCTCTTTTGGTTGCATTTGGACTCTTATCATTTAACAAAATGGGAGGCACATAATAATTATGTAGTAAGTTCTTATTACCTACCTACAGACCTATAACATCTTTGGTCATCTCTTTTTTCTATAATATAGAAGGCAACTTAGAACATGCTCCATGGCTATATTACATGTACCTATACAAACATATGCAATCATGTGAACATATGTATGAATGTGTTTATGTAAGTTTCTGACATGATCTCTATGGTTTAGGCCTCTTTAAATTTCACCTTCATCTCACAGAAAAACATTGAGCAATAACTACAGTGTTGGATTTGGAGTAAGGAAGATCTGTTTGAATCCTACCTCAGACAGTTACTAGTTTTGTTTCCCTGTGTAAGTCACTTAGCCTCTGTTTGCTTCAGTTTTCTCATCTATAAAATGGGGATCACAATAGCGCACCTGCCTCTCAGGATTGTGAGGATATAATGTGGCATCTTATAATTTTTTATATACTTCTGTAACAGTGTGAAGCTCATGGAACTCTGCTCAGAACAAAGCTTTTAGATGCATAAAATAAGGCACAAAGCATTAGAGAGGAAACCAATTATCTTAAAATAGTTTTTAAAATTAATTTTAACAAGTCACTGATTCCAACTGAAGAATCCTTGATCCAACAAGATGATGCACATAAAGAATAAAATTAAAAGCACTATATGTTTGCCATTATTAGTTATTATTAACACAAAATAAATGATTGTCACTGCCTTTTATTTGAAGGGAGGGAAAGCCTTGCCATTTTATTGCATCGAATGATAGTGTCCATCAAATCAAATCAACTCACCTTCTTCCTAGATAAAGACACTAAATCTCAAGCAATAACTATAAGAGAAACTAAACTATACATCAAAAACTAAGAGAACAATGTTTCACTGAGCATTTCCTGCCGTATAAATGTCGTATAAATATTGTTTTGGTAAATTCTTAATCATTCGTGGAAATGTGCCTTATTGGGAAAAATAGGCTACATGTTTTTGACTGAGTTGGTTGTGTTCCTAACATGCTTTAAAAATACTTTATTGGCTGTCCCTCCTAGGCCTTTTGTATATTCCTCTTAATTGAAACAACTGCTTCAGAGGTTTATTTCTTGATGGAAATGAAGACTAGATCACATTGAATTGGCTAACTACTGTATATGGCGATTAGGAAAAGGAAGTTCACTACTGCTAATTTACAAAAAATAAAGGCATGGTAAAGAAGCTTAGGCTCTAAAATGTTCTTTTTTTTCTTCTCCTACTTGACATCATTGGTTATCTTTTCCCACATCCTTCACTAGAAGCATTTCTCAGACATATGTAAACCTGCATTCAGTTTAAAGCAGCCTTTAGGTCTCAAAGGCTACACAGTACACCCACTTGTGTAGAATAAGGCTAAAGATATAAGACAAAGGACTTAAAATTTGGTTATATATTTTTTAAAGATTCATTTTCCTCTTAACCTACTTTTTGGAGTAAACTTTCATCAGCAGTAAAATGAATTGGCTCAAACCTCATTTCCCTTAACCACCCCTGCCCATCTTCAGGTATTCAAGCCCCCAGTTTCTGTAGTCAGAGAAGGTAGAAAAGCAGGTTGCCAAGTAGCAGAGATGATGGTAGAAGTTTGTTTTTTTTTCCATTCTTCAGGAATTTCCTTTTCTGTCACACTCCTCCCAATTACTTTCTATCTATTTGTAGATGTACCTATATACACAGGTCGAACAGCAGTCTGAGGCTGAGGATGCCTCCACTTATTTATTGTCGTATTTATACATTTCTTAAACATTTAACATGGAAAAAACTGTGCTACCACTTTTAATAGATTACTTGTTTTATGTCACTGAGGAAGTTTTTGAGCATTACACCCCAACTCCATTTCCCCTTAAACCCTTTTTTTATTTGAGTGATTCTGCATAGCATGATGATTTTGCAGAATGCATATGCTGGGTTTCAGCAGTGCATTACAACATAAATGAATAAACAAAAAAAAGAATAAATGAGTTGATAGATATATAGATGGATGGATAGATAGATAGACAGACAGACAGACAGACAGATAGATAGATAGATTGGTTGAATGGATAGATGGGTGGATGGACTGATAGACAGAAAGAAAGAAAGATAGACAGACAGATAGATAAATAGATATAGATGGATAGATGGATGGATGGATAGATAGACAGATAGATAAACAAAAAAAGGTGTTTGAGAAGACATCAGCAGAAGGGAAGGCCAAGAAGTTATATGATGGCCAATTAAGAAACTTATATTTAAAACTGAAAACTATTTCCGAGGCCCTCTAGTCTAACAGTCTCATTTTATAGATGTGGAACCAGAAGTTCAGTCACTTGTCAAGGGTCTACACAGCTAATGCTTGAATGAGGCAGACTCTGAACCTGTCCTCCTGATTACAAATCTGGCGTTCTATCTGTTGAATCTTCATTATCGTGCTCACAGTCCAATAGTTGGCCTTAAAGTTGAGAATGATCTGTTCCTCGGTGGCTAGCATTTTACTGTAGAAAGAAGTCTGCATTGTGGCAAGTCTATGTTGCTAAGGGTGCTGTTGGAAGCGCCAGCAAGGCATCAGTGCTGCTTATATCTTCCTCTACCCCGTTAGAACTCTGCTTGGGACTCATACTCCTGCTCTCCTACTCTACCCTACTCAAACTCAAGATGGCAGGCATTTCTAAGACCAGAAATCAAAATGGTTCTAGGAGAGCAGGCAATACAAAAATACAGACACTGTGTGACCCTGGGCGAGTCATCTGACCTTTGTTTGCCTCAGTTTCCTCATCTGTACAAATAGGATAATACTACCATCCCCCCATTTTATAAATGAGAGAACTGAGGCCCAGGGAAGTTAAGTTCAAGGTCAAACAAATAATAAATATCAGGGGAAGAATCTGATACTGTGCCACACTGTTGGGTTAAACATAACTTCTACAGGCATGTTGGCCGTTGGGAATTTAGGAAGAGATCAGAACCCAGGAGGTTCATGGTAATAAGAGGCAGCCCCTGCTCTCCAAGTCAGTAAGAAGATTTTTCTTACAGTATACATGCCCTAACTTTGGTGCACTTGGAATCCTATAAATCATCTTTTTTTCCTATCCTACTATGTTTTGGAAATACTGTTTTATTCCTTAAGTTTGGAACAAAATAAATTAAATTAAAAAGTCATTCCATCTGAAAAGATTCAATTATATTTCTCCCTCTCGGCCACCAATGACAAGCCAATGCTGCATGCATTAACGCTCTTAATACTTCTCTTTGGAAACTGGGGTGGGGATAGGGGAGGAAAGGAAGAGGTGAGAATTCTAGCTGCCTTGTATTTAACTAACACCGTAGAACCATGAGCTTAGGCCTAGTTGTCATTGATAAGGGACATCGTGATAAAGAAATGAGAGTACTCCATACTCCAGACTTCTAAAGGGTAACTAGACAATTAAAAGAAAAACCTAATTTAAGAGAACTCTGAAAAGCCTTCTGGCAGCGTCCTTTTTATGGATTGTATTTGTTTACCAGAAGGCTTACATTCTGCTTCTGGATTTGTTTCCAAGGGCAGAAGAATATAAAACAATGAAGGACACCTGAACAACTCTTAGGATTGCCTCCTAGGATTGAAAAAATGGCACCACAGACCCTGAAGGTGTTTATGAGAAGCTTTCTCCTGCTTTCACACATAATGCTCATTTCTGTCTCAATGCTGGATATCCAAATTGTCCCCCAAACTGACCACTTATAGAAGTCAACATTCTTGAGATTTCAGTAGCTAGAACTACACAAAAACTGGCAACCAGAGAGCCCTCTAAGATGGTCTACTCATCGAATCTCAGAGCTAAGGAGCCTTAGAAATCATCTAGGCCAGATAAGGGAGTATGAGAAACAATGGAATTCAATTAACCAGTGCTCTATAAACCAGAAAATGCAAATAGGAAAGAGTTCATTGGATTTAAAAAAAACTTCTTGGCAAATTTGAACACAGTCTGGCTTAGAGCAGGGGTGAGAAACCTGCGTCTGGCTTTCTGGGTGCTTGGGTGTGGCCTTTTGACTGAGTCTAAGTTTTATGGAACAAATCCTTTTATTATGGGGATTTGTTCTGTGAAGTTTGGATTCAGTCAAAGGGCAGCACTTGAGGACCTAGAGGGCCACCCTTGTCTTAGAGTGACCTTAAGTCATATGCCACAATACATTGTAAAATTATGCAAGACTTTAATATTAAAGATTATACTATTAAAAAAATGAGAAGAGAAGCAGATCCTATACCTCTCACAGTATGAGTAGGGGATATATTTTAACCAAATGAGGCTTAGAGGCAATTACCAAAAACAAAATAAAAACTAATACAAAAAAAAAACCCTTTCATTACAAGAAACTAAAAATCTGCACAAACAAAATTAATGCACCTTAAAAGGGAAATGGTTGAAAGCTAAAAAATACTTGTATCAAATTTCTCTGACAAGGGTTTGGTATTCAAGCTATATAAATAATTAACACACACTTATATACACACACACACATATATTTATATACCTATCACATATGTATATATACATATATATATTAACAGAAGTCATTCTCTGCAGTCAAAGAATATAAAAACAAAGCTCACAAAAGAACTGTTATTGATAGCCATATGAAAGAATTTTCTAAATCACTAATAATACCATAATGTAAATCCCTCTCCCCAAATTCATCTTGATTATGCACGGAAACATTCGGATGATTGAGTACAAGTATTTAAATAAGTCATTAACATTTGGAGATATTAGCTTACAATCTCCATTCTCCTGCAGCAGATCTATAAGAAGTATCCCAGGTTCTGAACAAAGTTGGTGCATGGACCAGAGAATTATTAAAGCAAATTAAAGAAGTAATTTCTCAGGATTTGAAATAATTATGCAATCTGAATTCAACACAAAGAATGTGTATATTGTGTAATCAAAATAGAAACCATAAACTCAAAAGACTGCCAAGAGGTCGGTTCTTGGCCAGAACAGCAGATAAAACCATCTGGCTTCTAGTATAAGAGAGAGAGAGGAGAGAGAGAGAGAGAGAGAGAGAGAGAGAGAGAGAGAGAGAGAGAGAGAGAGAGAGATCTCAAAGTAGTCTTGGAAGAAGGACAAAATGTCATTCTGACCTCAAACTCAACCACACCAAACCAACTCATTCCATTCTTGGAAAGATAATAGGTCATATGAAGGAATAGGGCTTAAGGCAGAAAATCATTGGACTTTTGATAAATTTCAGAAGGAAAGTTTCCCCCTCCAAAAAAAAAAAAGCCAGGCAAGAATTTGATTGATTTCCATGGAGTGGGAAATTAAGCGAACAGATATTTCCTCTGCCCCTACCTACAAACATAAAAGAAATAAGAACTAAAATAAAATTAGAGAGTTGGAGATCTTATACTTTGGTTGATGTCTCAACGCATACATTAGAAGGACATTTCTAAAAAAAAAATTTAGCTAGATTAGAAATAGCAAGAAATTCATTAGTATAGAGGTTTCTCTCATTCTCTGAACTCAAAGTTGAATCTTAATAGTCAAACACCCGAAGTCTCTTCATCCTCCTTTTCTTTTCAACACTGTCAACTCTAGGGCTTCCTAAAATCCTTGACTACATTGTTGCTCCAGTACCTTTCTGCTTCTAGCTGAGGGACTTGGCTTCCTTCTAAGTCAAAGGAACACTAATCCCATCTCAAAAAAAAAAAAAAATCAGCCTTTCACCTTAGAAGACCTGGGTCCTCCAAGTCCTGTGCCTTCCTCCAAGAAGGCACCAATAGCTCTGCCTCCTTTTCCTGACTTCCCATACCCCTTGTTTTCACTCAACTGTGGTGCTATGGTTAATAATTCATTATTCTCAAGTCTAGGGAAATTTTCTTTGAAACTTTCAGAGTCTGAATTTTCATCATCCAAGAAAGTTGCTCATATTTGTGACATTTTTTTTTCCTTTGAGATTAACTCCTCCACCTCCCACCCCAATTCTGTTCTTTTTTGCCTAACATAGAATTTTTGTGGAAGCAAGTTACGATAAGCAACGTATGCCAGAATACTCTCCAGTGTTTGAAAAAAACTGGAATCTCAGGTCCAATGTATCATCTTCAGTTTCTCTGAAGGAATCTCTCTCTCTCTCTCTCTCTCTCTCTCTCTCTCTCTCTCTCTCACTCAAAAAAAAAAATGGTATCCAAAGTATACAGACAAAAGTGATAGAATATTTTATCATGAAAGGAAAGGTTAATCTGCTGACCCTAAACTATACTTTATAAAGGAGCTTTCCCCAGGCCCTACGAGGACCACAAGTTTCTCTCTGGAGCTAAACTAACCTTAATTAGGGAAACCTCCCCAAGATTGACTTAAAAGGGCTCGTGGGAGGCTAGAGTTTGATAGCAAATAAATTAAAATGGAATTAAAGATAAGGCAAATTCAAGGGCTTTGGGCTACAGAAAAATAATTTAAGGCAAGACCTACATGGGTTTTTAACAAAATCTTTGAATTTCCATATGTTTAAATTTAGATTAAATATATTTCCACATGTTTAAATTTTACAAGTTCTTTATTTTCCTAACAAGGAAGGATCCAGATTCTGACTTGCTTTCTGGATGCTTATAATAGCAAATATAATAACACACAATAAACATATAAATAATATAAATAAATACACAATAAATATATAATAACAATAAATATAACACATGATAAAAGTGAAAAATTTCACACCAACTAACAAATGATTAGCCTTCAGCACAGAGGGAGAAAAAGAACTGTGATTCATGGACAAACTAATTGTTCCCTAATGTAGAGAGAGTTTCAAAGCTGCTCCCTTAAGCAGAACCTACTGACAGATGAGAGAAGTATTTGGATGTTTAAGAGGCCAAAGAAACATCTCAAACATGTTACCAGAAGATTTCACCATCTTCTAATTGTTGCTATTTTATTTCCTATATAAATGCTTCCATTGAAAGACCAATTTAATTAACACATGTAATTCTTTGTCTAGTCATTTTACAATTGCATTTTACACACTGCAGGGAGTAGGTTCACCAGATAATCTAAACATAATTTGGGCATGTTCAACATCTCAGTATAGGACCTCCAGCCTCAGTCTGTGTGTGAGCAAATTGACAAATGCACAGAGAGATAATTTCTATAAAAGAATTTCACTTCAGGCAACTCCGTAAGGCTATAAATTATAACTATGTTAAAAATTATAAATCAATTATAACCTGCCACATTGGAAGAAATTTGACCCAATTCCACTACCCTCTTCCCCTTTTATGATTCTTTAAGAATGAGGAACAAATATTGACCATCATATCCCTTTCCCTACATAAAATAAAGGACTTAGCTTTATATTTATTATTTATTACCTGACTACTATTTGCAATACATTGTAAGCAATAGGCAGTGAGATGGCAGGATGAATAAATCTGAGTTAGACTTGGAGTCAGAAAGACTTAAATTCGAATATTATCTTGGACACTTAGAGCTATGTGACTCAGGTCCCTTCACTGTTCCTTACCAAAGCTAACCCCATTCTATGCCAGGTCCTCCAACAGAACTCTCCTCTCTCATTTATTTTCAATCTCTCCTTCTCTACTGGCTCCTTCCCTACTGCCTACACACATGCTCATGTTCCCCCTATCCTGAAAAAACCTTCCCTTGATTTTTCCATCCCTGCTAACTATTGCCATATATTTCTTCTGTCTTTCGTGACTAAACTCTTCAAAAAGGTCATCTACAATAGATGCCTCCACTTTCTTTACTTATTCTCCTAACTTCTTACAATCTAGCCTTGAACTTTATCATTCCATCAAAATTGATCTCTCCAAAGTTACTACTGATCTCTTAATTGCTAAATCCAGTGGCCTTGTTTCAATCCTCATTCACCTTGACCTCTCTGCAGCTTTTGACACAATTGATCACTCTTTCCTCTGTTCTAATCTCTTCTCTCTAGGTTTTTAAGATATGGCTCTCTCCTGGTTTCCTCCTTCTTCTCTGACCCTTTTTTCTCTTCTCCTATGCTGGATCCTTTTCCAAATCATGCTCTCTAACTGTAGATGTCCTAGATTTTGTCCTGGGCCCTCTTTTCTTCTCCCTTTCACTTGGGATGTGGAGTGATATACGGAGTGTTCAGGAGGACTAGCACCTCTGGTGTGAGGGTGAGTCTTTCTCAAGGATGCTCATCCACCTTTGGTGCTTAACTGGTCACCCAAGTCTCACCTATGGCTCCTAGAAGCTGTAGCATGCATAGCAACCATACCTGGTAAAGAAACTGTCTCTACAGACAGGCTAAACAAAGTGTAACCAACAAGTCTCAGATCCATTGATGACTTGAGATAGCATGGAGATTTGTCTACCCCAAGCATGTGAAGACTTCTCCAAGAGAATAGATGAATAAGAATAATTTGTTTCAATCACCATGAAGGCAGCTGAAGCGGCACTATGAAGCACTTAGAGCTTGGTCAGACATGGAAGATGCCAAGGTCATCCACTGCCAAGGTCATTCTGGGTGGTCACCTGGCATCCTAACTTTTGTCTTGATGCTGGACTTCAATGACTCTGGATGAGAGTGAGACTGACTAGTTTGTGCAACTCTGCCTCACTTAAATCCAATTCACACAAGTCAAGACATTACTCCAAGATGTCACTGGTTCTCGTAAAAAGCAAAGGACAAACAACAACTTCACTTGGTGATCTCATCAGCTCCCATGGATTTAATTACTATCTCTACACCAATCG
Source organism: Potorous gilbertii (assembly GCA_028658325.1). Lineage (NCBI taxonomy): Eukaryota > Metazoa > Chordata > Mammalia > Diprotodontia > Potoroidae > Potorous > Potorous gilbertii. The sequence goes on along the minus strand of CM053769.1, from coordinate 155,154,670 downwards.
TTCTCAAATCTAAACCTCCAATCTCACATCTCCAATTGCCTTTCAGGCATTTTAAAACTCAATATGTCCAAAAAAGAACTTACTATCTTTCACCCTAAGCCCTCCCCCAATCCTACCTTCCCTATTACTGTAGAGGGCAACACCATCTTCCTAGTCCCTCAGGTTCATAACTTAGAAGCTAGCATGGGTTCTTCACTATCTCTCATCCCCATATCCCAGCTGTTGCCAAGACCTGTTAATTTTACCTTTACTACATCTCCACAATATGCCCCCATCTCTCCTCTGACACTACCTCCACACTCCTGTATTCCCTCATCACCTCACACCTGGATTATTGAAACAGATTGCTAATGGGTCTTCTTGCCTCAAGTTTCTTCCCACTGTGATGCATCTTCCATTTAGCTACTAAAGTGATTTTACTAAAACACAGATCCAATCATGTCACCCCACTCCACTCAATAAACTTCAAGTGGTTCCCTGTTGTCTCCAGGATCAAATAGAAGATGCTCTGCTTGGCATTCAAAGTCCTTTATTTCTTCCCCTTTTCCTACATTTCCATTCTTCTTACACTTTACACCCAATATGTACACATCTGACCCAATGACACTGGTGTCCTGGCTGTTGCGTGAACAAGACACTCCCACTCTCTGCTCCATGCATTTTCTCTAGCTGCTCGCCATGCCTGGAACATTCTTCCCCTCCACCCAACTGCTGACCTCTCCAGCTTCCCATTTTCTATAGGAAGCCTTCCCCAACCTCCCTTACTTTCAGTACCTTCCCTCTTTTAATTGTTTCTCCTGTATATAGTTTGCTTTGTATACATTTGTTTGCTCATTGTCTTCTACATTAGATTGTTAGCTCTTTGAGGCAGAGACTGTCTTTTGCCTCTTTTTGTATCTCCAGCACTTAGCACAGTGCCTGGAACGTAGCAGGCAGTTAATAAATGTTTCTTGATTGATTAATAATAGCATCTCTCTCACAGGGCTATTTTGGAATAAAATGAAATTACCTATGTATATTCTTTGAAAACTATAAAGTGCTATATAAATAGCTGCCATTGCTGTGCCAAGTACTGAAAAAAGACAGATAAATAAGCCACTGTACTTGCCTTCAAGGAGCTTAAAATTTAGTACATTGCAACATGAAGCAAACCTATGTGGTTCTGATAAATGGATAGAACCATTTGTTTTTGTTTGATGAACCTAAATGGCTTTTGAAATTAATCTAAAAAGCAAATATAGACATCATCATTTACTCAAACATGAAATGAAACACATCAAAGCAAATATTTCATTTCGCATGATGTAAAGAACTGGGAGCAAATACAAAAAGAAAGAAAGAAACTATACAGATGAGTTCTGAGATTGATTCATATCCTTATTTGTTTTATTTCTTGAAGTTAGAAAGGTCAATTGCTAAGAAACTGTCAGCGCTGAACTGGCTCCATGTAATCCAATCATTAGACAATCAAAACAACATGAAGCAACCCAGTAGATTACTTGATCAGCTCAAATCAACGCAAAAGCCACCAATCCAAAATCACAGCTAAGCAAAAGCTCTCCATGAATCTCCATGACTTGAAAGACGCTCATCTTCAACTAGTCCACAGCATTCAGAACAATTATCAAAGAGCTGAGGAGAAAAAAGCATTACTGAAAGGACTGGGTGGAGGAGGTGGGGGAATAAGCTGCCTTTATAGTAGACCTTTGCACAACCACACAGAACCTCTTGGCGCCATTGAAAGAGAAAAGGAGCAGGCTGAAGCAGCAGAACTGTACCCAGCTCTACTCCTGGAGCCAAGGGCTTCAGTCTCATACAATGTCTTTAACAAGAGTCTTCAATCCCTCATTCCTAACCAACTTTGGCATAACTCATACACCGCCCCACAGCTACAAAAACAGATTTTTTTCTTTATATTTTTCTTTGAAAGGAAATTAATTCTTTATTATCAGAGAAAAATTCTTCATTATCAGAGAAAATCTTCATTATGACCATTGGCCATCTCTGTTCATGATTCAGGTCGCTCTCTAATACGTTTTGAAGGCACATGTCTCACACATCCCATTCTTCAAATGAATATTTCAAGCCTGGTTACATTTTTCAGGTTAGTCTGTTTTCTTCCCAGTATGCCAAAAAAAATTTAGCAAAGTGAGGTCCACTGTGAGACTTGGGTAGTTATTTTAATGAAAGATATTTATTTTAAATTGCTGTATTCATTAAAATATAATAATTAGCACTTCTAAAAAAAAGTCTTGTGTAAAACCTGACTACAATCTATAATCAGACCTCTAGCCTCCTTCAGGAGAAAATTGGCTCAAGTGTGGCATTTGTATTTGGTGCCTCCCCACCCCCACCCCTCCTTCCTCTTCTTTTCTCCCCTCTATTTGTGAATTTGCCAAGGATAATTTTTTGTTGCCATTACCACGCTTTCAAGTCCTGGAGTTACAACTCTCAGTCTACCTATGGTAATTCTGCAAAAGGAGAACAGGTATCTATGCTATTTGTCAACCCATCACCCATTCAACTATCACAGTAAATATTTTTTGTTTGATAATTTTATATAAATAGGTTTCTAGCATATACCCCTTTCCTTTTTCTTCATTCCTGAGATTTCATTTTTTGTTAATGTGTTTTAATATTTGCAAAATTCTTTACAAATACTATCTAATCCTGAAAACTATCCCAGGAGGTAGGCCCTATTACCCCTATTTTACAGATGAAGAAATTGAAGCAAAGGTGAAGTGACTTACCCAGGGCGACACAGCTAGTATGTGTTTAAGGAAGGATTTGGACTCAGGCCTTCTTCACTCTGGGTCCAGTGCTCTGTCTACAATGTCACCTATCTATCTTTCTATATGATAGAGTTTGGCCCAGGAGTGAATTCTCAAGGCCACAGGCTCCCCACGTCTGGCTTGGCCTATATTAGAGTATGAACTATATTGAACCAAATAATGTATTTTTGAAATTTTAGAAAAAATACTCAGTCAATCATTAAGTTTTACAATATACCTCATACTGGAGTTCATATTCTATTAGGGCAAATAAACATGTTCATGTATAGACAAAATAGGCCTGAGGTAATGGGAAATTAGTAGCTGGGGAAAGAGATAAAGGCTTTATGTGCTTGCTTGAGCTGAAGCCTAGGAAAACTCAGGATTCTAAGCTATAGAAAGGAAGAAGTACATTACAGGTAAGAAAAACAGGAATTTTTTTTTAACACTACCTCCATTTCATGAAAGAGCATTTTCAGCTCTACTGAGAAAGTAAGGTGGAGCTGTAAGGAAAGAAAAATTTCTAAAAATTGCCATGTTTGCTGATTTCCCAAACATAAATGAGTGGAGATCAATAGTCAGTGTCCCAATTTGTGCTGAAATAGACTAGAATTATTTTGGTAGCTAATGAAGTGATATTATTTCCTTGTAAACATGGAGAATGAGTATCTCATTTACCTTTTCTTAATCAGTTGAAGGAAGCTATGAGGATCGATGGCATGGTAATCATCTGTAAACTCAGACATCCCTACTATGCTTTATTCATCTTATGGGGGTGAGAAGCAGGTTTTGTGAAAAATATCTCATAAAGGAAAGACTACATAGGATGACTATGTGGGATGCCTCACAAATGAATTTTTCTCTTTTCTTCTGACCAACTTCTGTATAATTTAATAACCTATATAATGTACATACTATAACATACATATATATGATACATATGACTCACAAACACATATATACACCCTTTAGTATAAGATCTAAATCTCTGAATCCTCTATATGGTCTTTTATGAAATCTCTCATTCCATGTTCTTTTGTCCTATTTTTTTTTTTTGGAGGGAGGAAGGCAGGGCAATTGGGGTTAAGGGACTTGCCCAAGGTCACACAGTTAGTAAGTATCAAGTATCTGAGGCCATATTTGAACTCGGGTCCTCCTAACTCCAGGGTGGGTTTTCTATTCACTGTCCTACCTAGTTGCCCCTGTCCTATTTTTTCTAAAGGAAGACTGATCACTATCTTTAGCATACTCTGAAAATAATAAAATCATAATATCTGGCATTTAGATATCATTTTAAAGCTTGGGAAGCACTTTCCACATTTTATTTCATTTAATACAACAGCCTGGTGAGGTGAATATTATTAATATCATCCCCATTTTACAGATGAGGAAATTAAAGCTGAGGCAAATTAAGTGACTTGTCCAGGGACACACAGCTAGCACTAAAGGCAAGATCTGAACTCAGGTCTTCTTGACTCCAAGTTCAATACTCCATCTACCTAGCTGCTTCAGAAATTAAAAAATAAAAGATGTTAATATTGGATCAAAAAACACCAATGTTGGTAAATCTTACATAGAAGCAGTATAACTTAGTGCAGAAGTATCAAACAAAAGTACTCTAAGGCCTCAGCACTCTTCAGTGTGACTTGAATCAGATTAAAATGCAATTGGGAAATATTTAACAAAATGAATAAAACATAGAACATAGACAATGGTAATACGTGGTTTTCTAAGCCAATATATGGCCACCAAGGATTTTTATGTAGGGTATTGGCCCCTATTTCTACATGACTTTGCTACCATCTGCTTAGGAGATAGGGTGCTGGGTGTGGAGTCAGGAATGTCTGAGATCAAAATCTTCATCTCACATTAACTAACTCACATGAACTCTGACAAATAATTTAACTTCTCTGGATCTCAATTTCCACATCTGTAAAGTGGAAGTAATAAAACCCTTCATACCTGTCTCACCAGGTATGCTAATTCACCTGAGATAATGAATATAAAGGGCTTTGTAAATTTTAGAACACTGTAACTATCAATCATGCATATCTCCTGGTCCTTTTAGCTCCATTCTCCCATTGGTGAGTTGCATTTGGAACCGCCATTTTGAGGAAGTACATCCATCTTTCATTTCTCTCTCAGCTCTGCCTTGGATTCTCTGGATTGTGTGCCATGCCCTCCCCCACTTTTCAGCTCCCTTTTTACATGTTGCTTTCCCCCATATATACCCCCCATAGGGATATATGAGAAGCTACTTGTGGCAACTTTATCTATCTAGAAGAGGGGATTTCTGTGGTCCACTAACTTTTTCCTTTTTGATAATTTGACAACTATATTTTCCATATAATTGATTTCTTTTGTAATGCTATATATTTATTGAGGAGAACCCTCACTAGACTTCACTGGACTGACAAGAGAGTCTGTTACACAAAAAAATGTTCAGAGCCCCTGATCTGGAACATAGCCCCTAAGCTAGAAATAAAGCTAGTAATATATAGGCACACACATATGTATGTATGGATGTGTGTATGTACATGTGTGAAGTCAATATAATTTACTCATAAGAGAGCTCCTCTGGCCCTTAAAGTTTTCACTGCAATTTTAGTCAGTTTCATTATCATTGTCCAATCCACAGTAGTAGAAATAAGAGAAGAGATGGGAATATATAGCTAGGCCAGTACAATGAACTCAGTAACAAGTGACATGTGACAGCCTTATTCAGTGAGGGGAGTTGGAGGAGAGGGGCTGGGAGGAGTGGGGGCTGAGGGGAAAACTAGTTTTAAAATACCAACAATTTAAGAATTCAAAAGGAATGAAAGTCTAGAGTCATTTAGTGTAGGAACAAACACCTGTAGGTACATTTGTAGTCTCTGAAGATACTACAGAAGGCATAATAGTCACAATGATGTAAATTGGAGTCATCAAAAAATATTAAAATTGGCTGTGTTCTGTTAAACAAGACCTGGAAGTAGATAATGCATTTAAAAATCTTTCCATATACAATGGATAATTTTTTTAAAGAAGAGTCAATAAGAATTTATTAAACACTTCAATGTACTAAAAACTGTAGTAAACACTGGGAATATAAATACAAGCAAAAAGAAAAAGTCACTGTCCTCAAGGAGCTTACATTATAATGGGGGAAAGCAACACATAAAAAGGGAGCTGAAAAGTGGGGGTGGTAAGCCCCATACTGGGACATGGCATAAAGTTCAGAGAGTCAGAAGTAGAGCTGAGAAATAAAGGATGGCTGTTCTGAGCCTTTCCTCAAAATAGGCAATTCTAGGAAAAAACCCACCAAGGGGAGAAGGGAGCTGAAAGTGCCAAGGGATCTTCCAGGGTTAGAAGGCAATTTGATATAGGGTGGCAAAATTTGGAGAGTCAGAAACTTGGGCTCTTAAAGAGTTAAGCTTCAGTAATCTGGAAAACTCACTTATGGGACACCGTGATCATGAATGAAATATTGCTATGATCATTAGTCTTCTGATAAAAGTAAATCATGATCACCAGCAGTTCCAATACACTTATTCCTCCTCACTTGTTGTATATATACTTAACATCTATTTATTATTTTTTTTCTTCCCCAAATTTCTTTGATCTCCTTTGGAAAAGGAGTTGCAATATAACCTCAAGGTGGAGCCATGAGTGACTGCATCGCCCTGGGCTATGCGGGAGCTTTATTTCTCACCATATGGAGTAAGAGCCCAGCCTACTATTTCTATTCCTAGCAAGGGAAAAAAAAATCCCCTGGATGATTAAAATCTTTTCATTAAGAAATTCTTTTCTAAGAAATATGTTTCCAAATCAAGTGACTTAAGTTGAGAGTTCATGAGCCTCATTATCTGATAACATCTTCTACTTTTTCTCCTTTGTCCTGTCTTTTTCCCCCACTCATCTGTTCCATTCTAGTTCAGTGAAGTAGCTGAGTATTTCACAGGTAGGTTTCTTTTCCTTCTCTTGGGCTTATCCTTTGAACAAAATCTTATTTTTCAAACAACCAAAGAGCTGACATTAAGGACAAAGTTGGGAGTCAGGGTTGGGGGTGGGTGGTGGATGGGTAGAATTCATTTCTGTTAATCCAAGTTATTCTGACATTTCCTTGATGAGAGAATATAAACTCCTTGAAACTTATATCCTGACTATGGCAACATGAACCCAAATACTGAGAGGAATGAATCCTGTCTTGGTGTCCCTAGATGTAATCACTGTTGGAGTGAGTGGATTTGAGTCAAGGCATCTATTTCCATCCTTCACAGGAGGCTGATCTACAGATCTACATAATCATTGGGGTGTGTGACTTAGAAGGTTACCTTCTGGAGGCCCTTTCATATGCATAAAGGAGTAAATGAGGGGTCAAAAAAATTCCTATCTTGTTCAGAGTCTTTGAATAAGGCTTTCAGCAAAATAAGCTATTGTGCTGGTTACAGTATGTGGCAAGCCAAGTAGAAATATCATGGAATAAAAAGAAGAGGCTGAAATGAATAATCGGAATTCATCATGTGAGTTAAACGTGAATGAACAAATAAAAGTGCTAGGTATTTAACACAGTTGCTCATTAAATTCAGAAAACACGTTTTTATTTACCTAGGACAAAAGGTTCCAGGAATGGAGGTTGTGGATTTCATTGTGCGTGGGCATGGATTATGTATATAAGTGTTTCTCCTGATGCATAAAGAGAATAAATCTATCGTGTTTTGTTTTGTTTTTTTTAGAGCACTCTCCATATAAACATAGAAGGCGCTTTTTTCTCATCAAGGTCTTTTCAAGGTATGGGACAGAAAGCTGAAAATAAGCAAGGAAAAATTGCAAACCAGGGGAATTGAGGAGGCATATTCCAAAGCACAATGGTTTTGTTGTGGTGGGAGGAGGACATGGGTCCAAATTTTGGCTGTGCTACCTTTGTGACCTTAGAAAAGTCACCACTCAGAGCCTCCGGCTCCCATCCACAAAATGAAAGGTGAAGCTAGGTAACCTCAGAGGTCTCTTTTAGCTCCAAATCTATGATTTAGGCAAAAATCTAATCTTTAGTATATGTCATCCTGAAAGAGTATTCTTTTTACATGCCACGTTTTAGAAGGTGGCAGAAAAAACTCAATGTTGCAAGACAAAATTAGGGTCTCAACAGGCTAAAACAGACCAAATGGAAAAGGATGAAGTTGACTTACTTTAATAGTCTGATGGATCAGTGGTGTCACTGGGCCACCCTCCAGTTGTGCAAATGACAATTCATCCACACCATTGCATGCTGGGTGATCCCTGTACAGGGTATCCCAAAAGCCTTAACATAGTTTTAAGCTATTCAAACTTTTGTTGCTATTCTTGTTCAGTCAAATCCAAGTCGTTGTGATCCCTTTTGGCATTTTCTTGGCAAAGATACTGGAGTGGTTTGCCATTGCCTTCTCCAACTCATTTTACAGATGAGGAAACTGAGGAAATCATTTCTGCCTTTCAGTCTTCAGAGGGAAACGAACCAAGACAGGCATCTTGATAAGAGTTGAACACATGGTGGATTGGGAATCTGAGAACTGGGATCTGAAGCCTGACTTGGCTGTCTATGTGACCTTGGTCTACTATGTCACTTCTCTGAGTTCATATCTGGCCTCAGACACTAACTAGCTGGGAATATTTATTGATGAATCTTGACAGTAGACACTAAGTAGATCCTAGGATTATAGAATTTAGAACTAGAAGTTACCTTAGGACATGAAGACATCATTTTACTGATGAAGAAATTGTTTCCCTATTTCTATAGGCTTTCCATAGACTTCTTTTCCCCCTTCCCTGTTTTTTACTATTTTGTAAGGTACTATTGTTTATAACCTTGTGTCATCCTTCTCCATGTCTTGCAAGTGAATGTTCAATTGCAGTGCTCATTTGCTTGTTATGTCTCTCTGCCTGGTAGGAACATAAAGTGTCTGCTGGCTTAGACTCTTTTGTCCTCCTTGTGGAAACTGCTTCACATCAATTAAACTTCTCTAAAAAATAGGCATAATGAGAGTCAGTGATTTGACAATTATCCACTTCCTGCTTTTCAGAATCAGTAATTTATTTAGCTATAATTGTACGCAACGTCTTGTTGTGGTCTCTAGTCTTTATCTTGTCTGATTGGCCTTTCTTCCAACAAGTCAATGATCTAGTTGCAAAAGTTAAAGAGTAATTCTCCTATCAGCAACAATTTACAATTCTTGATATTTCCAGTTTCATTTTTTGAGATGCTATTCTGTACCCACCATGTACAGTGCCTTCTGACTCTCAGCTTTAATAAAGAATCCATCATATACAAACTTGAGGCTTCTGGGCAAACTACAAGCCTTTGGCCATTTTAATACCAAACAGGATTTTCCAACATTTGTGCCCACTTTCACATAAAGAAATTGAGTATATAGCATTAAAGTATGTGTTGGTATATATAACCTAAAATCTCAGGGAGCGGGGATAGGAGAGAGGAAGGGATAGAACTTGAAACTCAAAACTTATAAAAAAAATGAATGGTAAAAATTTTTTTCACATGCAATTGAGAAAAAATAAAATATTTTTAAATGTATGTATCAACTTGGATTGTAGGATCTTGTCAAGTTCTTTGTACATTTCCTCTGTTTCATCTCCTGGAATATATCTTGGTCCTCAAGCAGTAACTATCTTCCTGATGGTAGTTTGACTTGGACCCATCATGAACACTATAACTACAGATGACCGTCCCATGATATAGTCTTTGCTGCCTTTGACACATGAGGAAATGATGTTCATCAGCTCCATTATTTGCCCCTCTGAGAAGATCCTGTTAGCTATCCTTCCATTTAATTCTGACTTCTTGGTTTTCTGTTTTAGGTTATCATGAAAATGTTGAGATGGATGTAGTTCCTGTTATTCCAGTTGTGGATGGATTTGTAAGCTGTTGGATAAGAATCTCACATTTAGGGTAGTTATATTTAAGTAATAATTGTAAATGTAAAAGTTGTGTGGCTCTTAGCTCCATCTGTCTCCTTTTCTGCCACACTTCTACTTTTACTGCAGGAGTCAAGAGACTTCAAAGGGATAAGAGTCATTTCATATTTTTATCCACAGGAGTCTTACCTTAATGTCTGAATGTTGCTGCTGCTTCTGCTGTTGCCGATAACTAGCATTTATATTTCACGTTAAAGTTTGCGAATTACTTCACAAATATCTCATTTGATTCCCATAATAATCTTGGGAGGTAGGTGCCATCATTACCCCATTTTACAGATGAGGAAACAAAAGCAGACAGAGGTTAAATGGCTTGCTCAGGTCCACACAGCTAGTAAAGGTCTTAGACAAGATCGGGGTGGGGAACCTATGTCTTCGAGGCTATATGGGACCCTCTAGGTCCTCAAGTATGGCCCTTAGACTGAATACAAACTTCACAGAACAAATCCCCTTAATAAAAGGATTTGTTCTGTAAAACTTGAACTCATTCAAAAGGCCACTCCAAAGGACCTAGAAGATGACATGTGTCCTTGAGGCTACAGGATTCCCACCCTTGGGATAGATCCTGCATCCTCAAAGGCTTCAACACAAAAGCAAAAGCTTTTCCACCATGGAAAAGTTTTCCATTATGGTCTCGGTGACAAATTGCTACCTGAAGATGAGCCCAGCTCAGTACAGAGAGGACCATCAGCAGCAGCTTGGTCACTAGATAATGAATTCTTTGGCTGGCACCACCCTGGTAATAGATTTTTTTTAATGAGTAAATTTAACACGGAAAAAGATAAAGTCGTACCCTTAGGTTTAAAATTCAAGTGCAGAAACACAGCATGGGAAAGCCAAGGCTAGACAATAATTCAGTGGAAGCTTAATAATATATGGGACAACAGCATGACATGACAGCTAAAATGAAAAAAGTTATTTTATCCTAGCCTTCATTAATAGAGGCACAGTGTCAGCTGTGGGCTGTTGTTGTTGTTGATTAGTTGTGGGCTCCTTATTTTAGGAAGTGTATTAAGTAACTGGATATTTGCCCAGAGAAGGGCAGCCAGAATGGTAAATGACCCTGAGACAGCACCAGATGAGGATCAGTTGAAAGAACTTGGCTACTTGGCCTAGAGAAGAGTAGAGGGACATGAAACCTATTCATTTCCTCTGAACCTGTTAAATTTGCTCTCTAAAAATGTAGGGTGCATGTCAGACCATGCTTGCCTTTTCTATCATCTGTAACAAACTAAGATATAAGGGTTACTTCATGCCAAATTTCCCATTCTATCTCTGCAACCATCCTCCCCACCCCCCACCCCCCGCCGCTGTAGCAATAAAGCACCCTGAGTGAGAGATGCAAGGAAACTTGTGCCAAGAGAATCAAACCACTATCACCTCAACCACCATCTCCCTGCAATCTGGAGGGAGATAACTCTGGACCCTGAAGCCAAGAGATTAGGTAGGGGTGAGGAACCTGCAGAGTCCAAGTTTTACAGAACAAATCCTTTTATCAAGGGCCTTTGTTCTGTGAAGTTTGGATTCAGTCTAAGGGCCATGCTTCAGGATCTAGAAAACCACATGTGGCCTTGAGGCCACAAGATCCCTACCCCTACAAAGGAATGTCAGTGTTATCCAGAACACTGGTCCTGATTTGCTTTTAGCCCAAATTCTGCAGACATAATTTGGGGAAATAACTTCTACAGAAAAGGGGCCAGAAATCCTCACCAACTACTGAACAACTGCCATTTATGGGGCAGACAAGAAAATCTAGCTGAAGCAGAGAGACACTTTAAAGGAGAGACAGAAGACAGCTTGTGCCCAGTGAGTCAGTCTGCCATCATCACCCTGATCACCACTAGACCCTGATGGAGACAGCTCAAGATCCTGAACCAAGGGATCTGGGAATACCAATGCCTTCCAAATCACTAGTTCTATTTCCAGCCCAGGCCCTGAGGCTATCACCATGGAAAATGGACCCATTTTCCTCATGGCACTGAGCACTAACTGCTAATCAGCTAACAGCAATGGACTGGTAAGCTGAAGAACCCTGGGAATGGTGGCATCCCCTAGACCATTTGTTCTCCTTCCAGATAAGTCTTCACAGACATCATCCTGAGAAGCAATCCCCATGATGATGTGGCCTAGCAACAATCTGTGAGTCCTGAAGTCATAGCTACTAAAGATCCAGACAAGAAAGTCCTTGCCATCAAAGCCCTTACTGTGAAATGGCAAGGAAACAAACTGGCTCAAAATCAGAAACTGACATGTATTTATCAGTGAAAATTTTATCAAAGTTAATGTATTTGTTGTTACTGTTAAGTCATTTTTAAGTCATGTCCAACTCTTCAAAACCCTATTTGGGATTTTTTTTTTTGGCAAAGATACTAGAGTAATTTGCCATTTCCTTTTCCAGTTCTTTTTACAGATGAGAAAATTGAGTCAAATAGGGTTAAGTGACTTGCCTAGGGTCACATAACTAATAAAAGTCTGAGATCAGACTTGAACTCAAGTCTTCCTGACTCCAGGTCTCGCATTCTATCCATTGTGTGTGTGTGTTCATCCTTCGTTGTCAAAGAAGACCATGCCACCAGAGAAATTATGACATCACTTGCACTTAACTTTGTTTTGAGTGAGTGAGGGCTGTGGAGGTCACCAGCCTTACTACTCCAGAGCTATCTGAATCCAGTGACCAGATATTCATCAGGATGACTGGAGATGATCCAGGATGAGGCAACTGGGGTTAAGTGACTTACTCAAGGTCACACAGTTAGTGAGTGTCCAGTGTCTGCGGTGAGATTTGAACTCAGATCCTTTTGCACTGGGGCTCTGTCCACTGCACCACCTAGCTGCCCCATCCATTGTACCATGTAGCTACATACCTATAAAGATAACATATTATTACCATTGGTTTTTCCACTGCACCCTAAATACCATGAAACTTTTGATCTAAAATCTTCTCTGTATATTGTCTCCTCCTTTAGAATGTGAGTTCTTTGGGGAGCAGGAACGATCTTATTTTTTTCTATTATTTCAGTTTCTTATTCCAGTGCAGTAAGTGCTTAATAAATGCTTTTTATTCATTCTCTATTAGTGAGAAACAGACAAAATAGCATTCCCTTGCGTTGATTCTTCCACATTTTTAAGGATGAAATTGTTAAGGAAAGTCAAGAAATGATTAGCTTTTCTTCTTTGGGCAGAGAGAAAGTTCTAGCAGATGTCTGGAAAACTGAAGTCCTCTATCTCTAACATATAACATCTTCCTGTCAGGATTAATATTCTGTGAGTTCTGGTGCCTTTTCCTACAAAGGTATATATGACCTATCATCAATTATTCTCTTAATTCATCTAAAAAGAAAAGATTGTCAAACCCCAGAACAGAATCCATCAATGTAAATAAGAATCACTGTCCCTGCTGAACAGATTTCCTCCAACCACATCTAAAGTACTTACTTCTTCATTGATAACCTCAGGAAACTTGTGTACTAAAAAGGGAATAAGTAATAAGAAAGCATGCCACAGTCAAAAAAGCAAAGCAAAACAAGTCAATGCATTACTTAAATATGGGAAAAAATGCCCTCCAACTATACTTGCCCTGAACTTTTACTAGTCCTAGGGAAAATTGACTTTTATTGCATATTTACATTTTGCTGAGTTAATTAAGCTGATATTCTCTTGGCATTCTTTATATCATCCCCAACAACTATGAATTACTCCCTAAAATAAATTAACATTTTAGTATGCCAGAAAAACTTTCATCTACCTAGATAGTTGGCTCCAAAGAGCCAGAGAAAACTAGATTTCCTCCCCAACTTTCAGGTTTTTGCAGCTATAATTATAAAAATAACTGACATTTCCATTGTGCTTGAGGGTTTACAAAGTACTTTGTAAAGCATTATTTCATTGATGTGAAGAGGGGAAGGGTAAAGAAGAGAATAAGTATTTATTAAGCTCCTACTATGTGCCAGACACTGTGCTAAATGCTTTAAAACATTATCTCATTTGATAATAGCCATTAGACTGCCCAGGGACAAGTCTGGAACCAAATACTGTCTCTTTATTGCCATGGAGACTATTCTTGGATTTCTCATAATAATTAATTCTTTCTTATCTATTCTGCTTTCCCTCTAGAAGAAAGTATGCAATTTCATTTGCTACATTTTATTAAAATATGAATATTTTGTTTCAGGGAGAAACTTGAGGTCATTAAAATAACTTTGCAATTGACTAGAAGAAATCCAGTCTTTTTATTTTAGGGAACAGAAATTATAAAAAGGAATATCTGCATGGAATTTAGTCAACCAACAAATATTCTTTGATCACCTACTTCATGTTTGGTTTTAAAAATACAAAGAAAGGTAAAACATAGTTCTTGCTCTCAACAAGCTAATAAACTTGATGGGGAAACAAGGCATGAAAACATGAAAAAATGTATAACAAAGAACGTGAGACTGTGCAAAGACAACCAAGTGACAGAGCTAAGGGATGGAAAACTAAATGCCCTGCATATAGATATACATTAGAGGTAGTCTGATATGGACTTGTGATTTCATTGTCATAGAACTTTACCAGATAAAGCAACACATACACCAACAAATGCCAGCACCTTTTCTTCAACTTGTGTTATGATCATTCAGACATTTTTCAGCTGTGTCCAATTTTTATGACCCCATTTGAGGTTTTCTTGGCAAAGACACTGGAGGATTTGCCATTTCCTTCTCCACCTCATTTTACAGATGAGGAAACTATGACAAACAGCATGAAGTGACTTGCCCAGGAAAGCAAAGTTGGTGTCTGAGGCAGGATTTGGACTCATACCTTCTTGACTTGAGGGTTGGCTTTCTATTCACTGTACCTTCTAGCTGCCCCAATAATATATTTATTTCATGCAATTCAATGTCAGAGGAAAACATCAAGGGAAAGATGGGGAGAGGAGAGAGTAGGTAAAAGTATAATGTACCTCCTAACTTGTTAAGGATACAAACTCCTATAGAAATTGTAAAACCCCCTGCTCCTCATATACCAAATATTTGCAATTTTAAAAATATTTTAACCTACCAGTTAGAAAATAATGTTGCATGCCAATGTGTGCATATACAACCTAGCTTAATCTTCTAAGGAATCCATGATAAAATTATACTGACCTTGTCTAGTTCCTGTGCATTTATGTAGTACCAATCTTTGTTAAGTCCTTAGTGGAGTCTGTGCTCCACAAATGTAGGGAACATGACTCATGTAAACTTTGCATCTCTTCTAGCACCTAACAGGGTTCTCTGAGTCTAGTTAGAGGCACTTAATAGCTACTTGTTGAATGAATGAATGAATGAATTTTCTATAACCTCATTAAGACAGCTATGTGGGGCAGTGGATTAATACTGGGCCTGAAGTCAAGAAGATTTATCTCCATTATCTTCCTAAGTTCAAATCTGGCCTCAAAAACTTACTAGCCATGTGACCTTGGTCAAGTCACTTAACCTTATTTGCCTCAGTTTCCTCATCTGTAAAAAGAGCTGGAGAAGGAAATGTCAAGTCAGTCTACGAAAACCCCAAATTGGTTCATGAAGAGTTGGACCCATTGAATAACAACTGAATAATGAGCTTATCACTTTTGGGTAAGCAAAGGACCATACTTTGAATCTATGGTGACCTCATCAAATTACTGACATCTGAAGAATCTCACACCAAATAATCATCCAACCAGTCTCTTTATAAATTCAGTCTATCGGTTGTAATAATCATCTTCATAAGAGCAGCTTCAGAAGAGTAGTATTTTATTACTTAGTTGTTTTTTCCTTTTTGTTTTATGTGTTTATAAAGGGTAGAATCCAATATGTTCATAGACAAAGGAGAAGGAGCTGGCAAAGAGGAGGAAGAGAATGTAAATGCATAGTAGGGCTGAAAGTGGGGGCAGAATTGCTGAAGCAAAATCCCAAAGGACAAATGATAAAAAGTCTATGGAACCTGGGATGATATGGGAAGAATACTTTCACCTAGCCTTTGTATCTGCTGCCCTACTGAGTTTCAGCTCTAGACAACAAGATCCCCCTCCTAAGAAAAGCTCATCTCTTCTTACTCAAGCCTTGATTGATTCCCTGTCACTAAGCCTCCTCTCCCCTCTGGAGGGTTGTAGAATGAAGTTCCAAACTCCTCCCAATGCCTTGCTTTATAAAGGGCAGAACCTGGACTCTTAGATCATGCTACTTTGCATCTGCTGCTCTGCCTGGTTTCCATTCCACAGAACGAGATGCCACCATACCAGGAATCCCCCTGGTGCCCCTTCCCACCTACTCCCCACACCCAGGTTCCTTGTCCAGGTCTCTTCTTTCAGATTGTAAGCTACTGAGGGTAGGGACTATTCTTTCTTTTTATGTGTTGTACCCCCAGCCCTTAGCAGAGTTCCTGGTACTTTCCCTTATGTGCTTAATGAATGTTTATTGGCTAGGATTGGATTAATGGAACTCAGTTAAGTGATTAAAAGAAATAGAAGGGTATATACATATATAGGTATATATATGCATGTATATATATATATATATGCATATATATACCTATATATATATATAGGTATATATATATGGAGAGAGAGAGAGAGAGAGAGAGAGAGAGATTAGAATTGGAGAAAAAGTAATCACATCTCTTTAAAACTAAAGACAAGGACAAAAGGGTGCATCATTGAATCCATCCCCATTTCCTCTGCCCCAGAAGAGCATATGGAGAGAAAATGCAACATATCAATAAGAATTGGAAACTAGAACCCTTTATCCTATTCCTGGGGCCGTCACACAAACTATATAACTGCCTTAGTTAGATGCTTGCTTACTTACTCTTCTGATGAATATTTCACTGACTAGCCATAGTAAAGTAACTATGAATAGCTGTCAAGTGTTTTATTAATTAAATTTATGAAAATTGTACCTACTGACTAAGCCCTAAAGGCATTCATAGAAAATTATAAAATTACAGAAAATATAAAAATCCTATTACCTGCTGGAGAAATCAAGGATTCCAACAGAGTGCTACATTTTGAGGGTTCCTGGGTCAAGATAAAAGCCTTTACTTTGTGTGCCAGCCAGACAAGAAAAATTTATTTATCAACAAATTAACATTTATTAAGCACCTACTATGGGCATTAGGGATACAAAGAAAGGCAAAAGACAATCCTAACTTTCGAGGAATTCAAAGTCTAAGCAGAGGGGATAACATGTAAACAACTATGTATGTGCGAGCTATAGACAGGATAAATTGGAAATATAATCAACAATGGGAAGGTCCTAAAATTAAGGGTAAATCAGGAAGGCTTCCTACAGAAGGTGAGTTTTTAGCTGGTACTTGAAGGATGCCAGTGAAACCAGAAGAGGGGGAAGAGGAAGGAGAACATTTCAGGCATAAGGTACAGTCAGTGAAAATGCCCGAGGTTGGGAGATGGAGTGTCTTGTTTGAGAAATAACTAGGAAGCCAGTGTCCCTGGTTCATAGAGGATATGGAGTAGTGGAATTGGGGAAAGTGTAAGAAGACTGAAAGGAGTGTGAGGTAGAGAATGGTTTTAAAGGACTTTGAATGCCAAAGAGAGTATTCTATTTTTTAATCTGGAGGTGATAGGGAATCTCTGAAGTTAATTGAATGATATGCACATGCACACGCATGTGCCTTTGTGCCTTGATCAGATTTGTATTTAAGGAAGATGAATTTAAAGGATGGACTGTAGCATAGAGAGACTTATGTCAGTGAGACCAACCATCAGGTTATTGCAATAGTACAGGTATAAGATGATAGGGGGTCTACATCAGGGTAGTGGTAGTGTTTGAAGAGAAAAGGGAGTATACATAGGAGTTTGGACTTGGGGGATGAGAAAGAGTGAGGAGCTGAGGATCACACTTTAGTTGTGATCATAGATGAGAGGAGGATTGTGGTAACTTCAAAAGTAATTGAAAAGTTAGAAAGAGGGGAAGATTTGAGGGAAGAGATAATGAGTTTTGTTTTGGATATGTTAAGTTTAAGATATCTATGGAACATCTAGTTCAGTAAAGAGATGATAAATGAACCCAAGGGAGCTGATGAGATGAGTGAAATATACAGAGAAAAAAGACCCAGGACAGAACCCTGGGGGATAGCTATAATTACAGGGTAGGATCTGAATGAGGACCCAATAAAGGAGGCTAAGGAGTGGTCAGATAGGTAGAGGAACCAAGAGAAAACACTGTCATGAAACCCTAGAAAAAAAGAAGATATCAAGGAGAAAAGGATGATCCAGAGTGTCAATTGCTCCAAAGAGGTCAAGAAGGATAAGCACTAAGATTCCTTAGATTTGGAAAGTAAGAGATCATCAGTAACTTTGGACAGAGCCATTTGGGATGAATGGTAAAATCAAAATTCAGACTATAAAAAATTGAAGAATGAGAGGAAAGGAAATATTGACAGCCTTCTCAGTGGAGTTTAATCAAATTCTCAAGGAGTTTAGTGATAAAGATATGGAACTATTGCTAGTGGGGATGAATGGATATGTGAGAGTTTTTTGAGACTAGGGAAAACATGAGTGTGTTTAGGCAGTACATAAGAGCTAGGTTGAAGTTAAATGAAAAGAGTAGGGATGATAAAGGGGGTAATCTGCTGGAAAAAAATAGGATAAGTGTGAGAAGGATTATTTATGGGTACAGAAGGCTCTTTCCAATATGATTACTTGTATATACAGAGTGACCTTGGCAAGAAGAGCTATCTCATGATGTGAGACAGGGGTGAAGATGAAGATAATGGCAGAAATCACCCAAGAGAAGTGAGGTAAGGAAGAAAGGAGAAAAGGAAGCTCTCAATGAAATGCATCGATTTTTTTCTGTAAAATATAAGGAAATTTAGCATAATCTATATTAAATTGCTTACTGTCCCAGGAAGCAGGGAGAGAAGGAAGGGAGGGAGAAAATTTGGAACACAAAATTTTTAAAAATTAATGTTAAAAATTGTTTTTACATGCAATTTGGAAAAAATAAAATATTTTTAAAAAA
This sequence comes from Potorous gilbertii, assembly GCA_028658325.1. NCBI lineage: Eukaryota > Metazoa > Chordata > Mammalia > Diprotodontia > Potoroidae > Potorous > Potorous gilbertii. Next base: position 155,135,973 of record CM053769.1, on the reverse strand, counting down.
TATAAGGAAGTTTCTCAGCTTCAAGGTTAAAGGGGGAGGAACTGTAGGATGTGTAAGGAGGAATGAAGAGGTGTAGAAAAACCTCTTGTGGTGAGGAGGTTAGTGAATCAATTAGAGAAGTAGAAAGGATTGCTTTGGGCAAAGTCAAGATGGGGGAGTGAAAGTAGGGACTTGCTTGAGATCTACCCTAAAACCCTCCAAATACCTGTAAAAAAATGACTCCAAACAAATTTTAGAGATGCAGAATCCACAAATAATCGAGTGAAATAAATCTCCAGCCCAAGACAGCTGGAAGGTCAACCAGGAAGAGTCTGTAGTGCCAGGCTGGGAGCAGAGTACAGGGGCAGAGTAGGCCTCAGGGGGCTGAATAACTGGCAGCTGCAGCAGTTTTCAAACTTCTCAACCCACAAATGCCTAAAACAACTTCAAAGGTCAATGAGAGGTCTCTGTTAAACCTGAAGGAGAAAAGAGTGTGATCTTGCCCAGCCCTAGGATAGAAAGAAGAGCTGGGGCAGGCCTCAGCCCCAGGGCAGCAGTAGTGGCAGCAGCTGCTTCCAGAGCTCTCAGACCATAGACAGTAAGGGGGTCCAGAGGGGAATTGCAGGGATCTCTTTGCTGGCACCAAGTCAGAATTCTCTTGCTTTACCTTGCCTGGATCTGAGTCATAGTCTTGGGTAAACATCCTTGGGTGACCAAGAAGGAGTGCTGGTTTAAGGAGTTTGAGGCAATAGTGGAGAGGGAATCCTCCTCACAGTTCCAAGACAGAAAACAGTAGAGGAATGAACACCTCTCTTTTGATCATACAAACTTGCAAGAACTAAAAATGTATAGGTTCTCTAGAAATATCTCTGAAAACAGCTGCATAAAACCCCTGAAACTTGGGTCAGTGCTTTCTCCAGTCTGGAAGCAGAGTTCTACCTTAACAAAAAGCTCAGTCAAGTAATTGGCTGGGAAAATGAGTAAACAGAGAGTAAAAAAAATAGACTCTAGAATCTTACTTTAGTGAGAAGGAAGATCAAAATATACAACCAGAAGAAAACAACAAAGTCAAAGCTCCTACATCCAAAGCCTCCAAGAAAAATATGAATTTGTCTCAGGCCATGGAAGATCTCAGAAAGGATTTTGAAAATCAAGGAAGAGATGTAGAGGGAAAATTGGGAAGAGAAATGAGAGTGATGCAAGAAAATCATGAAAAAAAGTCAACAGCTTGCTAAAGGAGACTCTCAAAAAATACTGAAGAAAATAGCATCTTAAAAAAATAGACTAACCCAAATGGCAAAAGATGTCTAAAAAGCCATTGAGGAAAAGAATGTCTTAAAAAGCAGAATTATCTAAATGGAAAAGGAGGTCCAAAAATTCACTGAAGAAAATAATTCCTTAAAAATTAGGATGGAGCAAATAGAAGCTAATGACTCTATGAGAACTCAAGAAATTACAAAACAGAACCAAAAGAATGAAAAAAAAAATAGAAAGGATTGTTTTGTGCTTGTATTATAGCTAAATGTGTAGCTGTTTTATCTCTCTTGGAATGTAAACTCCAAGAGGGTAGGATCTATATCATTCTTTTTTGTCTCCTTGAGGGTGCCTGGCACAGGCTATTGTATATAGTAAGTTCCCATTGAACATTTACAAAATCAATCAAAATTAAGATCAGAAGAGAGAAACAACTGCTACTTGGTTAGACTGGCCAGTGACCACAGACAATGGACAGAAGGCAGGCTATATACCTCTTCATTTGCTTCCATTTTCTTCACCAAAAATAATTTTCAGAATGAGTAGGATTTAAAGAAACAGCAACAATCAATAGGGAATGGAAACCCTATTGATACTAAGATGGCAAAACAGTAGCTATTAGCTTCTCTCAAGGTGTTCAAGTAACTAAATCCTAATGAATTACAATCTCAGGTACTGGGAAAAAAACTTCACATAATTAAGAAGCCATTGTTAGTCATGGAGATGGTGGTGTATAGTGGAAAGGGTTCTGGTTTTGTAGTCACAGGACCTGAATTCAAATCTCTATTATGTCACTTATAGTTAGGTGACCTTGGACAAGTCACAACCTCATTGGGCATCATATTCCTTAGTTGTATGTTGAGAGAAATTTACTAGGTGGCTTCCAATGTCTCTTCCAGTGCTATACCTATAAATCTATCATCTTTGAATAATTAGGAAGACTGGAAGATGTACTGCAGGACTGGAGACTGAAAAAGTTTATTCCAATTCAAAAAAAAATTAAGAAGGAAGAAGAAGTATGTTACAAATGTTTGAAACATACTTCCTCTTCCTTATTAATTTTTTACTTTGGTACCTATAAAAAATAGTAGGACATATTATTAATGGGGTGATTTGTGAACATTTGGAAAGGAAAAGTGTTGACTACTGAATGCCAGCACGGATTTTTTAAGTCATGCCAGACTAATCTCATTTCCTTTTTTGTCAGGGTAATTAATCTGATAGATCAGGAAAATGTTGTAGATAAAGTATATCTAGGTTTCAGGGAAGCATTTGACAAGAGTATCTCATGATATCCCTGTAGACAATATGGAAAGAGGTGGGCTAGTTAAGTGGATTCAGAGCTGATTAGAGGACTGAACCTACAAGTGCCCCAGGCATGTGCCCTTGTTGATCAATAATTTTTTGGTCATGTTCAACTCTTTGTGACCCAATTTGGGATTTTCTTGGCAAAGAGAGTGGAGTGGTCTGTCATTTTCTTCTCCAGCTCATTTTATAGAAGAAGAACAGAGACAAACATGGTGAAGTGATTTGTCCAGGGTCACACAGGTAGTAAGTGTTTAAGGCTAGATTTGAACTCATGAAGATGAGTCTTCCTGATTTTAAGTTCAGTGCTCTTTCCACTGTGCTCCCTAACTGTCCGTGGTCCTGTGTTTATAACCTGTTCATCATTGATTTGAATAAAGACAAAGATAAGGTGCTTATCAAATGTGTGAATGACCCAAAGCTGAGAGGGATTGTTTAATATGTTGGGTGTCAGAATCAGAATCCAAAAGCACTCAATAAGCTAGAGCAAGAAAACAAATTAAACAAGCTGAAATTAAATAAAAATAGAATAGAAATAAATATAAAGTCTTACACTTGGGTTCAAAGAAATCAACTTTAGAATTATAGCATGAAGTTGACAGGGCTAGATAAATGTACATGTGGAAAAATCTGGGAATTTAGTGGTCAACAAAATCAAAGGATCTTAGCCATCCTAGTCTATCTTCATAGAGGCTGTTGTTTTCATCCTTCATTTTCAAAAAGGACCAATGACTCATGGGGTGATGTCTTGACTTGGGTGTGAATTGGATTTAAGTGAGGCAGAGGCCCACAAAGTCATCAGCCTCACTCTCTTCCAGAGTCATTGAAGTCCATTGACAAGACAAAAGGCAATGCTCTGCCTATTCAGAAGTGTTTTGCTCAGTACTGGGACTACTTCCTACATTTTAGGATGGCCATTGAGAAACTGAGAAGCATCTAAATCAGAGATATCAAGGTGATGAGAGGACTTAAGACAATGCCACAGTATATTAGTTAAAGTAACTGGAGATGTTTCACCAAGAAAAGAAAAGAATCTCCCTACAAGATATATAAAAACTGCCATGTAGAAGAAGGAGAAAATGAGTTCTGTCTGACCCAAGAGACAGAACTAAGAGCAAAGAATTTGTTATAAAAAACACATTCCAGAATGAGGTAGGGAAAAATTTCCTAACAAATAGAGCCATTCAAAAGTAGAATGAACTGCTGGAGATCTTTAGGCAAAAGATGATTGACCACTTATCAGTGATATTGTCAGGGGATTTCCTATTAAGGTACAGCTTCTACCTTTTGAATGACCACTAATGCCCCTTCTCAATCTCAGATCTTATGACAACAGATCTTGACAAGTCTACTGTACTGAATGGTAGCTATATTTCTGATTCCCTACTTATATTTTTTCCCAGATCAAAGAAGGGAAGTAGATAAGGTAGCAACCATCTAGATTGATTCTTATTCAGGTATATGCCTAGATCTAAGTCCTCATCTCACTTTCCAGCCATCTTCAGAGCTTACCACCTCCACCCTGACTTTACATCCTACCTCTTCCCCATTGAGAATGTGGACTCCAACCCTAGAACTGCCCTAATTCTAAGAGACAGGCTTTCATCTCAACTCGCCTCAAACCAAGCATTCACTTCACTTCCAAGCTATCTCCAGGCCATGTCCAAAGTGCACTCACAGTCTCCCCTGATTTCTAGCAACCCTTCATAGATTGTCTTCTCCCATTAGACCATAAGCTCATTGAAGGCAGAAATTGTCTTACTTTCTTGTATGTTTCCCCAGCACTTAGACTAGTGTGTGGCACATAGTAATTACTTATTACATGTCCCCCCTCCCTCCTCCATACTTCCCATCCTTCTCTCCCTCCCTCCTTTCTTTCCTCCTCTCTTTCCTATCATCTATCTCTCTATCCACCTATCTATCCTCTGTCTAATTATCTATCTATCCATGGTGAATTAAATGATGTGCAAGGTCCCTTCCAAATCTAAAGTCCTGTGATTTCAGGACCTTGACATGTCTACTATCCTGAACAATTGCCTGATTTGTCAGTCTTCTACATTGTCTTGACCCAAAGCCTGTAAAGATTGATTCTTATTATAACATATGGCTCTCTCTCTTAGAAATGAGGTCCCTTCAACCCTGAGATTTCATGATATGGTAAATAAATAAAAGTATGTATAATGGGGGTCAGGAATGTGTATAAACTCTATCAATGTTGCTGAGATGGTTTTGTATACATGGAAGACATTAGGGACCGAAAGTTTCCAGGAAACCAGAGGATTGAAGCAGGTATGGACATTCTACATTGACCTATTATGTTGTGCATGATAGGGAGCAGGTAGGTGGCACAATGGATAGAGTGTCAGGCCTGGAGTCAAGGAGACCTCAGTTCAAATACATCCTCAGACACTGAGGTTTTTGCTGCATTCGTATGCAAGGATAAAAGGACTTTATTCACAGCTTGCAAGGTGTATGTTAAAGGTAAGGAATCTTTCCCCTCTGCCTCTGGCCATGTGGTTCTAAGAAATGCATCTAGGGTCTTTGACATTTTATGTGTTCTTTCCATTCTAGGTGCAAAGAGTAGAGCCTCCAATATGTCCTGGGAACACAACCCATGGGAGTTTGGAAGTTCAGGAATTCAGGATTGGCATTGCCTCCAACCTTGCAATGATATCCTGAGGAGCAGAGGCTGAGAACACAAGTCCAGCAGAGGCTGACACTGTCCCCTTTAAATCTCAACCTAGGGGGCCTAATGTTATAGAGATATTGAGCTAAGCTGTGAGCCTGATCCCTCCCTGTCCCTGCTCCACTGGAGTAGACACAGGAGTGGTGGTCATGTTCCCAATGTTTAGGGGTGAGATGGAAATGTTTGTATGGTTGGTCTTGCTTCATCTTTGAAGAAAATATCCCTTTGTGAAAGCTAATTCAATGTTAAGAGACTAAATGGGACTGGTATTCTAGTCACTGGGCCCCTAAAATGGTAGATCACCTAGTAGGGGCTAGAGCTAATGGTAGAGGAAACCCACACCCCTCCCCAACCTCTTTAGGATACCAGAGAGTGGGGAAGAGTGGTTAAGATACTAATTGCCCTGGCCTTGAGAGAGTGGGGCCAGAGAAATTTTCAGGAGGTGGGATGCTAAGAGTGGTAGGAACGTTTTGGATGGGAATCAAGATCCAAATATATCTTGAGAGTCTAGACCACTGGGTCAGACCTGCTAAGATGAAATATAATAGGGATAAATGTAAAGTCCTATACTAGATTTAAAAAAAAAAAAGACTTCACAAGCACAAGATGGGAGAGACAATTAGCATTTAGGGTTTGTCTGATTAGCAGTTTGTCTGAAAAAAAGATCTGAGAGGTAAGGCAAAAATGCAAATGCCATCTTAGGCATCCTTAAGAGAAGAACAGTGTCCAAAACCAGGAAAGTGATGGTTCTCCTGTACTCTGCCCTTATCAGCCAACAATTGGAGTACTGTACTGGGCACCACATTTTAGGATGAACATTAAGAAACTGGGGAGCTCCCAGAGGAAGACAGTTAGCATGGGGAAGAACCTCAAGGCCATGCCACATGAAAATCATTTTGGGAAACTAGGTACATGTAAGCCAATGAGGAGAAGACTTGTGGGAGTATGAGGACAGGGAGGGAGATGTGATGACTGTTTTCAGCAGTTGACCATGCTTTGAACAAATGACTTGAGAACTCCCTTTTTCAAGCAATAGGTGCTCTATGAATAAAATCATCTCTGAAGAATACCAAATCCATATACAGATTTCTCAAAACTTGAACCAAGGATCATGAGTAGGAAACACTTGGTCTTCCTCAGAAAACCAATTTCTAAATTTATTGCTACATCATAGTAATCATAGATTTAGAACCAGAAGAGACTTGAGCTCCCCAAAGATTTGAGAGATCTTCTGTTGTTGTTTAGTCATTTTCAGTCATGTCTGACACTTCCTGTTCCCTTTTGGGATTTTCTTGGCAAAGACACTGGAGTAATTCACAATTTCCTCTCATTTTACAGATAAGGAAACTGAGGGAAATAGGGTTAAGTGACTTGCCCAAGGTCATACAACTAGTAAGTGTCTGAGGCCATATTTTAACTTAGTTATTTCTGACTCCAGGCCTGGCACTCTATGAGCTACATAGTCACCCTCTAGAGGTCTATACCCTCCTCATTTTCCAGATAAGGAAACCAAGATCTAGACAATTCAAGTGACCTACCTAAGGTCACACGGGTGGTTGTAGTACATCCAAGATTTAGACTCAAGTTCCTGATTCTAACTCCTATCAAATCCTGACCACCAAAAACTGTCAGGGCATGAATATCATCTGGGCTTTTTTTTTTATTATAAGCCTCCATCCTAAAACCAAGAAACAATCCAAGATCACTTAATTTCAATCTTCCCACACTTCCCTATTTTTTCCTTACTGTTGAGAACACATTACACACTATTACAGTTAATTTCTTCCAGGGTCTCGCTTTTACTTATTCTATTAAATTCTGCTATCCTATTCTTACTTTGGAAACTAATTTCATCCCTTTTATCATTCTCTTCTCCTTGGACAATCTGTCACCACCCTTGATTTTTCTTCTCTTTCCATTTCCCATTTTCTCATAATTTAGAAAATTTCTCCATTCTCACCTCATGATTCCCTACTCCATTTTTCTAAAAACACACTTTTTTTGGAAAAAACCATTTCTTATCTTCCTTTTTACCTTTAGCATTTTCTTTCAGAAAGGGAGTTAGCTCCTAGCAGGAGAGAAGAAAGAAATATTTGACTTAAACCCTCCTGGAGCTGACATCTCTGTTGGAATTTTTGTATCTGTTTTTCCACAATGTCAGGAACACTATCAAAACTCCCAACATCACAATAATAGCTGCTGATAAATAGCCAAAAGGCTTTTCTTTTCCTGTTTGTTTGCTTGATCACTTTTTTTCCCCAATTTTTTTCCTCCAGAGTAGAAAAGCCAATATGTTCCCAGAAGCTTCACTTGTGTCCTTACCACTTTTACTCACCTTTCTTTGGCTCAGTTTTTCATTTTAGTTTTTCAACATATGTTAGTTTATCTGCTTTCAAATCTTCTCCCTTTGTCTGACAGTCAAGTTGAGTGTAGGCACAGCACAGTGCCAGTCAGTAGGCACTGACACCAGGAGTAAAGGAGGGATAAACCACTTGAAATGAGCCATTCTCAGGTACCAGAGGCTCTGGGTGCAAAAACCACCTTCAATTTCACTCACAATCTATTACCACAGGACTCACAATCATGTTTTTATTCCCATTTGTCTTCTGTAAGACACAATTTCACTGGGAAAGCTTTTTCACACTTTGAAAACTACGTGACACTTGATCAATTCTCTTGTTTTAACAGTGAGGAGAACATTCAGTGAGTGTTGTAACAGGCACAGTTTAGAGTAAGCACTTTCTGGAATTGTAAAGCCTACAACAGAAATTGCACTCAACCCACAAAATACATTTTGGTATTATCCATATTTACTAATAAAATCCCTTGTTCAGCTTCTCATAAGTTTTCTGACCAAAACATCACTAAATTAAAAAGAATTCATACTCAGAGTATATACCTCTGTGCTTTTCAGTCAGACAGTATTTATTAAGCACCTACTATATGTCCCCACACTGTGCTAAGCACTAGGGGTATAAAGAAAGGCCACAAAAGATAATCATCCAAAAATATTTTGGTATTGAGTGTTTAGTGGGGCAAACGCTCATGTTCATTCACTAATACAAAATTCTTAAAAATTAAAGAAAAGGGGAATAGAAAGAAGAATAGAAAAAAATAGAACTAGGGCTGGTTTTCCTAATACTTTTGCCCCATATGTGTTCTTATTTTCATGACCAATTTGTAGCTCCATTGTTGCCTTGTAGCATAGTCACCAATGAGAAGCTAGGTGGTGCTGTGGTTAGAGCATTGGGACTTGGAATCAGGAATATTTATCTTCATGAGTTCAAATCCAACCTCAGACTCTTACTAGCAGTGTGACAGTGGGCAAGTCACTGAACTCTATTTGCATCAGTTTCCTCATCTGTAAAATGAGCTAGGAAATGGCAAACTATTCCAATATCTCTGTCAAGACAACCCCAAATGAGGTCATGAAGAATTGGACTTGACTGAACTACAAAAATAGTAGAGTCACCTAATATTAGATATAAAAACAATGACATAAATTCTATATGCAAAGTTTCCCAATTATGTTACTAGAATTTCTTCCTTTACCCTTTCCCTGCTTTTTTTCTTTTAGGAGTGGCACAGACCTATAATTTTATTGATGAAGGGAACTCCCAATGTAGAAACTCCCTCTGTAACTTGTGATCTTAAAAAAATACCTGAGATGACTATACATATATACCCTGTATGGAATTGTTTGCCTTCTCAATGAGGGATTTGAGGGTTGGGGAGTGAGAATGGGAGAGAATTTGGAATTTAAAGTTTTAAAAACAAATGTTGGAAATTGCCGTTTACATGTAACTGGGTGAAAATTAAATACTAAATAAAATTTTAAAAAGCCAGTAAGCATCAGAAATAGAACTCAAACCTGGTTCTTCATGACTCCAAGACTGACCTCTCTGTTGCCTCTCAAATGGGACATAGAAGGGTATTGGAAGAGCAGGTCACACTCTTTTTGTACTCAGGAGATATTAATACTGTCCCTTTGCATCCCAAGGGAATAATTTGAACTGACTGGTTGTTTCCACAGGCAAAATATAAAGAACTCTCAGTAATATTGGGAAATATTCAATACATTTACACAGATATATCCAATCTGTTCTGAGTAATTCCAGATAACTGACCCTAAAATGCAGCTTGTGCTTTCTCCTTTTTTTCATAATACTATTATTTGATCTGCAATTAGCTCATCTGGCTAGATTACAAAGAAGATGGAGCACAGTGAGTAGATTCCTGCTATTCAGCAGGAAACAAAGCCTGTCAGCGTTAGACAGCATCAGCCTCTCATGCTCCAAGAAGTTCAGTTAAATCTTGCATTAGAGCAGATGAATCACCACAGTCATTTTCAAGCATGGGAATTCACGGGGTGAAAACAAAGCAGAGCTGAACTCATGAGTTACTATTTGGGGAAGATAATCAATTTCTCAATACAAATGCCTTTATTACAATAACCATCATTACAACCAGGAGGGCAAAGCATTAGAGAGTAGTGATAGCAGGTTCCTTCAGCTAATGGAAGAGAGAGAGATAGGAAAGTAAACCTAGTTTACCCAGCCACAGTCACATTCCCGGAATTACTGGAATAATTGAGAAATGGAAAAAAAAAGTTTGTGTTCAAATGAGTCAGACTTGACATACACGTTGCTTCCCTTGACAATTTCACTGCCAGTCTTCTATTTCACTCTTGATAATGGAGATCTGCCTTTTTATTTTGTCTATTTGGATGATTCCGTTCATCTCTCTCTGATATAGGTTATCAACTTAAATAAAAACAGTCATAATAATGGCATTTAGGTAGCGCTTACGATATGCCAGGGATAGTGCTAAGTGCTTTAAAATTATTAACCCATTTGATCCTTACGGTCTTAGGTAGTTGCTTGGGACACTGAGAGATTAGTCACACAACCGGTTGGTTCATCATCAATAAATAACAATTGCTAGAATTTAAAGAGTCTTAAAGTTTACGAAGTGCTTTATATATATTAACTCTTAGGATCCTCACGACCCCATGAAATAGTGCTTTATTTATTTATTTATTCATCCTGATTTTATGACTAAAAAACTGAACCTTAGAGAGATTAAATAACATTGCCACCCAGCTAGTAACTGAATGAGGCTAGACTTGAATTCAAGTCTTTCTGACTCAAGTCTTTCTGGCCACTTAGCTGCCTCAAGCTCAAGTCTTTTTGATTTAAAGAAGTCCCTCCTATCCACAATTCAATGCCATCTCTCTATATATGTTAATTTAAATAGGAGCCTATGGTCATTTGAAAAGTTTTTGCCCCTCCAAAGTTTGTCTCCTACTACAATAAAGAGTACTTGAAATTATAGAGTCTGTTTTAGGGGATTTAAGATATTTTGAGCTGTGAAATCTTATGGATTTAAGATATTTTAAGCCATGAAAAAAGACAAAATCAGTGGCTAAGAAAAACTGTATGAACTGAATCAATCTGTGATGTAGGAAACACTTTTTCCCCTCAAAGCTAAATGCTATCCACAAAGTAAAAAGAATGAAATGTCAATGATTCTGGTGACTATGATTGCACAGTCACTTAAACCAATTTCTATTTTTTGCGTATGTGTTTAAAGCCTAATTTGAAATTTCAATTTCTCTGTGAAAATAAGAACTGAAGAAATGTTTGAATTGTGCTTCTTTCATGAACAGTGACCAGTGCTTGGAACAGTGCCTGGCACACAATGGGTACTTAATAAATATTGATTGATTAGCAATGTTCAAGATAACTTGAATCTGATGATGTTCAAGATAGTTTAGTAAATAAGAAATTCCTTACTTTGTTAATTTCACAAATGTGTTAAAATACCCAATTGTGTGTATTTTTAGCCTCTACTAAAAGCAGTTCAGATGAAACTACACACCTGGATATGGTATGTTTTAGTCAAAAGTATCTATGTCATACAAATTGTCAGATGTTCAGTGAAAAATACTTACATTCAAAACTTCAAGTAATGTCAGAAATGGACAAATTAGGGTGGCTGAGTCTTACTGAGTCATAGAATCTTAAAGACATAATGTACTACACCAGCTAGTCTAAGCCATACCTGAGTGAGAACCTCCTCTATAACATACCTAACAAGTAATCATCAACTTTTTGCCTGAAGACCTCCAATGAAAGACAATCCATTATTTGCCAAGGCAACTCATTCCACTCTTAAATAGGTCTAATTGTGTGGCAATATTTCCTTACATCCAAACTAAATATGTAGGGAAACCAAAATAGACTACTTTCAATAGAGGAAATGAGGGCCTGAACTAAAGTAGGAATTCTGTGAACAGAAAAAAAAGGGGACAGAGGTAACAGATGAAAAAGTAATAAGTTCAACGAGACATGGTAGACTTAATCAGTCTCTTTCCTAAAATGTGGCACTCAAAACCAAGCACAATAATCTAGATTGAACACGATCAAGGCAGAAGACAACAAGACAATTACTACCTTCCTAGACCTTGATACTGCATTTTTCTTAAAGGAGCTTAAGATCACACTACTTTTTAGGAGTGTCATCTTGCTGTGCTAAATTGTATTAACCCTGCATTCCAAAAAAAACCCAGGATGTTTTTTGGATGACTTGTTACCTAGATATGCCTCTACTATCTTGCCCTGGTGAAGATAATTTTTTGAGACCAAGTGTTAGACTTTACATATATCCCTACTATATTTTAACTTACTAGTAACTGAATGTACAATGTAATTTGTGCTATTTTCCTCTTTTTCATTTTCTAATACATTCTCTGTTAGATATATCCTTGACATTATTGATTAGTCTGTAATCAGTTCATCTGGTTGGGTTACAAGGATTAATTCTAACTTTTTCCCTAGCTAAGATATATTGGATGTGACTCTGGCATCCAGTGGGACAGCAATAGTGCCTACCTTGTCATCTGCAAAATCAGTACTGGGCTACTCCAATGCATCTGTGGTCTTATCAATATGGATACTCTCACCAACAATGCACAGTATAACCTATACAGGCCTCAATTCTGAGCAATTCTTGTCCATATCCACTCAGAAATCTGTCCTCATAAGATATCCACATAGTGTGATGGGATTTTCCTTGCATTACCTTGACATTATCTAGACACCATACAAGGCTATCTATTTGTTATCTCTAGTTCTTGCACCCTGTATAGCCCATCTTTTTTGTTTTTCTCGCCATACATTCCTCTAATGACTTTCTTTACCCTATTTTCCTTTTCATTTAGAATGTGTGAAAGTTGTCAAAGACAGAGGAAAACAGTTCAGAGAAAGAAGAAAGGGTTCCATTTTTATGAAAATATTTATAACAGCTCTTTTTGTGGTGGCCAAGAATTGACAGATACCTATCAATTGGAGAATGACTGACTGAACAAGTTATGGCAAATGAATGAGATGCAATATGACTGTGCTGTAAGAAACAAAGATGATTTCAGAGAAACCTGGGAAAATTCATATGAACTGGGTACAAAGTGAAGTAAGTTGAAGCAGAGAACAACTTACATAATAATAGCAAAATTACAAAGATAAAGTTAAAAGATTTAATGACCCCAATTAACACAATGACCAACCACAACTATAAAGGATTCATAATGAAACACATTGCCCACTTCCAAAGAGAGGACTGATAGAGTGCAGATTAAAGTTTCTTTTCTTTTCTTTTTCTTCCTTTTTTTGGGTAAAATGGATAATTCAGAAATTTGTTTTGCATATCTATACATATTTGTAATGGGCATTTGATTTGGGGCCTTCTAATGGGTGAGAACAAGGAAGGGAAAAGAAAGGGAATTCAGAACTGAAAATAAAATTGAATGAAAGAACAGACTCTATATCGGCCTACTCACATCCTTCATGTGCCTCTTCAATGCCCTTAAATGATCATCATCTTCATTTCTTTGTACATTGTTGCATTTTTTGACCTACAGCTCCATAAAACCATAGGAAGAATGATTCTTTATGGACCTTTCATGGCTTTCAATGAAGCATTATTTCCCTCTCAATAGAGAGTTGGTTGGTCATAGGTATGAAATGAGATATGTGTTGTGAAACATGGTCAATATGTTGGTTTGTTTTCTTATTATACTTCTTTGATCTAAAGAATAATTAAAATGGCAAGGGAGGGCATCATAAGAAGTGTCAACTATGTTTAAATGTAGAAGTGCTTTGATTACTTGGGGATTTTAGGTCAGGAGGGAAATATTAACCTTTTGGATATGAACCATAGGTTCATAGAATGAGGTTTGCCTGATTCCCCCAAATAATCACCTCCACTTTTACATTATGTGCTTGCTTTTTAAAAAAAAATCAGTAAAATATTGATTGAATGAGAGCTTTTGCATCAGGAAAAAACTCCTTAAAAGTCCTGTAGCATTTCCCAAAGACAAATGCTCTCCTCTTCCTGGTCAATTCTGGACCCAGCTCATTGTTCAATTTCTCGGTATATCCAAGATATACATACCCCTAGACAAGCTTTCAGGTCTGTCCATCCAATTGCATATTAAAGTCTGTACAACAAGCATTCTTATGCACTCAATTTTTCCTTTGATGATAATCAAGCCCAATTCATTTGAGTGATTATAGATCTAATTTAGGAGGTTCTGCAGTGTTCCAGGGCTTGATGCCAACAGCACAATGCCATCAGCAGACAGAAGCATCTGAAGGATTTCGCCATCTATAGGGAATCCCTCTTTGATTTGGGCTCCATTCTGGGCTACCATGACAGTGGTGAACACCTTAGGTCATCATCTGTCCCCCTATTTTATGCCTCACTTCATAGAATAATCAGTGTGTCATCGAACAAAGTTCCCTCTGTTGTTACATCTTTCAAGGACTCTCGTATGATTTTTGACATTTATTTATGTGTCAAGACTAAGTCTGGCTGTCCTGCACAGACTATTAATTTCATAGGGAATAAACAGCAGGGAAAACAGATAAATCATTAGCAGAATGAAGAGAAAATCTTGTAAACTCTTACAAATCTCTTTCCCCTCCACCTCCTTATATGAAAATAACAGAGCTTTTAAAGGTTTATATATATTATCTTTTATAGGAGATACACACACACATATATATATATATATATATATATATATATCCTTTTATAGGCTATATATATATATATATATATATATAAATCTTTTTATAGATTTATCTCATGATTACAAAATAGTTGTGAAACCACTAGTACTGTAAGTACCTGAGTAAAACATTCAAATACAAATAATTTACACAGTTATAGATTATCTATTCAGTATTTCAAGCTTTAATTTCTGATATTAAATATACATCAGTAGGACAAAAAACAGAACTCTGATTTTCCTTTAGCTTACCATGAATGCTAAATGGCATCACATTGTGGTTTGCATAAATAAGATATATATAGAGAAAGAGAGATTATATGTAGATATATATGTCTACATATATGTATATAAGTATTGATAGTCTATACTTTTTATTCTAAATTAAATCTTAGAAAAGTTAAGAAAAAAGTAATTTCAACATTATTTCAATGATTCAATTTCCTCTCTAGATTTTTCCTTTTAAAATTCTCTAACCTTTTGTTCTTTGTAATATAGTAAAACATGCTATCACTGTTGTTTTGTCAAACATATATAATACATTCAGCAACCGAAAGAAGCATTATCAACATGATATTTTCTTAACTGAATTTATCTCTAATTGTTCACCTGTCTGTACATTCATTTGATTGAAATTAAGGGGTTATTGGACTATGGACTGCCCAACAAGGACCAGTATTTTAACACTTCATAATTCATCTTCACCATTCATCTTTATTATTAAAAGTCCCACCCTGAAAGAAAGCCTTAATCAGCAACTCTCCTTGCTCAGTATCCCCACACTTACTTCGGCCATATGACAATCTCCCTGAAAGAATGTAACCTGTATTCCCCAAACTCCTTTGCTATCCCATCTTACAAACTTTAAGTAAGATCCCCATTAAAGGCATTGCAATCTCAACAACAGACTCAAATCACAGAGGTGTTTGGAGACTTTGAGCTGCCAGTTTTACTCTAAGTATAGCAATTCAGGTTCAAATCATGAGTCACCCTCAAATTCACCACCAACCTATGCAAGGAGACGAGGAACAGGTATTGGAGAAACAATTCCTGGCTTTGGCTAATAAAAACTCAGTACTTAATCAGTGCCTACAGTACCTGGAACCCTGAACAAAATCCACCAGTTATTGCTATAAAAAAGCAAATGCTTTTTTTCCCAAGAATTTGAACTGAATTACTAGACAGGATGGTTCCATTGCTCTCTAGGCTTTTGTTCAGTCTTTGGCAGGACATTTTAAAAGAGACATTGATGAGCTAAAATGGGTCCAGAGGACAGTCACTTGGATGGCAAGAAACCATACATCTTTGTTACTTCAATGATCTCTTCGGTAGATATTGAAAGTCACTCATGCCTTCTCATCCTGTGTGGTTTGTCCACATTCTCACTACTAGAAGGAGAGTGCAGACCAATCAGAAACCCTGTCATATGGAAAAATCATTAAAGAAACTGGGATTCTTTAGCCTGAGGGAGACCAAGGGGAAGGATATTTTCAAGTGTTTGGAAATATATAACAGAGAAAATAGATATAGTCTATGTTGCTCTAGATCAGGGGCTCTTACACACATTGTGTCATGGACCTCTGACAGTCTGGGGAAGACTCCGAAACTTTTCTCAAAATAATTTTTTAAGGCATAAAATAAAATGTATAAGATTACAAAGGAAATCAATTATATTGAAATAAAAATGTCATTTTGTTCCCATCCAAATTTATAGACTCCCTGAAATCTATTCATGGACTCCTATCTCAGATTAAGGAGCTTTGCTTTCAAAAGCAAAGTTAAAAATGACAAGGGATTAGATTCTAACTGTCCCTGAGTATTGCAGCTACTTTGGGAACCAGAGGCTCCCCAAAAGCAAATTTACCTGCTGAAAGCAAGAGATCTTTAGTGCAGGTACATCTGAACTGGCATGAGTCTCCCTTGAAAGGAGAGGAATTAGGATAAGTAATCAGGGATATCCCTGGAAGAAGGGAAAGGAATGAAGAGAGCAGGTAAGGATGAGACCATGAAGGGCACTGGGTCTGAGATGTTGTGATCTTCAGACCATGATGGATGGTGCTATGGAAGCTGTCAATCTGACCTGGTACATCCAGCTCATGAAAACCTCATGTGATTCTTCCTAATTCTATGGGCAAGATGCCTCAGTACTTCAACCTCTATACCAGGGTATCTCAGTAAGGTAGGCTGACATGACACCCTGGTAGCTCCTGTGACAATTTCACTTACAACTCACGACCCACCTACCAGGGCAATAATGAAACAGGTTCCCATGGCTTTTATAGGGAAGGTAAGGGTCTCACTTAGGCATGTCTAATTTGTTTCCTATCATGGATGTCAAAGGCAGAGAGATGCTAAGGACTGATTGGTGAGGTCTGCTTTGAACACAGCACAGGTCATGGAAATTTCCAGCACTGAGGTTTCTAGATAGAGATGTTTCCAGTGAAAGCCTTCTGGTTCATAAGGAGGCAAAACCAAAAACGAATGAAAACAAGTAAAAAAATAATAGTGGTTTGTTTAGACTATCATATCACCTCCATATAACAAAGAACTTTCAGACATCAAGAGTTGTCCAAAATCAAAACAGGCTGTCTTGTGAAATAACGATTTTCTCATTACTGGAGTTATGAGAAGAGACTATATATACCATCTGCTTGAGATATTGGAGAAGGCATTTTTTCATCACTGAGTTGTAAATTGAACTGGAAGTCCCAAATTCTATCTAAGATTCTACATATCTAGAAAGGAAGAAAACAAGCATTTATTAAGAGCTTACTGAAAAAATCAAATTGATATTGTCTGCATTTTTGTAATTGATTCTATTTTGTTATGAATTTGATTCCGTGTCACTGCTGACATTTTTGTAACTGTCTAAGTCATGTTTCATTTGTCTCAGAGTTAAGTTTGGAAATTCAGCTTTCTTGTAAATCATTCATTGTCTCTGAGTTAAGTTTAGAAGTTTACTAATCACTGTTCTATTCTTGCCTTAAGGAAATTTGTTGTTCTTGAAGGATGCAGGTGGGTGCCAGGGAGGCTGGTCTGTTATCCAAGGTAGTCTGGTTCACGATTACTAAACTGTCCTTGTAGATGGACTCAAATAATGAGCATTTCTTAGCAACAGGATGGGAGGAGGGATTGTTCCTAGCCCCTCATTCCCAATTTCCAGCCAATCATTTGTTCCCTACACCTATGTTGCTACAAGCTTTGTAACAAATTGTATTGTTTTCTCCATCCTGCTGCCTTCTTTATTTCTTTCTTTCTTGGATGCTCCTCCTATTGTCTGTAAAAATGATTTGCCTGCCCTTATTCTGGGACTATTGGTTTGCTAGGGAGCTGAGACCCATTTGATTGGTAGTATCTACCAATAAATTGAATGTTTTTGGAACTTTGTATCTCAGTTTACCTTAATTTCAGTCACAAATTCTCTGTGCCAAGCATTGTGCTAAACACTTTACAAATTTTTCCCATTTGATCTTCACAACAACCTGGGAAGTTAGGTGCCATTTTCATCCCCATTTTATAGATGAGGATAATGAGGCAAATAGAAGTTAAATGACTTGCCCAGAGTCACAAAGCTAGTAAGTGTTTGAGACTGGATTTGAACTCAGGTCTTCCTGACTCCAGACCCAATGCTCCAACTGTAGCACTGTCTAGCTGTTTTTTCATTTCTGCTAATAAAAGTTCAATACTTTCAGTAATTTACTGCTTTAGTTTATATATTATATAAATATATAATGTACATTTTACTAATATGTATAGATTATCTATATCATAGATAATATATAAATATAGAATATGAATATGTGTGTATATATACATGTATATAAATATATGTACATATACATTTAGAGAACATAGAAGACAACATATAATAAGTGTCTGGAAAAAGACCCAGGAATGACTAAATTCCACTTTCTTTTTTTAAAAAATTACATAAACTCTTTAGAATTTTGAGAAACTTGTTACTGCTTTCTTTCTGTATACTAGAAAGAATAGATTTGCAAAGGTGTTCATATCCATTGTTTTCTTCTCATTAGCTTCCTGGGAATAATTGTTCAACCCAATGTCCCTTTGGCTCATCCTTCTGAAAGAGCAATCTGCTGAAGGCCTAGCTCATTTTCTGCATACCTGTTTTGGAACAGGCCCAGGAGTTCTTGCTTCACACAGAGTCATCATTGACCCCAATATTTCTCCTGTCATGGATTGAAGATTATCACATGTGAGACTCTAGTTAGATTCCTTATTCTAACTCATTCCAAAACACAGGACATCTGAGATGTTTGAATTAAAATCTACAATTTATTTGGAAGTCCACATGTACTCTAATGCCAGTCTGGTATACTCTGCTAATCTTTGTCTTTAGAATGAGTCCAGATTCCCAGAAATTACCAAGATACATTCATATTGAGAGTTCATCATCAGAGCAGAATTTCAGCTCCTGAATAGACTTTGTAGTGTTATTCTATGTTAGATTTCCCCAGATAAGGTAAGTACTTTGGGATCTTTCTGTATGTGTGAAGTAGATGCATATCACCACCCACATTTAACCCAGCAAAATGGAAGTGGGATCTTAAGCTACTTGTCAATTATCAAGAAATGTTAGGAGTAAAGGTAAGGAAAGAGTCTAAGAGTGCAGGTAACTAAACTAGTTCTTTAGCTATTATAGCAGTTTTTTTAAAAATATGACTCATTAAGGCATATAAGATGAAATTCAATAGAAGGAAAACAGTAGAGTTAGGAAGTCTTGCTTCTGGTGCATACTGTGTGTATAACCATAGTCAAGTCTTTTAATCTCTCATCCTAGGAAACAAATTAACACTGTATTTTACAAATGAGTTGCTAACCTATATGAGTAGAGGAAGTAGTTACGGGTGTGAGTTCCACACACCACTGAAGTGACATGTCCACATTTTTCTCTCATGATTGATTTAAAAAAGGAAGGCAGGAATGAGGGAAGGAGAGAAGGAAGGAAAGGAAAAAGAAAGAAAGAAAGAAAGAAAGAAAGAAAGAAAGAAAGAAAGAAAGAAAGAAAGATAGCATCCATTAATGTCAAATAGCAAAAATTAAAAGTGGAAATCTTTACCTTATATTAGTACAAAATACATTGAATCTACCATTATCATCATTGAATTTTAAGGGTAAAAGGTATTTTATCCATTATCTAGTTTAACCCCCTTTTCTAGAAGATATAGCTAATCAAGGCCAGGGAGTTTAGTTGACTTATTCAAGGTCACACACTTGATATATGACAGAACTGAGCTGAGAAGATCATACCAGATTCTTTTCTTACCCCCAAAGTTTCCATTCCTTTATCTTTGGTCGGGGTAAGGTGAAGGCAATTGGGGTTAAGTGACTTACCTAAGGTAACATAGCTAGTAAGTGCCTGACACTGAATTTGGAATCCGGAGGAACTGAGTTCATTCCTTTTTTTAATGCAGCTCAGTTCTGACAATATTATTCCACCAATAAAATACAGATTCCTTGGATGTATATTTATACACTCCATAATCAAATTCCAAACTACCTATAGAGCTTTGTGCCATCATCTTTATTCCCTTTTGCATGCTCTGTGTTCCAGGCAAACTAGAGCAGTAATTGTCACTTGAACTCAATATTTTTTCCTGCAAATTTTACATGCTGCCCCAATGTCTTGAATACAGTCCATCCTTGTCTCTGCCTCCCAGAATTATCTTCCTCTGAAGCTATTATCACTTTTTTTAAAGGCTCTCCTTAACCAGGTGTTAATAATCTCTTCCTCCTCAAATTGCCTTGAATTTATTTATCCGTATACATACTGAACACCCCAACCCATGCAGTACATAACCTCCTTGGGGCCCAGAACTGGCTCAGTTTGGACTTTGGATCTCCAGCATCCAGCATAGACTTGTTACTTAGTGGGTACCATAAACCCCTTGGAGTTCTCCTCTTCTACTACAATGGTTTCCATTGGAAGCCATCACAAAAATACAGTTATACAAGGCATCAAATGTTAGTCCAACAAGGAACCTTAGATTTGATCTAGTCCAATTGTCTCACTTTACAGATGAAGAAGTTGAGACCCAGAGAGATTAAGTGATTTGACCACACTCACAGTAAGTTGGTGCCAGAGCCAAGACAATCCCATCTCTTTACCCCCCTCCCCATAGCACACAGAATCATTTGGATACCATCAATATCATAGAGCCTACATAATTTTGACTCAGAAAAACAATCTAAACGTGTCCAGTCATATCAAATGGATTCATATCTGAAAAACTCTGGGTGCTTTTGCTAGCATAAATGAACTGCTTTGTAAGACCATTGAGCTCTCCACCAGCAGAAGATGGATGACCAGCTGTCAGTGATGTTAGTAGATGGAATTCCTGCTGGAAGTTGGATTAAATGAGCTGAGTTTCCTTCTAAAATTCTATGGTCTATGTGCTAATCTAATTCAATTCTGCAAGGATCTATTCAGTACCTACTACATGCAAACCTGGAGACATCAAAGGTGAAAACAACTCCCTCCCCCTGAAGGAGTTCACATTCTGTTGGTTGAATACAATATTCATACAAATAAGTCAATAGAAGACAATATGAAAGGAGAGAATGGCCAATAAGTGCCAACTGGTTTTGTGTCTGAATGAAGCACAATACTTTTTAAAGTCTATTGGTAGGGGGAAGGGTATAACGATCCTGGATATGTTCTATTTGGATCTGAACACTGGCCTGCCATTATTCAGATATTAATAAGGATATAACTTGGACACACACACGCACACACACACACACAGAGTCTGGAGCAGGATGGAGGGAGGGGAAGTAAAAGGAAATGCAGCACTGTCATCTCTAGAGAAAGACTACACTGCTTAGCTTTTACAACTGCTTTGTCTCAATGATCTTCTACAGCTGAGTGGACAAATACTTCAAACTACCTTTTTTCATGTTCTCTACTCTGATCAGAATGAATTTTGCAGCCTCTTCATGAGATGAAATCATATCTGGATGCTAGTGAGAAGGGTAAAAAAAGATATACTTCCCAAAGGAGGTTATTGTCTCAGACCTTCATGAAAAGAGTTGGAGTCTTTCCATGCACCAGCAGATTTTGATGGCAGTATCCAGCTGACTTAGCTCTGGGAAAGGGGAAGTTGACATGTTTGAGAAATGAGAAATGTGGCAACTTGCATCACTCTGAAGGCCAACACATTATTAACTTCTCCTTTCTCTCCAATTTCATTTCAAACAATAACTGGATATAAATCTGTTCAGTTGTTTATAAGTTAGAGAAGGGGGCCGGAAAGTTAAAACGAACTGATTTCTGAGTGTTTTTATTCCCTTACTAGTGTATCAACAAAAAACAGGCTTTTTATCTCCAAAAGCTCAAGAAAATGTTTCAATATTAAATGTGAGATTCTAAAAATACAGGGAACACACACCTACTGAAACAAACCGTTTTACAGGAATGTGATTACTGTGAAAACTTTTAAAGTACACCGACAGCTTCAGGCATCGAAGTAGGTGTTTCGAAGATTTTTAAATGAGTTTACTGCTACTATTTAAGTGAGTGGTCTCTACAAAAACAAAACAAAATTTAATACATCGGTGACGTGATCAAAAGAGAAGCATGTTCTGAAGAGAGAAAATGTTTTAATATTTAAAGTGCTGAAGTTCTTCCTTGAGAGGGTTATGGCTGCTTCTCTATCTTTAGCTCTCCCTGGTGTGCCTAGGCACTGCAGTTGGTGTGGTGATTCATCAGAAAGCCTTTGAAAAGTAGGTGTTAGTATATGCCATATGGGCTGCTACAGCCTGCCTGCAACCAATAAATTACGGGCACTTTGGGTCTAAGCAGCAAATTCTTTACATCTTGTACACTGGCAGCCCTAACCTCTGTTTCTTTTGTACTATAGCTCCCCATTAGCTTCTGCTGGCTGCAATGAGTGCATCAGTTCAGTCAGAGCCCAATACAGCACGCAGACCAAGAAAATGCCGGTTTGTCCCCTCCGGGGTTTGATCCACTTTTCATCCAAGAGAAAAACCTATACTCTAAAAGCATTCGGAAGCAAAGCACAAGTTGTGGAAGAAGCCTAGTTGGAAGGGGCTGTTTGATGGTCACTAATGGAGCAGAGAGGTAGACAGACAAGGCGTACACATGCATACCAAGACAGACATGCACACAAAGACGGATAGGAAAGAAGAGGATGAAAAAGAAGGGACAGGCAGCAAAAGCAGAAACGAAAAAAAGAGGATTTGGGAGGCAAAAGAAGAGAGGGGGATATGAGGGAAGAAA
This sequence comes from Potorous gilbertii, assembly GCA_028658325.1. NCBI lineage: Eukaryota > Metazoa > Chordata > Mammalia > Diprotodontia > Potoroidae > Potorous > Potorous gilbertii. The sequence goes on along the minus strand of CM053769.1, from coordinate 155,113,419 downwards.
AAAAGAGGGAAACAGAGAAGAAAGAGAAAAGGAGCGGAAGAGTGCAGAAGGGGAGGGAAAGAAGCGAGAAAGGGGAGGACAGGTGGAAAGAATTCGAAGGAGAAAAGAGTGGGAGAAAGGGATGGTGAGGATGATCATGACTTAATGCCAAGCCAAGGCGAGCTGGGGCCGCATCCCGCCTGCCCACGCTTTGCCCCTGTCCAAACCCAGAGGTCCGACGCCGAGTGTGCGCGCGGTCGGGGGAGCTGTCCAAAGGGCCAGCCGCGAGCCCCGGGCTTCCCTCCTGCCCCGGGGGGCAGAGGGAGCCCGGGCAGCCCCCTCCCCTTCGGCGCTGCCCCCTCACCTTTGAGGATCAGGTTGTCGATGTCCCTATCGATGCCTAGGAAATAGCACTTCCTCCAGAGGCCGGAGTAGGTGGCGAAGAGCGGGCGGCCGCACTCGGACTCCAGCACGCCGAGCCCCAGCAGGGACCTCCAGTGCTCCAGCAGCAGCAGCTCGTCCTCGGGCCGCCCGGCTCCGCGGCTGCCGCCGCCGCTCTCCCCGCCGCCGGGGCCGCCTGCGCCTCCTCCTTCAGGGGCCGCGGGGCTGCGCCAGCCCGGGAGCAGCTTGCGGCCATGCGGGGACGAGTCCCGCAGCGGCAGGTGGGACAGGGGCATGAGCCGGTTCTTCTGGTCCGGGGGGTCGGCGCCCGCGCGGCTCCGCTCGCAGCTCTCCTTGTGCCGCCGGGGGTCGGTCTCGTACCAGTGGTCGGTGAAGATGGCCGTGACCAGCAGCCCCAGAGAGCAGAGGCTCAGGCAGAGGCTGAGCGCCGTGATGAGCGCCCGCGGCTCCATCGCTCGCCTCGCCAGCCTGCCTGCCTCCCGTGCCTCGCCTCCACTCGTGTCCGCGGCGGGCCGGGCCGGGCCGGGGCTGCAGCCGCCGCTGCTGCGCGACCGACGGGCTGGGCTCCGGCGCCGCAGCTGCCGTTAGACACAATGCACTTTGCTTCCCTCTCGCCTCTCTCTCTCTCTCTCTCTCTCTCTCTCTCTCTCTCTCTCTCTCTCTCTCTCTCTCTCTCCCTCTCCCTCTCCCTCCCTCTTCTTCTCTCCCTCGTTCCCCACCCGCCCCCAATCTCGCTCCCACGGTCTCCCCTCCCTTCTCTTCGCTCCTCTCTCCCTCCCTCTCCCCTTTTTCTTACCGCTCTTCCCAACCTCACTCCCCACCCCACCTCGTTTCCCCAAATCCAATCTCTCCTCCTCTTCTCTCCTACTTTCTCCTTTTTCTTATCCCATTTCTCCCATTTCTTCTCCTTCAGTTAGTCTGCCTTTTAATTCATCTCCTCACTTTTCTTTCTCCTTCAAGTCTTTTCTCACCAAGTCCTATCCCCTCGTGCTTATCTTCCACTCTCTTTCTCCTCTCCTATTCTTTCTCCCTCTCCTTTTCTTGTTACCTCTCCGTTTACTGCCTCCTTATCACCTTTCTCCCCTTCCTTAGTCTGTCATTAAGTTCCCATCTTTCCCTTGTGACCTCCAGTCTTCACCTCAGAAAACTACCTCAGAACAAATCCACTAACATCAGATTCAGTCTTGTCACTTGTCCAAATCGATTTTGATCACTGCCTCCAGTGGCTTCCAGGATGCATCCAGTATTAAAGCCCCATCAAACTGGTTCTGCATAATATTTAATGCTTCAGTGCACTATGTGCCATGTGGCGAGGTTCTTGTGTCTCCGGCTTCTATCTGTTGCCTAGTGAGCATTTTGAGTGCTCGCTCTGTCATGATATCTCTTTCCCTCTTGAGAGAAAGAGCACTTGTCCAGCTAAACCCTCCCTCATTCTGTTTCAGCTACTCTTCTGAAAGAAAAGTCACTAAGATCATTAAGAGCGTCTCTGGAGGCTTACAAAGGCTTTGGTCAGAGAGATCTCTTTGTTCCTCATTCAAGACAATTTGAGGCAATCTTCCCACCCGCCCCCAACACTGGTCAGTCACCTCCTTCTCTTGCTTGAGTGAGCTTTCTCCAGGAATTTACAGATGAGTACATAGGCTCAGTGAACACATGCAACGGGGCATCTGCTCTGCAAAGTGATTATTACCAGAAAATGAAGAAAGCCTCTAGTAACAAATTCAAGTAATAACTTTCTTCAGAGTGAGTTTCCATATGCACCCTTTACATGAAGCAGTCCAGAGTAGCAACGTACACCATTATCATTGACTGTAGCTAGGCTTAAGTCTTTATACTTGAGTCACACAGGTTTAAGTGGTTAGTGGTGTATGTATGCTCAGGTCAGGGCTTGAGATATTATAACACTGAGAAGCTCCCAGCATGGAAACTCCCTTCTCCAATTACCATTCACAATTGATCTATAACTTCCAATCTTAGGGGGTTGCCTGGGACCCTGAGAAGTTAAGTGACTTGCCTAAGGTCACACAGTATGTATCAAAGGCAGATCTTGAACCTGGGTTTTCTTACTTCTAAGACCTGCCTTTCATCCACTATGCCAGGGTCCCTCCCTCATGTAGTTATAAACATTAACTTTGTTCAGGAGTCAGCCAGGTGGCACAGTGGATAGAGCACTGGGCCTGAAATCAGGCATTTGTTGTGTCCAACTCTTCTTGACCCCATGGACCATTCTGTGAGAGGGATTTTCTTGGCAAAAATATCAGAGTGGTTTGTCATTTCTTTCTCCAGTGGATTAAGGTAAACAGAAGTTAAGTGACTTGCCCAAAATCACACAGCTGGCAAATTTCTGAGGATGGATTTGAACTCAGGCCTTCCTGACTCCAGTTCTGGTGCTCTATCCACTGAGCAACTTAGTTGGCTCCTGAAGGTAGGAATATCTGAATTCAAATCCAGCTTTAGATGAAAAATCTAGGCAAGTTGCTTAGCCTCAATTTTCTCATCTGTAAAATGAGGCAATAGTAGCCACTACCTCTCAGGGTTGTTGTCAGGATTAAATGTCACATAAACGTTAGCTGTTTTACCATATTATTATTATTTATTATTGTGACTGAGGCACAACTGGATGTTTTTCAGAGTTAGGGAGAGTCTGTGCCCAGTATTTCTAAAGGGCTAATTGATTAAATTGAGTAGTCTTTGAAAAAGTAACTTAGTGCCCTTGACACTGGTGACAAAGAGTGAATATAATATTAGAGATACCAATATGGCATTTCTTAGGTCCTTAGTTTATGAAATATTCAATGATCAAAAGGTTATGAGGCATTCATTAAATGCTAGATGTCATTAGTGCATTGTTTAACGGCACTTATTAATTGATGCCTCACATAAAAATTAATGTGAATTAAATTTTACTCTGAAATGACATACATAAAGGCAGTATCAAAATTAAATTTCATATAGATGCAGATTTCATTCTGCATCTATAGGTGATATTTTTCCATCTGAAGAACATAGACTTCTCATGGGCTGGTCTGTTCATCGATAGATCACTTAGGCAAATCCATCAGTCTCCTCAGACACCACACCCATTTTCTGGGGACCTGATAACATGAATTATCACTCAAATTGTCTCACAGCTTTAGCTTGATCTACAGTGAGCTCAAGTCTAATTAAGGAAGATAAAGAATTGTAATTTTAGCTTGTTCCTCTCACCTGTAGGCTTTCTAGCAAGAAACGCTAAGCTTGTCACAAGAGTCTTCTCTGTTCTTACACAGAGATGATAAGACTGAGGAGCTTTCTCTTATTAATAGATTATAGTATAATCTTCAATTTTTACTGATTCCTACTTTTAGCTATAAGCAAACAATTGCTATCTAGAATTCATTCAGGTTGGCATATGCCCTTTTGTGTCTTTTAAGATGAAATTACTCAAGATCTTGCATGTCCCAAGAGCCTCTAACATCTCCACCAGTCCTAACTCTTTCTCAAACACTATGCAGTACCCAGAATTAATGCTCAGTCACATTACCTGGCTATAGGCAGTACCCAGAATTAATACTCAGCCATATTATCTGGCTATGTGAGTAGCCTTCAGACAAAAGCCAATCCCCCCTAATCAGAACCAGAATGAAGCTGAAACATTCTATTTTTCAGACACTTCTGTTACATTTAAAGGAACATAATAGTCTCCATCATTTCCCTAGCCAGAACACTTTGATCATGCCCTTCTTAGAAAATAGCGTTACCCCTGAATTTCATTTATGTCTGCGTTTTAAACCAGTCTCAGCATATAATCTGAAGGATCTCACCTTTGACAATATTTCCCAAAAATATCACCTATTATAAGTATAATATAATATACAAATTTAATATAATTAAAGGACTAGCCCTGCCAATGTATTATAAATGCCTTATTAAAAGCATCAATGGGATCACAATGTAAGTTGTTTTGCCACAGGAAAAGAACAATGTTCTGCACATTTTTTAAAATAGATCTATTTGGATATTTCCAACTAGGAAATCACATCACTCGTTAATCAAATATACCAAACTTCTATTTGCTACTGATTGCTACATTGAGAAAATAGAAACTACAGTTCTGAGTTATTGACAATAAGGTATTTGTTTCATAATTTTTGAATCACAGAGACAACACATTTCAATGTTCAACTACAAGCTAAACATTTACTAAATATGAGAGACACATCATGGAACAAATGAAGCAGATTAGGAGGTTGGGCCAGAAGACAGAAGACTATCATAGCACTTTGTCAGACAGAAAGTTTAGTCTTTGATACATCAAATTAAATTGCATCATCATCCCTTATCTCACTTATCTCTTATCTCGCAGCGCTGTGCCCTTACTTCTTAGACACTTTAAGAATTTTTAACCTTGGTTAATCTTCCCTCTCCCATTCCAGTTTCAATAGAACATCTTTTAGATACCAGTGGAACTCCAGTGCCTATACAAATGATAATGAGATAGATGGGGAATTTCTACATTACTATTTTACAGTCTGGTCAAATTTGACATGATAAAAACCAAACTCACAATCTGCTCCTATAAACCAGACCCCATTCTCAATTTCCCTGGCTCTAAGAAGGAGTCTCATCTTAATCACTGAGGTTTGAAATTTTGGACCATCACATATGCAAAATCACAAGCAACAACAGTAATGCTGAAGACTTTGAGTCTGAAACTGGAATTCAAATTGGATCAACAGATAAAGGTACCACATACAAACAACAAAATATAGAGTATAAAGATATCAAGTGGAAAGCCATCAGAGAGAAAGCTGTGAATGAATATGTTAAGAGACTAACTGGCAGTCTGGAATCAAAGCTTCATGAAAATTGTAAAATAGACCAGAACAGATTAGGGAAGTATCATCTCAAAATTTTGTATTATATTAGTAAAAAAAAAATGGATCCAAAAGGGAAGAAAAAGATTGCTAGGAATTCCTATAGCACATAAAAAAGTTTTAAAAAATTAGATACTTTTAGAATAAAAATACATTGTCTGACCAAGCAATAGTCAAAACCAATGACATGTACAGGCTATCATATTTGCCAAATACAACTAGTTTACCTCCAGATGTAGCCTATGAAATAGTTAAGATCCACAGCCAGAATCAAAAGACCCCATGAACTTCATGTGTATATGTTGACAAAGAAGTATAGAATGAGTGACAGTCAAGTGGATTTGTTTATGAAAATGGAGGTGTATATAATGGCAATTCACACTCTGGTTATTGTCATTACAAATTATAGAAGGGTTTTTCTTAATGACCTAAGACTCTATGATCATGATAGATTATGCAATAATATGCCAGAAACTGTGCAACACATCACTACAGATGTAAAAATTCAGTACCTTCCAAATACCTAGTACAATATAACATGGTAGCTAGAATAGTCAACCGATGACCTTAAGATCCCCTGTAGAACTCCAACCAATAAAACTGTACTGGAACCTGACCATCCTCATAGACTAAATTGTTGCCTGCAGTCACTAAGACATGACAGCAATTTATAGGAAGAAGAAGATGAAGACAGGAAGGAAGGAGGGAAAAAAGGAAGGAAGGAAGGAAGGAAGGGAAATGGAAGGGAAAGGAAGGAAGGAAGGAAAGAAAGAAAAAAGGAAAGAAGAGGAGAATTTATTTCAGGGCTGCTTCAGTCTTGATCCATAGGATAAGAAGAATGAGATGTGGGTGTGGTGATGATGACAGTAGTGATGGGTATATATTTAGTAATTTAACTTGGTAAAATGCTTTAATACAATTATCTTGTTTATTCTCACAACCCCTGGAATTATTATTCCCATTTTATAGAAGAAAATTCATCCTCTTTCATCTCCATTCAATCAACAAATGCTGGTGAGTTTTCCTTCAAAATGTCTCATATACGTATTTTTTTCCATTCTTATTGTCACCCTCTAAACTCTTAAATTACAGTCATGGTTTCCTCACTGTGAGTCTGTATCATTGTCTGTCTTCTGTATCCATATCCTGCATAGCTCTGTCACACTAATGTTCATGGCCTTCATTTTGTCACTTAATTACTCAAAAATCTTCATTGACTCATATCCTTTCAAACACTTTTCAAAGTCCATCATGTGTCCTCTTCTAACCTGACCAAACATATTTCCTGCTTCTATATACATGGTCCCTTAAATCTAGGCAAAGTGGTCTCCTCATTGTGCCAAAGATAAACTGACCTAATAGCTCTTCTGTTTATATAATATCTCATTTTCCTCTAGGTAGTGTCATATATTACACACTGGACCTAGAGTCAGGAAGAGTTGAGTTCAGATCCTGACTTGGAAACTTATTAGATATGGCCATGGACAAGACATGTGACTTCTCTCTGCCTCAGTTTTCTTATCTAAAAATGAGAGAAAAAGTAATATCACTTACTTCCAAGGGTTATTGTGAGGACAAAACAGAAAAACTTTTCAAAGTCTTTTGGAAATCCTAAAGCATTATGTAAATGCCTCTATACAGGCTGTCTGGAGCATCTGGAACGTATCCCCTCTTTAGCTTTCAGCTTCATTCAAATCTCAACTCATGAGATCTTTCCTGAGACTCTACCCCTCTCCACAGGCACTCTCTCCCCTTTGAAGTCACTTTGCATTATTTTGCATATTTTGCAAGTACTAACTTATTTACATGTTGAATCCTTCCAGTAGAATGCAGTTATGTCTGGGCATCCCTAGATCCCAGTGTAATGTGGAACTGGCCAATGGTAGCTCAGTCTTTGCAGTGTATACTACCTGTTGCCAATCCAAGTGGGAGTTTGATGATTCCACCATCCTTCATACATATGTGGGTAGCAAGCATGGCATGCTGCTCACATCTTAAGGACTGGGTCCCTATTGATCCAGTTATCCTCAATAGTGCCTTGAGTAGAAAAGAGGCTCAATAAATGTTGAATTGAATTGAATGCTTGCAGTATGTATGAATTCATGATAAAGCATTTATTAATTGATTAATGTATATGAGTGCAATGTATTATTAGGGCATGAAGGTGAACTAGGATTATTGAAGGCAATGCACAAACTTTGGCTGACTCTATTAAACTATTGTTATTATGATTTGACTCCTGGCAACAAACCGTGTGTCCTGTTCAAGAACCAGCCTAGCTGAAGAGAGATTCAACACCTAACAGCAGACTAGTTAGTAGACCATGAATTCTTTGGTCATGAAAACCATTGACATGGATAAAAAACACAAAATTGCTTTGTCTTCTGTGGCCTTTTTCTTCTTTGGCAGCAATAATTATAAAGAATCAGAAAAAAGGGCAGAAATTATCTCCAAACATTCATTTAAATGTTGGAATTCTAAATATGAGATCTTTGCCCAGTGACTATGTTGATACACTTCCTGAAGAAATGAAATACATTCATACCAATAACTTTCTATAAATAATATCATGTCATAAAGAAGTTGCAGTGAAATGAGAGGACTGTCCAGAAGATGCCTTTGAAGAGCTAAATAAAGTTGATGAAATTAGTTTCATGATGTTCCCAAGAGAAACAAGTCTCATTTTATGAGACATTTGGTCATCTCACTTAGAATGCTTATAAGAAGCATAGGGAAGGATACTATCTCATATTGATAATGGCCAGTTGTGTCAACATTTGTTGTAAAGGACTAAAACTTAGAGAAATTCTGTCTAGAACAGGAAAAGAGCCTCCAAAACAAGTCAATGAATTCAGTGCAAAACTGGGCACAAAAGAAGAGAATGAGAAATGTTCTAGAAAAGGTAAATCAAGATTTAGAAATTAAACAAGCTAACAACTTTTAGATTATTCAGAAGCCTCAGTCTTGTATATCATTAATGCCTTTTTCAAGAAGAGATTCAGAAGGACCTGAACCCAAGCAATATTACACCATCAAAAAATGAAATTGACTATCTTGGCAAGTACTGCTTAAGAATAATGCATAATCAACTGCCTAATGAAGTGAGAATGAGTGGCTACAAGTCAAAATTGGGATCAAATTAGACAAAAGGGATAGAGAACCAATACCATGAGCAGTAACAATAGCTACAACTTGACCTACTTAAATGAAATGTTGACCCTGACAAGTAGGAAATTGATTTTTTTTCCAAAGCAGTTGGGAATTCCCTCCCCCTGCCAATCCCAACAGGATTCACAAAGTACAGGCATTGATTCTATCATCATTTCTTAAAGACATTTAACAGATATTAAAAAAAATTTCCATAATCAGGAGGCTAAAAGTGTCCTGAAACTGTCTCAGACAGCAAATACTTGTCATGCTTTGCAAGCAAAGATACATAGCAGCCAAGGGCAATACTGGTTTTGCATATTTTATCATTTATAAAATATTTTGGAGAAGGATTGGAAATTACAATCAGTATTATCTCTCAAAACAGAAAAAAGCAAAAAAGAGGATGGTAAGTATGAAGAAAACATTTTGTGAGACCCAACTAAGCTACGTAATCATAAGAGCATTTATAGATGAAACTAGGATAAATAAAAATGACAAATAAATATGAAATGGAACAGAACTTTCAGAGTTGCATTGTAACGCATTTTCCTCATTGATAACTACAGAACTGCCATATATGAGCTTTTAATGCCTCAGTACCTAACATGCTATATGAGGAAGTGGGAAGACACTCAAGAAAAGGACAGAAGAAAAAGAAGCTGAACAGAAGCAAATAGATTTGAGAGGAAATCCATGCTGGAAGCAGCACAATTCTTCAATATTGAGGGATCAATTTCCAACATACTTTAAAGGGGAAGATTCCAAAAGAATGGAAGATGACAGAGTGTTAGTGCTAAAAGTAGTGATAAAGAAGGCATAAGTGATTACCAACTTATATTTGTACTTGCTAATCTCTTTAAAAGGTATCATAGAAGAAAATATAAGAAGGGAATAATTGCAAGACTGTTGGAGATAATTCTCCACCACAAACCACATCTTGATAGTAACAAAATTCAGAAATAGCTATAGAGAATATAAGAACTCATTGTTTATGGTTTATTGATTTAATTGTCTTTTTCTATCAAGAAAAACACCTCTCAAAGATTTTTCTTTAATAAGGTATTTTGTATGAATATTCATCTCCTGGTTTTTCCAGAACTTCCTCTACCATTCCTGGGAAGTCTCTTCATCCTGAAGCTCACTTTTGCCCTGGAATTTCATACATTCAGGGGAAGGAAGAACTTTCAGTCTGCTTGTGATTGGATTTTTAGCACTTAGCACAAATGCTTGATACGTAGTAGGTGCTTAATAAATATTTGTTAACTGATTGAGTATATTAAGATTACACAAGATCCATTGAAAGATATAACTTCCAAGATAATTTTCTTCAATGATCATCAGACAGTTGATATTAACTGAGGAATAAAACAGAGTCCACTACCATAGACCTTCTTACTTACTGTCTCATCACAATATTGAGATGACCTTTGGTCATCAAGGGTTATGTCAGTTGAAAAACCAGGTTAAATAAAACCTTCCAAGACAGGTTTGGTAATGAACTCTGTGCTTATTGTCCAATAAGGAACATAGCTAAGTCTGGAGAGCCTCATCACCATGTTGACCACAAAGTGATGATTTGGGGGTCATATTGATGTCTACTAGGTCATAGAATAATGTGATTTGCATTGGTGAAAGATATGTCCCCAACAACCACATTCACAGACTTTCAAAGCACTGATGTAACAAAGAAACATAGATACAACAAAAGTATCTACCACTGTCATGAGGATATCGTGAAGAAGGAGAAAGATTGAGTATAGATGTGAGAATCACCAGATGAATTTATTTGCAAATGACATTGTGAATCAAGTCATAGAACAGGACAGAGTGTTTTCAATAACAGACATGGCCACTTAAAAGTGATTGATCCAGTAATCCATTTAGGGAGAAGCAAGTAAAAGAAAATTGCTAATTGCTCATGACACAGAGTTGAATGGACTGTCTGTTGATTAATTCATTAGTGTATGTATGTGTGTGTGTGTGTATGTGTGTGTGTGTGTGTGTGTGTGTGTGTTACCAGCACCGCAGGTGGACAATGAGCTGAGACCAGAATTTAATAGGAGAAGACAAGTAGGCTAACTCACATTTGGAAAATTGTGCAATAGTGTTTTCAATAATTCTAACACAGGGTGGGGAACCTGTAGCCTCAAGGCCACATGTGGCTTCTAGGTCCTTGAGTGTGGCCTTTTGACTGAGTCCAACTTTTACAGAACAAATTATTTTATTACTGGGATTTATTCTGTGAAATTTGGATTCAGTCAAAAGACCTGTGTTTGAGGACCTAGAGGGCCACATGTGGCCTTGAGGCCACAGGTTCTCCACTCCATACTCTACTGTATACATATCTAACCTTAATTGGTCCAAACTTTTTTTATCCCATCCACCTTATTGCTATTAGGGTACCAGGCAAACACCTGTCTATAATCCCTCCCCATACCTAGATACGTGTCAGAATGAACTGTCTTTGGAAAGTTGTAACCATTAATACAAGGGATGTTCTGTCATGCCCCATCTTCTAACTCTGATTCAGAAGAATCAAGTAGAGCCTCAAGCAATTCTCCCATTCCTACATTCCTAATTTCCCTCCCTCCAAAATGAAATAAGCCTCTGGGAAATTGCATCCTTCCCTTTAGAAGATGTTCTTCTGCTCCTTCCCTCTCCCCTATTCTGATTCAGAGATTTCCTCTTAAAGAGACAGACTACCTTCTCCCTCCTGGGTAGAGTGATTACAAACAACTAATGTTCATGCTTGAAAAGGTGTTCTCATGAGTAAGGTAATAACTTGACTGACTAAGAACCTAATTTTTATTTGGTCTTGGCTTCCAACATTGACTTTGGAATACCCAAGATCTACCTCTAACTTATCTGCTCACTCTATTTCTGCTGATTCCTGTCCCATCTTCATTCACACCCAAACTTCCCCATCTTAGAGCTTACCTACTATAACTAAAGTTCTTGTTAAGCTCCTTATCTGTTGCATCCTCAGTCCAGCTCTTGTTTCTGTCTCACCCTGCCTTAGCTTGAACCCATCAATACAGAATCCTTTTCTCACTGGCAAACTCTTCTCTCATTTGGCTAACCTTCACATCTCTCATAGTTTCTGTTAGCCTAGCTCTCACCTGTGGCCAAGAGCCAGTGTAGGTTAGCCATGGGTCCACCTCACTGGATGATCTAACTTTGCCCAGCCCTAATATCTCCTGGGAACTCCCCAGCAATTCCAGCCATCTCTGACCAAACAGAACAATTACTTAGTTCAAGGATAACATTCTTGAATTTTGAGATATTTTGATCTTATAGATTGCCAAAGCCTACAAAGTGGATGTTTCTATATACTTTCAAGAAGAGTATACCATTTACCCTAAAACTACCAAAGAATGTGCTACTTTCTACACAAACATGGTAAGTTTTTTTCAAAAAATAATAATATTTCTTCCATTATTTGACATTTTTGCAAATAATTACAGTACCTTTGTTGAAGTCCTCACATTTCAGATTCTTTTCCACCTTCTACCGCAAAGTTGATTTAGGACAAGCCTAGAAATAGCTCTCACAAATAGAGCACCACTGTGACCTACAGTGCCCACTCCTATGTTAAGTCATCTTGGTGATACTGATTTGAAGCATGACTTTACTCAAATATCACAGACCCAAAAAATAGCTGGTCTCTTTTTGCTTCCAATTTCATCAACATTCCACAAAATGCCTTGTCTTTTTCACATGTTGGATGAAGCTACTTCCTTTTGGGAACCTTCATGCACATATGGTGAAGAAAACCATTCAAAGTAACCCACAGCCATATTGATTCCCTTCAATGTGTGATGTTGCAACAGATGATGGCAAATTAATCTCCACACATTTCCCAGATGATCTATATTATACAGGACTGGGATCTCATTCAGCTTTGCACTAGAACATCAGCTCAGGAGTCCATAGCTGAAAATAAATCATGATTTGGGTCCTATCCATATATTTTGATGAAGTCATGATCTCATCAGTGTGGTACTTGTTTCAACCCTGCACATCCTTACCCCTCCTCTCCACACTTTCTCATCCTGGGTTATTCTTGTCTATGTCTTCCTATAAACTTACCACAGAAGAGGTACTCAAAGCACTAGAGATTGTCCTGTCTTCCTTTTAATGTCTCAGCATCCAGTTGTCCATCAACTGTCCTAAGCTTATGCTACATGACTGAGCCACCTCCTTTACCAATCACATATGTCCTAGATGATGACATTTACTTCACTTTTCACTCATCATTTCTTCGTTGGCAATGCCCTGTAGCTGACATACCCACTAGGTATATGGGTCCTTTATAGTTTTGATTCTTTTAAGACACTGGTGGTAGTTTGTTACTCACCATCATAATATGACTGGCAAAATATAGATATTAAAAAGAGACTTTTGCAACAACGATCAGCATGGGAGCCTTTGAATGGTTGCATAATTTCACAAATATTATTCAAGACAGCTCAGAGGCTCATATGTTCAGAGTTGGAAGGGATTTCTGGGACCATCCAATACAACCCCCTCATTTAACGGAAGAGGCAAATGAGATCCAACAAATTAAAGTGATTTGTCCATGGTCACACTGTTAATAAGTGTCAAAGGTAGGATTTGAATCCAGATCCCCTCACCGAAGAGTCAGTGTTCTTTCCAAAGAAATATTCAACCTCTAGACTCTTCCAATTCAGTTATAGGGTTAGCTTATTCTCTATCTGTAGCAGCTATTCAATATGGAGGGATGGTTGGATTAATTCAGTGGATTATTTGGACAACTAACTATGCCAAAATGTACATGATACATGCTTTTAATCCATTTTTTCTTCTGTGGTAGACAGGAGCTTAAGCTAGTCTTTTCAAATGATTGTGACTCTCAATGAAATGGTCTTATAATGTTTCAGGATTTGGTGCAATCAGCAAAATGTTATTCACAAGTAGGGACATATGGAGAAACTCATGATAAATGAGGACTCCCTCTTCTATTTGGACACCATACAGGACGCCTGCTATAACACTAGGAAACAGCTTGGGTGGGCATATTGTTCCCTGTTTTATCCTGTTTCATGTTGATATTCAGTGCATAAGAGGTAGTGTTGCACAAAAAACAGAAGATTGACCTCAAAGCCAAAAAGACCTGGATTCAAGTCTGCTTCTGACATATAGCTTCTGGGTGACTCTGGGCATTTCACATAACTTTCCAATACCCTGGGCAGAAAGTTGCAGAAAGGATGCCAGCCTACATGGGTAGGGAGTTTTCTTCGCCTTATGTTGTTCAGTCATTTCGGTTGTGTCTTATGCTTAGTGACCCCATTTGGCATTTTCTTGGCAAAGATACTGGAGCAGTCTGCCATTTCCTCCTCCACTTTGTTTTACAGATGAGGAAACTGAGGCAAACAGGGTGAAGTGACTTGCCCAGGGGAATTCAAGAAGATGAATCTTCCTGACTCTAGGACCAGTGCATAGAGCACTATGGCTTGACTTAGCTCTCTCACCTTCAGAGTTGTCTATACCAATGATACAAGTCCAGTTCCTATCCCAATTCAGTGTACCAATGAATAAAACTATTTCTATCATCAGTTCAATCATAAATTTTGATTATTTTAACATGAGGCTTGGGAGGCACCTTGTTTGAGGAGAACATTTAAGTAGAATATTATTTTACCAAGTCAAATATCTTTTTCTTAACAAACAAGATTCTTTATATTTCTCAGAAAGGGACAGCAAGGGGGCATAGTGGATAGAGCCTTGGGTCTGAAGCCAGAAAGACTCACTTTCCTGAGTTCAAATCCAGCCTCAACACTTACTAATTATGTGACCCTAGGAAGTCATTTAACCCTCTTTGCTTCGGGTTCTTCATCTGTCAAATGATCTGGAGATGGAAATGGCAAATCTTTTCAGTACCTTTGCCAAGAAAACCTCAAATGACATCACCAAGAGTTGGACACCACTGAAACAAGTGAACAACAAAAATTTCTTAGCAGCAGCATGTTTGCACATAGTTGCCTGCCTGTTGTCTCTCCTGTCAGACTGTGAGCTCCTTGAAATTAGTGGTTGTCTTCCACATTTTTTTGCATCTGCTGTACTTAGTATAGTGTCTGACACATAGTAGGTGGTTAATAAATGTTTATTGACTAATTGATAGTAGAGGTGATATCTGTTAGAAAAAATAATATGTGAAGTCAGCATATTGCCCTCTCATTTTCCACAAGCATACCCTCAATTTATACAAAGAGCATTCTCAGGAACATTTCATAGAGGCAAGAAAGTAAGCATATAGGTCAGAAGTTACTGATATCCACATGGTGTCTTTTGGGCAATTCTGTCTGTTATCTTTTCAATTCTTTTGGAATATTCCCTCTTTAAGATATTTTGAAAATCAATCCCTGAGTGCCTCTAAAATTATATTGCTTCCAGCATGGATTTCCTCCAGATATAGTTGTTTGGTCAGAGCCATATGCTATTTCCTACTTCATCTTCCATATAATTGGCATTTCCTCATATAGGACATTGGGCACTGACGTGATTGAGCACACAATATTGCAGCTCACTCTCACTGCTGATGAAAATGTTCCTCTACAGAAATACACGTCTAACACTGTGACTAACTAGGCACCCCCCAAGGTCACAGAGGCTGAACGAATACCTATACCAATTCATGTTCTTTTCTTACATAGGGTTCAACTCTGGAAGAAGACTGACTTCCCAGTAGGGAAAGTGGGCTCCCCAATTCTTACTTTCATTAGTTCATCACCCCAATATTAGCTTCTTGAGAAAAATTACTAATTGTAGTAAAAAAAAAAGTCACTTTGGGTTGTAGTCTAGGGTTCCCCCTCAAAAAAATTTAAATGGGGAAAGTTGTTCAATCAAAAAGCATGTCTTAAGTACCTACTATGTGCCAGGAACTGTTGTAAGTGCTGGGGATACAAAAGGAAATGTAAACAGTCCCTGATATCAAAGGGCTCATAGTCTAGTGGTGGGGAGATGACATGAAAACAACTATGTACAAAGAATATAGATACAAGATGAATTGGGTATATTCTTAGAAGAAAGGAAAAACTATGTGTAAACAAGATAAGTACAGGCTAAATTGGGAGTAGTCTCAGAGGAAAGGCACGGAGATTAAAGAGGACTGGAATAACTTTCTTGCAAAAGGTAGGACTTTAAATGAAATTGGAAGGAGGCCAGAGAAGTCAGGAAATGGAGATGAGTAAGAAGAGTATTCTAGGAAAGTAAAAATGGTACTCAATATAAAAATATGTATCAGGTTTCAAGCAGGTTATTCCTACACAGAAAAGAGTTTTCTGAGCATAAAAGAATCCTCTTTCAAAGTTCTACCTGTCAGTTCTAATTCTGCCCTGCAGGATGAAGAACAAGTGAAGTCAACAAGCGGATGTGAAGTGCCTATGTGTGTCCCACCAGGCTAAGCGCCAAAGATGCAAAAAAAGGCAAAAGACAATCCCTGCTCTCAAGGAGTTCATAGTCTAATGGAAGAGACAGCATGCAAACAGCTAGGCACAGACAAAATATAGACATCATAAATTGAGGATAATCAATAGAAGAAAGTTTCTAAGATTAAGGAGGACCCAAATAACTCCTTGCAGAAGGTGGGATCTTAGTGGAGACTTGAAAGAAGTCAGGAAATAGAAATGAAGAGGAAGAGAGTGGCAGGCATGGGAGATCATGGTGAAAATTCCTGGAATCAGGAGATAGAGGGTCATGGGGTTGTTCTCTCTTCCCTCTCAAAGATGTCATGACTTACAAGTGAATTGGATTTAAGTGAGGCAGGGTTGTGCAAAGCCACCAGCCTCACTTTCTCACTCGGAACCATCTGGGTACAGTAGGAAGACACAGATCAGGACAACTGGAGATGGTTCCCTGTATTCCTTGAAGACATATCTCCAAAACCACTTTTTGTATATAACCTTTCTTTATCACCTAAATTGATAATTCTCTCTCTCTCTCTCAAAACCATCTTGTATTTCATCATTTTGCACTTATTTTGTAAGAATTCTCTTTATATTCATTCTGCATGTAGATGAATATATGTTCTTGTCTTCCCCTTAGAATGTAAGCTTTTTCTTTTGTTGATAGGAAATGTTCCATTCATTGTATTTTTATCTCCAGCACCTAGCACAGTGTCTACCTAGCACATAGTAGAAGCTTAATATATAGTGATTAGCGACTTCAATACATTTCAAAGAGTTGTGGGAGTATGAGGAACAACTAGTAGGCTAATATTACTGTATCACAAAGCACATAGTAGGGAGTAAGGTATAAGAAGACTGGAAAGGTAGAAAGAGGTCATCAGATTATGAAAGGTTTTAAAAGTGAAACAGAGGGTTTTATATTTGATCTTGGAGGTAATAAGGACCGATTGGAGTTTACTGAGAGTGTGTGTGTGTGTGTGTGTGTGTGTGTGTGTGTGTGTGTATGAGATATGGTTGGCCCCGCATTTGGAATATCAGTTTGACAGCATGAACTGGAGTCCGAAGAGACTTAAGACAGGGAGATCAGCCAACAAACTGGTGCAGTTAACAGGCTACTGAAATAATTCAAGTGTGAAGTGATAATGGGTTGCCCCAGAGTGGTAGTGGTATTGAAGTCTAATCCCTTTTCCATGTGACTGCCCTTCACATACTTAGAGATAACTATCTTCATTGCCCTTCCCCATCTTCACCAATCTCTTCATTTTATTTATGGAAAGGATGCCAACACTGAAGTGTTCAGTGTCTTCCAGTCATATAATATGCTATGTGTACATTTTAATGTGATACATTTGGTATATTCAGTCTTACCATGAATTTATAAATGTCCCTGCAATCTTGGTTAAATTGGATGTAACTGATTCAGTCAGTCCAATTTACTGTGACTTAGTAATATAGACCAATGAATAGTGGAAAAAAAGTATCTCTAGGTGTTTCCCTTCCCCCATCCAGACTGTGCAGCATGCAGCAAAGAATTGGATTGACTTAATCTCATAGTGAATTTGAATGTGCTAAAGCCATATAGACCTGGATTTAAGCAAGTAATTTTTTTCATTGAGAATATGACCCTCAACCATAGTACTATTTAAATATCCCGAATAAACATGCATAACCAGACAATTTCTTAGTAATTCTGTGACTACTGGAAAATATGCCAGGGAATATGAAAAGCACAGAGAATTTTGCAGTCACTTGCACAGAGTATGTGACAGTAATATTTCTGCTTTGGCCAAGGGATGGTTATGTATACTTAAATTATAAACTGGTCTCCCACCCAGGAGAAAAAGCAAAGGGTTTGAAGACTGCATCTCCATTCTTCAGATTATTAGAGAGAATGAAATATTCCTGGGGGTGTGGAGGGGGAAGCAGAAGAATTTAAGAAGAAAAAAGATCTGAAGAAGCAGAAAAGAAAAGATGTGTTGGGAGGTTGGAAGGATGTCATTTACCCAGAGGAAAAAGGGAAGAAGGAACACTGAATACTTGAAGCTATCAATAGATAGTAGACTTTTCCTCAAGAGTATGGGTCCTTAAGGAGGAAGCAGCTACTATCCTCCAATAAATCAAGTTAACAAAGATTTATTAAACAACTACTATTTGATAGATACTGTATTAAACACTGGAGATCCAAAGAAGGGGGGAAAGTCTCTTCCCTCAAAGAGTTTACCATCTAACGGAGGAGAACATATTGATAGCTATGTATAAACTATATAACTATAGCTATATACACATACATATACATATATACACACACAGGATAAATTGGACATTACTGCAGAAGGAAGGCACTAGCATTAAAGGGGATTAGAAAAGGCTTCTTGTGTCATATTTAAGTTAGGATCTGAAGGAAACAAGAGAAGCCAGAAGGTGAACTAACATTCCCCAAAAAATAGTAATGGAGATCCACAGGTCATATCAAGTGAGCAATCATCCAATAAAATGCAGAAGAAGAGATGAGGAATAGTCATGGGGGATTCCCTGTTAAAGAATTCACCTCAAAACAATAGTAGAAATCGGTATACTTCCTTGTCAGGTCATATACCCAGAATATGAAAAACAACCTCGCAAGACTTGACAAATCTGATGATATGAATGCACCCAAATGCTTTAGCGGTGCTGAACTTGGGGTCTGGCACTGCCTCAGACACCTATTAGCGTGTGACCCAGAGCAAGTCACTTAACTATTTTTGGCCTTGGCTTTCTCATATTTAAAATGGGTAAAATTATAACACTTGCATTAAAGGGTTGTGATGAGGATAAACTAAGATAACATATATAAAGTGTTTCACCAATCTTAAAGATCAGTCTTATAAATGTCACTTCTTCATCATCATCACCATCATCATCATCATCAAGGGGTGGGAGGCTTCCAAAAATAAAATTCTAAAGACAAAAAAGAGATATAATTCTGAGGCAGAGGATATAATCAATTAATGAATCATCAAGCATTTTATTAAAAGTATTTGCTAAGAGTCAAGCACTCTGCTAAGGTGCTGATCCTATTGAAAGGGGGATTTATCTAAAGAGTCCAATGTGGAGAAACAAGGAATTCATCAATGAACAGAGAACTTGGGAACAGTGGAAAAAGCATTGTATTTGAAGTCATAGCATCTGGGTTCAAATGTTAGTTTGGACATTTATTCTCTAGACAATGAGGTAAAGTTGTGACTGGAGCACCAAACCAAGAGTCAGGAAAGCCTGAGTTTGGATCTAGCCTAAGAAGTTTATTAGCGGTGTGATACTAGACATGTAACTTCTCAGCTTCTGTTTCCTCATCTGTAAAATGGAGATATTGATAGCACTTACTTCCCAGGGTTATTATGAAGCTAAAATGAGATAATATTTGTAAATTTTTTTCAAATGCACCATATCAATGCTAGCTATTATTATGTCACCTTGGGAAAAGTCAGTTAATTTCCTTAAGCCTCATTTTTTTTTCTAATCTATAAAATAATGAGGTTGAACTAGTTGACCTCTTGTAGCAGCATGCACTCTGACACATCCAGGGTGGCCTGCTAGCACAGGCTCCTAGGTCTGATTTTCTAAAGAATGCAATTTAAAAGGAGATCAACAATCTTCTTTAATTACATTCACCAACAGAGAAAATACAAGTGGAAAAACAAAGACCGACAGGGCTTTCAACTGTCTGACCATATGGATGCATACATCACAGATCAATAGACAGATACAACTGGCTGACCATTGCACACATGCATAGTTATCAGAAAAAGAAGCACCAATATCTGGGTTTTCAAAGCCAGAGGGCTCCTTAACCACTACCCAGAGTCTCATCTGGCAAATGAACCTTCTTCCAAAGCAAAACCTCACCTGGAAGTATATATGTACATATCTATCTATCTATCTATATACATATATAGATATATACATATACATACATACATATATAGATATACACACACACATATATATATCCTTTTCAGAGCCAGAGGGCATCACGACCCTTGTGACCTAGGGCCTCATTAGCAATTAACAAAATATGTGGGCCTTCCTACAAAACTAGCCTCTCCTGATCAAGTTTCCCTTAAGGGACTCCACCTGAGGCCTATTAATGGACAGGGACTATTAACTTCTATTAACATAAAAGCCCAAAGATCTTTCAACTCCATTACATAGGCAACTTATATCTGAATAGGTGTTAACATTTCTTAAGTAAATACAACATAATTCCCACAAACTAAACACATTATGAACTTCACATTTGCAGAATACACAAAGTAACAACTTATTACCATGGTGGCTACATGTCCTTAAACAAACTCAAAGGTGTGTGTGTATATATATATATATATATATATATATATATATATACACATACATGTGTGTATATATATACACACGTATATATGTGTGTGTATATACATATATACATGTATGTGTATATACATGTATGTATATATACACATATACATGTATGTATATATACATGTATGTATATGTACATATATACATGTATGTATATATACATATATACATGTATGTATATATATATACATATACATATATATATATACAATTTTGAGGGTCAGTCTTTGGGGAGTGAGCAACCAGCTCCTCCTTCCTGGATCCAAAACAAAAAAAGTCCAAATAAAGTCCTCTTGGGGGTGTATCCTTCTCCTCATATTACTGTTGAAGACTTCCTTCTCTCACTCTCAGGGGCAGGCTTCAACAAGCCAAATTCCAGTCTTAACACTGTTCCAGACCCTGCTTCCAAGTCCCGAGGGGTAACTAGGAAACAAAGCTAACAGGCTTTGCCTGTTGCCCAACAGGGGGGCAGTTCCTTGGGGGTCCATAGCACTTCTCAGCACCCACCCTAAGCAACTCCACCCCCACCCCCATCCCAAACCATGCCAGGGGAATTGAAAGGAAAAGCACACTCAGCACTCTGGTCTTGCTGTATTTTGCTCCAGGGTTTTTCCTCTTGCAAGAGCCCACCACCCCCTGCTCCTATGTAATGTTAATAGGTGTTTAAAAATTTTCCCCACCCCCACCCTAATAGACCTCAAGTGGAGTCCTTTAAGGGATGCTTAATTAGGGGAGGTTTCTTTTGTAGGAAGATTCACACCTTTTGTTAATTGCTAATGAGGCACTGGGTCATGAGGGTTGTGATTGTAACAATGAGCACCCCAACATACATAGAGGGGTCTGCTATCACAGATTCTCAGATCTGCATTCATAAAAGAAAGGCAACTTTTGAGGGTTTAATAATCACTTTAATCAAGCACATTCCTTTAACCAAGCACATACATCATTCACCTAGTTCAGGGGAGTCATCTCCCAGAACTTCAAAGAAAATACAGAGAAATCAAAAAGTCAACACATGTGACTTTCTCTGCCTGAATTCAACAGACAGTTCCAACTGTCTGACCATCATTACCAGAGAGGGAATCATAATATCTGGGTTCTCAAAGCTGAGGGTGGAGGAGAGGGCTTCTTAGCAACTTCCCAAAGTCCTCATGTGGCACTCAAATTTTCTTGTGAAGACTAAGCCCCAAAGTAAAACATCAACCTCAGAGTATTTATACACCTTTTAGAGCCAGAGGGCACAACTCTCTGAACCAGTGCCTCTATAGAAAATTAAAGAAAAAGGCACTTGGACCCTCCCATAAAACAACTCCCTTAATCAAGCTTCCCACCAAGGGCAGGTCCATCAACAGGTGGGAAGGATCTTTAATAACGTTATTCAATCAGAGGCACTTTTAGTAAAACAAAAACAACAAAAGATCCTAATTTACTTGCCATCACAGTGATGCCTTCTGGCTCTGAAAAGAGTATAT
Organism: Potorous gilbertii; assembly: GCA_028658325.1. Lineage (NCBI taxonomy): Eukaryota > Metazoa > Chordata > Mammalia > Diprotodontia > Potoroidae > Potorous > Potorous gilbertii. The sequence continues at coordinate 155,091,756 of CM053769.1, read as the reverse complement.
ATACTCTAGGATGAAATTTTGCTTTGGGGTTTACTCTTTGGAAGAAGGTTCATGTGCCAAATGAGACTCTGGGTAGTTGTTAAGGAGTCCTCTGGCTTTGAAAACACAGATATTGGTACTTCTCTTAGGTAACTATGTATGTACATAATGGTCAGACAGTTGTATCTGTCTGTTGATTTGTGATGTATGTATGCTTATGGTCAGACAGTTTGAAGCCCTGTTTGTTGGTCTTCATTTCTCTGCTTGTATTTTCTCTGTTGTTGAATGCAACTAAACAAGATTAAAGACCTCCTTTTAAGTTCCTTTCCTTAGAAAAGCAGATCTAAGTACCTGTGCTAGCAGGTCATCCTGGATGTGTCAACATGCTTGCTGTTACACCTTTAGGGCTCTTTCTAGCTCTAAAGCCTATTATCTTTTTAAAAATAAAATATGCAGAAAATGGAAGCAAAGACAAATAAGTGGGTATGAATGCATAAGAATATACATCGTGAATGCTAAGCTCAGGATGAGCTGAGGCTAGCAGGAAAGTGGAAAACAAGCCAAAGAATATATTTCAAGGTATATTGGGTAAAAGAGAAATAGGCAGACCAAACACTGGTTGCTCAATCCCAGATACCAGGGTAGATGACAGAGAAAGGACTGAGCTACTTGGTTCCCATTTTGCTTCTGTTTTCTCTGCCAAAGAACATGATCTTTGGCTTCAGAGACATAGACCAAAAATGGCAAGTAACAGAGCCCAATATAAATAGAGAGTGGTAGGAGGGGGCCAGCTGCATTTGATAAGTTTGAAACACTGCCCCATGAGCAGCTGTGATAGTTGAGCCAAAGTGAGTGATATTCAAAAGACTACGGAGAATAGGAAAGGTCCCAAAGGAATAGAGGTCAAGTCAAATATTGTCTCTGTCTTCAATAATGGGGAAAGGATGAAGCCTGGAAATGATATGCCATTAAACTTGATTGAGTCCTGGCAAAATTCCAGAACATGGAAGGAATCAGTATTTGCAAAAAAAAAAAAAAAAAGCATAGCATTGTTAAGAATAAATCATGCCAGATGAACCCAATTTCCTTTCTTGACAGGATCACTCAACTGATGATCAAGGGAACATTGTAGATATAGTTTACCTCTATTTTACCAAAGCATTTGACAAAGTTTCTCCAGTTATTCTTGTGGAAAAGATAAAGATGTGAACTGGTCGATAGCACAGTGAGAGATTCCCATATGATTAGATAACCAGGCCTTAAAAATTATCATTAAGAGTTGAATGATATCTTGGAAGAAGGTTAACAATGGAAAGTCCCTAGCAACCTGTGCTTGCTATGATACCAATTAACATTTTTATCAGCATGGATAAAGGGATAGATGGCATACTTAGCCAATTGTAAGTGACACAAAGCTAGCAGGAATAGCTGTCACAGAGGATGGAGAGGGATTCCCAAAAGACCCTAGAATGCTGGGTTGAAACTAATAATAACAAATTTAATAAGAATAAATGTAAAGTTTTCTACTTGGGTACAAAAAATCAGCCTCACCATTGTAAGATTGGGAGCCATGCCTAGATAACCATTCATTTGAATATGACCAGAAGGTTTTGTGGGCTGTAAGCTCAATATCAATAAACAGAGTGATATGGAAACAAAAGCAAACTTATGTGCTCTTGAGCCTTGGTAACCCACATCAAAGGAGATGATCATCTGAACTATGTCCAGGTCAGAATACCTCAGAAGTAGGGCATTCAATTCTAGGCTCCATATCTTAGAAAGGCTATTAATAAATTGAAGAGTGCCCAATGGAAAGTAACTAGGAAAGGGAAGAATCTCAAAACTGTGTCATGAAAAATGATGATTAGCTTAAAGAAGAAAAGACTTGAGGAAAATCGAGACACCACTCTTCAAAAAGCTGAAGGACTGTCAGATGGAATAGAGGTTCGATTTGTTCTCTTTGGCCCCACAAGGCAATAGTAAGAGCAAGGGGGTAGAGGTTGCAAAGGGGTAAAAATTTCCTAATAATTAGAGGTGTCCAAAAGTGTAACAGCTGCCTCAGAAGGTAGAGAAAGAACAGCTTACTAGATATCTTCAAGTAAAGGCTGGATGACCATTCATCAGGTATATTTGAAATGAGCTTCCTATTTATGCCTGGGTTGGACTACATCATCATCATCATCACCATGGCTAACCTTTATATAGCACCTACTATGTGCCAGGCATTGTACTTAGTACTTTACAAATATTAACTCATTTGATCCTCATCACAATCCTGGGAAGTAAGTACTATTATTTAACAGATGAGGAAACTGAGACAGAGGATAAGCAATGTGCCCAGGGTTACACAGCTAGTAAGTACCCCAAACTGGATGTAAACTGAGGTCTTCTTGACTCCAGGTCTCATGCTCAACCAAGCTGCCCCCTAAGGGCATCTAAATTTCTTTCCACCTCTGAGATCTTATGATTCTTTGATCTACTCTTTTGTCAGAGCTTACCATATTTCACTTATGCCCTGAAACTTGCCCCATCGCTCCTCCATTTTCACAGATTTCCATTAGGTTCTCCAAAATATTGTCGCTATTAATTAATGAGGGTACAGTGTCCAGGATAGTCTGTTACTATCTGAATCCTATATAGAACATGAAACATATTGTTCACCCAGGCATTATATTCTAAAAATGCAAAGAATGTATTCCAGCACAAGAGATTTAAAAACAGAAACAGAGCATAATGAATCCCAGTGTGGAAATGCTGTATCTTCAAAAGCAGGAGAAACTACAACTCTTTCCCAAGTTGCTTCTACTTTGTAACAAACAAAGGGTAAATGCTGATTTTAAAATAGCATAAATGAGATGCCAAAGGGCAAAAATGGATCTTCATTTCATGAAATATCTTCCAAATAGGGCTGATGGGTTTGTCCATCTAAGGCAGTTTACTTCCTGCCTGATGATAGACTAGACAACTTCTCAAGATTCCCTTCCAACCCTACAATTTTATGGCATCTTCAAAGAAGAATTACTTCTATGTCTACTATTTGCATAGATTTAAAACCTGTTTGCAGGGAAATAACTAGGTTTCCAAGCAAGATGATGGCTAAAACCAAATGTGGTTCCCTCACTGGAGCTAATACATAAAGGATTAAAGTCAGCTGTGCCCAGATCGAAAGAGAGAAGAATGGTAGTGACAGCCTAGAATAAGAGTCTTAACCTTTTTTGTGCTGTGGGCTACTTTAACAATGTGGTCAAATTTATTGACCTCTTCTCAAAATCATATATGTTGTCAATTTCATAATTGAAGGAAATGATCATTTTTGGTTAGAAGTCAGTGAAAATGAAGATGTAATTTTTCCCACCCAAATTCACAAATCCAAGAATCCTTGACCTCGAAACAAGTCATAGTTGAATTCTTCCAAATAGACAGTGGGGAAAGAAGTCTTGAAGTGGAAAAGCTCAAAGATTGTAAGCACCATATCCAAAGCATGGGGGCTAGAGGCCGTAAGGCAAACTGATGATAAGGAAGATCAAACTTTACCATCTAAAGTTTTTCCATTACTTCACAACAGAGATAGCTCTCCATGACTTATGAAGTCTAGTGAAGAAATACATATCTGGGTCTACCCTGGCAGGCAAGGTCATCATCATGTACAATGTGGCATGATGGATAGAGTGTTAGACTTGGAATTATGGGTTCAAATCTTGCCTCAAACTGTTACTAAACTGTTTCCCTCAGTAAATCACTTAAAATCTCTGAGCCTCAGTTTCCTTATTTATAACATATAAATTATATAATGATAGCACCTAACTCACAGTATTGTTGTGAAGATGAGATAATATATTGAAAGAAATAACAAACTTTAAAGTATCACATATAAGTCAGTTAAAAATCCATAATGTTTCATTAAATCTATGATTTGAGCAATATTTCAACACTTTAAAAGATTCATGATTTCTCCAATCTGGGTACTCCTGCCACTGACAGAGATCATAACTCTTCCATACCTTCATAAACAGGCATAGTGAGACTCTGTGGCTGAAAATATTCATCACCTTGTAGTCAATTATTCAGTCAATAAATATTTATTAAATGCCAGATGTTATGCTAAATGTTGTTGGTACAAAGAAAGGCCTCAAGTTGCTCACAATCTAATGGGCATGAAAACAAGCAGACAGATGTGTACAAACAAGCTATCTGCAGAATAAATGGGAAATAATTCAGGGAAGACTTAGAATGAACAGGGTTTGAGAAAGGCTTCCTGTAGAAAGTACAATCTTAGCTGGAACTTGGGGGAAATCAGGAAGCAGAAAGGAGGATGGAGATCATTCTAGGCATGGGGAACAGGCAGAAAAAATGCCAAGAGCCAAGAGATGATACTTAGTCACTCAAGACATTTCTTTTTTGCAGAGCAGTAAGGAGTGAGTGTGAGAGGGGAAGGGGTATAAGGTATAAGAAGATTGGAAAGGTAGGGAGTGGTTTAGGTTATGACGGGCTTTGAATACAAAAGAGAGGATTTTGTATGTGATTCTGAAGGCAACAGGAAGCCATTTAAGGTCACTGAGTATGGGAGTGACATGGTCAGAGCAGCATTTTAGGAAAATCATGGTCAACCTTTTGTGTATGAATTAGCCAGACCCATCCTTGGACAATGGAAACCCAGGCTATCACCAGGCTTAGATTCAAATCCTTTCCTTCTTGAGACAATGTCTCAGAAAATGTTGGCATAGCCTTCAAGTCAGTCAGCATTTATTAAGCACCTATTGGGTGCTGACACTGTGTTAAATACTGGAGTCACAAAGAAAGGTAAAAGATAGCCTCTGCCCTCAAAAATCTCAGTCTAGTGATGCAAAAAAAAAAATAGAAACAATTCTGTACAAATAAGCGACATGCAAGATAAATTAGAGATAATCAATAGCGAGAGGCATTAGCATTAAGGAGGAACAAGAAAGACATTTCATGGAAGATGGGGTTGTATCTTGAAGGAAGCCTGGGAATTCAGGAGGCAGAAATGAGGAGGGAGAATATTCCAGGTTTAGGGAATAGCCAGCCAGGATCACCTCCCTATCATAATCAGGCACTGGAATAGGACGCTAGTAGAGCAACTTGAATAAACATCACAAAAAATCTCATTGATTCTATGTAATCATTAACCAGTGTTTCACAGCTATTCTGAGCTACCTATCAGAAGAATGCATGAAAATGTGTTGCATTCTTTTACTGATCTCAGTATGCCAGGATCCATCAGATACTGCTGAGTGCAATCATCTGATGTGCATGGTGCTTGGAAAACCATTCTGTTCTTTTTGGAAGGGATAACTAATTTGACAGGATTCACAGTACACCTCCATAGAGCTGCACCTGGACCCCTTGGATGGATGGGTGCCACATGACCGTGACAGGTCATTCAAGTGAGGAAGCAAATGAAAGCCATAGAAAAGAAACTACCATTTCACCTCTGGCTATTAGTATGGAAAGGTAAGACTTTGTCAGGGTCAGATTTATGGGGCTTCTTTGACAGATAGAAAGAGAGAGAGAGAGAGAGAGAGAGAGAGAGAGAGAGAGAGAGAGAGAGATACACAGACATACACAGAGATAGAGTAAGACAGAAACAGATACAGAGAGAGATTGAGAGACTAAGAGAGAGACAGGCAAGGAGACTGAGACAGAAACAGAAAGAGACAGAATAAGCAAAAAGCCCAAAAGAAAGATATAGCCAGCTTTGATGTGTGACTTTCATTTGCTTACTTTATACAGTATATTCAATCTGGATGTGATCTCCATTATAACAGAGATGGTATGAATGTCTGGAGAGGGTGGAAGGAAAAAAGATTCCCCCTATCTTTTAATGACACAGCATATACTGGCTACTGTGTGGTTACGTGGACTTGCTACTCCTCCTATAACCAAAAATTACCAAAGTTTTTCTCTCAGGTATTTCCATCCATGGCTGTAAGAGGTCCCTGAAATTTCAAGCAGTCTTAGCCCCAACCTTTAATCCTAACTCCAGCAGTGACTTTCTGGGCAGCCTAAGGCAAATGATTTGATTTCTCAGGTCCTTCATCTGTAAAATGTCTGGCTCTTTCAGTTCGGAATTCAGAGGGATTGTGTTCCACAGCTTTTAAAAAAAAGAATTCTTATTTTCCAACTTCTCTTTCTCATATCAGTCCTTCCAGCCAAGAAGCCTGGAAGCTTTTTTTCTACAAAAAGAACGATGTTGAAATGGATCACTCCCTGTGATATTAACCAGCCTTGTAAAAAGGCCTATTTATTTTGTAATCTCTGGCAGTGGCTGCTTACCTGATTGTTACTCTTGAAAATGGAAGGTGCTGGAATGTTAAGAGTGAGACCCCCAGAATTTGGCCAAGGTATTTCTGGGTAGGATCTAAAGTATTTTGGAAGAGCCCTGAGATCTGGTTGGAAAGGTGAAAGAAAGGTAAAGGAAGAATCCTAAATCAGACTATAAAACAAAAAGAGTAGTTACGATTTTGCTGTACCACCCCCACCTCAGTAATAAGCAAAAGCTTTTATCAACCTATGCACAGAGTGGTTGAGTTTGCCTATAGGGACATCTCATGGAGCATGCTCAGACTGGCCATGCCTGGTTCCAGTCGATTGCTTCTGGGCTTATTTCCCAACATGTTTGATTCAATACTAAAGATGGAGGGGGGAGGGGAAGGGAAAGGAATAAGCATTTATGCAATACCTACTATGTGCAAGCATGGTGCTAAATGTTTTTGCAAATATTATCTTAGTTGATCCTCACAAAAACCCTATAAAATAAGTGCTAGTATTATTCCCCTTTCTTCAGTTGAAGAAACTGAGTCAAACAGAGGTTAAGTGGCTTGCCTAGGGTCACACAACCAGTCAGAGTCTGAGGCAAGAATTGAACTCAGGTCTTCCTGACTCCAGGCCCACCAATCTATCCACAAACTCCAGATGCCTCTAAAGGGGTTATACTATGAGATAACAAAATGTCCACTTATTCAGCCCTGAAACTAGAAGAGCTGGTGTTTTAGTGGAAGTAAAAATGGAAGCAACTGCTCCCTTAGCCTCTGTCTTCCTTTCTGACCTTAAATTGTGCCAACTGTTTCAAGTTGTTGGCTGAGAAAAGGTAGGGGAAGGTGACTTTCTTTAATCCACAAACCAACCTCCATACAGCCAGGACCACATAGCACCTAAAGCACAAACTCTGTCTGTGTTTGGGTGTGCACCCTTTTGCATTTGCTCTTTCTTGACCTTAAGTGAAAGAGTATCTATCAAAAAATATGTACATTGAGGTTAGCCCCTTTACTCAACCTCAGCCTCACTTTCTGTACTTTTAAGAGCCATCTGAAGAAACAGGGAAGGAAGCAGAGAGTTCTAGGGGAATGATGGAAATGACTTGGTGCCCTTGCTTTGCCTTTCTACAATAAATACCCAAATCCAAGCCTAGGATCCCAGACTGAGCCTTTCTAGGATGTGTGTATGTGTGTGTATTAGGTTTGCTATTTGGCATGTTTTGCATTTCCTAGGTTCCTTATGCTGGGGCAGTTAGGTGGTGAAGTTCATAGAGTGCTGGGCCTGAAGTCAGGAAGTCTCATCTTCTTGAGTTCCATTGTGGTCTCAGATGCTGACAAGCCATTCAATATATGCCTCCGTTCCCTCATCTGTTAAAAAAATAAAAGCGTTTGGATTCTATGACATCTAAGATTCCATTTGCCTCTAAATCTCTGATCCTCATGTCTTTACATGATTATCCCTCCTCATCTCTACCTACCGGAATTCATGGTTTCATAATTACTCTTTCATAATAGTAATACCTACAAATTATAAAATGCTTTAAGGTTTTCAAAGAATTCTACAAATATTATTGCATTTTATCCTCACAACAACCTTCGGAAGTAGATACCATTATTATTTTTGTTTTTCCCATTTTACAAGAAGAGGACCTAGGTAGACAACTTAAGGGACTTGCCCAGGACCAAAGAGCTAATAAGTAACTGAGGCTGGATCTGGACTGAGATCTTCCTTCCTCCGGGCTTATTACTCTATCCACCATGCCTCCCAGCTGCCTATCTATCTTTGTATACCCCATCCAAAACAACATTCAAAATTATTTCATGACTACTTTTTATGTCTCAGATCTACTAACACACACACACACACACACACACACACACACACACATATATGCTAGATGGCACAGTGGATAGAGTGTTGGGCCTCAAGTCAGAAAGACCAGAGTTCAAATCTAACTTCAGATACTTAACTAGCTATGTGACCCTGGGCAAGTCATTTAACCTTGCTTGCCTCAGTTTCCTCTTCTGTTAAATGAATAGGAGATGGAAGTGGCAAACTACTCCAGTGTCTTTGCCGGGGAAACTCCCAAAAGGTATCACAAAGAGTTTGAAACAACTAGAAAACAACTCAACAACAATAATTTGCACCTCATCTCCACTTTTCAAGTGTAAGTTGCTTTAGGGCAGGTACTTCTGCTTTTTCCTTTGTATCACTAGTGTTTAGCACAGTTTTGTACAATAATGTAACCTGAGGTCAAGCCATTTGCATGAACTCCTCTCACTCAAGGTGATATTACTTAGCTCTCTATGTGTACCTGAAGGGTGGAATTGGTGAGAGGATGGAAGAGGAGATGTCTTTATTTTCCGGCTTTCACCTTCAAGAAAGACAAGTGGTTCCAGATTCTCTTTAAGAAGTCCTGGGAGTGAGAGAACTCTGGGAAGAAGCCAACATGTAGAGAAGGCAGCTCCATGATCATGTCTCTGTCTCCAGCTTTTCACAATAGAGATTTCAGGGAATTTCCCCTTGGGTGAGATCTGGAATTCTCTCGGTTAAGCTGAGATGTCTTACTTCCAATAGGAGACCTCATTCTCATTCTGGCATATCCTCATCTATATAACATCTCAGATTTCTGTTTACTATTGACTTGGATAAATGCATTTATTTGAGATTCATCATATCGGGTCTTTGTATAGCTGGCATTTGGTGGGGAGAGAGTCAAACCTTAGACAGACAGCTTATGGCACTCTTTCCCAGTTAAACAATCATGAGTGCAACTCGAACCTGAAATTTTTTCCCCTAGTTTATAATATTTAGATGGCTTATAGATATAATTCTAACCCAGCACTCCTTCTCAGAAGAAAGCAGAGTGATCAGCTTTGTGGCATCAATCTCCTATCCCCTGTCTGCCAGGAATTTGGGTCTCCCTTAGAGAAGAGTGGGCAGAGGAGACGACAGATATTTATTCATGCCTCCAAGTGTGCCACATGTAGACAGACAAATGTGGGTACACAGAATCCACATAGACAATACACACAAGCACACTCACCTAGACCCTGCAGTATTAAGAGCTTAGTAAATGCTTGGTGATTGAATGACTTTTTAAAGCTTAAGGTCATTAAAAGAACTTTGAAATTTCTCAAAAAGAATCCAGCATGCTCTCCTGCATTAATCTACGTCTGATTTACTGTCCATTTGCAGCATCGGTGGAAAATATATATTGATGGACAAGCTCTACATGCTATCTGCGTCTATCTGCATATTCTAGTCTAGACAACAGATATCATTCTTCATCTTTGATTTTTCCTCTCTAGATGGTTAGGCCAAGCTCTTTTGAGTAATTATATATGTCATCCAGTAGACTCTGCTGTCTTAGGGTTTAAAAGACCCAGTCCAGTGTTCTGAAAATGAGAGCATACAGAGGATGTCTCCATCTTAGAGAAGCACTGTTTGGTTTGGATTTGGATCTTCTCCATGACTGTGATGAATACCTTTGGCAAACATCTGACTAACTGTTCTGTGCCTCACCCAGTATTAATGATCAGAGGCTGAGCAAGTCAAACAAGTTTTTCTTTTATGTATATTTCAAGGAATCTTGCATAATTTTGACACAGACATGGGGGATGCTTTGTTGGAGGAGAGTTTTAAAGGCAACACTTTGCTTGATGAAATGAAAAAACATATATGACAAACAAATAATAAGCTAAAGGATAGAAAGGGGAAGGGAAGAAGCATTTACATAGCATCTATTATGTGGAAGGCATGGAGTTACACACATTTATAAATGTTATTCTGTAGTTGGATATTATACTCTACAATTTATGGCTAATTGTTGCATGGGAACAATGTTGTCTACTATGGAATTTTACTTGTGAAAGCTCATTTAGCACAGTGTTCCACACGTAGTTGTTTGTTCTTCATTTTCAAAAAGCATAATGGCATCATGGAGGGATCTCTTGACTTGTACATGAACTGGACTTAAGTGAGGCAGAGATACACAAAGTCATCAGCCTCATCCTCTCTTCCAGAGTCATCAAAGTCTAGTGTCAAGACAAGCAAGATGACTCGTGATGGCCTGGGATGCAGTGGATGACCCTGGCCCCTTCAATGTCTGACTAAGTTCTGAACACTAGGTAGCACTTTCTTCAGCCATGGCAACATGGCAGTTGGAACAGATTGTTCTCATCTGCCCCTTCTGCCGAAGGAAATCTTCATAGCTTGGGGTAGATACCTCCCTAACTCACCAATAGGCCTGTCTATTACCCTTAACTTGCTTAAGCCCATCTGCAGAAATGGTTTAGTGGAGTGTGACTGCTACACATGCTACAGCTTCTAGGAGTCCCAAGTGAGAGTTGAGTGATAAATGGACACCAAAGGTGGATGAGCAACCCTGAAAAGTGCTCAGTAGCCCTCAGACCAGAGGTGCTAGTCCTCCTAAACATCCACATAGTAAGCACTTAATAAATGCTTATTTCTTGCCTCCCTGTCCTGTAATACCATCATTAAGGATGTCTTCAATGTGTGTGTGTAGATTATTATCATAAATTTTTTCTGTATGTAAAATAGTAGGCAAATAGGTCGGTGATTGTTACTCAACTTTTCTTGGTATTAATAAAGCAAGATTTCTTCTACCCCTCTGGTAACTTTCCCACCTTCAGATATCTCACCGATTGACCATCAATGCCCTTGGAATTTTTTCACTTCCAGGACCAACATTCCCCTTTGACTGATGTACAATTGGTCCAATGTACCTAGTTTCTCCATTTTCATTCTCTTCAGCAGTAGAAATCTCTTCTGTACTTACAGTATAGCATGTTAAGGTTTGCAAACATTCTATATGTGTTATTTCATTTGCTCCTCATAATGACCCTATGAGGCAAATGCTGTTATCATCTTCATTTTAGAGATGAGGACATTGAGGCAGAGAGAGAGGAATTACCCAGAGTCACAAGATTAGTAAGTGTCTGAGGCAGCATTCAAATTCAGTCTTCTTGACTCCAAGTCTAGTGCTCAGTTCTCTCTTTCAACTACCTGTCCCACAAGTACATCCAGCTCTGACATGCTAGAGTCCAAGGATAAGGTGATCAACTACCCCCCAAGTCCACTGTGGGTGCTTGAAGGCAATGCCAGTGGAACACAAGCTCCATCAGGTTCCTTCAAGCTGTGGTTCCCAGTATCTGAAAGAGTCTGCTTTTCCAAGGACATGCCTAGCTAAGTGCAGAGGTTCTCCCTGACCCTGTAGGTCAGCCACTTGGTGATGAATCCACTGGCCATGAAAAACTACAGGACAAACAAAATTACCAAATGGCCTTCAGTCTTTCTTCAGTACATGGTATCAAAAGGACAGAAAAGGAGACAAAGGCTTCCCGTGTCACACAAGTTTTAGGCCATCTGCTGTAATGGCAAGGGAACTTGAAGATCTTCTCTCCCCCTTAATAGGCCTATGTGACCTGCTTTGAGTTTTGGAGCAGCCCACAGCCTGAGGGTCATGAAGTTGATGGTGGGAGGAGCTCATAGGAAGGGTGCAGCAGAAAGAGAGAGGGAGGCAGAGTTGGGAGAGAAAGCAGGCAGAGCAGAGCAGAGCAGCTAGCGTGAGTGAGAGAGGGAGTGATTTTGCCAAAGGGAGCTTGTTTGTGGGGAGGCCTGACAGAGGGAAGACTCAGAGATGGTGGTGCTCCCTGCATTGATACTGTGTACAGACTTTATGGTTACCATGGCAGAACTGGCTGTCTGATATCTGAATAAATATCTTGGTTTTCTCTTTGAGGAAGAAAGTTTATATTTTGTGAATTTATCCTGGAAATACGCACGCATATCCACAGCGGCTGCTGTGGGTATCGCATCGAGGTCACGTCAGCACAGTTCAATTTACTGTGCACATTTTTTGCATTTACTTATCTGTGTGTACTCCCGTCTCCCAGTAGAATGTAAATTCTCTGAAAGCACGAATAATTTCAGTTGGAAAACTGCTGAGGCAGCTGTGTAGCTCAGTGCACGGAGCCTTAGAGCCAGAAAGACCTGAGGCCAAAATGCCTGATTATACTTACTTACATACTCACTCTCTGTGTGACCTTAGATGAGTCCCTTAACCCTTCCCAGCCTCAGTTTCCTTATCTGTAAAATGGAGATAATGATAGTGTCTACCTTACAGGATGGTGGTGATAAGATGTAGAAGTATTTCCAACCTAAAATATAAATGTTAACTATTGTATAAATGTTAGCTCTCATTATTATTTTTGTCTTCATACATAGTAAGTACAACATTCCCTTCCTGTTTGCTCCCTTCCTTCTTCATTTTGTTATTCCCTTCCTCCCTTTCTTTCTTCCTTTCTTTCCTTTTTTCTCCTTCTTTTCTCCTTTCCTTCTTTTATTTCTCCCTTCTTTCCTGTCTCTTTCCCTTGTTTCCTTCTTCTCTTCCTTTTTTTTCCCTTCCCTCCTTCTCCCTGCCTCAGTATCTCAGGCACCTGGATCTCAGGTACGGCAGGGCTCATTACATGCTTATTGAATTTAAGAGAATTGCCAGAAAGGTGATTGTGGCGAACCTATCATTCTGAACTTTGGGATTTGATTCTTATCTTTTCTCCATCCAAGTCCCACTCCAATGCTTCATCATGGTGAAGACATAATGAGTTATTGAAGGCTATGTCTGTGGATCATAAGCCCCAGCAGATCCTAGCAAACTAGGAGAGCTTCAGACATCGACCTAATGATGGACTGTGATGTCTGTTCCCCAAGGAGCTGCCTAAGCTTATGGAGACTCATCACAAGAAGACCAGCTGCAGGCAGATTTGTTTTTTATCATCAAGTGAGGTTACTAAGTCATAGAGGACTTGGAACTCTGTCAGCAGAGGAAATACCCACTTGCACAAAGTTGTGGATCTCAGAAATATTGAAGCATTATTTTTAACCTTATTTACAGACCTGTTTCTGCAAATGAATAAATTGGTCTGATTTTTTTGTTACCCAACTTTTATTTAAGGTCAATAGCCCAATCATATTACAAATCACTAATTGGTGATTGAGGAAACTGCTACATGCAAAGCATTATGCTAGGTGTGAGGGAGAGGGGCAAATATATAGTATAGTATCTATGACATCCAGGATCTTACAGTTTAGTTGTGAGAACAAGATATGTATGTGTGTACATGTAGTAGGTATGCCTATGAGCTGCTCCCAACTTGTTCACAAGTTGGATACATAAACAAGAGAGGATCTTTTTTCTTGTCAATATATATCATGAACACAGAAAAAAAAAAGAGAGATAGAGGCCCCTTTTGGGAAACCACTTGAACAGAGGTCCTGGTACTAGACAAAGATGCTGAAATGGAGAGAGAATCCCAATAAATTCTGCTTCTGTTACTAATAGAAGGATTGATATAGTAGGAAGCTATGTGTACCAACAACTGAATGTATTGTTCAGTCATTTTAGTCATGTCTGACTCTTTGTGACATCACTTGGGGTTTTCTTGGCAAAGATACTGGAGTGGTTTGCCATTTCCTTCTCCAGTTTATTTTACAGTTGAGGAAACTGAGGCAAACAGGGTTAAGTGACCTGCCCAGGGTCACACAGCTAGGAAGTATCTGAAGTTGGATTTGAATTCAGGTCTTCCTGCTTCCAGGTCCAGAGCTCTATCTATCGTACCACCTAGATACCCTAAAACTGAATGTATACCTTCTTGTGTGAGTTATGTGGATTGTATAGTCCCTAAGGAACAATAGGATTTCCCTGAAAAGAAAAATTGCTAGATGCCTTCTGGAAAAGGGAAGGAAAGTTTTCCTGATAATCAAAGGACTTGAATATGAATCTATCCTGAGTTGTTTGTTGGACTGAATGTCTTGTTAAATCTGATGTCCTATTAGTCGGTACTGACAATGGAGCTAAATACCCTTTTGGTAAGAGTAAAACGAGTCAGACCGAAATGTTCCCAGTGTTCCCCACAGTGTGAGCATGACCTAATAAGATATTGCTCTTGTTGGGCCTTTATTTTCCAAGGGGACCAGTGACATCACAGGTGATGTCTTGATTTGCATGTGATTTGCATGTGAATTAAAAGAGGCAGAGTTGCACAAAGTCATCCTCCACATTTCCTCTTCCAGACTCATCAAAGTCTAATGGCAAGACAAAAAGTCCAAATGACTGACGATGGCTCAGGATTTGGTGGATCGCTTTGGTGTCTTGCAAGTCCGACCAAGCTCTGAGCACTTCACAGCACTTGCTTCATCTATCTTCATGGCTGTTGGAACAAGTTATTCCCATTCTCCCATTCCCCTGGGGGATGGGCTCTCTAACTCCCCAACAGCTTTGAGGCCCATTGGTTTATTCTTAATCTACACCCAGAGAGATATTACATGAGAGAACCTTCCTATACCCAAAATCATATCTGAGTCTTTTGTATATTGAAACATATATCAGAGAAAGAGAGGGAGAGAGTTCCATTATATTGAATTACAAATTATACATACACATATATGCATGCATGTGCCTCCTAGAAAGGCAGGCAGGGGCCAGGCTATGAATGACTTCGGATGTCAACAAGAGTTTTGACAGAGAGGCACTGGACTTTATTGGATGGTGGGGGGAGGGCAGGAGGAATTTCATTATCAGAACTGTGCTTTAGGAAAATGAAATTGACAAGCTAGATGGAGGCTGGACTGCAATGGGAAGAGGCTTGAGACAGGGAGATCAACTAAAAGGCTATTGCCATAGTCTGGGAGTAAGGTGATGAGGGCCTGCACCAGGATTAGGGTAGAAAAGAGAAAGCCCAAGTACAAAAGTGAATTATACCCCCTGGCCCCCAAAAAGGGGGAAACTAAAAAGAGGAAGACACCTCTGTTATTTGTTACCAATAACAAAAACTAAAACAATAAAATAACTACAAAGAGATCACTAAAAGAATTATTTTTAAAAGTACACAATGAGACAAAGGTATAAACAGAAGTCATTCAGTGGAGAAATAGGCCTGAAACATGATGATCTAAACCTCACAAGATATGCTTCCCCCACCACACACACACACACACACACACACACACACACGCACGCACGTACGCACGCAACACGAATTGATGGGGTTTTTTCGGTTTTTATTTTTAAAATTTGTGTGAGTCTAAACTGCAGGAAAAGACAGTGCTTAAGAGGAGAGAAGTGAAGTCAGAGGATAAGATGTGATGCGCTCTACCAAGTGAAAGGGGAAGGGGAAAATACTCCTGCAGGCTCTCAGGAAGGAGGGGGTCTGCAGGAGAAAGAGTACGGAGGCAAAAAGACAGGCTGAGATGGAGAAGGGAGAAGGAAATCTTGTTTCAGTGGCAGGAGGGGATCCCCCTGAAGAATCCTTTCATGGGGAAGAGAGATATTCGACAAATGGAGATGGGAATTTATAGTGGGTATAATATGCAGAGATTTGGTCCTTAGGAAGACTACTCATCCTTCCCCAAGAAAAGGAAATCAGACTTTCTGAACAAAACTTGATGATCACAAAAGTAAGAGGGCAGGCACTCAGAAGGAAGACTTTATGGCAAATGGGAATAGAGAGAGAGAGAGATAGAGACAGTGAGACAGACACAGAGAGACAGAGAGAGATCATTGGTAACTTAAGAGAGAACAATTTGAGTGAGAAGAAAGACAGACAGAGTGGGAGAGAGAGAGAGAGAGAGAGAGAGAGAGAGAGAGAGAGAGAGAGAGAGAGAGAGAGAGAAAGAGAGAGAGAATATGTTTGGGGAACAGATACAAACCCAGTAAAGCTTTAGTTCCTGAGAAATAGTAATACCTAAACTGCTCTCAGTAAGCAGCTGTCTTGATTTGCTTTTGAAGCTGAAACTAGAAGAGGCCCGCCGTCTGTGGGTTGCAAACCAACTATGAATATAGATTTTTGGAGACCTCGGTGGTCTTCATTTCACAAGTGAAACTGAGAGAGATTGAGTGATTTGGCCAGTGTTACACAGGTAATGAGTGGCAAAGCCAGGTTTGAACCTAAATATTCTTGTCTCCAAATCCAAATCCCTGCCACAAGAGGGAGAACACCTTTCCCTAAGAGTACTGACTGAAACATTCTCATATTAGGATATTCTACTGGCCAGGCATGGTGGAGGAAGTCTTGAGTGCTTAGATGAAGAAAGCTGTGGTTCAGTCTTGTCTGACTCTTCATGGCCCCATCTGGGGTTTTCTTGGCAAAGATACCGGAGTGATTCGCCATGTCCTTCTCCAGGTCATTTTACAGATGAGAAAACTGAAGCAAACAGGGTTAAGTGACTACTCCAGGGTCAAACAACTAGCAAGTGTCTGAAGCCAGTTTTGAACTCGGGTCTTTCTGACTTCCTGACTCCAGGCCCAATTCTCTTTCCATTGCACCACTTACCTGCCCTTAGAAACTCTGGAATAAAATATTAACAAAAATAGGGTAGGGATGAAGACAGACCTGTGATTTTACTGGTATGGTGAACTCCTTTGTGAGGGAACTCCTTCCACCAAGGAAGGTTAGAACCTTCTCTGCAACTTAGAATCTTAGAGAGTTGCCTAGCAAGTGTCAGCAGATTACAGAAGGACGGCCAGAACTAAGCTCATGGGCCATACCAAAGCAGGAGACATGTGAGCCATAATTTGCCAACCCCTGGCTAGAGGACTGAGAAATTGAATTAGATAGTAAGGTCTTCAAGGTCAAGGACTTTTGCCTCTCTTTGTATCCCCAGTCTTAGCATATCGATTGATTAAATAACTTGACCAGGGTCACATAGCTAGTAAGTGTCAAAAGCCAAAGCTGAGCCCAGGTATTCCTGACCTTCTATCCACCACATCCCACTGCCTCTCACATTTATGCAAATATGGCCCCTAAATCTCCTGGTAGATGAAGTCACTGATGATCAATTAATTATTTATTGTTCTCTGGAGGTTTTGAGAATAAGCTATCTTTTGGCAAAGAGGTAAAGGTGCCAAAGGTCTTTCATAGGAAGTGATTGTGGTTGCTCCCCAGAGTCATAGAGCTCCCTACTCCTAAAACATTCATCTTTGCTAAGTGCTTCCAGAGCTGCCATACTGCCTGCCCTGGGGAAATGGAAGCCCCGCTGGGAAGAAAATTAGAGATTATGAAGAGGTCTGGGCTTGAATATGACTTAAGTCTCCATTTTATCTATTCTGAATGGACCAGAAAGTAACCAAAAAGCCCAAGAACAAATCATTTGCTTCTAGTATAGACAGAGCAACAAAATGTCCCTGATGAGCTACTTGAAGTGGTTAAGAAGGCTGTACGGCCATTTTGTACCTTGCAGAAAACAGCTGCTAGAAATTATTAGAGGGGAAAGAGAAGAACTTCAATAGGAAAATTACCCTGATTAAATTCAATTGTCCATTTGACATAATGTAGGCACTAACACAATTACCTTACCCCCAAGTGCCGATACCCTGATGCCCCACCATATCTCCTGCAGAATTGCAAACACTTTCTTCTCCAGCCATATCAGGAGACAGAGATAAAATGATCTCAACTTTGGATACTCCTACATTTGTCTCCTCCTTTCATTCCAAGCCCCTTATATTGGGTTAACAGGTCTAAATACATCAAATAATAAAGCCACATAAGCCCTACCATTTACAAGTGTCATAGAAAAACGTCCATAGGATGTCAGTATATAGAATGGGCATGAATACAGCTCTGTATACTTTTAATACTTAATGCTTAAAGCCTTTAGAAACTATTTTCCCCAGATACTTGTTTGAAATCTTTCAGTGTTCAAAGACTCTGGGTAACAAGTATTCCCAGGAAGAAACTTTAAAAATATTAGGGGAAAACTCTTCTCAGAAGGCTAGAGGATTAGAAGGAAGCTATGGAAGAAAATGCCAGAAAGAGAGAATGGAGAAGAAAATAGGAACTGTGTCTAGGCTGATCTTGTAGGACATTTAGGAGTCATTTGCTTTCAGAGGCATATAGCTCAGGCTGGAGTTCACATTTGTCACACAGTCCTCAGCAGGGAGAACGCTTGTGGCTAGAAACTATACCTTCCACACTTTAGCATTCATCCAATAGACAAATTCCTAGTGTGCCCATAGCCTACCATAAAAACAGCATGGGAAGAAGAGATACGTGGATTCACAACTTTCAGTTCCTACAGGTTTTGGAAGTTATTTGGGATAATGGAGATTGTGAACATTTGTGTTTGATTTAAGCCTTTAAAATTTATCTCGTATATCATTTTAAGGAGACTGTGTAAGATAGTGGAATAACTGCTTGATTTAGAGTCAGAGGAAGTGGGTTTGAATCCATGTAGCACTGAGTAAGACATTTAATTTCTCTGGGTCTCAGTTTCTTCATCAGTTAAAATGAGAGGGTTATAATAAATTATTCTCTGGGGTCCCTTCTAACACTAAATCTATGATCCTATGACCCTGTAAGTAAATATATTTTGTCTCACTATAATGTCACATGTTTCATTCTGATTTGGTCAGGAGACATTCCATAGAAAGGAGGACTTGTGATATATGGATTGAAATATATAATTACTCCTTATATATTATGAACCTGAGAATAGCTAAAAGGGAGTTATGACGGGGAGAAAGGGGACTAGAGAATGCTACATTTATGGGGACATGTCCAGGATTAAAGACATTTTTAATATGGCTGCTTAATTATTGCATCTAGTGTTAGAGCTATTTGCTCTATCGTGTTGAGATTGTATTGAAGACAGTTTTCTACTAAATTTTAAAAATATTTTATTGATGTCTTTTGACATAACATTGAATTATTTCTGGACATTCAATGAACCTACCCTTATAATAAAGAAAAACAGGTAAACAAAACCAGTCAAATAGCATATGCAACTTTCTGTACCAGTAACCCCCCACCTCTCCTAAAAAAGAAGTGGCTTCATTCTGGTGATCTGGTCATTAACATTATAATCACCGTACATATTATTCTTCTGTTTTCATTTTGCATCAGTTCATTCATCTTCTCTTGTTAATCAGAATTCCTCATATTTATCGTTTTTATGGTATAATAACATTCTATAATTCTCATATAGCACAATTTGTCCAGCTGTTTTCTCCCAATCAATGGGTAGTGTTCCCAGTGTTTTTGCTGCTAGCAAAGATGCTACATTAAACACTTGGATGTCTATGGGATCTTTCTTTCTGTCTGACCTCTGTCAAGGTATATGATCTCTAAGTCAAAGAACAGGAATAGTTTGGGACTTTTCTCACCTAATTTCAAAGTGCTTTCCCAGAACATTGGACTATCTTGGTCCAACCAACAGTATTTGTCTTCTCTCAGTCCTTCCAATATTATTTCTATCTTTTCTCATTCTTAATTTGTTGAGTATAAGATGAAAACTCATTTTCATTTCACTTGTTGTTAGCCATTTGAAGCAATCAGTCATATGATGAGTGATCTGCTGATACTAACAATCACAACAGATAGCTGCACCATTTACATAGTGGCTTAAGGTTGCAAAGTACTTCACATGTTATCTTATTTTATCCTCAACATATTCAGGGGAGGTAGGTGTTATCATTTATCCCTGTTTTACAGATGGGGAAACTGGAGCAGACAGAGATTAAGTGACTTACTCAGGCTCATACATCCAGCACATGTCTAACTCAGAATTTCCTAACTCCATGTCCAATGCTCCAATCATTGCACCACTTGGCTACTTCTCTTCTTATAGAACAGATAAATGGTTTTTCTAAAGCTATCATACCGTGCATGGTATGGCATATGTTCTGAAAGTTTACTGTTGAATGACCTTGTGAAAATAGTCACTATGCCCTGCATAATGTCACTAGAGGATGGGCACTCCATGGCAGGACTTACATCTCATCAAAGACCATTGACTTGAGGCACTACCTAGTGCTTGTGATAATGATGTACAGCCTCTAGGACATGCAGTGAATAACTTGATTAAATGAAAAGTACAGAATAAGAATGAAGAGGAGGCATTATTACATTATGAGAACTGCCTGAGACTAATTAGGAGCTAGTGATTAAGCCCCCTACCTCTGCCTAGGAGTTAAAGAAAAAAATTAAAGCCTTTCAGCAAGAAGGAAAGACAGAGGAGATTTGTAAGAGTCCTGCTTGTGTGGACAACATCTTCAGCAGTGTGTCATTATCATGAAGTGACAATTTCACCCAACTGTTTTATAATAATTATAGCATTTCTCAACTGTGAGTGACCAGGAATCCATACCTAACTCAGTGGCCAATGGTCATATGGTAGGGATTATTCAGAGGGGCAGATTGTCAGCCCCCAACAGCCTATAGGAGACAATAGTGTGTATGGGATGGAAGATAGTGTGAAAAGCTGCAGTCCTTTCCAGGGTGTAATCCCTATCCTTCAAATGAAGATTGCAGCTTCACATATCACCAGTGTGATAGGCAGCTAGGGAATGCAGTAGAATCTGGAAGACTTCATTTTAAATCCTACCGCAGACCCTTAGTAGTTATGTGATCCTGGTCAGTTATTTAACTTCTGTATGACTCAGTTTCCTCAATTGTAAAATGGAGATAACAGTAGCATCCCCCTTAAAAGAGTTGTAAGGATGATAGTATTTGTAAAGGGTCTACTTCAGGGCTTGCCACACAGTAGGCACTTAATAAATGTACTCCTCTCTTTCTATTTCACATAAGTACAGCATAAATAAGGTGTGGTTGGACTTGAAATGTTCTCCATTAAGTCTTTTACCAATGCCTGATTGTGTCATGGAAATGACACTGAGTCTTTGACAGCTAGTCCAGTGAATCAAAAGCTCTATAAAGTCCTGCCCAACTGGAAAGGCTTCCAGTGCCATTATAGGGGAGGCTAGAGAGCTAGCTCAATATGTCAGCCAAAAACCAAGTGTGATCTTTGGCTGCAGTAAGAGCAGCATGGTATCCAGAGTGAGGGAAGCAATGGTTTCCCTATATTCTGCCCATTATCAGAACTTGTCTGAAGCATATTGTTTAGTTCTGGGCACCACATTTTAGGAAGAACAGTAATAAAATAGAGAAGATCCAGAGCAGGGTGTCCAGTGTGATGAAGGGCCTTGAGATCATGCCATATGGTGACTGGTTGAAAAAATTAGGAATGCTTAGCCTGGAGAAAAGAGAATTAATTGCAGCTGGATCACTTTCTTCAAGTATTCAAAAGTCTGTAATATAGAAGAGGGATCAGACTAATTCTACATGAATATATTTCCACGTTAGTCATATTGTGAAAGAAGGATCCAAATGGAAGGCAAAAATCATGAGAAAATAGTATGTTTCGATCCACATTTAGATTCCATAATTCTTTTTCTGGATGTGGATAGCATTTTCCATCATGATTTTGGAATTGTCTTAGATCATCGTATTACTGAGAAGAGTTAAGTCTATCACACTTAATTATCTCCCAATGTTGCTGTTACTATGTACAATGTTCTCCTGGTTCTGCTCACTTCATTCAACATCAGTTCATATAAGTCTTTTCAGGTTTTTCTGAAGTCCACCTGCTCACCATTTTTTTATGCAACAATAGTATTCCATTGCATTCATATACCACAATTTGGTCAGCCATGCCCCAATTGATGGGCATCTCCTCAATTTCCAATTCTTTGCCACCACAAAAAGAGCTGCTATAAATATTTTTGCACATGTGGGTCCCTTTCCCTTTTTTATACTCTCTTTGGGATACGGACCTAGTAGTAGCATTTCTGGATCAAAGGATATACACAGTTTTGTAACCCTTTGGGCATAGTTCCAAATTTGGCCACCACTTCTTGCAAAGAGGACCAGGCTGGGCTAGGTGGCATCTGAAGTCCTTTTCCTTGAGATTCTATGACTTAGTGAAATAAGAAGAATAAGCACACATATATAACATAAAACTCAATATAGAATCTAGTTGCCTAAGTCATGGATAGACAAGTTGGCTTGCTTTAAGGGGGTGAGTAAGCTGAAATGTTCTGCAGTTACTCCTTCAAACTTTTATGTTTCTCACTAACAAGCAACATTCTTGTATGCCATGGAATTTTTGACACCAGTTCAGTGTTGCTCTTAATATACCACAAAGGTCATGTCACAGTTGACTGAACATTCATAAATAACTTTTTAATGAATAAAAAAGAGCCCAGAATGCTACTCCAGGAAAGGTCAGAATCATAACTAAACTCATTCCAGTCTCCTTTTTGGAGACAGCAAGTGCTGATCCTTCACTGGCCAAGGAAGGCTCTTATGTAGCCTGAGGCATGCTTCTACTGGTAGACTTCTCACATCTCCAACACATTCCAGCTCCCACACTCCCACCCTATGCATCTGAACTTCAACTCTTGGAAAAGTATTGGAATGAATCCAAAGCATCTGAGCTTTCCTTCAGAATAGCTAACATATTCGCAATGGCCCAGCTGTATTTACTGTACATTGATGAAACTATTCCTAATGCATCCAATTTTCTAACCCAACTGTAATTCAACTCCATTATGGTCAGATTTTTCCTCTGCTGTAGTTTCCCTAAATTGAAACATTTCTTATGCTTAAAGATCTCCCTGGTGCTCAAAAGCAAAATTGGTTTCCTATAAAAACTTGGCATAGATACCATTAATTAACAGAAAACAGAATGCCTCTGTGTGCTTTCCCTCACAAAGTCTACTCATGCAACACATTTCTTTCCCAGAGGCATAGTTCATTCCTATTGACCAGAAATTAAGAATGTATTTTTAAAAATAAGTATATATCTTTTACCAGCAGGGACATTTGGAGAGGTGGAATGCTTTATTTAAAAGAGGACATTAGGTAGAAGGAGAACAAAAATGTACATCATTAGAAAAAGATAAG
The DNA here is from genome assembly GCA_028658325.1 of Potorous gilbertii. Taxonomy (NCBI): domain Eukaryota; kingdom Metazoa; phylum Chordata; class Mammalia; order Diprotodontia; family Potoroidae; genus Potorous; species Potorous gilbertii. Next base: position 155,068,738 of record CM053769.1, on the reverse strand, counting down.
CCATGTCAAATGGTTCTGCTGGATTTCAAACTATTTCAATATGGCTTCCCAATAGGCACTAAACTAGTCAATTCACCTGATCATCAAGTAATTCCTTAGATTGGACCATGATTGCTTTCATTTTGCTACATTACAACTCCCAAAAGACCCAAACCAACAATTTTATTATTTCATTATTTCAATTGTTTTCACATTTCTTTTTTTTCAGGTATGTGGCCATCTGATTGATAATCAAGATTAAAATAAAAGTTGGATATTTAAAAGAGGGAAGCTTAATAGAATGGAAAGACAAAATTCTAAACCAAACCATAATCCTGAGATTTTTTTAGCAAATCAAAACATCCTAAATGTTTCTGCTGGTCAAATTTATAATAAGTAGCCATATTCTAGCCATGGTGCCCCTTCCCTAACTACAAAGCTAGGCTAAAATTCAAGTAAATTTAGTTCAGTTCAATTAGAAAAGTATTTATTAAGTGTTTACTATACACAAAGCACTGAGCTAAATGTTGGACACTGAACAACCACAGTTTAGGGTTTGAGATCTATTGAAAATAAAGGTTATGTTAGTCAGAATTATTTATTAAGTGCTCAAGCACTGTGCACTGGGAAAAGGCAAAAAACAATCCCTGACCTTGAGGAGTTTCCAGTCCACTGGGGAAGACACACAAACAACTAAGTACAAAGATGACACACATATACAGAATATTGGAGATAATCACAGAATATAGGCACTAACACTAAGGGAGACTGGGGAAGGTTTCTTGTAGATGAGATTCCAAATGGAACTTGAAGCAATCCAAGAATGCCTGAGATGAGGAGGGAGAGCATTCCATCCTGGGGGACAACCAGATAAATGCCCAGAGTTGGGAGATGGAACATCTTGGACAAAAACATTAAAGAGCCCCAGCATCATTGGATTGCAGAGTAAGTGGATAGAGATGAAACGTCTAGCTTTCTTCAATGTCTTCTATATGTTTTATATCTTCATTTGGTACCTAGTGCAGCTGTGGTAATATTGATGTTTATGAAAGGCTTAAAACTGCTAGGCAGATATAAGAGTTACACAAAAACGTGGGAATCAGTATTCCTAGAGCACGTAGGTGTGTGCCATGCTGACTTGATTTTGCCTGTCCATATTAAACTACATTGAGCCATGGTTCCAACTGCCCTTTGCCTTCTAAAATATATCATCATTCTCCTGCCTTCAGCTTTTGCTCACTTTTCCTCAATTCATGTTGAAAGATGAGTGTGTATGGATGGTAGAGAGAAGAAAAAACTACTCAAAGTAAGCTTCAGTGATTATTTTGGGAGATAGACACAGAAACAGAGAGAGTATTTTTCTTTCTCCACTAAAAGAAGTCTATTCTGGAGAGCCTTTAGGGAGGAAAAAAAAAACTAAGGAAATATTTTGCATTTGGCATTCCTAAACTAAACAGGAAATGCTGATGTGTTTCTTAATGAACTCTTTCAAGGACTGATAACACTTCCCACTACCCCCACTCCACTCATGTGACAGGAAGTGGTGTTCATTTATAGTAGGCATGAATCTTGCTTACAGAAGAAAAAAAATTAAAGTTTTCATTTGGGGAACTCAAGCCCAGGTTATCAGATAAATCTCTGTAAAAAGCATTCATTGTAAAGGAAATAGACTAGGAAGACAGAAGAAGATCTACTAGCTAAGGGTAACATGTGAAGCCTGCACACTACAGATCAAAAGGTGCCCACCCAAGGGTATTTGTCAGGAATTGAATTCTCCTCACTGTGTAATCTGATTTGCGGTTGTAAATCTGTACAATAATCACAGCAGTGAAGCACTTAAATATATGCCCCCAAACTGGATAATTGCCCAGAAGCAAAATGTATCCAAATATCCAATATTCTGACTTTTAATAAAAGTTTGAATTAGATTTGCAGTCTGCCATGATTTAATTTTGGAGAGTTCAATGTTAAATAAAATAATAGAAAAATATTACAGAAGTCTTGTGCTATTCAGAAGCAACTGGGGCCTAACACTTTTTTTCCCCCTTTTCTTTCTTTTCTTGCAAATCTTTGCAATAACATCTGTAGACTTCCCCAGAGTTAGGGTTTATTTCAAAATATTTTTCTGAATAAAATCTATTCTAAAGAGAGAGAAGCCCACCAATCGTAGAATTCTATGTAAGGAACCTGACCTTATTTGAGCTGAGAATGTGAACTAGGTAAAAATGATGACAAAGAAATCCAAACTCATAACATCAATGAAAATTAACACAATCCTAAGGATCCTTCCCCTCCCCTACTGACCTAAAGGAAATTGGACCAAGCAAAAAAAAAAAAATAGTGCTTGGAAAAATTGGTGCTGTTGGGTCCTGTCTGACTCTTTGTGACCCCACTTGAGATTTTCTTGGCACAGATACTGGAATGGTTTGCCCTTTCCTTATACAGCTCATTTTACAGATGAGGAAACTGAGGAAAAACAGGGTTAAGTGACTTGCCCAGACACAGCTAGTAAGTGTTCATCACCAGATTTGAACTCAGGAAAATAAGTCTTCCTGACTCTATGACTTGTACTCTATCTACTGAGTCACCTAGCTGACTATTTCTCACATAGGAATGATTAAAGAATCCCCTGATCTACTTGATGAGATTATAGAGTTGAGTAAGATTTTGAAACTTGAACTGTATCTTACAGAAATGTTGATCTGACCACTGACAACTTACTGAAAGGAGCTTGGAGCATTTACTGGAACGTAATCATTCATACTTCATTGAAATGAGTCTATATCCTTAAATCTCAATGGAGATTGGATGGAACTGTTGTGAGCTGAAGCTACCCACTTTGTTCCAGGCTTATAAAAAAAAGAGGTCAGTTACACAATCACCTTTTCCAGGAAAATCATGAATGTTGAGCATTAATCAGAGAGCGAAGAATAAATTTGGGTTCTCAGAGAAAACAAACAAAGACAATGACAACAAAAGTATGTTCTGAATTAAATGTGAATCCACATGATAGTATGTAGTGGGACCTTCACAAATCCTTAACTGGAAAAACCCTTTCAGAGATCATGCCCCGATGATATTGTCCACTAACACGTGAGTAAATTGTGTTTGCGCTCCATGAATTACATTCTTATTCTCTCTCTGGTTTGTCTGGGTGGTTTAACTCAGTTACTACTAATGAGGAAAAGGTGTCTGGCTAAGTAGCTTTCCAAGGAGAAAAAATTTTACTCCCTGGTCACATACCACTACTTAACTGGCCAGCCATTTCAGAAATATGTGCCACTGTGCTGAAATTTCAGCTGCTACTAGAAAATATATTCAAAGTATTTGTCCCACTGACAGTTTGTCAATAATGTGATCTTTGAATAGTAAGGACAATACATTCTATTTTCCTTTCAGTAGAGACCATTTACAAGTGACTCTGCGTGTATCCTCAGGTGATTTATCTTGTAATATTACAAAATAAAATACAGGTCTATATTTGTGCACATACACATGGATATGTATACACAAACAGGTGTTCTATTTTATACTGTTTTTAGGGATAATATCCTTTTTTATTTTCAATTCAATTTTACAAATCTTTATTAAACACCTGGTATATATGACACTGTCCTAGGTGCTGAGGATATAAAGAGGAAAAGAACATAAATCTCTGACTTCAAGAAGCTCATATTCCATTGGGAGGTATGCAACATATATCAAGGTAAGAAATTAAATGTACATACAGAGTAATGTAAAGTTATTTCAAGAGGTAGAGAATGCTAATTAGAAGGAGTAGGAGGGAGATATTAGGAGAGGCCTGGTTGTACCACTACAAGGTGAGGAGGGAATATTTTTCCCACTCTGTGAATTGCTCTTTCTCTCTTAAGAAAGAAGGCTAATGGGAAAAAAGAGAGAAAGTAACAGTATGCCTTGTATATCTTCATAATCAGATCTACCATTCACAGGTTGATTGCTAAGCAATATATCTGAATGGCAGGCAGTTGATTGGATCCGGTCATTTTAACTGCTTGGGACAGCCTTGCCTGTTCATTGATTCAAGATGACCAGATTTGATGGACCGTTTGATGATTGATAGATTGTTCAGCAAACTGGTCATTATGACTGCTGGGTGAAAAATAAACTCATGACCAAAACTATAGATCCTGAATGAAACAATAATACTTTCATTTACTTGCAAAGTTATTGGTATCCTTTGAGCTCTTTCTCCAATAGTGGTAATAAATATAAGCTTATGTTCTCATTTGTGGTTCAGGGAGATAAATTGTGGAGAAGCAAAGCAAAGCAGTCTGGCCAGGGATCAAACCCATAACCTTGGCCTCACTAGCAGAGTATTCCGAATGACTGACATTACCAGAACCTGTCCAAACCAAGTGTCCTCCACAAGAAAGGGAGGAATCCCTAGACTGAAATTCTGGCACTTGTTGTGCCTTAGGTAGAGAGGGATGGTAAATGAAGGAGAAAGGAAAGGCTGAAGGGCAAAGGGACACAGCAAGGCAACCAACTGGAGGGAGACATCTTCACAAATTGGGTGTCACATCCCAGACCCAGGAGACCTGGCATGTACATGGCTGACAGGAGGTACCATCATGCTGTTCCACACTATTTAAACTCAATTTAATCCCTGAGTGAACAGAAAGAAATGAAATGGGCATCATTTTAGTTCACATCATTAGAAAAAAAAAGTGTGTTTTGCCTGTCTCTGTCTACAGATTTCCTCCCAATACACATTAGTGGTTATTACATAGATATTTTCTAAAATACATAGATTATTTATGATGATAGCTATTAATTTGTTAGCTGCCCCCTAAATATGGTAGGACAACTAGCACTTCATTCAGTATGATTAACTCAACATTGATATTTTTCTCTCTCTTTAAGTGCAACTCTGTCTGCCATGGAAGGCAGTGCATAGACTTGCTAGAATGAGGGCTACAGGAAGTATGGAATATTGACTCCTCTTATCCCTTCCTATTATCACTCATTTGGTTGTGTCACACAAACCATTTGCCTCTTTTGGATTCATTGTTCCCATCTATAAAATGAAAAAATCAGTGCACAAGTATATAAAAGATTGTAAGTTAGCCCTACAAAGGGTAGGATGTGAAAGTGAAGTTCACTATACATGCAAATCACTAAATTGTGTGGTTATCACATTGGTATTATATTTAAAAAAAACTTAGACTAATTTTCAATGCTTTGGTCTGTAGGTTATTCTAGAAGAAGAGTGGATCTTCTTTTGTCAGAGCATCTCAGGCAATAACCAATAGGTCAGATGCACAACTCTGGGTTCCAGGGTATTTTTAATTCCTTAAAATCAGACAAATGTTTTAGTGAGTATTCTTCTTACTGGACATTGCAATTAAAAAAAATCAATTAATGAGTATTTATTTTCTCCCCAACCCAGGTCCCTCAACAACATCACCTTCTTTAAAGTTTATGCCAACTTATTATACAGTCATCTCTGGGTTATACCATTCTCTGTTCCTATCCTTGTCACTTACATATATTGATTTCCAGAACGTTCATTCACCTTCTTCATTGACTTTTTCTCCATCATCCATTCTTCCTCTCTACCCCAACACTATTTTGTCCTTTGTGTCCCAATACTTCCATATTATCCTTCCATAATTCTGAACTTTGGGCATGTTACTCTCCTCTGGCTGTTGTCTGCTTACTTAATTAATCAACTAGCATTTATTAAGCACCTCCTACATGTCAGGCACTGTGCTAAGTGTTGTGGATACAAAGAAAGGCAGAAAAAAAAGTCTCCATTTTCAAAGAGTTCCCAGTCTAATGGGACCACATGAAAGTAACTACGTACAAACAAGATATATGCAAGATAAATTGAGAGTAGTCTCAGAGGGAAGGTACTAAAATTAAGAAGGACTGAGAAAGGCTTCTTATAGAAGGTGACATTTTAACTGAGATGTGAAGGAAGCCAGGAAGTGGAGACAGCATTTCAGGCATGAGGTACATACAGCTAGTGAAAACACTCAAGAACTGAGAAATGGAGAATGCTGTTTAAGGAACAACAAGGAAGCCAGTGCCACTAAGTCACAGAATACATAGAAGGGAGTATAAGAATATAAGTATAAGCTATCCTTCTCCATGCTCAACAAGTCATCTTATCTCTTACTTTGGAGACAAAAATCAAGGCCAATCATGATACACTGTCTCCATTCAAGTCATCATCTCCACCTCCACCCTGTCAGGAGCTTGGACTCTGACCCTGAAGCCACCTAGGGTCTGATTTGTGAGCATTTGTCTTATCTTACTTGGTCCCAGCTCCCATCTCTCTTTCTAGCCATCTCTGCCTCATGCCACCAGGTGCATATTTTTCTATCTGACATTTTCTAATTCCTCTTTATGTCATTTTCTTCCGTTAAAAGGTAGACTTCTTTAGGGCAGGAATTGTCATGCTTGCTTATATTTGTATCTTCTGAGCTTAACACAGTGCCTGATTTTCCTATCTATCTACCTATCTGTCTGTCTATTATCTGTTGTTAATCCGGCATGAGCTCTATCAACTACATTCCTCCCTTCCTCTAATCTTCTATTATGTCTTCACTCATCCTCTCCTTCTTCTCTCTGATCTTAGAAGATGAAGCAGGCCCTTTCCTTGTCAAGGCTAATCTCTTAATGTATTCCCTTGATAACATCCTCTCCAGTCTCTTCAGTGACTTTTCTAGACTGGGCCTGATTGAGACTGGACCTCTGGTAGCTTCAGGTTCAAAACAGAAATAAAATAATGCACTCACTTTGCAGGCTATTCAATAAAAACTTAACAAAAAGAGATTTCTTTAGCCATAGCTGAAGAGCAATATTCCACAAGGCTAGGCACAGAGGATACCTTGAGTTGATTCAGCTGGGTGAAACTCCTTTTCCTGAGTTATCCATTGTGATCCATCAATGGAGCATCAGAGCTGGGGCTTCTTGAAGCTGCTTTGTATCTATATGGCCAGGAAGTTATTTCAATAGTCTCAAGTCCCCTAAGCCAACCAAAATTTGAAAATAGTCTCAATATCTTTTAAGGAAAAATTAGTCTAATTTGCATGGGAAAGGGGGAGGGGGAGGTTAAGATAGTTCACCCACCACAGTGACTTTGCTTCATCATTTGTCTCTCTTAAATAGCCTTAATTTTTCATGTTCTACTGGCTTCTTCATCTTCAACCTACAAATACTCTCAGGTCACCTCTGTCCTGAAAATCCTTTCCCTTAACTTTGTTAACAGTCTCAAGCTGTGATCCTGTCTCTTCTCCCTGCCCACTAAATTTCAATCTAGCTTTTGTCCCCACTGCCCTATGGAAATCACTCTCAGTAATAATTTCCTTATCAGCAAATTCAATGACCTTTTAAATTTCAGTCTTCCTTGACTTCTTCAAAGCGATTGACATTGTTGAGTACTTCCTCCTTTTTGATAATATCTCCATCCTTGACTTTAAGACACTAGGTCAATTCAGGAAAACCAAGAATTCCCTGACACTGCATTCTCATGATTTGTTTTCTACCTATAAAAATGAACTCCTCTAACCATTCTTTTTTGTCACCTTTATTTGTTCTTTTTAGTCCCTAAATGTCCCCTAAAACTCTATCCCTAGACCTTTTCTCTCCTCTCTTTATATTGTCTTCCTAAGTGATCTGTTCTACTCCCACAATTTTAAGGATCACTTCCATGCTCATGATTCCCAGAACTGTACATCTATACCTGACCTATCCTTAGAACTCTAGTCCTCCTCCTTCAACAGCCTACATTGGATATTGTCAATGAGATGCCTGCTGGCAAATCAAAATGTCCAAAAATGACTTCACCACTCTCCATTCTCCCATATTCTTCTCCTAACTTTTCTATTTCTGTTGCCAGTACAACCATCCTTCCAGTAGCTGAAGGTCAAAACTTTAAAATTATTTTTGCTCTTCCTACTACTTTCCTTCAACCCCACATCCAATCAATTGCCAAGCACTATCAACTCCACCTCTGTTTTATATATATATTTGCCCCATTTTTCTTATTCTCCGTTATTTTCTCTCCTGCCTCTACTCTTTTCCTCTCTGTTCACCTTTCCTTTTCCTCCCTCTCCTGCCCTCCACTTTTTACCTTTACCTTTCCTCCCCTCTCTTTGGCAAAAATGAAAAAGGTGAGGAATAGTCAATATTGGTGGAGTGTAGAAAGAAAGACACACTAATACATTGTTAGTGGAGCTGCGAAATGCCACAACCATTCTGGAAAGCAATTTGGAATTATTCAAAGAAGGCAACAAAATGTCCATATCCTTTGACCCAGAGTTTTCACTGCTAAACATTATACTCCGAGGTCATTGATTTAAAAAAAAAAAAAGTTCCATGTACATGAAAATATTTATATAGCAATATCTTGGTGATAGTGTAGAACCAAAAACAAAGTATATATCCATCAATTGGGGAGTGGCTAAACAAATTGTACATGAATATAATGGATTATTACTATTCTGTAAGAAACAGTGAACATTATGAATATAGAGAAGCATGGAAAGATTCAATGAACTGATGTGAAGCAAAGTAAGCAGAATGAAGAAAATGTTATATGTAATAACTAAAACAATACTATAATGTCCCAATTAGTTCAAATAATGAATCTCTTGACATGGTCATGTATATTCTAATTTGTACTATTCAAAGTTATAATTTTGTAAAATATAATCATTGGTTCCAGCTCAATGGAAATATACAGCATGAGTTTAAATAATGAAATCACTTCAGGCAGATTCATTCCCACTAATTGAAATCTAGCTGTAAATTTAAAAATAAATCACCACAAGACCATTAAAAATTAATGTTGTAAAATTATAAAGTCTAAGACTAGCCCCTAAGAATCATTGTAAGAAGACATTTACTACCCCAACTCAATCAATAAACATTAAGAGTCAATAAAAATTTATTAAATACCTACTATGTGCCAGGCACTGTGTTAAAGGCCAGGGATACAAAGAAAGGCAAAAACACAAAAAACCCAGTTCCAATTCTCAAGAAGATCACAATCTATTACAAGAGATAACACACAAAAAGAAGCTGAACAGAGGGAGAGAGTGTATGATGAGGTCTTACAGCTGTAGTGGGAAATGATCTGAGGAGGCAAGAGTTTTAGAATAGATTTCATCTATTCATCAACAGATCAATAAGTCCAGGAAAGCAGCCAGGGGAGAAAGTCCTTTGCAGAGGTGGGAATTCACTGATGTGGGACATTGCATATTAGATTTTCTCAATATATTAATCAATTTTGCTGATTTTTTCTTCATTCCCAAAAATAAAATCCTTTGTTATAAGGTATGTTTCTTTGGGAGGGGGAGAAGGAAAGATATAGGTAAATGTCAATGATAGAAAAACAAAAGATAGGAATAAAAATTAATTTAAAATAATAATTGTATATTATTAGAAGAGCACAGGATAGGATAGAGGGCTGACCTCAAAGCCAGAAGACCTGAATTCAAGTACTGCCACTAACACATATAGTCTGTGTGGCCTTGGGTAAATCATTTAGCTTCTTGATGTTCAATGTTTGCTGTGGCTCATCCTTCATTCCTAAAGAGTGCCAATGACATCACCAGGGTGCTCAGGTCTAGCCAATTCTGTAACATTGTAAGTTTCTGAGGTGACAAACCCACATTGGTAAAGAAGTTCCCTCATCTAGGAGTACCCTGAACCAATGAAATCATATATCTCATTCTTATTCCTGTGGCTAGTGCACTTTTTTATACTGCAACATATGCAAAATATTATTTAATGTTTTGTGATGATTTGGAAGACCTTTAAAGATCACTCCAGTACAGTCCTTAATCACCTTTTATTTGAATTACTGCAATATCCTCCTGATTGTACTCTTAGCTTCCAATTTACTCTCTGGTCCATCTTCTAAATAGATGCCCAAATCATCTTCCTCAACCACACCATCAGGGGCTGTCTGTTTCTCCCAAGATAAAATATTAACTCTTTCTATTACCTTTTAAAGCCTCCAGTCTGCTTTTTCATTTCTTTTTTCTGATGTTGAATTGAGATATCTTTTTCTTATTTTGGTAATTTAAGCATATAATGGTTTCTTTGTTTTGTCAATGTTCAGCCATTTCCTTTGAAATATGTTACTATCCTATATTTCACACCCTCTCCAATATTTAAAGATCTTTGAAGGGAAAGACTGTTTTTCTTTGGCTCCCCAGAGCTTAGCATAGTGCCTTGTACATAGTAGGTACATAATTAATGCTTATTCAATTAGTCTCTATTGTTGGATACCAACACCTCCTTATTTAACACAGTATTTTCTATTGTTAATGTATGAAGATGTAGGAAATTTGACTAAATTTCTACTGATTCCAGAGCATACTTAGGATAATGTTAAGTTTTAGGGTTGTTGAGTATTGTGTTTCTGGTTTTGTTTTTGTTTCTTGCTAAATTTTTGGAACTGACTTATTTCTCCTCAACATATCCTTTTTTAAAAGCTGAAAGTAGATTGCATAAAATAACTCTCTGGCATTCCAAAGAGTTGTGTCAGAGTTAGTCAAGGTCTTACTATATAATGGACATTACATAAAAATCATGATAGGCAATGTGATACGCTGGCTTGAGGGCCAGATGACGTCAGGAAGACCATGGTTTCAGTCCTGCCTCTTGCCCATACATACTAACTGTGTAAACATAGGCAAGTCACTTAATCTCTCACAGATTCAGACAACTTGTTAGGGCTATAAATTGCAATCTAGTATGTACCAGAGAAGAATGTTTCTACATCAGGAGTTCCCTTCACTGGAAAAATCACAGGTCCAGAAAAAAAAAGATAGACACATTTCCTTTTCCAGAAACTGAGCTAGATGTTCCCTTCCTGCTATAAAATCCTTCTATGGGCTTCTGGGGATCTATGGACATGGTCAGCTGGGAATTCTAGTAGATTCCTTTAAAGGCATTTCCAGTGTGAGACATGACAGACCTGGGATGGACTGGCATCACTAATGCAAGGGCTCCTTCATTTCCTCATCCTTGCCATATGAAAGGATTAGGCTTGTTTCAGAGCCATTTCTCTGGATAAATAAACATCAGTGTTGCTGCCATAGACCATTTAGGAAATCTATGTGTTACTTTCTTGTAATACTTTTGCAAAGGGTTACTGCTCTGAGAAGGGTCATTTCTCAAACTGTATCAGGCCCAAGGGGGCAATCAAAGACTTTGTGAGGCAGGGATAATCTTTCTGCATCCTCTTTTTTCTTCTGGCTCATTACCCACCCCTTTCTCCTTATCTCCCCTCCTTTCTTCTCCTTCTGTCTCCTTGCCTCATCTCTTTTCCCCTCTCCTTCTATTATCTCTCCTCAGCCCTCTTCAGTTTTTTCTTCTCCCATACCTTTCTCTTTCTCCCTCTCACCTTCTTTCTTCTGTCTCTATTTTCTCTTCTTTCCTTTCTTTTTCTCTCTCCTCTTCTTTCCTCTCTCCCTCATCTCTCCCTCCACCTCTCCCTCTATTATCTCTCCTCTTCCCTTTTTCCTTTTTCCTTTCATATCTTTCTTCTCTTTCTCTCCTCTCATTTCCTATCCTCTTTTCTCATTTTCTCTCCTCTCTCTCTCTCTGCCTTTTCCTCTCTTTCCCCTTCGTTCTCTCCCTCCTCATGTAGTGATCGATGTACAAACTATAACTGTTTTTACCTCTGAAAGATCTCTTTTGATTTTAGTTTTTTACTACCTTCTCTCCAATTATAGTTAGAGTACTTCATACATGTTGCCACAGATCATGTTTAGGAACTTCCCAGGAAGACAAGTCATCAGTAAGAGAAGGGCAGTTTTGCCAACAGTCAAAGATTAAGGGGAGGAATCTCTATGATTGGCCAGATACCCCATTGTGAATCATATAATCAGCATACTGTGAAAACCTTTGTGGACAGGAAGCACCCTAAACCTTCCCTAAATCCCCATTATACTGTCCCCAAAAGTTTCATTTTTCTATTGTTTGCCATTACTCTTCTCATTCCTACCATTAATATCAATTAGATTCTTATTTTATTGTATCCCAATTATCAAAGCAGAGAATCATAAACCACAGAGTTCAAAGGAGTATTGGTGGTCATTCAGTCATCTCCCTCTCTGAAATCATTTCTCCTGTCCCTCCAATCTCTTTTTAGTTTCAAAGTTTTCAATATCTTCAGGAAATCTGTAATCAACCATATTTCCACTGCATGAAACTGCATATTATTCTGAGAAAAACAATTAAAACAGATAGCTACAATGTATTTTAAAGTTTGCAAAGTACCACATATACATATGTATAGATAACATATCACATGTATGTATATATATGTATATATATTTCATTTTTTTCTTATGATGACCTTGTGAGGTAAATACTACAGGTAACCAGAGCCTCAGAAAGGACAATTGAATTGTCCACCGTCACCTAACTAGTGTCAGAGGCACAAGATCTGGCACAGAGGCCAGATCATTCCCAACAAGTCCCATGGCCTGCATTTTTATATATCTGTATCGTAAGATCATATGTCTCTTCACCCTTCCCACGCTAGAAGCTTTCATGGCTACCAGGTTCCAGAAACCTTCTCCTTTTGGAAGATGCCTTCACTCATATAACCTCTTCCTCTGATCATTTCCTCATGGAACTTCCATTTTATAGAAGATCCCCCATACTCCCCCATTTTATATTTACTCTTTCATTCTTATCTGGTCCTGGCTACAAATTGGATTTCTTTCTCTACCCTACTCTCACAAGGCTTTCTAGATGGCAGAGATGTCTTTCTTTTTGGTTCTATTTGTATGCCAGAGGCTTAACACAGTTCCTAGTGTATAATAAGCACTTCATAAATGCTCATTGACTTGAGATGGGTAGAAACTTATTTACATTTCCTTTCCAAGCTGTGAATAAGCCACTCCCAGTTTTTAGTCCTTTACAATCTTGGAATAGGCCTGCTCCAAGGATGTGAGCCAGTGATGTGCTAAAACCAAGCTGTATACTGTTCAGTTTTCATTGTGGGTATTTATACTTTGGAAATCAGTACAAATAAAGGCTTGATTTGTTGTCTTGATTATCTATGTCTAGATTTTAAAAAGCTATAAGGAAAATGTTAATAATTCAGAATAAACTTTAAAGTGTGTCTGTGGGTATATTTTTCCACTAGAAAACTAGTTGTTAAACATTTACCACCAGACCCCTAGTGTGAGCAACTAACAGCTTCTCACTCTTTGTAGGATACAAAAGCATCCACTCAAAATTTTAAAGTGGCATACCCTTCTACAAAATGCAGTTAGAATCTTCTAATTCTGAATAGAACAATCTTAATACTTCATAGGCTGTTTACCTTACCTTTGTGAGTTCACTAAGTGAGCTACGGACTCAACTGATCAGGCGGCCCCTGTTAATTCCTGTCCCTACTACATCATCAGTATTCAAAAGAAGATCCAATGAGGTAACAGGCAATACTACATTTTGAAAAACTGAAAACCCTATGTAAATGCTAGCTACTATTGCTGCTGCTGTTGTGATTTATTCTTGTGTAAGTTGAGAAACAGTCATTCTTCAAGAAGGGGTGACTTTGCAGAGGTAGCAATATTATGCCTATAACATAAACTGTTACTATTAACTCACTCTTCAACGTTAGTCTTCTTCCTGTCACTTGATTCCTTAGCAGGAGAGTTAATGGAAAATTAGAGTTTCTCCTCTATTACTGTCCTAAAGATGAGATATTCTTCCTCCTTAGCAATTAAAAGCAAGTGACTGGAGGCAATAACTAACTGGAGGCACACAATTTGATTCCATCGCACCCAGATATATGGGAGGCAGTGGAGGAAGCCCTATTATAACTTCTCTTCTGGAATCTGGGTCAGCACTATTAACTTTAGTCTCTTTCCCTCTCATAACCAAATGTGCTGCCACACAAAGACGACCACTCCATTTGGGTCATCTTCCAATGGTAGGAAGGCTTTGCACTGACCCATTCACATGTCTCTCCAATTCCCTTTATGACTGACCAATTACATAAATGTGTAAGAAAAAGCTAGCTGGGATTAGGAGTGCCAGTTATGTCCCGGGATGAGAATAACTTCAATTGAGACCTAAGGAAATAGCAAGCTCATGATGTCTCAGATCTTATTAAGACAGTGCTCTAAGCAAATCTACTGACTCCCATTATTTTCTTGCCTAAAGTTATGCAAATAGTTTAATCTTTAGCATCTCCAACCACCTTGAATCCACCAATGAGGGATCTGTACTCCAAAAGGAACAAGAGGATAGGCTCCCTAGAATGAAGACCAAGGATGACTCAAAAGTTGGTCCTGGCTTCCTTTAAGTCCTACTTCTTGACCATAACCATTTCTACCTCCACTCCTCATCCCCCAGCAGAGCATCATATCAATCCTATACAAAGGTAGCTGATATCTCCATGAAAAGAGCACTGGATGGGGGAGCAGAAAGTTAAGAACTCAATCTTGCTTTAGATCAGAGATTCCCAGACTTATCTGGCCTACCACCCCCTTTAAAAAATATTACTCAGTGCCCCTCTAAAAGCCTGCTTCCTGTAACCTTTTAACTTTTTTTAAAAATTTGAATCGTTTCAAAAACATACACATTTTTTAAAATGATGCATCTTAAATTTAATAATTCATTGCAAATTTGTGGGGGGTTTTCTACATTGAAATTTTGATGATGTAATATTGTGTAATGTAAACGTATAGTATCATATGGTAAAGAAGTCATTGCACACTCATTCCTGCCAATGCATACTCAACTTTCCAACATTGTACAGCTGCTTGCCTACCAACACTTGCTTGTTAAGACCTATCAGTGGACTTGACCACTAATTGATTATAACTTGCATTTTTGTGTTTATTTGGAAAATAATGTAATCACTATAACTGTAACTCATACAACAGATGTAATACAAACATGTATTAACAGTTTTTCAAAATTGTCTTATCTTTTTTCCTTATGCTTCCACCACTTCCTTATTTTTATTCAATGCCTCCCAATTGCATTTAGAGCTACTAATACCCTCCTGGATCATTCCAGCATCCCCAGGGGTGGTACCACCCACTTTAGGAAACTATGCTTTAGATACTTACTAGCTATGTGATCGATTATACATTTTTCCTTATCATAAAAAGGAGTTGACAATAGTACTTACCTCTCAATAGTGCTAAGAAAATTGAATGAAATTATACTTTTAAAGAGCTTTGTAAACTTTAAAAGTACTTATATATGCTAGCTATCATTAAATCTGGGTAAATAACAACTCCTCAATGCACCAGTGTCCTCTTTTGTAAAATTAGAGAGTTGAATTAGATGGTCTCTAAAGTTCCTTCCAACTCCAAATAGATAATCTCATGGTCCCTTCCAGCTCCAGACAGATAATCCTATGAAATGTGGTATTCATTATCCTATGTATTTGCTAGCATTTAGCTTTGCCTAAATGTTTTTCTGTTATAGGAGAGGGTTTGATTTAATATGGGGTGGTGGGCAGGTTATATTGAAAAGTAACCATGATGTAAAACCAAAAAGAATCAATAAAACAAAACAATTTCCCACCTCCCCACACACACACACACAAAAATGGACATAGCTAGTGACAAATCCAGTGCAATGGGTTGAAAATCATTCAGCTCAAAGAATTAAGCTTCTTGTCAGTCACCAGAAAAAATCACTTCAGTTGAGATACTCATATTTCTAGACATTAAAAAACCCATCCAAGAAATATCCAGTGCTTCTTTTCATCTTTTCCCAGCTGAATCAAGTCATTCTAGCCCTGAATGGCTTTTTAATATCTTTGACACACTCTTTCTCTAGAGTCTGCCAATACCATAATGTACTATTTGGCTGGCCATTTTTCTAACTTCTTTTCTCAACTCTGCAAGCCAGAACTTCTTCTGTCTTTGGCAGAGGTTGTAGATGTCCATTCCTTCTGACTTTGCCGACTGATTTGTTTTCTCCAAAATCTACAATCTTTGGATCCTTTTTTTTCCACTTCTAAAGTTTCATTGCTGGTTATTAGCTATGGTCTCCTTTGATCATTGTCAAAGTCTGCTCCTTGTTGTAGAAAGTCTAGCTTGGATCTCAAAGCCCTGTGGTCCCTTGAGAAATATTTGATAGTTGATCAGAGTGAGCCATATGAGAATTTAGCTTACAACTTTAAAATATGAATCCGTGTGCTCCCAAGTGATAACTACAACTTTACCTGAAGGCATTTCAGAAAACTAATGCTCTAGTGGGCAGATCATTGTATTCAAGAAAAATTGAAAGTCACAGAACTCCACAGATCCTCGCACCAAGGACTTCTAGAACTTTTACTCAGGGTACAGCTGCAGTTTAATTAAAAGGAGATTTAACCAGCAGGCATTTATAAAACACCTAGGATGTGCCTAGCACTGTGCTAGGCATTGGCAGAAATACAGAGTAGGAAATCCCTACTTTCTCTTTGCTTAAAACGTTGTTGAAGAGAAAAAACTAACACCTCATTCCCAGGTGCTTCATGACCTTATGAAAATATAGCTATAAGTTTGATCAACTTATAATGCCAGCCTCCCTGCTCTGCCTTCCTAGGCAGAAAAGATCATAGAACTACAAGATATCTTCAGAAGTCATCTAAAATAAAAGTTTTTTTGTTTTATAAATGAAGAAACTGAGGCCACAGAGAGGTTAAATGACTTCCTCAAGGCCACACAGCTCGTAGTTACCTGAGCCCAAGTCTTCTTGACACCAAGTCCAGTCCCCTATCCAGTATATCAAGCTGACTTTCATAACTATTGAAAGAAGCCAGATATGTTCTCTAGATCCAAGACTGGTTATTACAGTTAATTAGAATTCACCTGCTTTTCAGTATTCTTCCATTTAAATTAGCATAGTTATGGTGTATATTGATATCTCAGTTTTGTTTACTTCATTCGGTATCAGTGCATACAGGCCTTCCCCTATTTCTCTAAATTTCTTAAATGTGTCATTTTTAAAAGTAAAATAGCATTCTATCCCATTAATATCCCACTTTGTTTAGTCATTCTACCATCAATATGACCTAACCCATTTCTGCCTAAATCCCTTGGTTTTCACTTGGCAAAGGATTGATTTGGTACTCTGCTAAAGGAATGGGGATGGAGGATTCTTGTCATGGTCAAGAGCCATTACCAGGAAAGACCAGTTTGAGTCACCCTTATCCTGAGCTGGCTTCTTGTTCCTCTTGAAGTATGGGCCCCTAACTGGTGGATCTAGGTAGCTGTAGATGGTAAAGATTAAACTACCTTCAGATCTAACTTTAGACAAGGAAATAGTGAGAGTTACTGAGTTTACTAGAGCACTGTGTTAATAGCATCAGAATCATGAGGAAGCAAGTCTCAGAACCTGACTTAAATTCTGGCACTCTGCCTTCAAATCTAGGGCCTTATATACTTCACCACAATCTTCTTTGCATTTATACTGAAAATATTTACTGGTCTATTCTTCCTATGGCAATTTACTTTCCTGATATCTCATTGCATCTCAATTGTCTTTTAAAGGCAGCGTGTAATGGTAAAGATCTAAGACAAGGGAGCATTCTCCATCAAAGCAGTGACTTTTTGGAAGAAATGTAGCAACCCCATTTTAAGTTTTGTCAATATATGTCCAAACAGAACCGTCATGGTGTATTGATAGAAAATGCAACCTCATTTTTGTCCTCTAGGTAAAGAGGGAAGACAACAGACAACTGTTACTGACCTTCAAAGCTAGAGTATTTAATCTTTCCAATTGCTTGGTTCTAAGATGGCAAAGGGGACAGAGACTTTTGCCAGTGGTAACAACGTGAGCTTGACACATGCTCAGGTACAAAAATGAAGGATAGATGCTTGTCCCAGAATGACCAAGAATTGATGAAAACATCTGAGACATACGACATGATCAGCATACTCACAAACCTACTAATACTTATCTGACTCAGTCCCATGAGAGATTGTATAGTTGCATAGTTTCCTTTCCTAAAGTATGGAATAGCATGGGGAGTAAGGACATATGTTTTAATCTTGGGGAAGTAAGAGGAAATCAGATTCCACTTTGAGTCTGGAGGAATAGAGAGTTATGAGAGTTACAGATTCTAGCCTTGGAAGGCAAAGAAGATGGTTATAGGGATAAAGTAAAAACGATGGATTTCTACGTCTTATTTTATATGTTTCTTGATTCTTTTTAATATTGATAAGTTTTCTTCTTAATGTAATTGAACAATTTTGATTTTGATCAATATTGAGCTCTAAGTGATTTGCTGGCAATTAAAGTCAAAAGTGATCTTCTCATGAAATGGGAGTTGAGCCAATACAAAATATATTAAATTCAGGTCTAAAGTAGACTTGGGAATTATAAGAAAGGTATATTTCACATAAATTCCTAAAGAATCTGTTTTATTTATGGGGGATTCATTTGGGATTAATTTTATTTTGTATATTTTTTCTTTTTTCTCTCAGCTGCAATGGACAGTTAAGTTTTTATTGTTTGAAATTGAAATCCTTCCTAAACAGAACAGCTATTGTTTCACTATATCTCTTATTTTATGGTGTATGAAGCAGCAATTTAGTATATATAGAGTCATCCATGTCTTATATGTTACTATAATGTGGTTATTGTCAGTTAGTAAGTGGCATTATAGTCATGTGATCTTTGAAAAGATGGTGGGCACAAGTCACCAAGAGCTCCATCAAAGATGGTTAATTTGGAGATTATCTATGAAATGTTGTGATGAAGATACTGAAAAGTTTTTACATAGTGTGAATAGTTAGAGGAAATGTCAGGGACTAGTTAGGGAGCTCAAGAAAGATAATGGAATAAAGACTACATATTTTGTTGATGGCTTCATTTTATGGTAGGTACACAAAGGACAAAGGGACAACTAGGTGGTACATTGGATCGAGCACTAGGACTAGAGTCAGAAAAATCTGAGTTTAAATCCAACCTTAAATACTTACAAGTTGTGTAAGACCTTAAGTAAGTCACTTAACTCCCATTAAAACTGCCTCAGTTTTTCATCTGCAAAACAAGGACATACTACAGAAGGGAAATGGCAAACTATTCCTTTATCTTTTCCAAGAAAACCCCATGGACATTATCTAAAGTTTTCTTTGCCAAGAAAACCCCATGGACATCCACGGGATCATGTAGAGTTTGACACAATTGAACCACTAAACAACAAAAAATGATATATCTATAAATTAGAACAAAACTGATTACTGAAGTTGAGAAACTGGTAAAAGAAAATATCTGAAGCAATCTTGGAGAGAGTAGGTTCAACTGAAGATATATTATTAGCTGGAGATCAAGAGCAGATGGCATTTTGTTTTGAATTTTTTTGTTATGAAATCAACAATCATCAGTAAACATTAAGGATTTTGATATTAAAAAATCAAACAAAACCAAAGAGATTTTTTAAGGAATAAGGATAACAAAACTGACTGAGAAGGAAAAAAAAATTCAAGATTCCCAAAGAAAATCAGAAGGGAAAAAAAGAAGGAATGAAGAAGGTTGAGCAGTATTAGATATCAAAGTACAAATGCAGCAGTAGTGTCTAAAAGAATAATGGAAAGAAAACGGGTGTGGAGAGAACTAAAAGCTGCCATGATCAATATGCTTTGTGAGCCATAGCCCATCCTGCTAGGGTAGGTTGGATGGTGAACTCTTTTGTAGGAGTGATACAGAGCAGCTGAATATTACTTTTTCCAATCCAGCCAAGTCAGAGCAATCAGTGAACCAAGAGGATGAAGTGCGTGGAGTGGCAGAAGGGGCCCCATGACCATCTGAGGCATTCCAAGTGATCAGTGTACCCTCCAAACCTGCTACCAACTACTGAGAATGATTGCTCAGTTTCCTCTCCCACAGAGAGGAATGTCACATGAGGAGAGAACTTCAGCAGGGAGAGAGTGGGGAAAAACACTGGCCTCTCAAGCCTCAGGGGGTAGAAGATAAAAGAGGCAGTTTTTGGATTGAAATGAAAGTGACGGCCATGTGCTATATTATTTGTAGCTTGATGCTTCATGTTCCCAAGATTTTTCTAATATAATTAAAGGGTTTTCTTTTGATTGCAATAGAATGTTGCTATGGGAGAAATGCCTCCTCTCTGAGTTCATAGGGTAGGTAAGTGCTGCCGAAAATATATTTATCACAATACAGAAATTATGTAGATAAAAACCTAGGTTTTATTATAGTCCTCAAGCATAGGTTTAGGCCTCAGAGAAACCTAAACGATCATTAGGATTCTGATAAAGCTTCTTACAAGAAAAGTTCCATCAGAGTGGCAGAAACATAAATAATGCTTTTACATATTGAAATTTTGTATGTTTTTCTTAGGCCATAAAAATGAAAGAGAAGATAGATCCCTAATTTCATGCTTCTTTAATGTCATAAAAGTTGCACAATTTGGTTAAACAGAGTCATAATTTTATACATCCCCTAAGGAAACAGACTTTATCAGGGTAATCTAAGTCAGGTGATAGATAAAACTATATTTAGAGGATTCACAACAGACTGATGGAGGAGGAAGATTATATGTCACCAAGGAGTCAGAAACAGTTAAGATTCTTCCTCTGGCTTCTTATCTAAGGAATGTTCAAAGCTCTAAAGTAAATTCCTATATTCTATGGGACAGGTTTTGATCAGGTGAGGCTAATATTAATCAAAAGTTGCAGGAGTAATAAAAAAATGAAAAATTCTCATAAAAATCTCTAAGTTATTTATTAACAGTTGAGTCTCAGAAGAAGGAGTTTCCTGGAGAATGGAGTCTGAATCAGTATAGAGTCACTTGAATCCAGCTCCCAAGTAGATTCAGGAATAATGTTTTTAAAAAGGAGATTCTTTATAAGTTTCTCCATAAGAAGAACTTGGTAGGAGCATATTTACCCAAAGGAGCCAACATATGTTTTGATCCTATGGCTTTGTCCTTCCTTTTCAAAGAGGACCAGCCACATCACGGGGATTGAAATGAGACAGAGTGGCATGCAACTGTCAGCCTTATTGTCTCTTTCAGAGTCATCCAAATCCAGTAGCAAGACAAAATTCAGGACTGTTGGTGATGACCTGGGATGCAGTGGATGACCTTGGAACCTTTGATGTCTAACCAAGCTCTAAGCACTCCACAGCACCTGCTTCAGCCGCCTTCATGGCCGCTGGAACAAATTGTTCTCATCCACTCACTTTTCCTGAAGAAGTTTTCACATGTTTGGGACGACATGACCCTAATTCATCTATGGATTTGAGGCCTAATGGTTACCCTCAACCTGGTTTAGCCCTTCTGTTAAGATGGTTTTACTGGAATGTAGCCTACAGCTTCTTGGAGTCACAGGTGAGAATTGAGTGCCAGCTGGACGGCAACAAGGAACCCTAAAAAAGTCTTGGCAAGTCCTCACATCAGAGGTGCTAGCCCTCCTAAACACCCCATACACCCCCTGCTTTCAAGAACTCCATGTGAAATTTATTGGGAAGAGCAAGGGACAATATCAGAATAATACCTACTGCCAATTGTTGAATCCTAGACCTTTCACAACTAGCAGTATAGAGAAATCTGGCCAACAGAAGAAATCAAAGAAGACTTAGTTAATACCTGTCAATTTTTCATTCTTTCTCTCTCAACCATACTAGCCACTAGGTGTTAGCCAACGATTGTCTCAATTTCAGTCAGAGGTAGGTAGGTGGAGCAGAGTGGAATGGCTTAACCTGCCTGGTCTGGGGTCACAGAGACCTAAATTTAGATCCAGCCTTAAACACTGATTAGTTGTGTGGCCCTAGGCAAGTCTTAATCTCTTTAGCCTCAGTTTCCACATCCATAGAATAGTGCTAATAACACCAAACCCCCAGGGTTGCTGTGAGGATAAATTGAAATCATATTTATAAGATGCTTTGAAACTTTCTAGCAGTACAGGGTATCCTGGAGGTTTTAGAGCAGTACACTAGGAATTTAAAACTTCACGGGGAGTTTGGGACCACCCTGTCTAAAAGCTGACTGCTATGGTATCAGTCCAAGACTCTTTTTACTCCATCACAACAATAGCAGTTACCCGAGGAGTATGTGGTGGGGATCCTGGTTATTAATTCAATTGGGATGAACCCAAAGGACGCATTTACAGAAATTAAAATCCAAAGAAGAAAGGCATTTTTTCTATGAACTTCAGATCAATGGAAACCTTGGATTTATTTGGAGAATGAGTTAAAGACAGGGGAGCAGAATTGCTGGAAGAAAAAAGAAGAAAAACAACAAAACTGATTAAACTTAACAGATCCCACTGTAGCTAAAGGCTACTCATTCTCTTCTGGAAGAAAGTGGCAGATAGGTGGGCGTTGTGGCTTGGTTAAAGAGGTACGGTAATGAATGATTCCGGCAGAAACACGAGACGGGGTCAGGATTTGGATCAGGAAATAAACTACATGGAATTTTGTGGATTTAGTTTAGTGGACAGAGAGCACCCCACGTGGAGACATGGAGTCCTAAGTTCAAATCCAGCCTCAGACACTTACTAACTGTGTGACCTTGGGCAAGTCACTTAACCTCAGTTTGACCCAGCTCTAAAAGAAGGGTGATAACAACACCTACCACACAGGATTGTTGGGAGAATCAAATGAGATCACATTTGCAAAGCCCTGGGCACAGTGTCTGACACATAGTAAGTGCTTTGTTATTATAATATGGAAAGAAATATATCTGAGACAAGAGAAGAATGGAGTTAATAACCCTCCAGCTACTTTTCACTTCAAGAATGCTAATAGATGTGGCATGGCCAGATTTCAGAAAAACTTTGGACTAAAATCTTCCATGATATTCTTATGGACAAGATGAGGAGATATGAGCTGAGTAGTGGATCAAAAATGGGTTCAGTGCCAAATCCAAGAAGCATGGATTAATGGATTTATGTCAACATGGTGAGAGGTCTCTGTTGGCATGCCCCAGAGATCCTTCCTTGGATCCATGGTGCTGAACATCTTTGTGACTTGCATGAATACATAGAGTTCATGTTGATCAAATTTGCAGATGTCACAAATCTGGGTGGTATAACAGATGGATACGGAACTAGGATCCAAAAAAAATCTCAACAAGCTGGAAAAATGGATGGAATTTAATAAGAATAAATATAGTCCCACACTTGGGTTTAAAAGAATAGTTCAGGTATAGGGAGTTATGGCAAAACTTTTTCCTTTGAAAAATATGTGGAGGTTCTACTTGACTATAATCTCCATATAAATCAATAGCTTGACATGGCAATGAGGTGTAGGAGATAAAAAAACTGACCTTGGAGCCAAGAAGACCTGGATTCAAGAACTTTCTCTAATACATAGCTTACTGTGTGACCTTGGGCAAGTCACCTGACCTCTCAGTTCACAGGTAATTCACTAAGAGATAAGGTGTCCACTTGTATTAACAGAGACACTTTCCTTACTTATGAGCTCTTTGTAACAAATAAATATCATAGGTTCATTTCCTATCCCTTATCCCTAATCTTGTATGGCAAGTTTAAAAAAATTTAATGCAATGCCATTAATAGAAGTGTGGTGTATACAGTAAAGAATGTCATAACCTTGCTATCTATGTACTGAGTCAGAAAATATCTGGAGGATTATGTTCAGTTCTGAGTCCCTTACATTTTGAAGTACATGGACAACCTGAAGCTGATCCAATGAAGAGTCACAAAGTTGGTAAGGGAAATATGATGACTGGTTGAAGGCTCTGAGGATGCTCAACCTAGAGAAAACTCAGAATGGACCCAATAGCTGTCACAGAAAAGGAGTTTAGATTTGCTCTCTATGGACTCTAAAGGGAGCAATGGATGGATATGGTGACAGTGGAATGGACATTGCAGAGAAACAATTTTTAGATTAATATAAGGGACCATTTTGTGAGCTGTCTAAATGATGATGAACTACCTCATGACATAATGAATATCTAGATAATAGATAATTAACGCTCACTGGAGGTCTTCTCTGTGAGGTTAGATAAATTCTTTTGATAGAAGGGATTCTGATTCATTTCAAGGTCAAGCTAAAATACTTTTAGACTCCTTCCAGCTCTTTAATTCAACCAGGACTAGTAAACTGACATAGCTGGTTGACTTAGAAGGGACAATAGTGAAAGGAATAATGAAACAAGGGAAGTGATTTTTTAAAAAAGTAATTAGATTATTATAGGGAAGCCATTTAGAGCAGTTAAAGAAACAAAGGTCATGAATGAAGTGTTCAGGGAGAAATTAGGAGGAGATAGACTATAGGGTGTCCTGAAAGAATTAAAGTAGTTTTAAGCTTACTTAACCTTATTAAAGCTTAAAACTACTCTAAGATTTTTGGGGATATCCTATATAATTGCTCATATTTACATATTATTTTAAAGTCTTCAAGGTGTTTTCCTCACAACAGTTCTATAAACAGTAGTCCAAGTATTATTAGTAATATTATAGATAAAGAAACTATGAGTCAGAGAGGTAAGTGACTTGGCCAAGGTCACATTGCTAATAAGCAGAAAAAAATGGAATTCAAACTCAAGTCTCTTGATGCTATTTCTCCTCCAATATGCTGATTCTTGGGTGCTGGTAAGGCATGAAGGGAAAAAAAGAAAATAGAAAATGTTACTACGGATGAACAAAGGGCACAGTAGCTTTGCTGCAGAAGAAGGAACTTTGAAGTCAAGAAAGCAGGTAAGAGCAGAGAGGGAACGTCAAAAGGAGTAGTGAAAGGAAAAACCAAAGATAGTGTGTATAATGAGCCTATTATAAATGGCACATGAGGTCCAGAAGCAGCAGAAAGATAGGAGAGAGAAAATTACACAGACCCTGAGACATATTTCTCAGAATGAAAGAGGAATCAAAGGAGAAGAAGGAAAAAAGGCAGCTCAAAGACAAGTCTGAAAGACTAATTAAAATCACACAAACATGGATGCAGTACAATGGAAAGTAGGAATGTGGGATTCATAGGCTAGAGATGTTACCAAAAGGGGGTTGAGAGAAGAGATTGTAAATGCAATTTTGTTTCACAACAAAGCAGAAGACAAAAGGAAATTTGTTGCACGTAGATGGACTAGGCTCTTAGGGAAAGATTCTTGGGTATGTACATTTTAGTTCCAAAGAATGTGAATATTTGAAAGGCATGCATAATTGGTTTGGAAGATGCATGATCACCTACATGAATGGAGGATACATACATATGTATGCCCCTCCCCTCAAATAGATGGGAGCCTATAGGATTTATAAGCAAGAAATAACAGAAGTTGTAACGTGTTTTTCTGTTGTTGAATCAATTTCAATTGTGTTTGACTCTACATGACTCCGTTTGGGGTTTTCTTGGCAAAGATACTGGAATGATTTGTTATTTCCTTTTCTGGCTCATCTTATAGATGAAGAACTGAGGCCAACAGGATTAAATGACTTTCGTAAGGTGATACAGCTAGTAATTATCTGAGGTCAGATTTGAACTCATGAAAATGAGTCTTCCTGACTCCAGACCCAGTGCTTTAGGCACTGTGCTACCTAGCTGCCTTATAGCATGTTACTTGAAAGCAGTTACCTTTTCTAACAATGTGATGGTAACAAGCCAAAAATAATGTCTCAAGAGCTAGGAAATATGGTAGACATACTATAGACATGGAGTAAATTCCTCTTAAGTTGGGAGAAAATTACAAATATAGTGAGAAAAATGATCAAGAGGAAGTTAAGTCCATTCTACTTTTAGGATTCCAGGAAGTGGCAGGACATAGTAAAAAATATGTTAGGAAAGCTCTCCACAGAAGGAGAATCAAAAGCCATAGGAAGGGTAGTTATTTGTACAAAGGCAAGGTGATCCAAGAAGAGAAAGATCAAACAAACATAGACACTGCCTATAGACATCTTAGGATATATGAGAGCAATGAATGTATTACTAAGATTAAAGGTAAGAATAAACAGCTTAAAATTGCACCCCACAAGAAACCAGGAATAATGGATGAATTCTTTGTGAAACTATATAAAGAACAAGTAAAACAATGGAAAGAAATACCAAGATTTGGATTAAATGATGATAGAGCACAAACAAAACAGTAGAGGAATGTGATTTCAAAGCAATTAAGTACCAACTGTGTGCCAAGCACTGTTCTAGGGGCTGAACATATAAAGACAAAAAATAGTCTCTGGAATCAAGGAACTTTATTTCTACTATGGGTGATCTAGCACATATTTAAATAAGGTGAAAAACCCACATATGGTCATTCAAAAAATTTCAAGAGGGAGAAGGTACTAATAAGATGAGGAATCAGGAGAAACCTGCGGTATGGAGCTGTACTTTGAAGGTAATCCATAAAATCAAAATCTAGAAGGAATTCATTTAAGACGTGCGAAATTAGAGGTAAGAAATGGAATATCATGTAGGAGGAACAGGTAGAAGGCCAATTGAACTGGAACAGAGATTATATGAAGGAATAATTTGCAATAGATAGAGCACTGAACTTGGAATCAGGAAGACTTGAGTTCAAATTCTGCCTCAGGTATTTAGTAATTGAGTGACCCTGAGCAAGTCTATGCTATAGTCTCCTCATCTGTAAAATGAGAGTGTTGAACTCAATGGTTTGTGAGGACCCTTCCAGCTCTGAATTTATGATACTAATATTTATGATCTATGAAATCATACTGTAAAGGTAAATGAGAGGAAGATTATGGAAGACTTTAAAAGCCAGGCTTGAGATTTTATATTTTATTCTGGAAGCAATAGAAAGATATTGAAGAGTTTTGGGTAAAGGGTATCATGGTCATATCTGTGTTTTTAAAATATGATTTGGTACCTATGTGGTAGAAAATTGAATAGGAGACTGGGGGCATAAAAAGACTAATTAGGAGATTATTTTTAAATTAATTTAAAGAATTATTAATTAATAATTTTAATTAAATTTAATTACATAAGAAGTAATGAAGTCCTGAACTATGGTTGAAGCTTTGTGAGTAGAAAGAAGGAGGCAAATGAGAGAAAAAATGATGGAGGTGTAATTTTCAAAGCTTGGACATGAGAATTGTGGGACAGGAAAACACAACCAAGTAAGAGAAGAGGAAAAAGGGAGAGAGGAGAGGCAAGAAGAGAAGAGAACTCAGGCCAGAACTTTTGGGGATGGCCACATTTAGTATATGAAGAGACAGAAAGAGGAGATATTACACCTCAAGAAGTGGTCAGTACAATCAAGTTGTTGAAGAAAGGAAGCACTAGCTTCATCAAAGGACCTCACCATTGATTTCTATAAGTCACTTGATGATGGTCTGAGAAAATCTTGGCTTCTGCTATTATAAGTGACCTATAGGAATAAGAAGTATTAATGATAATACTTTAAATGGAGAAAAGAAAATTAGAAGCTATAGGCTCATACCCTACCAGACAAGGATCTCAAGATTTCTGCAGGAATGCTGCCACAGTAGGAAATGGGAAGAACATAGAAATGGACCAAGAAGAAGAAAAGAAAGATGACAGCTGAGGAAGTTTAAGATAAACCAGGTTGTGCTAAAGGAGAGATGTGGAAAGGATAGTTATTTTATTTCAATATTTTTAAAAAAGCTTTTGTGGGGCAGAGCCAAGATGGCAGTGTAGAAACAGGGACCTGCCAGAGTTCTCTCCCCAAACCCCGCAAAAAAACCTGTGAAAATGGCTGTAAACAAATTTTAGAGCAGCAGAAACCAGTAAATGACAGACAGAATCAAATTGCCAGCCCAAGACAATCTGGAAGGTCAACAGGAAGGGTCCATAGCACCAGGCTGGGAACAGAGCACAGTTCGGCATGGAGCGCAATTCAGCATGGCCCTCACCAGTTTGGACAGAACTGGAGGAGGCATAAGGGGACTGAATCACTGGCAGTGGCTGTGGTTTTCAGACTTCTCAACCCATAAATGCCAAAAACAGCTTCAAAGGTCAGCAGAAAGGGTCTCTCACCTGACTGACAGAGGAGCATGGTCCAGTCACAGCCCCAGGCCCAGGACAGCTGCAGTCACTGCTGAAGCAGAAGCTGCTTCTGGAGCCCTCCACTTAACAAAGAGCTCAAAAGTCAAGTAGTTGGCTGAGAAAATGAGGAGACAGGAGAAATTGAAAGAGACTTTAGATTCTTATTTTCTTGGTGAAAAGGTATTTTCTTACATCATTGGTGACAAGGAAGATCAAAACATACAACCAGAATAAGACAACAAAGTCAAAGGTCCTGCATCCAAAGCTTCAAGAAAAATGTGAATTGATCTTAGGCCATGGAAGAGTTCAAAAAGGATTTTGAAAATCAAGTAAGAGAAGCAGAGGAAAAAGTGGGAAGAGAAATGAGAGTGATACAAGAAAATCATGAAAAACTAATTAATAGCTTGCTAAATCAAATGGCAAAAGAGGTCCAAAAAGCCAATAAGGAGAAAAATGTCTTTAAAAGTAGAATAGGGCAAATGGAAAAAGAAGTCTAAAAGCTCATGGAAGAAAATAATTCCTTAAATATTAGAATGGAGCAATAGAAGATAATTGTTTTATGAGAAATTAAGAAATTATAAAATAAAACAAAAAGAATGAAAAATAGAAGACAATGTGAAGTATCTCATTAGAAAAACAACTGAGCTGGAAAATAGATTCAGGAAAGATATTTTCAAAATTATTGGACTATCTGAAAGCCATGATCAAAAAAAAAGAGCTTAGATAATCATCTTTCAAGAAATTATCAAGGAAAACTGCCCTGATATTCTAGAACCAGGGGGTAAAATAGAAATGCAAAGAACCCACTGATCACCTCTGGAAAGAGATCTCAAAAGGAAATCTCCTAGGAATATTGTAGCCAAATTCCATAGTTCCCAGGTCAAGGAGAAAATATTACATGCAGCCAGAAACAATTTAAGTATTGTGGAAATACAATTAGGATAATACAAGATTTAATAGCTTCTACATTAAGGATCTAAGGGCTTGGAATATGATATTCTAGAGGTCAAAGGAGATAGGATTAAAACCAAGAATCACCTACCCAGCACAAGTGGGTATAATACTTTAGGAGAAAAAAATAGAATTTCAATGAAATTTGGACTTCCAAGCATTCTTGTTGAAAAGACCAGAGCTGAATAGATAATTTGACTTTCAAACATAAGAATCAAATGTGAAAAGGAAATAAGATATATAGGCAATGGGATATAGAAATCTATCTAGCCCTATAGGGAAATAGAAGGGAAGGGGGTGGGGGTAATAGAAGGGAAGACAGAATACATACTTTCCTGGGGTGAGGGGAGGGGGGACAAAATTTGAAATTCAAAATTTTGTGGAACTGAATGTTGAAAACTGAAAATAAATAAATTTAACTTAAAAACAAAAGCTTTTGAGTAGACAATTATTTTCTCTTCAAGCCCATCAAAGATATGGTGTACCAGACTGATAGATGATGTATGTGAGGACATTATATGCTCCAGTATTTCTACATATGCACTATAGGTGAATGGAGAGACAATTACCATAATTGAAGAGTAAGCCAAGATGTCTAGGTGATTATTCTTATATACACATATATGTTTGCATGTATATACATATACATATATGTGATGCAATAAAAATGAAGAGTACACAATAGTATAGCAGATGATATCATATTGGCAATAGCAACAAAAGGGGGTATAATCTAAGTGTATTTAGTTAGTGTGTTAGAGAAATTAGAATGAGTCAGTAAAACAAAAATTCAGTAGGAGGGAATGGGAGAAAGGGGAAATACTATAGTAGTAAAGATATGAATGAATCGATGAGGCTTCTTGGCTTATATTTTGGAATAGCAAAAGGAAAGAAAGAAAGAAAAAGGAAAGAAGGAAGGAAGGAAGGAAGGGAGGGAGGGAGGGAGGGGGAGAGGGAAAGGGAGAGAGAGAGAGAGAAAGAAAGAAAGAGAAAAAGAAAAAAACTACTTAGATTATTATAGTGAAGGCATTTGGATCAGTTACCACCTATATATTCCTGTGTAGGTTAAGATCCTTTAATTTCTCACAATGGTAGAGGATAATTAGGGGAATGATGCAAAGTCTTGTGAAACCAGGGTATGATTTTGTTATTTAATGGGGTTAATATCATAACTGTCTCAGTTCTGGGTGAAAGAAAGGGATGTCAGTACAATTAGTTTTCTCAGAAGAAGAATGGCTTGTGTTCTATCTTGTAAATGCCTTAAAGGGACATCCACTTTTGTTAGGGGTTATTCATTTGAACATGGCTTGAAGTTGAAAATGTTTTGTTATAAATAATTTACTGTTATGCACTGTTTTGAAATTAATTATTTAACTCATTTGTATGTACTCTCCCTGATCTAGCAACTTTTAAATGAATTAGTTTTTATGTTAGAGTCCATCCTCCTCATGGGGAAATGAATAATGCCAAGTATAAAAATTGGGTTCTAATTTTCTGTTGGTATCAGGGTTTCCTATATACATCAACATGACAATTGGCCAACCTAAAATTGTAAATTTCTAGGTCTAAAAGGTTCCAAATTTCATTTTCTAATAATGGAGACATAAGATTTGAGCTAGTTTTCATTATCCTACCTAGCTATTGGCAAA
The DNA here is from genome assembly GCA_028658325.1 of Potorous gilbertii. Taxonomy (NCBI): domain Eukaryota; kingdom Metazoa; phylum Chordata; class Mammalia; order Diprotodontia; family Potoroidae; genus Potorous; species Potorous gilbertii. The sequence goes on along the minus strand of CM053769.1, from coordinate 155,038,274 downwards.
GTAAATTTAAATTTGTGTTAAGATCAATTTTGTAGGAAATTTTTAACAGAGAAGAGAATTTCTGTAAGTGACCTGAGCTGGAGAGCTGCTCTGAACCACATGACTGCATCAGATGTTTCCACAGGAACAAGAGACACATCTATGATTTTTTTTTTTACTTTTTACGTTTTCCCTTTGTGTCTTTTATCTATAAAGTCTGCTTACTAAAGGGGACTGCCCCCTTTGGTTTTATCAAAGCGATAATCAATTTCTCCCTTATTTCTCTTCACATTGTTATCTATCATAAGCCCCATAGTTGAGAACCCTTGATGAAATGTTTTTAATATCAATGATTCATTGAGGAAATTTTGTCTCTCAATTAAAATCAAAGGGGGTAATGTGAGAAATGAATATTTCTGTCTTATATTTAATAACTAATTAGGTATTAGGACCATGGTTTTTCCCCTTTTCTATTTCCTCATCCAGAAACCAACTGGCATGGAAAATCTCTCTTAGGCATTTATCCAACCAAGATCTAATCAGACAATAAAAAAAATTCTAAGTATGAGCTAATGGCTGTTTTCCTGGTCATTGTTCCTGGTCATTTCCTGGTCATTCCCCAGATAAGACTGGGGAAAGGTGGATTATCCCTATTAGCAAGGCATGTAGATATGGATAGCAATGTCTCTTTGACCAAGATTTGAGTGACCTAAGTTATATACCCCCAGATGGTGCACCTCCCATTTGATTAACCAATCGGAGATGATCAGGTATCCTTCAAGAATATCTGCCCTTGGAAGGGCCTATAAACTGCAGTCCTACTGCCTCTAGAGGTCTTTTGTCTGAGAGAGAGTCAGTCATTTGACTAAATAAAATAAATTAAATTACATGAATAAAAAAATCTGACCATCTTTTATTAATAACCTGCATACCTTATTGATAAAATTATTAGATTGCCCAGAAACTATGTATCTCAAACTTTTAAATTCTCATAGGTCCAAACTTTCTTGTTTTGTATATTAGTAAAGAATAATTCCCATCATGGTCCCAATGGTGAGAACACTGTTATGGCACTGTGTGATACTACTTTGAAGAAAAAAAATAGATTTTTAAATGTGGAAATACGTAGAATGATAGAAAGGCATAAAAAAAAGCATAAGAAGGATATATATTGCCCAGTCAGGGATAACATACATGTGAAAAATGACACCAAAGGCATCTTTAAGTACCTTCATTTTTACAAAAATAAATCAATTATTCAATGAATCTGTGATCTCAACATGGTGCTGTAGTCTGCACCCATTCATGCCTTCTCTCATCCTGTGTGTTCATGTCCTTTGCTAAATTCTACCCAGAAGCTCCATCCAAACTGCAGGGAGTGGGAGGAGAGATAGGAAGAGGGGAGGCTTGGTCCATGGTTTTGGACATAGTGTGGATACCTCTGGAGTGCATTGCTAATTCCTCTTTCTTACCAGTCAGATGTCTTTCTGATGACATCCTTTACATCACTCCTCTTGCACAATTCTCAGTTGATTAATGTGTTGCAATTTACTTACTCCCGTTAGGATCTTCTCTACTATCCTTTAGGTAGGTGATCTGCAAAAAGACCTAACTAACTGCAGAGGTATTAAACATTCAATGATGACTAAGCAATGCTGAAATAATAAAAATTATATACAACTTAGGCTTTACTGCTAAATCAATCCAATGATCAAGGTGTTAATGGAACTAGACAAAATAATAGCAAAATTCAATTGCAGGAACTAATGGTCAAAAATTGCTCGGGAAATAATAAGGAAAAATAGAGTTCCAGTATTACTACAACTCAAATTATATTACAAAACAATTTTCATTATCAAAGACTATTTGTTGATTGTTGAAAAACAGAAAAGGAGATCCACAAAAGAGATGAAATAATCAAGACCTAGAGGCAAACAAATTCAACAGCTCATTAAACACAACAAAACAAACTACTCAAGGTAGGACTCTTTATTCTACAAAACCGGTGAGAAATTTGGAAATTCACAATATATGTATATTGCACAATCAGTAATGTAGAAAGTTCCAAATGAATAAGTGATCTAAATATGTCATTACTTCATTTAAAAAAATAGTAGTTAATGGAATGTCATGTTTTATAGCTATTACTATGCAGACAATTCACAACCAGAGAAGGGACAGGAAAGATTACAAAAGACAAAATCAATTATTTTGATTGTGTAGTACAATAAAAGTTCTGTATCCACAAAATTAATGCACTAAGAATAAGAGGAGATGCTAAGTCTCAAGAAAAATATTTTTCCTTTAAATATCTTTGATAAAAATCTACATCCAAACTCTATAGGGAAATGACAGCTACAAAAGATTTAGAATCATTTCCACTATTAAAGAATATAGAAAAATATTCTTCAAAAGACTAGATGTGAACTATTGACAACTGTGTGATATAATGTCAAAGCACAATTAGAGAAATGAAATAAAATACCTCTAAAGTAATACTTTATACTCATCAAATTTTGACTCAGTGTTTGAAGCAGGATTTGAACCCAGATCTTGCTGGCTCCAAATTCAGGACCCTAACTACCAGAACACATTGCCTCTCATATGATATGGTCCAACCATTCTGCAAAGCAATTTGGAAATGTTCAAGAAAAGTTATTAAATTGCTTGTGCCCAATGATCTCAATAATACCTGAAGACAATTAATGGCAGAAAGATCCTGCATATACCAAAATACTCATAGTAACTATTTTATAGTAATAAATAGAAACAATTATGTGCCCATTGATTGGGGAAATGATTGAGAATGAATATAATGAAATATTATTAAATCATAAAAATCTGGAGGAACTTGGAAGTATTTACATAAATTGAGACAAAGGAAAGAGAGCCATTAATAATCATAGATAATATTTATATACTGCTTAAAGGTTTGCAAAGAACATATCTCATATTTACAACAACCCTGGAGGAAGATGTTATTACTATTCTGATTTTACATAGGAGGAAACTGAGTCTGAGAGAGGTTTAGTGACTTGCCCATTCATAGTCACACAAATATTACATGTCTGGGACAGAATTTAACTCTGAGTCCAGTCCTCAGATATTTACTTCCCAGTTGTGTCCAACTCAAATAGAAATGAGTCCCTGGAGGCCATGTTGACTTTAAAAACCACAAGTTAACATTATCTCCATTGTATTTTTAAATTGTGAACCATTTCCCAATTATACTTTATTCTGATTCTGGACACCCAGCGAGTTTTTCAGGCTGATGAGCTAGGAGTCTGACACCTCCACACCACACCAAGTTTCTTCAAGGAAAATCATGTACACAGCGACTGTAATAACGTTAATGAAGACAACACTAAAATACATCAAAACTAATCAGTGGTGACTCCACATGACTAATGTTAAACCTTATTTCCTTTTTTTTTATTAAGAAATAATTATGGAATGCTACATATTCTGTTGATTATGACAGCTATAGCTAGAGTTGCAGTCAGCTTACTAGCCACGGAGTTGGAAGAACCACTGCCTCAACAGGTCTTCAAAAGGAAGCAACTCACCCTCTGTTGGGGCAGCTAGATGGTGCAGTGGGTAGAGTGCCGGGCCTGAAGTCTGGAGGATCTGATTTCACCTCCCTCGGATACTTACTAGCAATGAGACCCCAGGCAACTCATCTAGCCCTGCTTGCCTTAGTTCCTCATCTGCAAAATGAGTTGGAGGAGGAAATAGCAAAGCACTTCAGTGTCTCTCTTGAGAAAAACCCAAATGAGGTCACAGAGTTGAACATGAGTAAACAACAACAAACTGTCTCTTTTCTTCTGTTCTGCAGATTGTGTCAAGACTTTTAAACCTCTTCCCAGAAGAGTTAGGAGGGGACTGGTTCCTTTCCCCCATTCCAGTCATCTGAAAGGCATGAGCTAGCCACTCAGTCAATAAACATGTATTAAGTGCCTACTATGTGCTAGGCATTGTGCATATAAAAAGAGGCCAAGAGTCTGTCTCAGTCTTCAAGGAGTCCACATTCTGATGAAGCAAATGTCCTGTCTAAGTAATCCAGAGGTCAGTTCCTTGGTTTGGGTTCTAGAACCCCAGCTACCTCTTCCATTCTGTGCTTCTGTGCCCGACAGGAAGTGACCCAATATCACTCCTGAGATGGATAAGTCCAGCCTTAGAGAGAATCCTACACCTCAGTGTAGGAGGTGCCCTCTCTATGTCCATTGAAGAGATGACCACCAGCAAGAGGATAAACCCAGTACCTCACACGGCTTGTGGAGGAGATGAGCCCAGAAGGGAATGGTGCTTAGTCCAGGTGACACATAACGTCTACTGGATGTTCCTGCATACTGCTTCATGTTCTACTCTCTCTCTCTCCCTCTCTGTCTGTCTGTCTGTCTGTCTCTCTCACTGTCTCTCTCTCTCTGTCTTTCTCTCTCACTCTCTGTCTCTCTTTCTCTCTCACTCTCTCTCTCTCTCTGTCTCTCTCCCCTCCATGTGTCTCTCTCTGTCTCTCTCTCTCTCTCTCTCTGTGTGTCTCTGTGTATTTGTGTGTGTGTATATATATATATATGTATGTATATATATATATAAAATCTCCTTTTCTCCTCACAATGACCCTAGGAGATAGCACTATCATTATGTTCATTTTAAAGATAAGTAAACCATCTGAAAATGGGGTTCAGTGTCTTACCAAAGATCCCACATCTAGGATAGAATGTAGACTCAAGTCTTTGTGGCTATGAGCCCAATCCAGTGTTCTTTACCACACCAAGTTGCCTCTTACTGCTTGGTCTAGAGCATACATTGAAAAATGTTCTAGCTCCACTTTGAGGAAACTCTAGACATGAGTCCAAAATTAAGCTTAAAAATAATTTTCCCTGAAGCTCCCAAATGGGGGTGTAAAGAGACTAAGGATTCTGATCCATCCCCTTAGAGGCCAGGCTCTCCCAGGGTGAAACATGGTTCTCACACATGGGCTCAGAGATAGCAGGGGAGCCCTCGGTGGAATGGTACAATAAGTCATCCCCCTAGGCTCATTGTCATATACATACATATCTATATATATATATCTATATATATATATATATATATATATATATATATATATATATATATATATATATATCTATATATATATATATATATAAGTATAATCACTCTTCTGCAGGACAGCCTTTAAGTAATTGAAGATGGTCATCTTGTCCTCTCTGTTTCTTTCTCTATTTTAGGGCACACATCCCCAGTTTCCTTAGTTGCTCCTTATATGGCATAAAAGTCTTAGAGAATTAACTAAGTCACCTAAAATCTCACTGATTTTTCCACGGTCACAGCTAGTTAAATGCCAAAAATCTAATTCAACTCAGGTTTTCCCAGCTCCAAGCCCAGCATTCTAACTACTGTAAGACATTGGCTCCTTTTTTCTCCTTCATCATCATCATCATCATCATATTATTATTAAATTCCACAGACAACTATCCAAGGCTATAAATTTACAAAACATTCCCAACATACACTGGTAGGCTGCTTCCTCATTCAGGTGTCCCCTGTACCACTTAAATCATAGGCCCAATTTCTATCTCTATCCTTAAACCCCATAATAAGATATAATATTCTAAATCACAAGTTATAATGTCAAAATTGTTACTCTTCCATTGTTATAATTAGTATATTTAGCAATATACTAATTTATATTATATTATATAAATTATATATGTACATATATATAATATATATATACAATAACATTTAATCATCATAATCCTACATTTAAATGAAGATGAGTCCACTAATAAGAAAAAGATTCATCTTTCCCTGGGTTTTCCTCTGAATCAAGTGAGTTAAAATGAAGAAAATAAACAACAATGAACTTTGTGGGACTTCAGAGTCTTATGCAATTGATAGAATGCTGGAGCCTACATCTGTTTCAACAAGTTCCGCTGTGGGACTAGAAATGATGTAGAAAGGGAAAGAATTTGACACTGAGACCTTTGACCAAGAAGTTTTGCTCCTGGTCTAGTAAGTTTGAGCACATCTGTGCTGTTCATGCCCATTCTTTTCCCCTCAGATTAGGGCTCTCCATCCTGCATAGAGCTAATTTGAGCACAGAGAGGCTTGTGAAAGCCAAAAGTAGCTGCATATTTCAATCAGTGATGTATGGTTCAGAGCAAAACCAGAAACGGATTGTGACCTGCCAGTAATCTTTTGCATCCATCTGAGTGATCAATGATTAAAAATAGCTTCGAACATGTATTATACATCTATTTTGAGCCACATTTTATTTGGAATGCAAATGATTCTGGAAGTAGAACCTCTACATGAATGGCAGCTGGAGATCTCCTGGCCAACTCACTTCAATCCTATTTGGCAAAGTTTATGCCATTCTGTATCTTCAGTGAAGTGGAGATGATTAATTATGGCTTACTGTCCAGTGGTTCAGATTATGGACATATATGAACAAAGGGACTCATTTGAAATCCCCAGAATTCCTGCTAGGAATAATCTAAGCCTAGTTTAAAATTGATTTATTGGTGATATGTGAAAAGTGCATGCAAACCACCTATCTCCCATAATCCATTTAGGCTTTAATGAAATTGTCGTCCAAGTTTTAAAAGACTCTCTCATGCCGATTCTTATATTTTTGTCAATGTCTCCCACCACTTTCTAAAGGACAGGTTCCAGGACAGGTTTCTGAATAAATCAAAATACCAGGCACTCTAGAAGTAGAGAGAGTCAAATTAGTTGTCACAGTTCCAACAACCTCAGGCTGGAATCATTTCATCTCTCCAAAGGGAAAATTGTATTCAGACCTTGTCAGTATTAAGCAGAAAGGCTTTCAATGTATGCGTAATGCCCTGCCTCAAATAGTGTCTATTGTTTTGTTTTATTTTTGCCTATTGTTTTATTTTCTTTAAGAAAAATTCTTCCCTCTAAGTCAGGTATTCTTAATCTGAGGCTCAAGATACACATACATATGTATGCATATAAATATGTGTGCATGTATGTATATATAGACACATATATTTGTATGTATATGTGTGTGTGCATACATATAAATCTGTAGCTGCATTTCTATACAATTTGTTTACTTCATAATCCTATGCACTTTAATTTTACACACTTAAAAACATTATTCTGAGAAAAGCTTCACCAGACTAGGTCCATGACACAAGAAAATGTTAAAAAGCCATACTTTAAGTGAAGCTGAATCAACAGCAAATGCTTAATTATCTCAAGAGAAAAAAGTAGAGATCACTTAGTTCAAAGTACCATCTCAAAGAAGAAAATTAAAATTGGTGATGAGTTAAACCATGGATGACCATTCAATTTCTATAGGACTTTAATTCTGACAAATAGACCACTTTCAAGCTATCTGCTTAGGTTCCAACTATCCAATGAGATCTAAAGTCACCAGATCCAGAAAAAAACACTATCTCCAGGAACTAAAAGAAAGCAAGGCCTTGGTTGAAGAATGTCTAGTGGCCTTTGAAAATTTTGGAGCAAGGAAAAGGTGCCATAGGACTGGAGGGCAAAAAAAATCTCAGTTTCCAAAAGGAATCTTCAGACTACTAGGCTACTACTTGACTTCTATTCCTGGTCAAATTCTGTAATGTATTATTAAAGGGATGGCCTGTGACCTTTTATAAAGGAAAGCAATGATCACTAAGAGTCAGCATGGTTTCAATCAAGAAAAGGTCATGACAGACTAAGAGTATTTATTCTTTAAGTAGGGTTATCCACTTGTATGTTGGGAAAATGTTACAGACATTGTATACCTAACTTTTAACAAGGTTTTTACAAAGTTCATCATGATCTGTCTATAATGCTAATAGCTGACAGTTACATAGTGCTTAGAAGTTGACAAAGGTCTTTACATACAGCGTCTCATGAGAGCTTTACACTAACTTTCTGAGACATATTTTTATATATAAGTTGGAGAGATGAATGATAGCTAAAAGTATACTCAAGAAGATTCAGAACAAGTTAAATGACCAAAGAGCAATAATGGAAGGAACTATAACAACCCAGAGAAAGGCCTCTGGCAGAATATAATGGGGCTCTTCTTTTAGCCTCTTTCTATTTAACATTTTTATCAAAGTTGTGAAGACTTAAATGCCATGTTTATCAGATTTGCCCATGACACAAAGTTGTGTGGAATAATGCTAGATGACAAAATCAGTATCCAAAAAGATCTATAGGCTGAATCTAATAAGACAGCATTTAATAAAAAATATAAAGTCTTATTCTTGAATCAATAAAAAATAAGATTAGGTAAATGGTAGTTCATGTGAAATGAACCTTGGAAATTTAGTATAAAACTAAGTATATATAAGTGAACAGAGTATGTGATAACTACCAAAAAGGCCAATGTGATTTTAAGGTGCAATGGAACCATGGTATATTTGAACTAGGGAGGCTGTGATTCCATTGTATTGTACTTTCTTTAGACTGCAATGGGAATATTGTTTTCAGATCTCAAAATCATAGAATTTTAAATCTGAAAAATATTTCAGAAGCCATCACATTCAACCCATACCCCAAAAGAATCCCCATTATGTCATATCCACCTGTGATCATGCAGTCTCTGCTCAGAGATTCCCAGTGAAAAGCAGCCTACTTCCTCCTTGATCACACTTTCCAGTACTCTCTGAACCTTTTCTTGTGTCCCTCAGCTCTATGAGAGTGTTGGAAACCTTTTTGTTGCCCATTGCATTCCCAAGTCCTTCCACCACTCCTTTGCTTATAGCTTTTGATTCTGTGTTGCTCAGTAGCTTCCAGACTTCTAAATTCATGCCATTCATAACTACCACCCAATTCAAAATCCTGGTAGCTCTTGTTTCCAGACCTCCAAGTCTCCCCCTCCTCCCTCAATAAGGTCAGTCAGTACCTAGCTCACAACTTTGTCTCCTCTCCAACTCCTGCCTCTTGCTGGAGGACTTCAACATGCATACTAATGCTCTCTCAAACACTTGTTTGTATGGATTTGTTTTCTTATTCTCCTCCATTAAATTGTGAGCTTCTTGAAGGCAGAGACTGTCTTTTGCCCCTTTGTGTAATCCCAGCACTTGGCACAATGTCTGGCATAGGGTAGTCACTTAATAAATGTTTATCAACTGACTATGTGGAAACTCATTTAATTTTTTTGTAGCTCAACTCCACCAAGGTTTTATCCATGGAGAGGCAATTCCTCCAGAAAACTTTTTGTTAAGTACCTACTGTGTTCAAGAAACTGTGATAGTTGCCGGGAATAGAAAAAACCAAAATAAAGTAATCCTATCCATTAGGAGGCTCTGAGCTTGAAAGTGCCTTTGTTTCTCAATGATAAAATTTAATTTTCTTTCCCGTGAAAATGAGTGAGAAGAAGAAAGACACTGGAACAAAACTAAGTCCAGAGACAAGGTTGATATCTTTCTCCTGCCTAGCCACATTTCTGGCTTTATTAAGTATAGGTGGCCATCAGAGCATCTCCAGACTTTGAACCCACTCTTACATTTTTCATTTGGTATTAACTCCCTATTAGCTAATGTTGCTGCTTCCTGTTCTGTCCAAAGGTCATTCTCCTTATCAAAGAAACAAAAACAACACCAAAAACTGTGCTGTTTCACTTTCTTTCTATAGTCAGGTATCATTAGTGTATACACCTTGAACTGTAGTCTTGCTCCTTCTCAGTGTTTCCTTTTGCCCCCATCATAACTGTTTTACCAAAGCCTCTTTACCAGCCTTAGTCTTCCTTGGCAGCCTAAGCTCATTCTGACCTTTAGCATTCTGAACACTCTTAGAGAACTGACTGCACTTTGTTATGGCTGACACGTTGTTGCCCACCCCTGCTTCCTTCTTCTGTACGAATCTTCTGAAAAAGCTAAGTTGGTCGGTGAATTATCTGTGCACCCATCCCAGTCTTGGGAGACATCCTCTATTCATCCTCTTCATAGGAGCTGCTTCCCTTTGTCTTTTCAGTATTTCTTCCTACAAATTTCTCATCCATCTTGAGCTGACTTTTCCTGCTGAATTTTAATCTATGTGATCCTTCCTCTGAACCAGGGGTGAGGAACCTAGGACAGCTCCCTAGATCCTCAAGTGCAACCTTTTGACTGAATCCAAACTTCACAGAATAAATCTTGCCTCCTCTGAACCCCCTGAAATCTGTTCTCCCAAAATTTAGCGAGTATGTAAGACTATGCCTGGAATTGGAATCCTTCCACAAGCTCTAAAATGAATGACATTTCCTCCAAGGTTCTCATCATTTCCACCCCCAACAGCTAGTTCTTCCTTATTTAGAATTAGAATTAAGAATTAGATCCAGAATAGAGTTTCCTCATGTTGGTCCCTCCACCTTTGGAGGGAGAGTATTATTACTGAAACAAGTCAAAATTTTTATCTGCTATGCTTTTGGCAGAGAGAGGGCTCTGACAGACATCTGCATAATTAGTGTTCCCCATTACTGTTAGGCTGTTTTCCTTGATAGAACATAAGCTCCTTATGGATAGGATTACTTTATTTTGGTATTTTTCTATTCCTGGCAACTATCACAGTTTCTTGAACATAGTAGGTACTTAACAAAAAGTTCGTTGATTGCTTGATCATGCCTCCTGTACATTAGGCTTGTGATTTGTTTCCCAAATGCTCCATCTATTTCCTCTTTCCAGGTAGTCTATATTTTCTTTGCAGTAACTATAAATGCTCTCCAACATGCTCCACACACATCCCACACTCCCAGGTTTGACTCTGGTTCCTTAATTTATACAAAGTCTATCTTCTTAACGTGTAATGATACCCCCACTTCATTATACTTTTTCATCTAGAATGTTTCTTTGGAATAAGTTATGTGGAGTTTCATCCCACTGGGTGTCAGGGATATGTACAAGGGAAAATGAATGTCCTTGCATTAAGATCTCAAGTTTACGTTGAATGTTGCTTCTTCAGTTCATCCAGCTCCCTCTTCTTTCGGAAAAACTTCAAATGAGATAATGTATATGTAAAGGAACAGTGATATGATTTCCTTCCCTCCATCTCAGTTGATGAAGTCACAAAATGCCCAGAATATAATCACAAGATGTTAATGAGGTGTTAAAATAACTTTAAGGGTTTTTCTATGGCCTGATTCCTTTATTGAGTCAAGATGGGAACAGTAGATTAGCTTTGCCTATGTGGGCTTTAAATAATTAAGCCTTGAGGAACTAAAAGCAGTCAAGACTCCAAGCAGTTATATGCAGTAAAGCTCCTGAAAGAGGAAGGAATTTGTCCTCTCTCCCTACATGTAGTTTGGGGATGGAGGGTAATGGCTACTGAACCAGTAAGAAATATTTCATACAACAACCAGAGACACATAGTCAGTTTAATTTTCAACTCAATAAGCATTTATTAAGTATCTACTATCTGCCAGGCACTGTGCTAAACACTGGAGATCCAAAAAGATGTAAAAGACAGTCCCTGTCATCCAAGAGTTTACTTACAATCTAATAGAAGAGACTACATGCAAACAAATATATACAAAACAAGATATATACAGGAGAAATAGTAAACAATTAATAGAGGGAGTGCATTAATAGAGGGAATTAAGAGGGGTTAGGAAAGACTTCCAGTAAATGATGGGATTTTAGTTAAGACTTAAAGGAAGCCAGGGGAGAGAGAGAGAGAGAGAGAGAGAGAGAGAGAGAGAGAGAGAGAGAGAGAGAGAGAGAGAGAGAGAGAGAGAGAGAAAGAGAGAGAGAGAGAGAATATTCCAGTTTTTTCTTTCTTCTTAGTTTACTGATTCTAGGTTCTAGGATCTGCCTGTCCTCCTCTTCCAGATCCTCTAATATCAACAGTTTTGACTTGCCTTTGCTACATATGAGTTGTACAGAAGTGTCTTATTGCCACTGATCTCTTGATTGTAATCTTTCCAAAGAATGTTGTATGTAGGGAGAATGCTTTGATCCTACTGTTCTTACTATGCCATCTTAGTAAATACCTATGCTAAGATCTAAATTTCTATTGACTTAATGAGAAGCACACCAGTGGGGGCTCATGGTCTATAATATTAGGAAAGCAGACCCACAAAGTTACCTTTTGAACTGATGTAGCAGTCAGCTTTTAGGGACCTCACATACTAGTTTAAGTACAAGTTGGGGAAGTATACCTGAGGATATGCTATGTTATAGAAAGTACTTTGCAAACCATAATATACTATAAAGTGATGCAATTTTTTTAAACTCAATGTATTATGGTTCTTCTTCCCTTCCTTCTCTGGGTAATGTTCTTCTACTATCAACCTCCTGACATAAGACAAGTTTCACCTCTGTCACTTCAGATCTTTCCTTTAAAAACATTTTTATACTTCATTGAATCTCTGCTTATATTCCTGTTGTTATTTTTTTAATGGACACTTCTAATAGTTTCTACTAACTTGGAATACGGACAGGAGTTCTTTGAGCACCTTCACCTTCTCTCCTAGGAGACAGACCATCCTTCACTTTAAATATAGATATTAGTGACTATAGTAATGTCCTGTTTACCTTCCCAACAAAAGCACCATCCCATGCATAGAAGACATAACATACCTGTTGGTGATTTGCCATTTTGATACAGTTTAAAAACACATTAGAAATCACCAGATGGTCCATTTCACATACAATCTGAGAAGGAAATCATTGCCAGATGCCAATAGTAATGCTGATGTTAGCCTCTTGTAAGTGCTACCTGATGAAGGATTAGTCTGATCCTTGCATTGAGATAAGGATTTAGCATCTGTCACTTAAATTACAGCATCTTTTCAATTTTTATGGGCTATAGTAGGTTCCCAAGCTAACATTTTGTCAGAGTCATTTCCTGCCATAGAAATTGCATTTACTTGGTCTGTTAACTCACATACATAAATCACATAATTGAGTTAAACAGACCGAATACTTGGAATTCTGGACATATCCTGTGATCTTTGTAAATCTCATAGGGATGGAAGCAGGAGAGAAATCAAGAAGGGCTTTTTTGGTGACAATCTCACTGTAAATATGGTTAGTACAATTTGAATATTGTTCCCTAGGTTTCTTTGTCCTCTTTACAAGAATTCTTGGTTATGCAAAAGATCTTCTATTTCTCATCTGGAGAATCTCTGGCTTTAGAAATCCTTCTATCATGTCCAGATTAATAACGTATGTATGAGTAATAGCAACATTGTGTGATGAACATCTTTAATAGACTTGGCTCTTCTCAGCAATACAATGATCTAAGACAATTCCAAAAGACTCATGATGGAAAATGTTATCCACATCCAGAGAAAGAACTATAGAGTCTGAATATAGATCAAAGAATATTATTTGCTTTTTCTTTCTCATTTCTTCCCTTTTACTCTGATTCTTCTTTCACAACATGGCTAATGTGGAAATATGTTTAATACGATTGCACATATATAGCCTATATCAGATTCCACGGTGTCTTGGGGAGGGGGGAACAGAATAGAGAGAGGGAGAAAAGAATTGTAATTCAAAATCTTATAAAAGCGAATTTGAAAACTTAAAAAATAAATAAATTATTTTTTTAAAATAATATGTGTATGACTCAATAGATAAATCCCATGAAGTAATATGAGTTGTTGTTATTGGTTAGCCATTTCAGTCATGTCCAACTCTTCATAATCCTATTGAGGGTTTTTTTTGGCAAAGATATTGGAGTGATTTGTCATTCCCTCCTCCAGATTATTTAAGAGATGAGGAAACTGAGGCAAATAGGAGTAAGTGACTTATGTAGACTAGTGTCTGAGGCAAAATTTGAGCTCAGGAAGATGAGTCTTCCTGACTCCAAGCCTAGCATGCAGCTAGTAAATGCCAGAAGTAGGATTTGAACTCAGATGTTACTCACTCATCCCAGAATTCTATTAATTACCCCATGCAGCTCCTATACACAGAAAATTTAACCACTGCAACAGGAAATTCTTGAGAGTCTTCTAGATAAAGATGCTAAGCATCATTTGCAGAATTCATTTCTAAATTACTTCCTTGACCCATCTTCCAAAATATCAAAAGTAAGAAAGAGAAGTCACTTGGTTCTAGGGCCTCCCTCTTTCACAGAAGCAGAATCATAAAATGTCAGTGATTATATAGTTCAACCTCTTTATGATACAAATGAGGAAATGGGGATCTAAGGAAAGAAGCAACTTACCTGAGGAAGGGAGGCTGTGAAGCTCAAATGAGATATTGGTTGTAATGCGCTTTGCAAAATTTAAAGCTCTATTTAAATGACAGTTATTGTTACTGCACATTGCAGACCTTAAAGCACTTTGTAAATGCTGGTTATCCAGTTATCATCAACACTGTCATTAATAATATTATTAAACTCTAGTCACCAAGCCTTCAATCTGGTGATGAGTCATTCTGAGAGCCTCCTACCACATTCCTGCTGAGCTCAAGCAATGTTTATAGAGTATTCAGAGGTGTGTTGGTAAATATTTAACAACTAGGTTGGGGGTGGAAGTGTATATACACATACTTAAGTTTAATATGTATTATCAACTCTTTCTTTAAGTCGATAAATCAATAAAATCAATAAAACAATAAATATAGTTCCAATTTGTAGTAAATCGCTGGTGTCTGAGGTATAAATTTAAGGTGAAAATGTAACAGGTTCTTGCAAGCAAGCCAGTTCAAGCTGACTCTGATGGGGTGCTTGGGTACATGTGCTTGAACCCCAATTCTAAAATCACATTTCTCTTTAAAAATCATATTTCTCCCTAGCCTCAAAATACTATCCCAGGCAGCTTCTCCCCAGCCCAAGGACACAGCCTGCCTCAGCAACAACCATTACTTTCCTTCTTGCTACAGCAGCCAGCTGCACTATAGAACCTTTTAGTCTGAACCAACTATGTACTGACTGAACTGGCTGTGCACTGGGTCATGACATTTACTACTCACTGACTGATCGTATGTATCCTCAACTTAGACATAAGTATACACTCTTACATTTATTTTGTCTAACAAGACATTGATGAGAGCAACCTGGTATTTCTGAGTCAGCTCTGACTGCTACTTGTCCTACTGACATTTCAAGCCTAAAACCACATCTCCATGTAGCCCCATCTTGGGCTTTTTCCCAATGAACTCTGGGTAAAATACCTGTGCAGTATATACCAAAAGTACATGTTCCTTTAAGAACTGACCACTCCTTAAAAACTCCCTAATCCTACCCCAAAACACCTAGTTAACATATTGGGCACATGCTTCACTATAGAACATCCTATATAAACTTTGCCTGTACCCCTCTAAGGTTGCCGGTTCCCTAAGAATTCTTGCCTGCTGAAAAACATAATAAATCTTTACCTTAACCTCAACAAGGCTTGAGTTCACAAATTCCTTCCAGGCGGCCTGCTCCTGTTTCCTTGGTCTTTGTAGGGGTCTCATTACCCAGCCCTTCCAGCCCTCATTGGCTCTTTACCTGAGGTCAGCTGGTTATGAAAGAGCACAAGCTGGACTTAGACCCAGGCCTTCTGGCTCCAAATCCATCCCTCCTTCCAGTACACCCTTATTCCTTTGTCTGTCGATGTGTTTCGACAGGCTGCAGCAGCATAGGACAAGAGAAATAGCATAAAGGATGTTACAAGAAAAATGTATGACCAGAAGAGACGTGACCAAGATGGGGTAAAACAAAGAATCGACAGTCAAACATTCCACTGCTATACACAAACTACCAAGAGAACTAAAGGAAGGCAGCCTGGATTTGGGGAAAGATGATTTCAAAATGCTCAGACAGAAAAATAAATAGAATCCAGTGGCCTGTAGAGAACATTGGCTGGAGAGATGAGACTCTCAGCAATAAAATTCTGAACTTAAAAAACATATTTCATTAAGGACAAAAGGGTGAAATTTCCCAGAGAGATTGGCATGGAAGCTGGGAATCTATCCTCGCCACTGCATAGTTTAATATTTTATTAATGTTTTAGATTATTGTGAATAATAATAACATTCTTCTTGTTTAGTTGTTTCATTCGTGTCTGACTCTTCATGATTCCATGTGAGATTTTTGTGGCAAAGATAATAGAATGGTTTGCCACTTCCTTTTCCAGATCATTTTACAGATGAGGAAACTGAGGCAAACAGAATTAAGTCACTTGACAGGGCTAGTAAGTGTCTGAGGCCAGATTTGAACTCAGGAAGATGAGTCTTCTTGACTCCAGGCCCAAAGCTCTGTGCATTATGGCACCACCTAGGTGCCCCAAAGGCATAGTAGGCTTCTCAAATTTGCATATGGCCAGGTGGGAAGGATAGCTGACATGCTGGATCATGGATCATCAATTAAGAGCTAAAAGGAATTTGATGGGGTCATTTAGCCCAACCCCCTCATTTTACAGATACAGAAACTGAGGCCCAGAAAGTTATTCGCCCATGCTTACATCAGTATTAAGGATTTCTATTAAAATTCTCTAAAACTTTAGTCTGGATCCAAAAAGATTTTGACAAGTTAGGAAGATGATCCAGAATCATACTAGAATAAAATTTGTCTACATATTTGTCAAAAAAAATCAACTTGGTAAATACAGGATTGAGGAGGTGTGGCTAGACAGCAGTGACTATGAAAAAGACCTAGGGGGTTTGGCAGACAGCTAACTCAGTGTGACAGTCAAAAAACCTCTGCTATTTTAGGCTATAATAAGAAACATAGCATCCGGGAGAAAAGAGCTTAGAATTCTGCTGTCTAGTCCACCCTGCTTGACCTATATTTGTCATACTATGTTTATTTCTGGGTACCACATTTTAGAAACCATATAGATAAATTACAGTGTGTTGAGATGAGGACAGGAGGCAGACCATATTGTATTGTATGGGGTTGTTCAAGGAATTGGGGTTGGATAGCCTGGAGAAAAATATAGAATCAAAGCTTTAGATATGAAAGGATCATTGGGGTCTTCTAGTCCAAAGCTGACATACTACAGGTGAGGAAACTGAGGTTCACAGAGTTCAGATGACTTGGCCTCAGCCACACAGCTAGTACATGGCAGAATGAGGATGTGGCCCCACTGGGCCAGGATTTGACACTAAATTTTAGGTCCCATATTCTGCTGCCACTGATAATAATGCCCCTTCTCTCTTCCCCACCTTCTGATCTGTTTCCTAATACCTTGATCTTTGGGAAAGTTAGCAATTGGAAAACAGAAAGGATGCCCTGAGCTGGTTGGTCCCTGAATCACTTCTGGTCATCCATCAGAGGATGGAGCAGACATGGTACTTAACAAAGGGAAGGAGAAGGGTGCAGCATGGGTAGCTCCTATAGGGATTAAGTGGAGCCTAGCCCAAGGAGACATTGGCTATCCAACAGTAGTTCTAATGAGTAATATCCCCACCCACAAAGACTTTCCCCCAATGATGCTAACACCAACTCTCCTAGGGAGAAGGCAGAAGGGATATAAGACCATGAGATTTTTAGGCAGTGGCCAGTTTAGCAAGAAACAAGTATTCCCTGGCCTCTGCTATTCTGACTTGGGGCATCCTGATAGGATTCCTCTCCAGTGTCTCAGGAAGGGCCTTACCCACTGCTAGGCAAATGAGATCTCCTGCCAGCCCCCAACATCACTGCCCTTCCCTCCTTGCTTCACTGTGGTTAGATAGCTCCAGATTGAACTAGGTCATTGTCATTATCACATAGTAAAGTGTGGCTATTCTTAGGGGACTACTAAGGCCAGAACACTTAAAAGGGGCATGATAGCTGTCTTCAAGCAATTTAACCTTCAAGTGGAACCAAGAGTCATTAATTAAATCCCATTTAAGAGGAAGGATCAAGAGATAGGAATCCCATGATCCCTCTGGCAATTATGGCACTCCACTGAGCAGAAGTACTGGAGATGTGTCAAGTCCTCTAAGGTTTTCAAAGGGTAGACATCTCTCGCTCTACTCCACTATTTGTCTCTGTCTCTTTCTCCATCTCTCTTTCTCTGTGTGTCTCTGTTGTTTCTTTGTCTCTGCCTCTATCTCTGTCTCTACCTCTCTCTCTCTGTCTCTCTGTCTCTCTGTCTCTCTCTCTCTCTCTCTCTCTCTCTCTCTCTCTCTCTCTCACACACACACACACACACAATCTTGACTCTCTAAATAGCTGTTATTAGTATGGATGGATTTGTCCTAGAGATTCTTAAGCTTCTTTGTGTCATAAACTCCTTTGGGAGTCTACTGAAGTTTATAAACCACTCAGAATAATGTTTTTAAACACAGACAATAAAACATAGGATTACCAAGAAAGCCACTTTATTGAACTATGATTATCAAAATATTTTTAAAACAAATTCATGCTCTGCAGGTTAAGAATCTCGGATTTATCCAAGCAGAATGATCTTGTGAGCTTCCATCCTACCAGAATCTTTTCTATTTCCTGAAAGTGACATATTTCATGGATCCCTAGTCACAAGACTTTGGCACAATGGAATCAAATCTTCACAAGAACAGATGGAAATGTTTGGATAATATATACAATATATATACAATATATACAAGTAGTATATACAAATATATACTCTTGGCATAGAATCAACAAAAACATTAAAATACTAGATAATAACAATAAAACAATACATGATAAAAAATCCACATATGGGTGGCCATAGCTTCTCCCAATCACAGTACATAGGCCATCCTAAATTCGGGATTTCTAGAAGATATTCAGTTTCATTAATCCCACTCTTCTTGGGAGATTTAAAAAAAGGAGTACAGAACAGATGTGTCAAACCTGCCTAAAGGAGCCAGAAAGACTCCAGGAACCAGATTAAAATGTAATTTTAAATTCATTTCTTATTTAATTTTTAAAATGTAATCAGGAAATGCTTAACAAAATCAACAAAAATTCAAGACAGCACGGATAATATTAATTTGTGGTTTTCTTAGTCAATATACTGCTTTCAGGAATCCATGTCTATTTGAGTTTGATACAATTCTGTAGACAATACAGCACAGTTCTCATATGACATTCAGCTCACATATTCAGTAGGGCCAGTCATAAGATAAAGACTAAGGGCCCCTGGATCCAGGACTCATGAAACAGGAGAAGTTGGTGCTGGTGTCCGTTTGTTCACTATATTCACCTTCTCATTAAGGAGAATGAAAAGTGAATTCAGCTTCAGGTCCCAGAAATGTTCACAACAACCATACCATTTTGTCCTAGTACCAGTGTTCTTGACAACACCACCCTTACTGCTGTCATGTCTCATAACTTCTTGTGGCTTGTTAGTCCAAGTACAGTGGGGGAGAGGGGAAATTAAAAGAATGAGAAAGGTGATATAAAGAAATATTGTGTGGAAAAGGAATTAGACTTGGTCTTCTCAACCCCAGAATTGGGGATAAGTTAGACCCACTTTATGGAAAGACTTCCTAAGAATTAAAGCTATTTCAAAACAGAACATTCTGCTTTCGAAACTCTCCCTGATTGGAGATCTTCAAGGAGAGGCTGAATAACCACTTATTGGGGATGTCATAGAAAAGATTCTTTCTTAGAAATTAATTGGAATAGATGATCTCTTTCTACTATTCTTTACTCTTTTATATTTTGTGATTCTGCGAATTTCTCCCTACTTCACTCTACTCATAACTCCCCTAGTCTATTCCCTAAAAAGAAATGTCTTTTTGGTTACTTGGGAAGCTGATGCAGCTCTTAACTGACTGTGATGATTTATCTTAGTCTTCACGAGGCAAGATAAAGTGTGGTTTTCTGAATATCAAGCTGCCTTTTTGTAACACTTTTTCTTTGTGGTAACAGGTGCAGGAAAAACATGGCTAAAACTGAGACAGTTTTAGCTGTGGCATCCTCAGAGCACACAAAAACTTCATTTCTATCCATAACTCCAGCTTCTTCTCTTACAAAGTCTTTGAACATATACCAGCCAAAAACCAAGGTGGATGACTTAGGTTTCAGGTTCTCCCCTTCCCCTTGCCCTCCCTCTGCTAGACATGTGCAGAGCAAAGAAAATGGTGGACATGAGGAGACTGAGTAATGGTGCCAAAATGCTTCCACCACACATAGCCTGGATCAGATCCGGTCTGTGCTCAAATGTTACAGATAAAATTGATCCTTCTCCCTATTTTCATGTCTCTCCTCCAACTAGACACCCAAATCTTCCTGCAACTTCAAGCCTGTTCAGCCTTTTTCCTCCCCTACTTCCACGCTCTTGGCCACTTCCCTCAACCAATACTTAGCCCCTTTGAGTCCCATTCTCTGCAGTAAATCTCTCCTATTACTTGGACATGGATGGCTACAAGTATATAAGGCTAGTATGTTAGCTAGCTAGTATGTGACCTCACCTACCTAATAAAACACTTTAATCCATTTACTCTCTATAGGCTCTCTGAGGATACTGGGAATCTCAAGGAGGTAAATGATGAATACTCTAGATCAAATGTCAAAATTATATAAAGAAGTAAAAATATTGGCCCTCAAACTATAGAATTTGGAACTAGAAGAGACCTTCGAGGTACATTAGCCCAACTTCCTCAATTTAAAGATTCAGAAACTTGGAGTCCAAAGTCTTAAGGCTAGAAAACTACAGAAATGGGATTTGAATCAAGGCCTTCTGGCTTCTCAACTAGCCATCATTCTACTATTCTATGATACTTCTTGTGAAACTCCATAAACTAGTTTCTTCCCTGAATAACCAAGACTTGAATGTATATCTTAAATAACAATAACTAGACCTAATACTACAGGTATCCCTTTACAGAATTCCTCCCCTTCCTCTTGGTGGCAGTTTGGAGCACAAGAGGCACAGGTGATTCGACTCCACTATTCCTAGTAAATGATTTCAGCATGATTGATTTTGGACCAATTGCTTGTGATCAAATACTATCTAATGAGATGGTTGGTTTTTTTTAGAACTTTAATCACAAGCTTCATTTGCATAATTAGCATCCTTGAGAATATTTGCAAATGATACACCTGTTCACCATTGCCCTCTCCTTGGCAGGCCTCTATGTTATATAATCTCAGAATCCCTAAAAGTTCTGACATATCCATATTGCTCTAATTGTGTCTCATCAATGGAATGCACTTATCATATAATATTTTATCATACAATATGCTGTGATCTGGGGCTATCTCTTATTTCCAATAGTACACTATAAACTGCTTAAGAACAAGGACTATCCCTTGTTATGAATGAAGGAAAGGGAAGGAGAGAGAAGGGGAGAAAGGATGGAAGGAGAGAGAAGGGAAGAGAAGGGAAGGTAAGGAAAGGAGAGAGAAAAAGGGAAAAAAGAGAAAATGAAGGAAGGGAAGGAGGGAGGGAGGATGGGAAAAAGGAAAGGAGTAAGGAGGGAAAAAAGATAGAAAGGGAGGAAAGAGTGTCCCCTTTTTTTGGTTATAGAGAGATAGTTTGGCATATTGACTCTGAGATGGTGATTAACTAAGTATTTACTCAATACTTAGTAGCCTGAAGTGATAAGGGCGTCTAAGTGACCCAATAGATAGAGTGTTCAGCCAGGAGTCAGGGAGCCTCATCTTCCCAAGTTCAAATCTAACTTCAGACTCTTACTGGCTGTATGACCCTGGACAAATCACTTCATTCTGTTTGCCTCAGTTCCTCATCTGTAAAATGAGCTGAAGAAAGAAATGGTAAACCACTCCAGTATCTTTGCCAAGAAAATCCCAAATGGGGTCACAAAAAGTTGGACGTGCCTGAATGAATAACCAACAGCCTTAAGTGGTACCAAGCGTAAGGAAACTGAAGTCAATTCACATTAAATTCAACAGAGTTTTATTAAGTGCCTACTCTGTTCAAAACACTGTGTTGGGACAACATGCAAAGCTCCAAGGACCCAATCTCTGATCTAGTTTATGAGACATGCCACAGATAACTATGACAAAAGAATTCATGTTTAGTATATAAGAACACATGGTACATATACAAGTGTATATGTAACTATAACACATGGCAAGTATATAAGAAAGATAATAAGCAAAATGTCAAGTGTGATCTCAAAAAAGGGTTATTATCAACTGGAATGATCAAGGAAGGCTTCATGGAGGAGGTAGCATTTGAGTTGAAGCTTAAAGAACAGGAAAGAACTCATTTTTCTTGAAATGAAGTGTCAATGTCACTCATTCTGTAGACAGAATATTCAGTAGTCTGTGTGGCCTGACTTGCAATACCCAAATGTCATAATGCTTGAAATTCTAACGTTGGTGTGTTTTCCTTTTGAATTAAATATTGTCCTTTCCAAGCTCCCCCTTTAAAGTGCAAATGCCTTTGGGAGGAATAATATGTTAGGTAATGAGTAACCTTGGTGAAAGGAGAATTCCCTTTACTCTTTAAATATGTATGCTCATATGGCTCTCTTCATCAAATTAAAGGAACAAGTTTGCAATTGTATTTTGAATTTAAATGTTTTGTATGCTGACTTAAGAAGCGAATGGAGCTCAAGCCTAAAACTTTCGTGATCTTTATCCTCACTTCTCTCTAGGGGAGAAAGGGAGATAGTAGAAGATTGCTAGCTTTGGAGTTTAAGAGGACAGAGATGGGAATGCCATCTCTGTCACTTACTAGCTCTCTGTCTCTGAGTTCCTTCATCTGGAAAAGGAAGGTATCGGACTACATAACCTGGAAGGCATTGGACTATATAACTCTCTTTGTACGAATTTCTGGTCCTATATGCAATCCTCCCACTGTGGATCACCTTTTCTCTACCTTCAGGGCACCAGGATCTCACTTGAACTCTTTCATTTTTTATTCTTATCATCCCCCTTTACCTACCTTTACGGCTTATTGCTACATGCTTCATTGCCTCATTTTCCTCCTATCCCTCATTCATCCCTCTGCTATAAATGTAAAATGCAAACATTTCAATATTTCATTGGACCTACCACCCATCAATGAACATCAGAACTTAACCATGTCTTGTCATCTTGTGCGTTTTTATATGTATTTTTCCATAAATCCTCTACAGAAGATCTGTGGTGGAGGGTTTCTTCTATATTCTTTTTACATTCATAGTATAAATGGAGTATATTGATAGAGCACTAGGGATTTCTACCTGAGTCCATCCTTCCCTCATGCCACACCCTCAATCAAACCTTTTCTAATCATACATGTCCTCAGTGATATCCCTTAATCTATTTCCCTGAATGCTTCAGGTTACCGACGTTGCAAGATTTGAAATCATGGAGCATTGATGAGAGAACATTTGTGATGAAGAGATAGGTCTTTGGATCTGGGAACAGTGTGAGACCATTAAGAGTATTGTAGTTTCACAAACACAATCCAACCTGCTATCTTCTTCATACTCAATGCTGGACCCAAATCACTATTTTTCATTGTTTATATCGTAGTGTCCAATATATGTGCTGATGTATTATTTAAATGGATTAGTTGGCCATATTTGAAACATCTTATAAAGTGATCCTTCAGTGTTTCCAAGGTTGTATCTCATGTAACAGAGGTTTTATAAGATCATAGATTTAGAACTGGAAACATCTACTCTCACTCCCTCATTTTATAGATGAGAAAACCCAGAGTTTAAGTTACTAACTCACCGGTAACAGGATTTGAACTCAGGTCCTTTGCCTCCAATCTTCGTACTGCATCAAGTTGACTCACTTCCCCACCACCTTGCATATTTGGTCAGTGACTCTTTTTTTCCTCTTTCTACTTCTTCACTTGAGGCAGCTAGGTGATACAGTGGACAAAATACTGACCCTATAGTCAGGAAGAAGTGGGTTCGAGTCAGACCTCAGGTGCTTACTGTGTGACTTTGGGCAAGTCACTTAACTTCTGTTTGCCTCCTCAACTGTAAAAAGAGGGTAATAATGGTAGTTACCTCCCAGGGTGGTTGTGAGGGCAACAGGAGATAATATTTATAAAGATCAGCACAGCACCTACACAGCCAGGTGGTTTAATGGATAGAGCACCAAGCCTGGAGTCAGAGACACCTGAGTTCAAATCAGGCCTCAGACACTTACCAGCTGTTTAACCCTGGGCAAGCCACTGAACCCTGTTTGCCTCAGTTTCCTCATCTGTAAAATGAGCTGGAGAAGGAAATGGCCAAACCACTCCCGTAACTTTGCCAAGAAAAGCCCAAATGGGGTTATGAAGAGTTAGATAAAACTGAAAAATGACTGATCAACAACAGAAAAATGGTAC
Organism: Potorous gilbertii; assembly: GCA_028658325.1. Classification (NCBI taxonomy): domain Eukaryota; kingdom Metazoa; phylum Chordata; class Mammalia; order Diprotodontia; family Potoroidae; genus Potorous; species Potorous gilbertii. The sequence continues at coordinate 155,014,222 of CM053769.1, read as the reverse complement.
ATTGTAGGCACTTTATAAATGCTCGTTGTTATTGCTTAAGACAGTGCTTGAGGTGCTTGTGTATTTCAGGCCAAAGATGGTGATTCCTCTGACACCGATATTGAAAATAGATCATTATAGACAAGTTGATACGGGACAAATTTGTTTCATTTTACATCTATTTGTTGCCAGGTTAATCTGTAAAGTCTCCTGGAATATTGTGCCTTATTTAAGTTGTATCCCAAACTTTCTTTATAATTGTTTTTCTCTTTTCTTTCTTTTTTATTTTGCTTTTTTATGAAGTGATATGCTCATAATTTTCCACTGTCCTTCACTGTAGTGTTTTACACATAGGTTTACGTCCCAAACTAGTTTTCCCCTTGGGTGCCACCTCTCTCCACCTGGCTTGAGATCAAATACTGTCCAGCCAAAACAGGTTTGGGATTCTTTTGATGTCTTTTTGTTGTGGCTATTTTGCACAGCTTATATTTTATTTCTTTAAATGGTAATAGAACACAGAACCACAGATTTTCAGAAGTAGAGGGGTCTCAGAGGTAGCTAGTCCAATCTGTACCTGAAGACAATTCCCTCTGCGTTATACCTGACAAATGATTATCCAGCCTTTGCGTAGAATCCTCCAGTGAGGGAAGCCCAGAAACAGGCCATTTCACCTTGCAATAGTTTTCACAGGAGAGGGAGTATGGCATCATGGGTAAAAAGAAGCCAAGACTACCTAGCTTCAAATCCTACCTCTGAGACACATTTTGTGTCACACTGGACAAGTTATCTCACCTCTCAATGATCTAGACACATTTTATAGAAGGTACTAACCTGTATTAGGATAACTAGTTTCTTACCAGAAGCTCCTAATACCAATAAAATCCTAAGTCCACTTCCTAACCCCCTACCTAATCATGTTGGGAGGGTTTTCCTTGTATCATGGCTACAATTGACTGCGGCTTTTACTTACCGTTCTCAAGCCTGCCTCTGGGATCGGAAAAAGTATAATTCCTTTTCAAAATCACAGTTATTTAAATAGTTGATAGTTATCATATCTGCCATGATAATCAAGGTCAATATCTTTGCCTTTTTCCAATTTCTTCATTGGGGGCATCAATACCTCATTTGAATATAGTTAAAACTATCACAATTATTCACAGTCCTCTTGTTTTTAGCCTTTCTTCTAATCTGATAGTGGGTCATAAGAGCACAGATTTAGAACTGAAAGAGACATCCAACCCTTCATTCCACAAATGAGGAATTCATGCCAGAAAAGATTAAGTAACTTGTTCGGAGTTGCACAACCAATAAGTGTTTGAAGTAGGATTTGTAACCAGATCTTTTTAACTCCAAGTCCCATGCTCTCTATCTATTATGTTTTAACTTTAACTAGTCAACAGTATGACTGCATATGGAGAGGAATTTTCTCACATCAAATATATTCATGGGTGATAGAATTGTTATATAAAGTCATGGTTGTCTGGAAAAAAAATCTATGCCTAAAGAGTACCCATTGATAACTCTATTTAACTCTACAAGATGGTCTTTGGGTGAGCAACAATCAGTCTTTTCCATTGACCTTTCTTTCTCAATATTTTCACCAATGAAAGAGCACACTTCTCAGCAGATCAGTGCAGATTAGTCTCCCTGGCCTAGGAAGCAGAACGTGTAACTATGGGGGGAAGTTACAAAGGGACAAATTTAGTCTTGATGTGAGGGGAAAAAAACTTCCTAACACCTAGTGTTATCCCCAAGTGATGGAGTCTACTGTGGAAGACCAGGTTCCTTCTCATCAACTGGATAACCATTTAATATTGTAGAAGGGATTCTTATCCGCAGATTTGATCTGCAGATGAACATAGCTAACGGATGACAGTGTCAAGCATCATGATAATCTCAACAGAGACCAAGCATTGGCCAAAATCAACAGACTGCAGAAATGTAACAGGGACAAACGTAAAATTATGCATTAAAGTTAATTGTTTCTGGATTCAGACAATCATGCAAGATAAAGTAGAACTGAGTTGGCTGCAGTTCGCCAAAACAAGGCTTTTAATGACTACAAGTTTAAACATGAATCTACATAGTCTCAACTACTTAAATAAAACAAAAATCCAACACAATCTTTAGCTATATTAATAGACGGATAGTAGCACTGAAATTATATTTTGTTCAATTCAGAATATTACTTTCTAAGAGAAATATTGATGAACTACAAACCAAGGTGGAAATGAGCATGGAAATCATGTCCTAGGAAGAACTATTTTAGTAACAGTGGGCCCATGCCAGGGAAGGAAGATTGAGTCAGGACTCTTCCAGGTAGACTCTGCCTATATCACCACCAGGCATGATAGGAAATCTCAGAGTCACTGCTCTAACAAGAGCAATGCTTTGGTGAACCAGAATGAGTCAGATAAATCCTCAGCTCTACACATCAATCCCTATAGCTTGTCTACTGCTTTAGTGTGGACATTCTTGTTATACCTCTACTCCTATAACTAGCTTTCTCCACTTATTTTGGTGCTTTGAAGACACCCTGAACACACAGGGCCTCATCTCCTGAGTCACTGATCCTTAATTATTTGACTTCCTAGAGGATACCACTGGATCTTTTGAAATCTTTACTCTCTCTGGAACAGAAATGGACTACACTACTTCACCTCACCATGGCCAGCTAGGTGGCACAGTGGATAGAGTGCCCAGATGAGAACACTATCTGAGTTCAAATCTGGACTGAGGCATTTACTAGTTGTCTGACCCTGGGCAAGTCACTTTGTCCTGTTTGCCTCAGTTTCCTCATCTATAAAATGAGCTGGAGAAAAGAATGGCAAACCACTCCAGTGTCTGGGATCAGGAAGAGTTGGACATGACTGAGAAACAACTGAACAACACACTTTACCTTTTATTGGACCCCACCCCATCTATTTGCCATCCCTACTGTGCTATAGCACCAGCTCCAAGTTTGGCCTAATCAGCTCAGGGTTCCCTCAGGCAGACTGTTGTCTGACCCCATAAATACATGCCTATTGATGACAGTGGCAGAAAGGCTTCCCACATGGAAAGTCCCCTTTCAGGGAGCCTCAGAAACCATGGACATACTGAGGCAGTTATCTCAATTCTCTGGAGACCCATCAGTGCTACCAGCTACATTTGTGACTCTGAATGCAGAAAACTCAAGGTTTTGATAGGACTTAACAGTTACTAGTACCATGAACTCCCCAGATTCTTTCACCAAATTGACTGAGTACTTTCTAGGGGGTCCTGTCCCTGTGGGAGTTCCCTATGGATCTTAACCTCTGTGAATTCTCCACAGGCCAAGCTAACATAGACTTTGCAGTCTCACCTACTGGGGCAGACTGCCCTCTGAGCATTCCCCTACCTCACTGAAAACAGGCCCTCATTAGAAAATATAGAGAGACTCTTTAAGAACTACGAGGAGACTTCTGACATGCCCTTAAACCTGAGAGAGTGAGTCACTTGGTCCAGAACAGGCAAGAAAAGGTCAGGGAATATATCACTTCCCTTAGGATGCTCAACCAGAACTTGGTAAGGAATATCAGAATGCTAGAGTTTGGAGAGACTTCACAAGTCAGAGAGTTCAACCTAGACCTGAAGAAGAATCCCTGCTACAATGTTAAATGGTTATCCAGCCAGTGAGAAGGAACCTGGTCTTCCACAGTAGACTCCCATCACTTGGAGATAACACTAGTTGTTAGGAAGTTGTTTTTTTTTTACATCAAGACTAAATTTTTCCCATGGTAACTTGCCTCCATAGTGACAAGTTCTGCTTCCTGGATCAAGAAGAGTAAGTCCACCTTCCATGCCATAACTCTTCAGTGATAGAATCACGCTATCCCTACCCCATCCCTGAGTTTTCTCTTCTAAGCACCTTCTCTTGCTAAACAGGCTCACGTCCTGTAACCCATCCTTGTATGGCATGCTCTGGAGCAAGGTTGAATACCATATTGTATTTGAAAATGCAAAATACTATTCTTCACTAAGAAGTCACACAATAAATAACAAAGCACAGAGTAGATTGGCCCTTGGGTTGTAGTTTGCCAATCCCGGGCCTTCAATATACTGGTTGTCCTCATGTGAACTAGTGCCTTTCTAATGTATTAACAGTCTTCCACATTTTATGTAGTTCCTGGAACTGAGAGCAATACTCAACATGTAGTCTGACGAAGGCAGAATAGGGTGGGACCTTTACTGCCCTAGTTTTGGACATGAATGGCTCTTTTAACATAGCCTGGCAACATAGTGATTTTCTTGGGTGTTCTTGACCATTGGTTTTTGTAAGCACTGGTAATGACCATGCCAGATGAATTGGCTTCAAAGAGTTATTGTCCTACCCCCACTCATTTAACATTGTGAGCACATTGAGTCCTGCCTTTGATCATACAAAAATTTGTGGTGACTCTCACGTACTCTCCCAATCCACTTGGTGGAAGCTAGTTGCACAACACTAGAGAAATGCGACACAGCTTAGGAAATGCTAAGCTTGAACTTTCCTGTTAGCTCATACACAGAGTTCCACCCAGGCAGGAGGACATACACAAGTTGGCCACCATAGAAAAGAGATAATTGTGATCTCATTTCTCCCCATCCTGAGTCTCATCCACTTAGTTCTTGGCGTTAAGATAGAGCTGATAACTCCCTGAATATAGCAGTTTTCTTCTATGCTGAATGCTAATGACTTAGAGAATTATATGAATTCAATTATGCCCTGAAGAGAGTAAGCACTTCAAAGAATTTCTGCCATCTTGAAAGAAGCTGATCACGGACCACCTACTTCATTCCAGTTCAAGTACCCAGGAGAGCAAGCTCTTAGGAGTCCAAAAGGAGAACCATGGTGTGACACCCTAAACCAAGGGTGGGGAACCTGTGACCTCAAGGTCCTATGTGGCCCACTAGGTTCTTGTGTGGCTCTTTGACTGAATCCAAAATTCACACAACAAATCCCCTTAATAAAAAGATCTGTTCTACAAAACTTGGACTCAATCAAAAGGCCACACCCAAGAACCTAGAAGGTCACATGCAGCCTTGATGCTGTACCCCTTTGCTAAAACCAACTCACTCTCCCTAGAGATAATGAAGATATATAGCCTATCATAACCCAGTCATTACGAAGTGTTCAGAAAAAGAAGGAAGGAAGCAAGTATTTATTAAGTGTTTACTGTATTTCTGATATTTGCCAAATGTAAGAAATATAAATAAAAGCTAAAAGCAAGTCCCTACCCTCAAGGAGTTTACCTTCTAACTAAGAAAGACAATGGACAAAAAAAAAGAAGAGTCCAAAAAGCAGGAACAGGATTGAGAGGAGAACGAGGCAGACTGAACTGGGTCCCTCCAAAAAAAAATGGAGGCTCCAGGAGGAACTCACTATTGGGCAGACAGAATGCAAGGCTAGTCTTTTGGAGGGATAGTCCATGAGGAGAAAACCACAGGGTTAGGGAGGGCAAAGAGATCTCTGGCACTGAAGGATAAGACAACAGGAGTAGAGGCATGGTTTTGAAGTCTTCAAAGTCACAAACAGGTCCAAAAGGGACATTAAGGCAAGCTGGCTTGGGCTCCTCCAATGGCCGGATGTATTTCTTTGAATAGCAGAGGGACCTTGTTTGGCACAGTTTCCAGGAAACTCCTGGAATTTTCCACAGTTTCCTCTTCAGTGCTGGGGCTATCTAGTTATGTTCAATATAGTCAAGGGGAAGGTGGAGTATCCCCAGCTAAGTCATTTGTTTACACAATTCATCTGATTCCAGGACCCTCAATCCTAACCAACTGGATGTACTTATTGATTAGGCCTGAGATGGATGTCCTTTGGGAGGGGAGAAAGAACTAGAAGAAGGAGCTCATCCAAGCCAATATGTCCCCTCCTTGGACATATTGCTCCTTGGAGTTAAGCATTAAAATTAAAAAACGAAAAGTCTGCCACAACAGTGGAAGATGCATACAGGTCAAACCTTTCCCTTCTTATTTATGGGGACTCAGAAACATGCCAATTTCTAGATCTGAATACAGGACCTAAACCTGAGTACCTGTATGGCCCCCACAAGTCAAGTCAACAAGTCTTTTTTTTTTTTTAATGGTCAATATGGGAATTTATTTTGCTTCATGACTGGAGCAGATGCCAATGGATTCAAGTGTTACATATGAGGAAGGCAATCAAGGATCATTGATCTGGAGGGGCTAGAAGGACCTTGGCTTTTTGTACTAGCAGTAGCTGCAGTGAGACACTCCTCTGCAGACACTATCAATAGGCATCAGCCTAACCAACACTGTCAGACTTCATGTTGTTTTTTTCTGAGAGATTGAAAGTCTCTATGGCTAACCAGTCAGTAAAGGGTTAGTACCTAATGATAGGTATTAATCTGTACAGGAATTATTGGTTTGATAGGTAACGAGGATACCATCAAAAGGGGGAGCACACCACTGCATGACCTCTTGTGTAGTTCAGAGGCAGCTGGAGAGTTAAGAATTAGAGAGTGTTTATCACATGCAAAGCATTTGTGCAAGGTGTTGTAATAGAAAGTCCAAAATAGTTCCTGCCTTCAAGAAGCTTCCATTCTACTAGGAGGATATACTATGAACATGGAAAAGTGAATACAAGGAAATTCACAGAGAAAGAGAGCCTTGGCAATGAGCGGGTTCAGAAAAGCCCTCATTTAGGAAATGTCATCTCCATGGAGTTGGGAAAGGAGCTAAGGTTCTAAGAGGTAGGAGGTAAAAAGGATGTACACCCCAGGCATGGAGGTTAAGTGTATGCATACAAAGGCATAGTGACAGGAAATGGAATTCAAGTCCAATAACTTGGGAATGTATGAATATATTACAGTGTATAAATGGAGTAGAATAGTCCTGATTTTTTTAAGTAACACATATGAAACATACAAAGAAACATAGAAAGACAAAGGAAACAAAAAGTAATGGTAGCAGAATTAGAACATTGACATTAACTACAACTCTATTAATAAAGGTGATGTCATCAAACCTCTGTAAATTTACAAATGGATAGGGCATCACAAGGGCATAGAATACAAATAAATTGTAATGATGATTTTATTAAAGTTGACAGGAAATTATTATTTTCAATCAAAATGGAAAGTTGGGATTTTATGCTTTTATTTGCTCTCTACATTCTATTTATTTTTTGGAAGTTATTAAATTTATAATAAAAATTCTATTAAAAAAAAGAAATGGAGGAGGTATTTAGGAGGAAGAACAATGCAGCTGAAGCCTTATATAAATTTCCTGGAACCAAGGAGCTTTCCCAGGTCTTCAGGGAGCAACAAGAAAAAAGAGTTCCCAAACTCATATTTCTCAGAAGAACTTGCCGAGCAAATGGAGATTCCTCACAGAAAAGAAGGATGGAATAAAAGTATTGTATTGTGTGGGACAGTGGAGTATGTGTGCTAGTAAATGTTTAACAACCAGCTATCCAGGAGAAAAAATATCCTCATAAACCTTAAATTTAATCTGCATTTTCATTTTCTCCATCATGTTCTTATCTAAACAATCAATGAGAGAATAAATCAAGCCTAATCTGTTGCATTTTTCCAATTTTTGAGCTGTAAATATTCATCGTGAAAATTTAACAATCAGGAAAACCTATTAGGGTTGACTCTAGCACACCTCTGGGTGAATGCCTCTTACTTCAGTCAGCAATCCAACATCAACAAAAGCATGGACTTTGACCATGGGACAAGCTGTAAAGAAAGCCATACAGCCTACCAGGACTCCTATCAGGGAATTAGGATGACACTGGAGGGGATGTATCAGATTACCTCCAAATTATAGTCTATTATTCCTTCAGTGTTCTCTATATATTGTGTATTTACTTTTCAAGATTAGCAGAACTTGATTTTTAAAAAACCTTTGGCCACCTAATGCAAGAACTCCTTTCTTTCTAAGTAATATAACTCTACCATTTAATAATAGCTGTGTGACCAGAAATGTCACATCTCTCTGGTCCCCAGCCTTCTCACTTATAAAATGAGGGCACTGACTTCTTTTAGGTCCCTTCTAGCTCTAAATCTATGATCCTATGAAACTATTGCTGAAACATGCCAGAAAGAAGATTTAGGAATAGCCAGAGCCTAGTACACACAAACATAGCTATTGAACAAAGATATCACTCATATAGCCTATCTGTGCTTTCTAGCACAGGAGACTGTTTAGGGAAAGAAAGTTCACAGATGTCATTTTTGAGGACTTCAAATTTTTTAACTGTAGGGAGAATTACCTGCTCTTCCCTATCATTCATAGAGAATGCTTAGGATATATATACAGAAATTATAGTATTATATGTATTTCTAATAACAAAAACAATAAGAGGTAACATTTACCTAGCATTTTAGGGTTTCCAAAGTACTGTACACACTCTGCAAGGTAGGTGCTATTATCGTTCCCATTTTATAGATGAGGAAATGGAGGCAGAGATTAAATGACTTTTGCAGGATAACACAGTTATTAAGTGATTGAAGTTGGATTTTCTGACTCCAGGGTCAGCTCTCTGTCCATTGCCTCACCTAGCTAGAAGTATCTGTGTCCTCCTTTGTGGGAGCATACACCTATGAGAAGAGACTGACATGCTAAGGTGTACACAGAAGACCTGAGGATCCACACGGAACATACAAAGGAACCGAGAGAGATATTAAAAGAGTGACAGAACCTGAACAGGAAGACAGCTCCACACACCCTACTTTAGTTCCTACTAGAGAAACAGGTGTGACAAGGAATATCATTTACTGTGGAGCAAACAAGACCTATCCCTTTGCTGGTGCTGGGAGTGATATGCCTCATATAAGTCCTGAAAGAAATGGGGACCAGCCACAAGACAGAGTAATTCCCCTCTCCTGAAAGGGAGGGAGGGAATGGTTTTATTGATCCAGTCCTAGGAGTTGTTATCTATCATTGCACCAGGTCATTCTCCCTCCTTTCCCAAGGAATTCAGTACCTGTTTAACAGTCTTTCTCACCATCCCAAATCCTGCCCCTGTACTAGGGGACTTCAACACATTCAATCTCCTTCTCACAAACACTCTAGCCTGGTAATTCTTCAGTCTCCCCATTTGTCATGACCTACTTAGTCCTCTCCAGCTCACCAAGGACACATGCACTCTTAATCTTGTCATCACCCACACGTGTCCTACATCTCCAATCAAGAACTCTAAGATTTATTTACTCAATCATAACTTTGTATTATTCCATTTCATTCCTCCTAAACTATTCTTTGGCTTCACCATCTCTGATGCTCCCAGACCTCCACACTTAACCAGACTCTCTATTACTTTCTCCATTTTTACCTTTTAGTTAATCATTTTGACATTACACCATCCTCTACTCTAGAATTCCTATCTAGAGAACTCTGGAATTTTGTCCTATCGTTGCTCGTGACTTGCTAAATTCCAACTCAGGATGACCTACCATCTGCTTCCTCCACACTTACTTGTATGCTGCTGAATAGAGCTAAATAAAGTCTTTCAACCATACTGACTAGATCCCCTACAAATTTATGTAATCTAATTTTTTTGAGGTTAAACGAGGGCTTTGATTCCTTAAGAGTCCTCTCTAGGTCTAAATCTATGTTCCTATGAAACTATTGCTAGAACATGCCACAAAAAAATGATTCAGAAGTCAGTTGTTGTCCTTTGTCTTTGAAGAGGACCAAAATGACATCACCATTGTAAAGTGAAATTTCAGTGTGTCCAACTGTGGCTGATCAGACTAATATGAGCTTGGAATGCCCTACCACAGGTTGGGCACAGATAGTCTGTTTGAATATTTGGGGTGGACATCCCAAATTTGTGCATCTTGCATTTCCTTTGAGCTGTTTCAATTCTGATTTGCTCATAGAGCACAGTACCTTTTCAGATGTGGGCACCCCTTGCTGAATGGTCCTGTGCCAGCATCTCCCATGTTGCACAGTCAAATCCAAAGTTCTTGAGAGAGACCTTGAGAGTGTCCTTGTATCGCTTCTTCTGGCCACCATGTGATCACCTGCCCCATGCAAGTTCTTCCTAAATAGTCTTTTTGGCAAGGGTACATTTTGCATTTGAACAATGTGGCCAGCCCATTGGAGTTGTGCTCTCTGAAGCAGAGTTTTAATACTTGGCAGTTCAGCTCAAGCAAGGACTTCAGTGTCTGGTAGCTTATCAAGCCAGGTGGTCCTCAGAATCTTCCTAAGACAGTTCAAATGGAAGGGATTCAGTTTCCTGGCAAGGCACTGGTAGACTGTCCATGTCTCATCAACATACAACAATGAGGTCATCATAACGACTCTGTAGACCTTCAGTTTAGTAGTCAGTCTAATACATCTTCTCTCCCAAATCTTTCTTCAGAGCCTCCTAAACACTGAGTTAGCTCTGGCAATGCATGCATCAACCTCATTGTCAATGTGTACATCCCTGGAAAGTACACTACCAAGGTAAATGAACTTACCCACAGCATTCAAAACTTCTCCATTTGTTGTAACCAATGGTTCCACATATGGATGATGTGGTGGTGGCTGATGGAGCCACCTGTGTTTTTTTGGTGTTAATTAGGCCAAAATTAGCACAGATAGCAGAGAATTGATCCATACTTTGTTGCATCTCTGCTTCAGAAGCTAAAAACATCTGCAAACAGAATATCATGCACCAACACTCTCTCCACTTTGGTCTTGGCTTGTAGCCTTTTCAAATTGAGGAACTTACCATCACTGCGGTAGTTGACCTTGATGCCATGTTCATCCTCATTGAAAGCATTTGTCAACATGTCTGAAAAACATCATGTTAAAAAGCATAGGAGCAAGCACACAGCCCTGTTTCACTCCATTGGTGACTGGGAAGGCACGAGAGCTTTGTCCATTTTCCAGAACCCAGGCAAACATGTCATCATGAAATTGATGTACAATATTGATGAACTTCTCCGGAAGTTCAGAAATAAATTCAGAAGTAGCTAGAGCTAAATATACAGAAATATAGATATTGAGCAAAGATATCACTGATACATATATATACATATGAATAACGTATCATTTGATACGTTTGAGGGGATGGCTAGTGTCTGGTGAAGGATCTCTCCCTGTCTCTGTCTCTTTCTGTGTCTATCCATGTTTATCTCTCTGTGTGTCTCTACCTCTCTCTCTCTTTGTCTCTGTGTCTCTGTCTCTGTATCTCTCTCTATATGTGTGTGTGTATGCATGTCTCTGACTCTGTCTCTCCCCTAGCCCTTCCACTTTCCCACCTCTATCTACAAAAAGAAAAATAAAGCCCCAGTTACAAACACACATGACCAAACAAAACAAATTCCCATAGTGGCAGTGTTAGAAAATACAACTTATTCTGTATCTAGAATCCATCAACTCTCCATCAAGAGCTGCATAACATGCTTCATCATCAGCTTTCTGGAATTACAGTTGATCATCCCATTGATTAGAATTCTGAAGTCTTTCAAATTGTTTTTTTCTTTATGATGATGCTGTTGTAGAAATTAATGTCCTGAATTCCATTCATTTCACTCTTCATCAATTCATACAAGTTTTTCCATATTTCTTAGAAGCTATCCTTTTTACCATTTCTTATAGCATGATACTATCCCACTGCTCTGATACAATGTAATTGATTTAGCCATTTCCCAGCTGAGGAACATCCCCTTAATTTCCAGGTCTTTGCCACCACAAAAGAAGTTGCTAGAAACATCTTTGCACATATGAGTCCTTCTCTTCCTTTGATCTTCTTGAGCTCCTACAATAGACCTGATGGTGGACTGTTGGATTAAAGGTTATGGACAGTTTAGTGAGTTTGGGGACATAGTTCCAAATAGCTTTCCACAATGGCTGCATTAATTCACAGCTTCTTGGTGAACCAAGGATTCTTTGCTTATTTGGTCTGTTTTTGTTTGGTTTTGTTTTGCTTTAATAATGAGAGAGAATTGACATAATTTGAAAACAGTAGGAAAAGAACCAAAAGATATGGAGAGGCTAAAGATTGGGGGTAGGGAAGAAGACCCCAAGCACACCCCTATCTATTCCTATATATGTACATGATGTCTCTTCTATCTAAACTCTGAGTTCCTTGTGGAAAATAGTCAATCTAGTGGCTAGTACACAGTAGGCACTCTAAAAAGGTCTGTCAATTGATTGATGGTCAAGAAGCTTAGGTATGCTGCCTCTTTACATTTTGGAGGGATTATATAAAATCTGCCCTATAGTCAATATCGTCTTAATCTGACTCCTTGCAGGGAGTCTCCATTTGGGGAGACCAAATGAGCCATATCATGACAATCTCTGGATTTCTCTGGATATGAGTATGAGCCAGAGATATTTTGTGAGAGACAAAAGTCAGATACTCTTATGACTTCCCTTGAAAAGGGTACAAACCAGAGAGATTTTGTGAGAGGCCATTTTTTTCTACCCAAAACTATATTTCCATCATGGCAGGGACATATATGTTACAAATACAAGCAATGAGTACTATCAAAATCCATATCTGACACTAGTTGACAGGGATAATGAAAACTACCAAAGAGGACCTCCAGGAGCATTTTATCTGACGCAGATATAAGATAGACAAATGAAAGATGTATTTGAAGGATCAATGGATCTTACATAAAGATCAGGTTGTACCAGTGGAGTTATGCTAACAAAGGTCTGCATAGTTAAAGCTTGTTTTTTCCGGTAGCAATGTATGGTTGTGAGATAAGAACTATAAGGAAAGTTGAGCACCACAGAATCAACACTTTCAAATGATGGTGCTGGAGGAGACTTTTGAGAGTCCCTCAGGCAGCAAGAAGGTCAAATCAGTCAATACTTAAAGAAATTAATTCAGACTATTCAATTGTTCTGTAGTTGCCCCTACCCCTTTGTCCTGAGAAGTTTGGAGCTGAGGAAGTAAGAAAAGAAGTGACATGATGCTGCAAGAGCAAAGGAGAGGCCAAGAATCGAGTGAATGACACAAGGACACTTGAGAAGTCCACAAGGCCAGTGGTCATGCCACTGGTTTTACATGCTGGCTACCTACTCTGTTAATCATGTTCCATGAAGGGTTAGCAGTGGTTAGAAAGAGTCCCAGCCCTTCAGCAGCCAGACAAACCACTAATCTTCCAAAAAAGTAGACAGAATGTCATGTGGGGATAAGACAGAATTCAGAACTCACAGAGGGAGTTTACTCCAGTGGCTAAGTAGGGGATGGAAGCAGCAGCAGCACTAAGAAATAGGTCAGCCCAAAAGTGATTAAGGAAACATACTACAAAGGAGAACAGCTGACACTGGCAGAATGGAGGATTGTGTCAGGCAACTCTACCAGCCAACACATTGTTCTTTTCCTTCTGGGGCTAGCATACTAATTATACTCCCTCCTCACGCCACAAACTCAATGTAATTAGGAACCCTGAAAACGAGATACGTGATAAGTTCTTTTTCCCATCACTATTTTTTAAGCTTTTTTGTTTATGAAAGTTCAGTCACTTGCCTTCCTGTCTTCATGCTGAACACCTGGGTATAAATTTAGACTGAGCTTTGAAGACAAGGCAAGAATCTGGAAGTTCAGAGGGATAATTTAAGGCATCTCAGGTAACACCTTGCTTAAAAAAAATCTGTGGTAAAACAACTTAATGAGGCAAGCCTATGCATCCAAACTAACAAATGTTTATTTTGTTTAGCAATTGTGTAGCATAGAAAGGAAAACACTTGAACTTGAAGTCAGAAGATCTGGGTTATAGATCTGATTTCAATCCTTACTGTGTGACATCAGGCAAGTCAATTAACTTCTCTGATCTTCAGATTTCTCATCTATAAAAAGAAGTTCAATAATGCCTGGTTTTCCCATCTCACAGGATTGTTTCACAAATCTAATCATAATAATAATTTTAATAATATTAAGTAGGATTTATTTAGTGCTCTACTGTTTATAACACTCTTTGCTAATAGTATTTCACTTTCTCCTCACAAGCACCCAGAGATATAGTTGCTATTATAGTCCTCATTTTGCAGATGAGAAAATTGAGGCAGGCAGTGGTTAAGTGACTTGCCCATGGTCACACAACTCAACTTCGTCTCCTTCATTTTGAGAAAGAACCAATGGCATCACAGGTGATTCCTTCGTGAACTGTATTTAAGTGAGGCAGAGCTGCACAAAGTCATCTGCCTCACTGTCTCTTCCAGTCATCAAAGTCCAGTGGCAAGACAGAAGTCAGGATGTTTGACAATGTCCCAGGATACAGCGGTTGACCTTGGCATCTTTGATGTCTGATCAAGCTCTAAGCCCTCCACAGGGCTTGCTTCAGCCCTCTTCTTGGCCCCCAGAACAAATTGTTCTCATCCACCCATTGCCCTGGAGGAAACCTTCACATTCTTAGGGTAGATAACCCCCTAACTCATCGATCAGGTTTGAACCTAGTCAGTTACTTTTAACTCGGTTTAGCATACCTGCTGAGACAGCTTTACCAAGGGGTAGCTGTTGAGCATGCTACAAGCTTTTTGGAGCCACAGGCAAAAGTTAAATGCCAGGTAGACACCAAAGGGTGTGTGCATTGTTCAAGGAGAACTTGCGTACCTGATGTGAGGGTGTGGCAAGCCCTTTTCGGAGCTGTTCATTTACACAGCTAGTAAGTGTCTAAGGACAGGTTTGAACTCAGGGCTTCCTAAATGTCTACCTGCCACACCACCTACCTGCTTAGACAATGAATCCATAGGATCATAGATCGCTATGAGACCTCAGAAACAACCAGGTTCAATCTCCTCACTTTACAGTTGAGGAACCTAAATTCAAAGAAGTTAATTTAACTATCTACTCTGCCACCTAGCTACCTTGAGGTGAAACTGATTTATAATATTGGAAAAGTCAACATAAGTCTGAGACATTATTAGGATCATGCTCTCTCTCCTACATTCTGTGGATATCTTTTCGGGTCACTGCTCATAGGATTGGTTTCCTTGAGCATCTACCTGCCACAACTGGCTTAGGGAGTTAGGACAAAAGGGAAGAAGAACACATATGGAAACACAGTGAAACTCCTCGTTAGAATCCACATTGGCTGGCCTATGTTTCCATTACAGAGAAGCATTCTGGTTCATTCTGAGGATCTCCTGCAAATATAAGACACAACTAGATAACACCAAGACCGGTGACTGCTATTTTAAATGCATGGTTAATTTTCTACCAATTTCTATTGACCTGGAGTTCTGAGTCACTGGCAAATCAAGTCATATCCATCTACTTTACAGCTTACAGAGTAAATGTGAAAGAAAAACAGGTCAATTTCTCATACAAAGCATTTCATTTCAAAGGGTAGTTGTATGGCATTTCTTTTGATAGTCAAATGGACTGGAAAAGACCCCAGAAGGTCAATTCTGGGTGCTCATGAAGGTCATCCATGTCCTGACCTTCACAGTCACCATTTCTTACGGAACAAACAAGAAACAGAGGTGGAGTAAGTTCTTTCCATACAGTAGGAGAGACTGTAATGCTAGCTTGACATAAGTAGAGATTTTTCCTTTCCTTCCTTGTGAAGTGTCTTCCAGAGACAGAAAAGATGTTAAAAATAAAGCTGGGTGGGAAACCTGACTCTCTCAGAATTCAAATCAGGAGTTTAATTTCAGAAAACTACCCTTCTTCAGAGGACACAAAAGAGCAGAAACCTGAGAAAACCAACATGGCAAAAGTAGCTGACCAATATTTGTAGAACTTTTTACAGGCACAAAGTGTTTTTACATACATTATTCCATTTGAGTTTTACAGCAACCATATGAAGAGAGTGATGCACATACTGTTCCATTTTACAGATGAAGCAATCAATACTTAGGGTCAGTCGATCAATTTGCATTTATTAGCTTCTATTGTGCCAAGAATTGTGCTAAGCTCCAGGGATTCAAAGAAAGATGAAAGACAGTCCCTGATCTCAAGGAACTCCAAGTCTAATGTGGGATACAATATGCAAACAACTATAAACAAAGACGTCCAGCTAATAGGTGGTATAGTCAACACCAGGTCTCCAATTCAAGTGCTTTCTTTGTTACCATTACCACTGGCAATATGGTACCACGTTAATAATGATAACGTGATATTATCAAAAGACTACACCATATTACCAAAATCAATATCCAAAATTAATATGATCGTCAATACCATTTTTAACCCCACCAAAAAGCCTTTTTGTTTCTTCTTCTATAGATATAGCATCAGAGAGGAGGTTGTCAGAAATGCATGGCTCCCCCTTCCACACTTGGTTCCGGTAATCATCCCCTGCTGCTATGGCTTCTGACTTCTCAACAGATACATAGGAGCTCAGCTCACCATTCAGGGATGGAAGTCCAGTAACAGCTACTGGTGCCCATAACATTCCTTCTTTACAATGTCCATGTACAACTCTCTATAGCACCTAATCTCAATTGTTCCATAAATAGTTTTCCATGGTGTTGATGGCTCCCTGAAAATCTTAAGTCTGAACTATGATTTCCATGCTGCCAAATTTTCATCATTGCCATATATAAGCTTAATTTAGGAAAGTCTTTCCATTCTAAAATAATAGCTTGACCATACCTAGCCATTTGCTGGTAATATGATGCTGCAGTGGAAAACTCACTTGCATAAATAAAGCAGACTAATAAATAAATAGAATTTGTAGCCCACTTTTTGTTTGTTTCAAGGCTTCAGTTACCATTTAATAATCTTAATCACAGCAGCGCTAGCTGGCTGTAATTGGAAAGTCCCACCAAAGACATTAAAACTATGCTGTCACTGGAAAATGATGTCTCTCATGAGGGTAAGACTACTGTCATCAGCGAACAGTTATCATAAGGGCAAACAATATCCTCAAAAGAAATTGTAGATACTTCATTTGCAATGGGCAACCCTCACAGTTAAATACTTATATATTCCCCACTTTATATCCTTGAGTTGAGAATGATTCATCACCATTTCAGGTTAGGAGATTCACATCTAGGGGAATGAGAAAGCTGCATCTATTTCTCAGTATTAATGGAGCTTATTTCGATTTGCAAATCTACAATCTCATGAGCTGGGGAGAAGAGACCCTTGTGGTTATCTTTTTCAGGAAAAGAATCACCTAACTTCTGCCTTGCTCTCTTTCTATTGAAGTTTTCCACCACCAACCATGTGTCTTGGACTTCAAGAAAACAGGGATGTGAAAATCAAATGTCCCAGTTGTTGCTTGCCTTAAATTGAAGACATACAGTATTTCCCATGCCCTGGATTGATGCAGAGATAGGCAGAACATGGTAGAGAATCAAGGATGCTTCAGGAAAGGTTAATCTAGTATGGGGTAAAAGTGAGGAGCCAAAATTTCTTTGCCATCTCCCTTAGTGTAGTATAGTAGAAAGAGGGCTGAATTTGGAGTCACGGGGCATGGGTTCAAATTCTTTGTCACTTATTGTGTGACTTTAGACAAGTCGCTAAACCTATCTAGGCTTCAATTTTCTCTCCCAGCTCTAAATCTATGACTAACCTTTTCCAAAGTAGTGGTTTCCAAAGAGGGCCATCGCCTGATTCCAAGGAGTATGTGATCAAGAAATGAAAGGATGGGAAAATGAGTTGCACCTCATCCTCACCATGGCAGTAACTCCAATACAACCACACTCCCCCAACTCTGCTCCTTCCTTCTATTGTATAAGCTACTAACCTCTGCCCTTCTGACCTGGGCATTTATAATCTTACCACTACAAGGCTACTCACAGCAGTAGCTTTGTAAGTACCATTGGAATAATTCTGATCCCCTCAACATACTTTCCCCTGCTCCTCAGATCACCTCATGGCCATAGCAAGCATTCCTCAGAGAGTAGGCTCTGTAATCCAGGTTGGAGAATAAGATTATGACCTCCATCGTTTTTTATTTGGGCGGGGGGGAGCTACACAAAGTGAATTGCAGAGGATGAGTAGGCATGGATGGGTTACAAGAGATTACAGATTTCATGACTTAGCTCCAACTTACCCTTTTTCTCAATTTCCCTCCTACTATAAAGAATACCACCATCCTTCCAGTCAACTGGGTTCACAATGTCAGGTCATCTTTATTCCTCACTATCCTCTCCACATATTCCATCAGCTATTGAGGATAGAGTAGGTAGTGAATAAGTAAACTCATCAAGGATACATTTTGCAGGGGAAAGGTTTGATAGTGAAGGGGAAGAAAGAGCAAATGATTGTCTGGATGGAGTATAGTGGAAAAGGAAAGGCTATTTTAGGAGTAGGATGTCTAAATATGGTTTTTAGACAAAGGCAGGGGAGAAATTAAATTTGAATAGGGCATGGGGAGCAGTGATTCTTAGACCAAGGGCCTGGAGGAAGTGGGAGAGTTTAGGGCTAAATGCAGAAGGAGAATGATTAGGCTTAGTATGGTTGTGTTAGAGAAAAGTTCCACATGGTGGAATGGGATGAGGTGAAGATGGGATACAACTCATCTTCCCATCCTTAAATTGGTTGCCAAGTCTTGTCATTTCTGTCTCCACATCTTGCATGCGTCCCCTTCTTTCTACTCACACAACCACTACCCTACTTCAGACCCTCATCACTTCTTGCCTGAGCTATTACAACAGCTTCCTAATTGATCTCCTTGCCTCAAGTGTCTCCGTTCTCCAATCAGTTACCTACAGAACAGCCAAGGTGATATTTTTTTCCCTCTAAAAACTCACATCACTCCCCTTCTCAATAATTCACTGGTTCCTCATTGACTCTAAGATAAAATATTCTAAGATCTTATCCTTTTTAAATTTCCTTTTTGTGTTTATTTTGCATAGCAATTTCCACTTTGTGTAACATGTAATTATTAGTACAGTAGCACTTGTATATAATTTATAAATATATTCATATTTCAGAACATACATTCTAAAATTGTTTACTGATGTGATTCATGATAAAAAACAGTTAAGCCACCACTGGTCTAGACTCTAGGGTACTGTTTTCTTGTACTCTGTCTCCCATAGAGGCCAATTTTGTGTCATATTCCTTCCAGGCCTTGCTCTCAACCTGATTTCAACTAATCAAGCTGATTCCCCTCACTCCAAATATGTGCTGTATAACTTCAGGTGGTACCTTAGCTGCTACAAGATAATCCTTTTACTCTGCTTTTAGAGCTTTTTGTTTCATTGCCATAGCAGCTCTTTCAAGCTGCCTTCTTTCTCCTCACACCACTTCACTTACATTTACAGCAGGTAATCTAGCCTTAGGAAATTCACTGAGAAGATCAAGATTATACAATGTGACCTCTCTCAGTTTCTCTCTTCTGCTCAAGATCTTCCATCATCTTTACTCACTCCTTTCTCCTTCCCTCTAGTCACTTTCCACTAAACCTAACCCCTCTCCTCATACCTTTTTTCCCAAACTCTCCCATCTCCTCCAGACCCTTGTTTTAAGAATCCCAGCTTCCCCCACCCCATTCAAGTTCAATCTCTCTTTTGCCATTGGCTCCTCATTGTCTAAAAAAAAAGTTTATACATCCCAATCCTAAAGTAACCTTCCTTTGACCCTTTTACTCCATCCAAATATCATCTGATCTCTTTTTTCCCCTTTGCTTTCAAACTTTTCCAAAGAAATGTATACTTGATGAGTTTACTTCTTCACCACCCACTCTATCCTCAGCATCTGGATTCTACTTTCCCTACTCTATTGAAATTGCTCTCTCAAAGGTCACCAGTGATCTCTGCATTCTAAGAAGAATGGGAATTTTCCATCTGACTTGTGGCTAAAACCTTCCATAGTATTATTTCCTCCATTAGAATGTGAACTCTTTGAGTGCAGAGACTGACTTTTCTATTTGTTTACCCAGAACTTAGCACAGTGTTTTTTGCACATAGTAAACATTTAAAAAACGCTTCCTTCCTTTCTTCATCTCCTAATTCAAATACAATGCCTTTTGACCTTTCTGCAAAATACCTCCTCCTACTAGATACTCTCCTGAGTTGACTTCAAAGATGTTACACTATCCTGGTTCTTCTATCTCCCATCACTTTTTTCAGTCTTCTTTACTGGTTTTTCATACTCTTTCTAAATGCATTGACTGTTCTCTGAGGCTCTGTCTTGAACTTTCTTCTCTCTTCTATAGTCTGTTCCCCAATAATTTTATTCACTCCCATAGTTTCAACTGCCCCCTCTATGGAGATGATTCCCAAATTTATCTTTCCAGCCCATTTCTTTCTTGAGTACCAAGCACACATGTCCAACAGCCTGGATATCTACCTGGTTTTGCCAATGACATCTCAAACTCAACATGTCCAGAGCTGAATTTATCTTCCCTCCACTAACTCTCCTCCTCTTTCTGCCTCCACTATTTCTCTCAGTAGCACCACCATTCATCCAGTCTCCGATGTCTGAAATTTTAATGTTATCTTTAATTCTTCCCCTTGGCTGACTTCCTGTATTCTACTGCTGCTAGTCTGTACTTTATCGAGTTGCTGCTCAGTCATGTCCAACTCTTCATGACCCCATTTGGAATTTTCTTGGCATAGATACCGGAGTAGTTTGCCATTTCTTTCTCCAGCTCATTTTACAGATAAGGAAACTGAGGCCAACAGGGTTAAAGGACTTGCTCAGGGTCACTCAGCTGGTAAGCATCTGAGGCAGGATTTGAACTCAGGGAAACCAGTCTTCCGGACTCCCCTCTATCCATCGAGCCACCTAGTCACCCCAACTCTATCTAGGACACAGTCTGAACTACTCCTGCCTGAGCTCTTGTACCAGCTTCTTTGCAAGATTTCCTGCCTTCATTCCCTCTTCCAATCTAACTTTCCCACTTTCTTCAGTTCCCAGCTAAAAGCCCACCTTCTACAAGAAGCCTTTCTTCACTCACATTAAAGGAGTGAGTGCCTTCCCTCTGAGACCACCTCCAATTTATTCTTTCTATACCTTGATTATCCATAGCCGCTTGAATGTTGTCTCCCCCATTAGAGTATAAGATCCTTGAGAGCAGGGACTGTTTTTTGCCTTTCTTTGTATCCCCTCTGCTTCATATGTTGTCTGGCATGTAGGTAGCACTTAATTGGTTTGATTGACTCATTAATTTGACTTGATCCTGCTGCCAGTAATCTTCCTTAAGCAGAGATCTAGTCTTGTCTCTCAAAATTCTCCAGTATCTCCTTTATACCTACTGAGTAATGCTCAAATTTCTTTGCCTCAAATTCAAGACCCCTTACAATCTAATGCCATTTTGTCTACATTTTTCCATTATATTCCCTCTCTCCACACTCAGTCAAGCTGGAAACAGAGAGAAATAGGATTGTGCCTCATGCTTTCCAGTATCCATGTCCTTTGTTCACACTATTTAGAAATGCTCCCTCTTTTTACCTGTTCTATTCCTACCCCAAATGACTTCACTCTATTGTATGGCTCCATAATGCATTTACCATCTATTATAATGTTATCTCTCCAGCTTTGTTTAACATTATTTACCTACATGCACTCTATATTTCTGACCAATAAATTAATGTACCACTTGTTTTCTGATCATTTCTACCATGTCTCACCTCTCTACATTTTTACAAGCCATTTTTCTTACCTGGAATAAACTCTCTCCTCATCTCTACCTGTCCTTCCTGATCTTAAGCCCTCACACACACACCACCACAAAGTAAACTCTTCCTTCTCAAATTTTCTTGGAACTCTTTATTCAGTTTTTCCTTTGTCCTTATCACATTTATTTATGTGCTTTATAAGCAGTATCCTAAGGACTTACCTAAATTTAGAGAGGCTCATCACCAGACTGACTGAAGAATGAAGAAATTTTCAGTAATAGCAATTCAAGAAGTTCGTCTGTTGGGTCATAGGTCAGACTTTGTATCAGTTTAAGGAACAGCAATCCCAAATCCATGAATAGTCAATGTAGGGGCAGCTAGGTGGTGCTATAGCGGATGGCATGCCCAGCCTGAAGCCAGGAAGATTTCATTTTCCGCAGTTCAAATCTGGCCTCAGACACTTACCAGCTCTCTGACCCTGGGCAAGTCACTTTGCCCGTTTGTCTCAGTTTCCTCATCTGTAAAATGAACTGGAGAAGGAGATGGCAAATCATTCCCGTATCTATGCCAAGAAAATCCCAGATGGTGTCGCAATGAGTTGGACACGACAGAACAATAATAAGTATGCAAATAGTACTGTACTAGTAGTTAAATGTAAGCTCTTTGATAGACTCTCATATATTTTTCATTTTTTAAATCCTTAGGAACTCTGCCTTCTGACTTATAGTTATCTTTGTTGCTATCGTATTTATCCCCCAGCTAAAATACAAGATTCTTGAGGACAGAGACCACATCTTATCTAAACTTTGTACCTCCCACAGGATCAAGCACAATACTTTAGGTGCTTATAATACTTGGTGAACTGAACTGGATTTATCCCCCTTAAATTGTTAGCTCCTAAGACCTCAGTGAGTATTTACATATTAATAGAGGACTTTTGAAGACCCCCGAAGGAATGAATCTGTAATGATGAAATTTCAGGTGGAGGACAGCTGGTGGAGGAGATATTTTTGGACAAGGGCCCTGCCTGGCACCACTGAAATGAATCCACATTATGCAGGCATCCAGCTGCCCTTATGATTCTGTGACTTAAGCTCTTCTCTATTCCCACTGCCACTGCCATTAAACTCTGGGAAGAATGATTTATGGCAAGAGTTATTATTGTGAATGTCACCCCTATGGTATCTGTAATGGATGCAAGAAAATAGATAGAGTATTTCACAAAGATTGATGCCAGGTACACATTTTGAGTCATCCAGAAAGTGGTACTTATCACCCGCCACCATCGTCATCGTCAGTCCTCCAGGACGCTCAACCTTAACCATCATACCCCTTGTTTCCAATTCTTGCTCCAAGAGGAATAGGTTTCTCTCTGATGGCCCTGGCATTTATGCTCTGCTGCTCTTTCAGAACAATTAGAATGGGAAATGATAATCAGTTCCTGCGAATCCTTAATTCCTTTCAGAGCAGTCAGACCCAAGCAGCCTTGCATTTAGAGTACAAATTTTCTTTCGCACACTTTTACACCAGCAGTCAAAGTAAAACAAATGTTGCTAATTAGCGTTGATCTTAAAGACCAACACCACTTAATTTTTACCCCAATGAAACACTATTATGGGTTTGGTTTTGGGGTTTTTTTAGAAAAGTTTAAAGACAAGGGAATAGGGTCAAGGGAAATGTATGAGCGAAGTAATCAAAGCAGTTTAATTAAGTGAAACTCTGCCAGCTGCTACGAACACTTTGCATTTCAAAGAAATTTTGTAAACAAGACCAAACTTAGCAATCAACATCTATTTGTTAAGATTTTCTTTGTGTTAGGTACTAGAATACAAAGAAAAAGTGAAAACAGTCCCTGCCCTGCCCTCGAGTAGCCTCTTTCTAATACGGTAGATGTAGGGGTGTTGGAGGTGTTCACTAAGGATGAGCACCTCTGAAGTGAGGGCCCCCAAGCCCTTTTCAGGGGTGCTCGTTGGTGTCCACCTGGCAGTCAATTGTCACCTGTGGCTCCAAGACGCTGTAGCCTGCTCAGAGGCCACACCCTGGTAAAACTGTCTCAGCCCATGGGCAAAACCAGGGTAACTAAAAGGCCTCCAACGCACAGGTGAGTTAGGAGGTTGTCTACACCAGCATGTGAAGACTTCCCTCTGGCAGAATGGATGGATGAGAACAATTTGTTCCAATAGCCACAATGGCAATTGAAGCAAGCACTGTGGGGCGCTGAGAGCTTGGCCAGAAGTCTAACATTCCAAGGTCATTCTCTGCATTCTGAGCCATTGCCAGCCATCTTGAAGCTGTCCTGCCACTGGACTATGAGGACTCAGGAGGAGAGAGTTGAGACTGACGACTTTGTGCAACTCTTCCTCACTTAAATCCAAGTCATCCACAAGTCAAGACATCACCTTGTAAGGTCACTGGGACTCTTCCAAAACAAAGGACAAAAAAACAATGGGGGGGGGGGCATAGCAAATACAAAATTAAAAAAAGAGAGAGAGATAGATGAGATACAAGTAAATACTAGATAATCTTAAAGTGAAAAGCACTCAAATAGATAAAATAGGACTTTTGACTTGGCTTAAAGCAACCTTTGAGCTCATTTAAATCAGCCTCAGTTTTCAGATGAGAAAATTAAGTCCCAGACAAGCTAACTGAAGCCCAAAGAGATTGCCGTCGGATCACACAGATAATAGAAGCATCAGGATTTGAACCCGAGTGTCATTCTCCTTGCTCTTCTCCACAATGTCTTTAAGTGGACTTTTTCTATGACTAACAATACACAAGAACCAGAAAAGGGTGATCCTGGAAATCATCCTATGCTCCTAGAGTAAATCCCAGGTGCCAGAGTGAATGAGAAAAATATAACAACTCTACCAAAGATCATTGAACATTTATTAACCACCTGCTGCATGCAAGATACTACTTGCTAGATTCTGGGAACACGACAAAAATAGGGAAATTAAATAATCTCTGCCCTTAGGAAATAACATTGTATGAGTGGAAGAGATCCTATCATTTCCTTTCTGGTTCAATGATTCTTTTGCAATTCAGCAGGAGCTCAAGTGTTCCTGCAGGGAGACGCCCTGTTGAGAGCAAAGATTTTGTCTTCATACCTCACTAAGTTTATTACATCTCTGTATTTCAGGAAAATGGCACATGAATATCCTAATCTGGGGACTGTTTTGTGCCCATGGGGAAAAGAGGTGGAGAGAGAGACCCATAAGCAAGCATCAGCTAAATAGTTTATACTGCACTAACTTTCAAAGTACAATAAGGAGTTGTCTGAGCCAGGAATGACTCAAAACTGAGTTTCCTAATTCTAAGTCTGCTGATTTTATCATTAAACAATACTGGTCCATGCTGGTGCAGGACAGAAATTAACAAAAAAAAAAATGGCAGATCACTTGCCCATTCACAGTCTACTGTCCTGTTCCCCAAATATGGGGTGCCACAAGGGTAAGTGCTAGTTTTACAATTGCATCCCCCATCTGCTTCCTGATGCCTGATATTCCAAATGAAAAAATGACACAAATTTGTGAGATGAAAGACATTTCTCAATACACAAATGGTCAGTGGATGTGAATAGTCTTCAAAAGAAAAAAATATAAACCAACAAGTATCTGAAAAACACTCCAGAGAATCAGAGAAATTCACATTTAAACAACCAACAAGCTGTATCACCAAAATTAACAAAGATGGGAAATGAGGGGGAAATTTTATATTAGAAGATCTATGGGAAGATGGGCACAGTAATTCATGGCAAGTACAGCTGTGAATTTGTCCACCCATTCAAGAAAACATTTTATAATTATCAAAGAAAAGTTGCTAAACTTTTCAGACTTTTGGACCCAGGTATCCCATCACTGGGATTATAATCGAATAAGGTTAGTGACAGCAGGAAAAGATCCACATGTACAATAACTGTCATAGCAGCATGATTTCGAATGATAAGAAGTTGTAGCCAACAATTGGGTAATAGCTGTGGCACTTGATATAATGGAATATTACTGCATCATACAGAATTACATATATGAGGAATCCAGAGAAACGTAGAGAGGTTTTATATGAACTATGCAAAGTGAAGAAGTCAGAAGCAATAGAAAAATATGTGCAATGGCAACAACAATGTAAAAACACTGAAGGGCATCAAAATTCAGATCAAATACAGAGTGTCCCAAAACTCTTAATGCAGCTCTAATCTGAAATAGTTTGAAACTATATTAAGATATTTGGGACACCCTGTACAATGGAAAATTTTGGTACCATACTACCAAAGATAAATTATATTCTTCTCTCCATGTTAACAATCGGCAAACTACAAAAGGAGAAAGTGACATGTATAATAAATGATCTTACTTAACCGTCACAGGAATGGAGCTGGGGGAGGGTGTTGTTTGGATATTCGTTAGGAAATGTCTACTCTGGCAAAACAAAATATATACAAAAAATAAAAAAGCTTTTTTATTATTTGGATACAGATAAAACAAACTACGAATATCCCTCCTAGAGGCTAGGAGTTAACTTAGGTTCATACTAGTTTGTAAATGGCAGATAGCTCATCCTTTCCAGAGAGTTTGTTTTGATAAGGATGTGGAAAGAGAGAGTGTTCCTGAAATTTGCATGTAAATTGAATTCTTGTAATTTGAATCATATTTGAAATACACTAGGGGAGCTCACTGTTTAAAGGAACCCTGTGGCAAAATAACCCTCCCATTATGGCAAAGAATCTGTAGTGAGTTATCAAGCCTTGATTTATCTGGTGGCTAAGTTTGGATTTTCAAATGCAACAAAGTCTTGATTTCCTGAAATGCTTGGAGAATGGACCATTCTGGTTAAGTTCATTTCCCAGGTCACTGAGGGTTAACCACAAACTCATTTTGGTTTCTACATATCTGTTGCTGCATATATTGGTGAACTATCTCAGCCCAGGCACTTTCCTGCTTTGAGTAAATAAAAATATACAGGAAAAGATTTCAATGTCTTTAGTGGTTCTATATCTCTCAGGGAGATCATCGTGAGGTTCCAGACACAGCTAAACCTCATCTCAGGACAGACACTTGGAAGGTGTTTTCTGTGCATTGGGATGCTTTCTTTTAATAAATCCCCTCTTTTAATGAGAAAAGTAGAAACAAAATTTAAAAATGGAGACAAGGCAAGAAAGTGGATTTGAAAAACAACATTAAAATGTTAACTATTAAATGATGATAGCAGTACATCCTTCCAAACAACCTCTGGTCTAGAAATGATCAGTATAGAAATCTGCAAAGCTACTTTTTAGTTTTTATTTGCATTGCCAGCATTTAACAAACACTCCATTGTATATTCCCTGGATTTTTTTTTCAATGGCTCAGATCACTTGTTCTGAAATAGAAATAAGCTAATAAATGTGTTTTGGGGTGACTAAAAAATAAAAATAAAAAATCATCATAACTAATAATTTAACTAGTGGGTTGGTTGTTAATGCTGTTGTTTTCCTTTTTCTCCTGAAAAACAAATATGGAAAAAATGCTACTAATTGAAGATTATGGTTATTTCTGCTCCACTCAATTGAAGCAGGAGCAGTGTTGATAGTTATGAGGTTGTATAATTGAACTCCTAGGGTAGGGATGGTTTGCTTATAAAACATACACAGCTAATGCACAGATTCAGCAAGGATCATTCTTCCTTCAGGCATCCTCAGAACTGAGACCTGAGAGTGAGATCCTCCATCTTCCATGGAGTTTACTGGAAATAACCAGCTCTGAGGTATTCATAGAATCAGCAAGTGTTCCAGGTTGGAAGGATCCTGAGAGATTATAGTGTCCAACCACTCATTTTACAGATCAAGAACATGACACCAAAGATGTTAAATATTTGGCCCAGGGTCACTGAGTGAGCTTGAGGTGGAGCTGAGGGAGAACCCAAGTCTCATTAGTTGGCATCTGTTGCTCCATCGGGCACTATGACTACTTGCAGGGTGATGGGGCTAAGTGCTGTGGGGCAATGCTGAACACAAGAGTGTCAAATGGGAGCCTGGTGAAAAGGAAAAGATTCACACCTGGATAAGTGTTACTGCACAAGAGAGAGAAATGAAAGGAGCAGGAGGGAGAGAACTCAGCTTGCCAAAGGTTTTCAGATTAATTGCACTCTGAGTCATGGTCAGCCTGGAGAGAATATGGTCAGGAAGTTCAGAGCAATATTTCAGGGCCCAGGAATTTGCTCTGCATAAACAGCCATCATTATCCCTCCCAAACAAAGCTATTATTTCTCTGAAACCTAGTACTACATTAAGCTGACAAAAATCAGTCTCTCTCCACAATTTATGCAAGATGGTTTGCTGGAGTGGATTAGCAACGTGAGTCTTTGCTCAGCGTGTTGAAGCCGTCAGCAGACACAAGGCATTTATGCCCTTTTCAGCTGACTGTTCCTAACCCCCAGAGCCGGACTGCGTGAGTGTGAGAGGAGCTAATCATGTTTACCACCATTTTAAACTCACCTTTGTAAAACTTTTGTAATGACCAACATTTTACTGAAGGAGCCTTGGCCAAGTCATTTCATGGCCTCAGTTTCCTCATCCATACAAGGAGGGGTTTGGAGTAAATAAACTCAAAAGTATCCTCCAGTACCAAAATTTCGTTCTGTAACATCACCTTCATACATAGATACTTAGATGGGTAAATGCAGGGAGGGAGGGAGGGAGAAAGGGGCAGCAATAGATGGAAGAGATGAATAGAAAGATAGATAATGGATGGGTAGATAGATAAAAGATAAATGATAGAAAGATAGATAAGATAGTCAGATAATAGATGGATAGATAGAAATAATAGTAGATAGATACATAGACAGACGATAGACAGGTAGTAGAAAGCTAGATAGGGATCAGGGGATGTTCTAAAATATTTACAGCAGTTCTCTTTGTGGTGGCAAAGAATTGGAAACTGAGAGAGTGTCCATCCATTGGGGAATGGCTGAACAAGTTGTGGTATATGATTGTGACAGAATACTACCGCACTGTAAGTGATCAAGTGGTTGATTATTGAAAAACATAGAGTTGTATGAAATAACAAAGAGTGAAATGGGCAGAACAAAGACAACATTGTATTGTAACATTAATAGGGTTCAAAGAACAACTAGGAATGACTAAGTTATTCTGAGTGTTATAAAAACTCAAATCAACTTCAGAAAGGATCTATGAAGGAAGATGTTATCAACCTTCAGAGAAAGAATTGATAAATAGAAGAGTACATGGTATGCTTTTTGTGTGTGTGTGTGTGTTTGTGTGTGTGTGAAATGATGGCCTTCTCTAGTGTGGAGGGAGGAGAGAGGAAGGCAGACAGCATAGAACTTAAAATGTAATCAAAATAAATTTAAAAATTTTAAAAGATAGGAGAGATAATAGAGTGATAAAAAAGATGATAGAGATAAATAGCAGAGAGATGATAGATTAGATAGACTGATAGGCAATGGAGTGGTAGATTATATAGACAGATGGTAAATTAGTTACAGAGACAGAGAAAGATAGAACAAGAGAATATTTAATAAATTGCTGCTAAGAGCCAGGCACTCTGTTAAATGCTGGGATTACAAATAAAAGCAAAAAGTAACTCATCCCCTTGCCCTCACATGCATCAAAGGGAGTTGAAATGGGGCAAAGGAAGTCCAGAAGTAATTTGAGTGGCATGGACTGAACTGGATTTGGAATAAGAATGACTAGCATGGATGCTTCTTCAAATTGAGGTCTGGGATGAACTTACCAATCAAAGGAGGAAACAGCAAAGTGGAAGATGATCAAAATGAAGATGAGCCTGAAGCTGAGGTCTAGAAAAAAGACTAGAATGTTCCTTACCAGAAATTTGAAGGTTTTATTTTTATTGTAGCATCCACACTCTGAGCCAATTTGACCTCAGTTCTACAATTTGCTATCAGTTGCATAACTATAAAAGAGCAAGATGAACAGAAAAGACATCCCCTGGACTCCTTTGTGACTCCCTGTATGCCTCTCCTTTTAGGCTCTTTTTATGTGTTACTTTCCCCATTGGAATGAAAAGTTTCTTTGAAGACAAGGATAGCATTGTGGGGATCAGAGAAAAGAGGGGTAGAAGTATGACAGGGTCCAAATTTTTAAAACTTATTGAAATCTTCTGGAACATCAGATGAATTAAAAAGGTCCTTCCACCAGTTCCTCATCAGTCACCTTCACCAGTTCTTTTGCTCCCCATTCAACATCAAAGCTACTCTTACAACTAGGTCAAGTTCATTGAACTATGAGGAGAGCATATTCATTCATTCACAATCACTACTACAGGGAGCAGGGATATGATCTCCCACACCAAACCTGGGGGCAGAGTTGCCAGAGGTATAAGATATTAGGCTTTTCCTCACAGTATCCATAGAGCAGGTAATCTAACCAGAAGTCTATTGCCTTGGGTGTGCTTTTTTTAAACTTTTGATACTATATTTAAATATATTTGGTTTATTTTATAATTCTGTGTATTTTGTTTTATGCATTTAAGAAGATTATTCTAAAATTTAAAAAAAATAAAAATAAAAACATTATTCTAAGAAGGGGCCCATAGGCTTCACCAGACTGCCCAAGAGATCCATGACATAAAAAAGGCAAAGAATCTCTATAGGGTTTTGGTTTTTTTTTTTGGTCTAGTCATTGATTTTGACATTCTCATACTTGAAGGTGACCCTACAATGTATAAAACCATGGCTGAAAAGATTGCTGCCTGGTCTTCCCTACACTGATTCACTGAATCACAGAGTCTCAGGGCTGCAAGTGACCTCAGGGGCCTCGTAGCACAAGGAATCCCTTCTAAACATACATGAAACCTTTGCTGGAAGATTTCCTGTAAAGAGGGACTTATTATTACTTGTCAAGATGACCATCCCACATATGAGTAGCTCTAACTATTAGGAAGGTTTTCCTTACATCAAGCTGAAGTCTGTGTCTCTGCTAACTTCCGCCATTGTTCCGAGCTCCATGCTGCAGAAGCAAGCAGAATAAGGTTTTTATAACGATCAACATCCTGCTAAATGAGACTCAGCCAAGTCATTTAAATCTGGCTTTGGACTAAATGATGTTAAAATCCTCCACACTGGGTAACTAGGTGGTACAGTAGATAGTGCTGGGCCTGGAGCCAGGAAGAACTGAGTTCAAATCTGGCCTCACACATTTACCAACTCTGTGACCCTGAACAAGTCACTTAACCTTGTTTACCTCAGTTTCCTCATCTGTAAAATGAGCTGGAAAAGTAAATGGCAAACCACTCCAGTATCTTTGCCAAGAAAGCTCCAAATAGGGTCATGAAGAGTAAGACATAACTGAACAACAATAATCTTTCACCTTCAGGGGTCATGATAACCCTTAGGGTTAAGAATTCGTGCTCTAACTCTCTAATTCTAGCTATATGTGGCCAAGAAAAACAATTAATCTCTTAGTATCCCCAGTTCACTCTCTAGAAATCTCTCAATAAACTGTAGATGTGTACTGATACTCGTTAATAGACTTTCTGCACCAGGAATGATAAAAACACAGATCCTAACCAAAACACACAAACAAAAACTATTCATGGCCTTGGACTTTATTCAGAAGGTTAGTTCACAGCTTTCTGCTAATTCAGGAAATCAGTATCTTGCCCACATCTGCTTTTGTGTACTATTCCAGGTTTTAGTCATTGGACTACAGCAGTTTCTAAAAGCCTATCTGAAGGACTTTGAAATAATAATGTGCAGTCCATCGAATATTTCCCCAATTACTTATGTGCACTTTGGAAACACAAAGGCTTGATGAAAATTCAGGACAGGTTTGGTACCAATCCCTACCCCCAGAGTGTTAGAGTTAGACCAAGATGCCTTTCTGCAGTCCAAGGTCATAGGATGCCATGTGACATGAAGACTAAGATGAGAATTCCAGGAATGCTACTGTCCTTCATCTTGGAAAGGAAGAACTCACAGATACTTCAAAAACATAACTTTCACAGACTGAAGGCAGAAACTGTTTTGGAGAAGGCTTAAGAGATTGTCTAAAAGAAAACACTGATTTCCTGCCAAAACATTTGTTTATCATTATGTAGCCAAAGACATGGGAAATTATTGATTTATAAGAAGTGGAGAGAGGGAAGGACAGAGGAATTTCACTACTTCTGTTTGTCTTTCCTCTCTCCTCCTCCATTCCATTAATAACAAGAGAGCAGTAATGAAACGGGTGGGGGGGGGGGTTGGCCACACCCACAAAAAATAGGTGAACCTCACATTAGCATTGTTGTACTGCTTTCAAATATAGCTTCATATTTCATCATTTTCACAGAAATAAGTTGTGGGTTTTTTTATCTTTTTCTTTTTTAACTAACAAAATCGTGCAGGTTTTTGTTGGCTTAACTATACTAGCTGACAATTTCCTGCTGTATTTTGCCTTCTAAACATTTTTCCACAGAGTCTAACAGTGACCATAAGAAAGCATGGAGTCCCCTTGCCTGGCCATTTGCCTATCTTTTCCATTCTGGAGATTCATGATGGACTTACCTGCACTTGGCGCTGAGAGCACCTACTTCTCTGAAAAATCCAAAAAATAGATCTTGAGTGATACATTTTATATTTCAAAACTTTGAGGAGTACAAGACAATTGTTCACAATTTCTTGGTAGTTTTCTGCCTTGTAGTATACAAAAACTTTTTCAGTCACTTTAAAAAAGTGCTATTTCAGGGAGCTCTTTCCATTTCATTCAACCATTTTTCAACCTGATATCACTTCCTGTAGGAGATAGGTCATAGTAAGTCTAGGGAGAGGCAATGTGCGATAATGCAGAGGTGTCAAACACATGACCTACAGCCTGCCCACAAGGTTCCCAAGTGCCACAGAAGCATGTTAAAATGTAAATGGAAAATATTTAACAAAATAAAAATACAATGGAACATAGATGATGTTAATATGTGGTTTTCTAATTCAATGTCCACTAACAGGGAACCAATCCCCATGTAAGTTTATCCTCCCTATCTCCCATCTGAGTTTGACACCTTTGAGAGAGTGAGGAATGTCTAATCCATAATCCATATTGGAGATAAGACTAAACCTGTAGCTATCTGACAAAGAAATTCCATCTACCCTTGTGGGTCAGTATGATCTTTACAACTTTATAGTCTTGGAAGCTGGAGCACTGAGATGCCAAATTCACTTGCCCAGGATTACATAGATAGTATGTGTCATAAGACAGATTTGAACCGTCCTTTTTCTGGCTTCAAAGCTAACTCACTATGCACCGGGAAAATAGGAGGAGAAGATCCAGATAAAATATGCATAAGGATTCCTACAGCTGGATAGTGACTTAGAAAACCACATACTAATATCATCTATGTACTAGTGTATCTTTATTTATTTTGTTAAATATTTCCCAATAAAATTTTAATCTCCCTCTGTGGCATTTGGGAGTCATATGTTTGTCACCTCTATATTATACCACATTACCTCTCTTCCTAAATTTTAGCCTCGCTGATTCTTAGAAATTTATTTCTCAATTAAAAAGACCTGTTCCATTTAGATCCATCATCTTTACAAAATATTTCATGAAACCAAGTTTAACGTGTAACCTTGAAGAAACATTTTAAGAGCTAACTAGTATTTGCTTACTGAATTTTTCTTTCCTAAAATCAGTTCTTTTCTTTGGCTAGGGGTGGGATTAAGGGAAGGATAGTGTTTTTTAATGTAGATTCTTTTATGTCTCTACTGTTCCATTCACAAAACAACAGTATTTAGCATGCTCATTTTGGGACCCTAGCAAAAGATCCTACAGATATGTCAAAAAATACTTTTCATATTTAATGTTTCTCAAAAAGCATTTTCATGCATTTAGCATATTTTTAGTGCCCATTTGCAGGAGATTCTATCCTATTAACCTTTAGGCTAAGAGTTCAGCTTGATTTTTGAAGCTTAAGATGATGAACAAGGTCATCTAGTTCTGTTCAAGTTATTAAATGATGATCTGAAGACAGAAGGCTTATGCTAAATGGCAGGTAAAAACAGCACTCACCATCTAGAGTTATTGTGAGGATTAAATGAGATAATTTTTGTAAAGCATTGAGGACAGTGTCTGCCATGTTGTAGGTGTTATATAAATGTCAATTCATTGTTGTTACTATTTGATCTTTTTGTCCTTTCCAAATTACAGGAGCTAAAAACAGCATGTGACCACAGTCAGTCAGTAATCTGACATAAGCGAGGAGCCCAAACTTTATCCTTATCACCTATTTTACAATTAAAAATATAATCTATGTGTTTCCTTAACTAGAGGAATAGAGTTAAATCAATATTTAAGATTTAAAAGTTAATGTTTCTCTCTTTCTGTTTCCGTGTTTCCATGTGTGTCTGTATGTGTGTATGTGTGCAAATAAAAACTATTTAGATATTAGATGCACAAGGAATATTGAAAATTTAAATACTACATGCCAATATCTAGAAAGTACAAAATATTTGAGAAAACAGGATTAGAAGTAACCATCGTGTTTTCCAAGGGACACCTGATACACAATTGACAGAAGTCGTACATTGAGGATTTTGCTGAACAACTGAACATACATGAATATGTTCCAGCCTCTCCTGATGCCAAACAAGCCAGTGAACTGGGCTTTGACACAGCACAGAAGAACAAATGCGAAAAATTGTTTTAACGTGTAATTGGGGGGGAGGGGGAATTAAATATTTTTTTTGAAGTTACCCAATGGCCTTTCCCCAGCCTCTCACTTGTCTGCCTCACCTCAACCAAGAGATAAGAATAGACACAGTGATATGAGATCCCATTGATTTAGGAAGCTCTCAGGTGGAGGAGCTCCCTTTACCAATGCAGGTTAGTACCTTTTCTGAAAATTATAGTCCTACAGAGTTGCCTAAAGAGTTGAAATGTGGAGGTGGAGCCAAAATGGAGGAGTAGAAAGACACATATACTCTAGATCTTCCCCCACAGCCCATAAAATACCTGTAAAGAAAGACTCTCAACAAATTCTAGAGCAAGAGAAGCCACAGAACAACAGAGTGGAGGAGATTTCCAGCCCAGGGTGACCTGGAAGGTAGACATGAAAGGTCTGTCATAGTGGATGCAGAGCTGAGCCCAGTCCAGCCTTGGCCATGCAGCGCCAGGAGGAGTAGGACCAGAGCAGGCCTTAGGGGGGAATCCCCAGCAGCAGCAGAGGCTTATAGATCTCTGAACCCACAAACGCAATTGACAGTTTCAAAAGTCAGGGAGAGAGCTTTTTCACCTCTGTTACAAGGGAGCAGGTAGGTGGCAGTGGCAGCAGCTGCGGGGGCTGTGCTGGAAGTGACCCACAGCAGACATTATTGTAGCCTTAGCTTAAAGCCCCTGGGGGAACTGAGCGGCTGATCTGAACCTCAACCACCAGCCTGGCAGGGGAATAAACTCCTCTCCCTTCATTGTGCCACCTTGGAGGAACTGAGAACTTACAAGTCCCCAAAGTATACCCTACTCTTGACAAAGGACTCATAAGTCAAGCAACTGTTTGGGAAAATGCCCAAAAAATGGGGAAAAAAATAAGACCATAGAAGGTTACTTTTTTGATGAACAGGTATTCTCTCCCATATTTTCAGATGATGAAGAACAATGTTTACCATCAGAGGAAGACATAAAAGTCAAGGTTTCTGCATCCAAAACCTCCAAAATAAATAAATATGCAATGGTCCCAGGTCATGGAAGAGCTCAAAAAGGATTTTGAAAATCAAGTAAGAGAGGTGGAGGAAAGATTGAGAAGAGAAATGAGAGCCATGCAAGAAAATCATTAAAAGCAAATCAATAGCTTGCTAAAAGAGACCACAAAAATGCTGAAGAAAATAACACCTTGAAAAATAGGCTAACTTAATTGGCAAAAGAGGTCCAAAGAGCCAGTGAGGAAAAGAATGCTTTAAAAAGCAGAATTAGCCAAGTGGTAAAGGAGGTTCAAAATCTCATGGAAGAAAATGAATTAAATTCTTAAAAAATTAGAATGGAACAGTTGGAAACTAATGACTTTATGAGAGACCAAGAAATTACAAAACAAAACCAAAAGAATGAAAAAATGGAAGATAATGTGAAATATCTCACTGGAAAAACAACTGACCTGGAAAATAGATAGACAACTTAAAAATTATCGAACTATCTGAAAGCCATGATCAGAAAAGAGCCTAGACATCATCTTTCATGAAATTATCAAGGAAAACTACCCTGATATTCTAGATCCAGAAGGCAAAATAAATATTGAAAGAATCCACTGATCACCTCCTGAAAGAGATCCAAAAAGAGAAACTCCTAGGAATATTGTAGCCAAATTCCAGAGTTCCCAGGTCAAGGAGAAAATATTGAAAGCATCTAGAGAGAAACAATTCAAATATTGTGGAAATACAATCAGGATAACACAAGATCTAGCAGAGTCTACATTAAGGAACTGAAGGGCTTGTATTCCAGAAGTCAAAGGAACTAGGATTAAAACCAAGAATCACCTACCCAGAAAAACTGAGTATAATACTTCAGGGGAAAAAATGATTATTCAATGAAATAGAGGACTTTCAAGCATTCTTGATGAAAAGACCAGAGCTGAAGAGAAAATCTGACTTTCAAACACAAGAATCAAGAGAAGCATGAAAAGGTAAACAGCAAAGAGAAATCAAAAGGGACTTACTAAAGCTGAACTGTTTACATTCCTACATGGAAAGATAATATTTGTAACTCTTGAAACTTTTCTCAGTATCTGGGTAGTTGGTGGGATTACACACACACACACGCACACGCACACACACATACACACACACACACACAGACAGAGAGCACAAGGTGAGTTGAATAGGAAGGGATCAAATCTAAAAAAATGAAATTAAGGGGTGAGGGAGGAATATATTGGGAGGAGAAAGGGAGAAATGGAATGGGGCCAATTATCTCTCATAGAAAAAGCAAGAAAGAGCTTTTCCAATGGAGGGAAAAAGGAGGGAGGTGAGAGGGAAAAAGTGAAGCTTACTCTCATCACATATGGCTCAAGGAAAGAATAACATGCACACTCAATTGGTATGAAAATCTATCTTACTAGTTGTTTTTCTAAAAGCCAAAGAAACGGTTTCCCTCGCCCCCATCTCCAAAGCCTAGCTTTTGTCTCACTTCTTGATGGGTTCAGGCCATGTTGAGGTAGCATTCTGTTTAACTGCAGGTCTCAAAAGGCCCACTCACCCTGGGGGAGATTCAGACTTGGAAAATGACCAAGTTCTTTCTGTTTCTGTGGGTACGAGAGAGGGTATACATCTAATAGAGCTGAGTACTGCATCTTTACTCAGGTGGAGCAATATAAATGGTCTTTTGTTGACTGTGAAATGACCCAAGTGTCTCATTTCATTCCCATGTTGGATCAAAATACCCAGAGGAACATCTTGAGTCAAGTTCAACCTACTATAGATGTGGATTGATAGGAGAAGAGAACGACAGAGACAGAGTGAAAGAGACAGAGACAAAGAGAGACGGATGATATGTATTGATACGTGTGTGTGTCCAGGGATAGGGATTAGGCCTGTGATTTCATTAGGATAAGAAATTCCAATTGATGAAACTCACTCTACCAATGCAAGTCATCACCTTATCTTCAATTATCATCTGAGAGAGTTGCCTACAGCACTAAGAAGTTAAGTGATTTGTTCTAGGTCACATAACCAATGTATTTCAAAGGAGGGCCTTGAATGAAGGTCTTCCTGACTCCAAAGACGTCTCGCTCTCTTCTCTACTATACCGTATCTCTCCTAATATGTGTGATGTGTGCATAAGAAGTCACAAGGCACATTGGATAGATAACTGACCTCAGAACAGGAAAGACCTGGGTTCAAGACCTGTCTCTCATACAACCTGGCTACATGACCATGGACAAATCCTTTATTTACATGACTATGGACAAATCTTTTATTCTTCTATTCTCTTGACATCTTTCAAAGTCTACAAATTGCAAAGAAAATGCCAATCTCCATAGTAGAGAGAATTTTCTTTTCTAGAATTTCCTATGCCAACACAACTGGTCTCTATCACTTAATGTGTATGTTTGTGTATGTGTGTGTGTCATGCACTTGCTATTTGTCAAAGAGCTACCCTGATCCTGTAACCAACTAGGACCAGACTTTGACTGACAAGGTAGTTCTACCCAGCCTAAGGGAGGGGGAGGGCAGAAGTCATAAAAAAGAACTGGGACCAAGAGGGAACCTACCTACACAAGGAGTGAGCATGTAGGTACCAGGTACACGACAATGGAGATCAAGAGGGAATATGGACCAGACATGAGATCCTCAGAGACATACCCCAGGATGGGGCATATGTGACCAAGTCACATATGAGTAACATGAAATGACTATGGCATTGCTAAAACTATTCAAGCTACTGACAACTGAACTGGTGAACTTTCATTCCCTTTCTCACAGGAAGGGATGTACTTTCTTTCCCAAAACTTATTTTATTCTTAAGAGTTTGCTTACCTTTCCATCAGATTGTGAACTCCTTGACGGCAATGACTTTTTACTCTTCTTTATATTCTTAGTGTTTAGCACCAGTCTGGCACGTAGTAGGTGTTTATTAAATGTTTGTTGACTTTCTGT
This sequence comes from Potorous gilbertii, assembly GCA_028658325.1. Lineage (NCBI taxonomy): Eukaryota > Metazoa > Chordata > Mammalia > Diprotodontia > Potoroidae > Potorous > Potorous gilbertii. The sequence continues at coordinate 154,976,230 of CM053769.1, read as the reverse complement.
CTGCATTTTATTTTTAATGTATGATAAACATAGCTACCCATTGCATTCCCAGTCTCTATGTGTCATTGTTTAAATATGATATAGACAATAGAGAAAAATGCTCAAGAGAGGACAGCAACCGAAGAGACCACTGCCAGAGCAGTTATATTTCGCCAGGGGAAGTTTTCTCCATCTGGAGGCTTTAGCTGTAAAGATAATTACTGATTTATTTTTTATAACTTCATAGGGTAGAGTAAGAAGGAGAAGATTTAATCTGGAACCTTTCTCTTCAGGCAATGAGTAAGCAATTTGTTGGGGACAGGCTGTGATTAATGGGCTGGAATAAGGGGCGGAGACTTGGCCATTCTTCTTCCTAATGTTTCCCTCACCCTAGTTTGAAAGGAAAACCTCACCTAGAGGGGAGGAGCCAAGGGAATGGCAGCAGGGGAGTAGTGGTGCCCATCGCAGGGGGAGGCAAGTAAGAGAGAAGTAGCCACCAGGCTTACCCGGTACAACCTAAGGCACAACAGCTCACTAATGGTAACTATTTACCATATATTGAAGGAAAGGGGTCACCACAAAATGACAGGAGTTAACACAATGTCCGGTAGTAAAAGAAGGCAGGACCAGTCGTACACCGAGCTCTGAGGCAGAGGAAGCTTGTCCTTAGTACTCTAACCATCCCATTCTCCCTCTTTCCCCTTGTTATGCCTGCTGTATTCCCTACCCAAGAGGCACCTCAGGACCTCCAACGCTCTCTAGAGCTTAGAACCTCTTTTCAAAGCTTCCCTTTATAGATTTCCTTCATGCTGAGGTATGAATGACTCATATTTAGCAGGGATCAAAGCTTTAGGCTAAAGGAATCAAATTCAAGGCGGCATTTCAAAGAGTAGCCAGTGGGCAAGGAAGGAAAGATTTAAGAGAGTCTTGAAGTTTTCACAACCTGAAATTGTCTGAAGCCTAACTGCATCCATGCCACCTCTAACATGTAGCACATTAACATGTAGCATTTTAACAGAGAATGCTTGACCAACTCTAAAATAACCAATCTGTTCCATCGGTTCAGGCAAACATCACTTTTCTAAGTGAAAACCAAACAAACAAAAAATAACAAAACTTGAACCAATGTACTGACTAAATGGACCAGTTGTTTCACTGAACGGCCAATGTAATTCAGGCAACTGAAATGATCCATTTGGAAAATCTAGCATTAGAGGTACTAGGTTCAAATCCTAGCTTTGTTAACTATTTATTACCTGTGTGCTTTTTCTGTGTGTTTTAGAGCCAAATAGGGTTAAGTGGCTTGCCCAGGGTCACTCAGCTATCAAGTATCTGAGGCCTGCTTTGAACTCAGGGTTGATGCTCTATCCACTGTGCCACCTACTTGTGGTTTTGAACAATTCACTTCTCTCTAGGTCTTCTTTTTAATCTTCAAAATAAGAAAATTGGACTCTACAGTCCCTTTCAACTATGAAACTATGATCACTCTATAGATACAGTCTACATCTCACTTAACTGCCTGGACCTCTTGGCTTCCATCTTTACAGGATTAAAAAAATAAAAACTTAATTGTAGTTACAAACACAGATTGAAAGTGGTACCTGTACAGAATGTGCTAGATGACTCCTAGGTTTAATCCCCACAGGTTTTGGTAAATGGGGAGGAATAATACTGTACTTGCTATAAGCTTTATGCTCAGGGAATTTTCAAAGATGATCTATCAAAGTAATACTGGACCAAATCCCTGGCACAAATATATAGCACCTGTAGCACATTCTCCTCCCTTTAACTTACATATAATTGTTGGTTGACTTTGATTTGCGTGAGGGAGAGCTGTGCAAGGTCATCTCCCTGATGTATGGTCCTCTTCAAGAACAAAGGACAAACACAGCAATTGTAGGTTAGAGGCAGGAATAGTAAGTCAAAGTCTTGTGGGATCAATAATAGTAATAGCTAGCATTTGAATATATTTTGTGTTAATAACAGTAATCACTAGCTCTTTAACATTTGCAAAATGCTTTATAAATATTCCATTCGATCCTCACAACAACCCTGAGAAGTAAATGTCAATATAATCCCCACTTTACAGATAAAGAAACTGAGGCAGATAGAATTTAAATGACTTGCCTGAAGTCATACAGCTAGTAAGAGTCTGAAGTTAGACTTGAACTCAAGTCTTTCTGATTCAGGGCCCAGTATTTCACCTACTGAATCACCTACCTACCTTTAAATAGATTAGAATCATAAATATTATTTGGAAAAAAAAACATTGTAGCAAAAGCATTCAAAGTTCTAGGATGAAAAACTGTTCCTTACATGTAAGATAAAGGAATTATTTTCCAAAGTCTTTTCCAGGTTTGAAATCCTGTAATCCCATTAAACACATTTGACTATTATCAACAGTTTATTGCCTTAAACATAGTTGGCTGTGGTATTTTCTTTATGATTTCATGCTAGAAGCCACAGTAAGATTAATGCTGCTCTTTTCGCAAGAAGGACAGAATGGGCACAATTGAGATTACAAAAAACAAATACATATCATATATGTAACCCTTGTGTCAGAAGCTCCTTCCTCATAGAAAAGGTCCAAGTTAAATTTGAGAATTTCTCACTTCTATAGTGTATGGCCTCCATGCAAATAAACTGTAAGTTTCAATAACTTACACATCCCTCTCTCCTCAGAGGTGTAGTCACCAGTTCCTCTTACAAGCACACAGATTCACAAGGCTCAAAAGATAAACAGGACTACTTAGAAGTAAGGGAAACAATTGGAACTCTTATTAGGACCCATAGAAAATAATACTCACTTGTAAAGAACCCTCTCTCTAGAGACCTCTATAGACATTTACAGCATGGGTCAGGTTAGGGATCCAGTATGGATTGCCCTTTTCCACTCTCTATATGTTGTTTCTTTTACCACAGGTCACACCATTGGCAATTATCTGTTCCCCACCACAGTCTTTTCACCATTTCTATCATCCTGTCTACAGTGTACACTCCCTGCATTTATTCTCAGCTCAAACACATAATGGTCATTTCCTTTCCTAGGGTACTGGCTTTCTGTTTCCAGGGTCCCTGGCCTATATGTATTATGGCTTAAAAAATAGCTCTAGGAACTTCATTTGCACAACCTTCTCTTTTCCTTCAGTTCTCAGTCTCAAGCCTTATGGTCAAGGGCTCTTCCAAAAGCTAAAATAATAACATCTCCTTGTATTTAATGTGTAGGTTTCAATCTCCAATTCCATATTAGCTCATGGTAACATCTTAGTCTCTATCCCTTTCTCCCACCATTTAGGAAATGTACTTCCTGTCATGTCAACACTTCTCTAGAAATTTAGGGGAACATCACGCTTTCTCCTTGGTTATCTCTCAGTCCACTGCAACTCTTCCTGGGATATCTGGGCAAAATTATTCAAATCACCGAGAGTTGCTTCCAGAAATATATAAAGAAAAGAGGGAACAAATGAACAAGTGATCCAGGAGTATCACTGCCATGGAGGGGAAAATTGCAGCACCTTTCACAAGCCTGTAGCCAATTACAGCAGTCTAGAAGGACACATAAACACACAAATAATGTGACTGTAAGGGCATAACCAGCTTTCATTTGTGGGCTTATGCAAATTAGCCTCATTATTAAAATACTGTCATATTTTTATTTGTATTATTTATGAGTATGTATTCCTTATCAATGCTACTGAATTGCAAGCTTTTGAAGGACAACCCTATCTCATTTATCCTTTATATCTCCCCAAAACAGACAGCATAGAACACTGCACACAGTAGTTACCTCATCAATATTTCTTAAGGTTGATTTTTATATTCATGCTTCATGCAAAAGCTAAGGAGTTGCTGGAGAGGCTGGGCAACCAAGGAGGCTGGTAGTACATGGTAATCAATCAGTTAAGTAAATATTGAGTTCTTGTTATTACTCAGAACTTCATTAAGCACCAAAAGTTTTAAGTAATAGGTCCGATCTCCAAGTGAGCCAGTCAGCTTAAAACTCAGCGACTCTGCCCCATAGTCACAGACCACATACCTAAATCCAAACAGCTGCCTAACAAACTCATGCCATTTGTTACAGAATTATTATATGAGAATGTGAATGGTTCAATACAACCTACCATGGTTGTTTGCGGGGAGAAGAGGTAATGGAGCAAGGGGAATGGAAATGAAAAAAAAAAATAAGTCTTGCATAGTTGTAAAGGCACTGGACCTAAAGTCAGGGGATACAGGTTACTTCTGTCACTAATTATGTGGTCTTGAGTCTTCACTCTACAAGATTCAGTTTTCTATGAAATAAAGGTGTTGTACCATGTAAAATGTTCTTCCCTCATTAAATTGTAAGTTCCTTGAGGGTAGGAACTGTCTTTTGCCTCTTTTTGTACCCCCAGTGCTTAACATAGTACCTGACACTGTGTTATGTGTAGGCACATAATAAATGTTTATTAATGGATAGGCTAACTGGATTTTTTGCATGTGTTACAGACTCTTTTGATAGTTGTGAAGCCTATGGACCCTTTCTCAGAATAATGTTAAATACCTAAAATTAAATACTTTAAATTAAAGGGGAAACCAGTTACAATGAAATACAGTTATCAAAATACATTAAAAGACAAATTTACAGGTCCCAGTTTAAGAACCCTTATACTAGGGGATCACTACATTCCCTTCCAGCTCCAATTTTCTCCACTGTGGCATCTTTGTATAAGATCACTTATGTTCAGTTGTTAAAGGAAACCAATTTCTTTTGGGGTATCTTTTGGTCAAGTCTACTTCTTAAAGAATATATTTACAAAGTCATTTTACTAAGGGTGTGGAATTATGTAAACCATTCTGTGATTCCTTGGCTTAATAATAGGTCCATAATGCACATCGATGATAATGAGGCAGCATATTTAGCTCTGCCTGCCATTTCTAATGTTAGACATGGAGGTTTATATAAATATATGCAACCTCTGGGGTACAGTGTCAGGCAAGGCTAAGGAGAAAACATACTTTATAAACACTGATTGCTTCTTTTTACACCTTGCTAATGTAATCTGCTTTGCAGATTAGAATTAGCATAATGTTTTGGATTTGGCAAGAGAAAAAAATGGTCTCAGCAGCAGGCCCTCTTGTTTATGTATTAGGGTTTTGTTCTTAAGGAGTTCTTTTGGGAAGGACAGAATATGTCCTTTTAATGTTCTTGCCTAAAGGAAAAAGGAAAGAAAGACAGACACAGAAAGAGACAGAGAGACAGAGACAGAGGGACAAAGAGAGTCCATGACATCTTCACCTCTTTCATATTCAAATGAAAATAATCAGTAGACCATTGTAATAGCATTTTTATAGAACTTTAATGTTTGCAACACACATTACAAATATTAACCCATTTGATATCACAACAATACTAGGAGGTAAATACTATGATTATTTCCCTTTTATGGATGAGGAAATCAAGGCAGACAGTGGTTAAATGACTAGCCCAAGATCACACAGCTCAGAAGTAAGTATTTCGGTTGAATTTAAACTTGGGTCTTCCTGAATCTAGGTCCAGCTGTGCCAGGTAGCTGCCTAAGTCATATCAGATCACAATTTATTGGTTTTCTTGGCAAAATTACTTCTAAAATAACTGCCCTTTTAATAATTCTTGGAGACATATGAAGTATATTATATATACTTTATGTGTATATTTAATTTGAGCCTCACAATAGCTCGCACCCATTTCACAAATAAGGAAGTTGAGATTGAGAAGTGATTTGATTCCCATCATACAATTGGTGTCAGAGGCAAGATTAAACCTCCTCTTCCCACATCCAAGTTCAGCACTTTATGCATTACACAGTTGCTACTTTGTTACTACTGCTATTTCACTAAATTTCTTCAACTACCTCTCAGCCTTTAGCAAAGTCCTTTTCTGCATGATCTGTGGCAGCCACGTGTTCTTAAGTGATGCTACTTTCATTTCTTTAATGTCACCCAGAAAACATTTAGCAAAAACTTAAGGAATATGCTTTAGCCCTCTCTGCTCCTCGCTAGCTATGTGATCTTGGGTAAGTCATTTTCTCTCTATGTGCCTCCGTTTATTTATCATAATGAAAAGAGGGTTGAACTACATCCCCATTTCCCAAACCATGTTTCATTGACCTCCCCAGTACTCCATGGAAAGTAAATGAGAACTATGGTAGACACTATTAACACTTTTCCTTCTTTAACTTTAAATAAGAAACTGTGTACTAAAAATAGCTATTGTGCACTATAATTTATCCAGTTTTAAGGTAGAATTAATTTCTCCCATTTTGTTTCAAAATTTCCTCAGATCTTCCTTTATCTAAGGCATCCTGAGTCATCTGCAGTTGTCTTGACTTTTGTCCTACCACTGGACATCAGTGACTCTGGGAGAGAGTGAGGCTGATGACTTTGTGCAAATGTGCCTTACCCAAATCCAATTCATGCCCAAGTTAAGATATCACCCCTTGACGTCATTGATATTCCTCAGAAAAAAGGAACAGCAACAGTCCTGGAGGTATGCCATGTTTCCAGACCCTTGGATCACTAGCATCTTTGGGTTTGACAAAGTAGGTCAGGTTTCAAAGGGTTCTGTGGCCAAATTGTCTGAGATATGCTGGCCTAGGCAGCCGAAATGATCTCTTAAGTCCCTTACAAAGGTTACATTCTAAAACGTTATCATTCTCTGGGGAGAGGGAGGAATATATTTCTGATTTAAGAGACTAATGATAAGATATGAACCTGTTTTACTGGCAGCATGCTATTAAAAAAACCAAAGTCTTTTGATTGAATATACATGCACACTTCAACACACCCTCATGCTTACTGTGGAAGAACTGTGGTCTCCAACCTCTAAAATTCATGTTTTATTCTCATTTAATAAATTCCACAATAACCTCATAGACTAATCAAACTGGGGATTTGGAAAGGATGGTAGAGATCATCTTTTTCAACCTCCTCGTTTCTACAGATGAGGAAATTCAGACACTGACAAGTCAAGTGACTTGCCCCAGGTCACCCAGCTAGTTAAAGTCCAAGTTGAGACAGGAAGCCAGATCTCTTGACTCCCAGTCTAGTGTTCCATTGCAGAGGAGAAAGTTATCTTGGAACTCTTCAGTCACTTGGATGAATACAAGTAAGGAAGCAATTGGACCTATTGGTCAGATTGGAATATAGTCAAGGAAATTCAAGGTCTGTAAAAAAATAATTGGAGAGCTTGTAAACAGTCTCCTTGCACCAAGGAGACCCAGTTGGATTAAAAGTACCAAACTTGTTATTCTCCTGATGGGTTCAGACTAATTGGTAAATTCCAGTTAATGGAAAAAAATTAAATGAAATGTATGTGTTTTCCCTAGTAAGTAGTGAAAGGGGATGGCAATATGATAGCAGTTAAGCCCTGGCTTTATCTCTGCAGCTTTCAGTTCCAGTATCACTATTCACAAATAAAGAGCTTGCTGCTTTCAATCTAGTCTCTCCGGTATTCGCGTGCATCGCCAAACTGCCACTCAGTTTTGCATGATTTAACACAATTGCCTGTCTTTGCTCCAAAGAAAGCCAAATGCTTAGACTATAAGGGACCCAGAGATTACTGGGGCAAGGACTCCTGCCCAGCCTCTCTCTCTGCCCACATTCCGTCTGGTTTAAGGCTCTTTTGCCTATCTTTCTTGCTTTCAAAATCTCATAAATAAGAGAAAGTTTCTCATATCTAACTGTAAAAAGGGGAGGATTTTTTTTAAAGCACCACCATCATTCAATAAATAGCTGTCAGTTAAGAAATTGCAGTGATTGGAACATTGAAGCTTTCCATCTCTTACATGAGTATGATGAATAAAATGGTTGCAACTCAGTGAGCTACTTTGTTAAGGAGTTCAGTTTCAATCTAATTTAACAAGCATTTATGAAGTCTCTGTTATATGACCAGACAATGTATTAGATGCTGGAGTTACAAAGATCAAAATGAATTAGTCCTTCCCCTCATATTGCTTAACCTACTGGAGTTTCTATGTGCTATTGCTCTGAGTACTCAAAGTCTCATTAAAACTTTGAGTTGGTTAGGGTCTTAAGGATTAGGTGAAAGGTTGGGGTATAGTGAAAAGAACACTAGTCCGGGGGTCAGAGAATCTGAATTTAAATCCTGTGTCTGATGCTCATTACCTATATAACCTCAGACAAATCACAACTTCCCTGGGCCCATTTCCTTGTCTGCAAAAGGAGGAGTTGGGTTTAGAAGTCCCCTAAGTCCTTTCCATAGTTCTTTGATCACTGTCTCAGTCTCTGCTCCGGATGCTCAGATGTTGAACTCCTACAAACTCATACAAATACAACACAGAGAGAATGCAAAAACGTCGCAAGTTACCAATGAATATTCCAAGGGGTGGTGGAGGGTGGGTGGAAATGATACTTGGCTGCTGAATACCAAGAATACAAATGTAGGCACTCCATAGAAGTTCATAAGTTATTGTTATATCTTTATAAGGTTCTACTACACAATAAAAATGCTCTATCTTGAGTTGGTTTGCTCAATTAGTTTGCAAGCTTTTATTAGGCACCTACTAGTTATTAGACACTCAACTAGGAGCTGAGGGTAGGTATAGTTACAAAGAACGAAATAATTCCTACTGTTTTCTGAGGGCTGGGGAGAGACTGGAGCTCCTTACCTTGTCCAGGTTAGACCGAAGTCAAGAAGAGGTCCTAACCCACTGCTGCCTGGAATGAGAGATATGATCTATTCCATTTATGACCTGGGCTGTACTCACAAGCTCAAATAATAAACTAGCCTCAACATTCTCAGTAACAGAAATTATAGATGTGCACCATAACACTTGGGGGAAGTCCCTGCTCTCAAGAGCCATAAATTATATGGGAAAGGGAGAGAGAAGGGGAACAGTAAATTTCATGCCTTCGTCACAATAGCAGGGCTGGGGGAGGAGGTCATCAGTTTCAAGCAGGACTAGACAGAAGCAGTGCTTCAGCTGGCAGGTAAGCCAGTCCAACCATGACGTCATTTCCAGAGCAGGCATTCTATGGTTTCTTCTAATTCAATAAGACTTTGAATTTTGACTCTGCAACTTGTGTGGTCTTGGACAGGTCACCAAATCTCTCTTGGTTTCAGTTTCTTCATGTGAACCACTGACAGGTTGGATTTGTGGATTTCTCCAAGGTTCCATCCAGCTCTAACTCTATATGATCCCATGGTCTGGGGTCTATAGTCTGGCATCTGAGCACTAAAGAAAATGGAGGATCATCTGCGGTTTTGAGGAATGGACACTGCCAATGGATGTTTTTTATCTCAGAAAGCTCAGGACTCCTTGGCCATCTTCATAAAGATATGCACTCCTGCTCTTTGAAAATGTAGTCATCACTTCTGTGTGGTAGTGCTAAGCAGAAATCATTCCCTTTACCCAACAAGAAGCCTTTTATGTTAGCACCTTATTGGTGAGCTACATCCTCCATGCAGACTCAAAGCTCAACCAAGGTGTCCTCACTGGCCAGTCATCTACTTTTGGTCTAGGTTTGGAACTGGTGGGCCCCAAGGTCAACATTAGTGTAATTGTCCTCATCCTCCAGTCATCAAGACTGGAGACCCAGAGCACCAGAGTTCTCACAGAAGTTGGAGGTGGGAGGAGAAGATGATGCTGGGAGGAAAGGTCAGGAGAGTGGAGCTAAAAAGGGAAACTACTCTCATCAGCTAGCACTAAGATAACCTCTTACCCACCTGCTTCATGCCAGGAGAAAGTGAGATTGTTCTTCCTGTAGGGCCCTCTGAAATGAGAGTAGTCCAAGGAGATTGTCCTTAGGTATGGGAATACGGTTGGGGCTCTGAGATAGATAAGCTATTGTTTAAAAGGTCTCAGGGTGAATCGAGGAGAAAATTAGGTCATTCGTTGTACTGATGCCTCAGAGGGCAAACCAATCTTAATGACTTTGTATTTGAGTTTTAAACTGAGACAGGAGGTGAGGGTGGAGGGAGGGAAAGGTAGAGTTAGAGCTCTGAAATGTTGGGTCAAAACAATCAGCATTAGGAGCTCTTACTGCTTTGGTTTGGGTTTTTACAAGTAGAGGGAGCTACAAATCAGGCTAGCGAGAAGAAAGCAGTCACATCAATAATTCCTGTGACTGTTAATATCCCTCTATCCTGCTCCCCCACCTCCTTCAAGTCAGCCTAAAACAGTCTCTACTTTTGGACTTAAGCAAGAAGGGACCATAGAGGGACCAAGTCCAAACCTTCCCTTCTGCAAACAAATAAACTGAAGTCCAGAGATGGAATCTATAACTGGAATGAATGTGTTTATTCCACACATTTATTACTTTTGAAGAAATCTAGTTCAAACCCCTAATTTCACAGGGAAAGAGGCTAAGTTCCTGAGATTTAATGACCTGTTTAAAGCTGAATAGGTAATAAATAGCAGGCCTGTGATTCAAACCCCAGTTTTTGTGGCTAAAGATCTAGTGCACCATCCATTGTACCACCCTGCCTCCCAGTATGCTGGGTTGATTTTAATTAAAATTTTAGGTTTTCAAAATGTTTCTCTTTCTCCCTGTCCCCAGTCTCCCTTATTTACTAATTTCTCAAAATTACCCTCTAAGAGAAGTCCCAGAATCTTTGGGCACATTCCCCTGAATACTCAGAAAATGAGACTCAGTGACCTACATGATCAAGGACACACTATCAGTGAGATATAGCCATTACTAATCACAATACACACACACGATCACACACACACACACACACACACACACACACACACACACACACACACACCTCATTACTAACAAGTTTCGTCCAAACTCTTGAAAAGACCATGAGTTCTCATAGCCCTCCCTGTAAATAATGAAAAATATTAAGTACATCAAAAATTCGGAGTACAGTGATTTGTTGGAATTCCTTGTAGACACCTTCACATTGTGAGGCACCATTAACCAATACTGCTTATGGACAAAGCACCAGGAAGAAGCATTGGGGAAAGCATAGTTACTCTTGCTAGACCAATTTTTTCCTCACAAAACCTTTTTTTGTGAAAAGGAGGCAATCCAGAAATGTACTTCATTGTCTTAAATATCATTATTAAAGCTGGCGCCTCACGAAGTACAAAAATCAAAGTGCTCGGAGTCCCAGGGACTTAGGTTTAAATCCTGAACAAATTCAGCCTCTATGAGTTTCTAGAGGGTTGGACTGGGAGGTCCCTAAAACCTTCTCAAGCTCTAACATTCTGTGTAATGGTTTCTTCCTGTAAAAAGCTGCTGACCCATGAATGCATTTACCAGATCCCTTTCCTCCCTGATAGGGACACAGGGGGATGGGAAGTACAGCAGACAAAGTGTGATGTCTCACATTGTTTCTTGCTTCCTGGAATGTCCTATCCTCTTAACCCAGGGATAAGTTTCAAAATGTGGATTCCATCCTAACAGGACCTTGGCAGTCACTCTCTGCCCCAAGCAAGGTGGGCTACTTCCCCATTTGTCTAGACAGTTCCCTACCCAGTGTCTGCTCTTGCCTGGGAAATGTTTCCCTCACTCTCAGTTGGTCAGCCCAGGCTGTATAACTCATGCCAAGTCTATCTATCTTTAATAAGTCCATAGTGGAGACAGCATCACTGCTTCTTCCTTTTTAACCATTCATGCCACCTACCCAGGGCTGAGGAAAAGAAAACTCCCCCAGATCCCTCTATAAACTAGGTATACTTTGTCTAAAAGTTTTCTTTTCAGAGAACTCATTAATAAATACATGACTGCATTAATGTATCATCTGAGCTAGATCTGAATAACAACTCTCCAAAAGTCAATGGAAAAAATTTGAGAATCACTCTTTTCTAAATGCCAAACTTATTTCTCATACAATGACACAGTCATTAGAGCTAGGAAGGACCTTGGAAATAATTTAATACAGACTTCATTTTACAATTGAAGGAACTGAGGCCCACTAGGATTGTGACTCTTCCAAAGTGCCTAAAGCTGGCCTAACCTCTCCCCTACCTCCTCCTTACAGCCCAATGCAGGTGGAAAGGTAAGATCCAAGTTGGGAGGAAAATAAGTATAAGTTCAAAAGTCAGACTTGATTTATACTGGGGAATCTGTGAAGAGCTAAGAATATAAGGGCCCAACATGAACAGAAAACCAGTAGCTAGACCAGAGCTTGACTTCAGAAAATCTATACTGGATCATTGTGCAAATGATAGGGAATGTACCTAGTAAACCAATTGTTCATTTATCAGGGTTGTGGAACCTCTGGGCTGGAAGCCTCATGTGGCCCTCTAGGTCCTCAAGTGCAGCCCTTTGACTCAATCCAAATTTCACAGAACACATCCCCTTAATAAAAGGTTTTGTTCTGTAAAACTTGGACTCAGTCAAAAGACTGCACCAGAGAAATTAGAAGGCCATATATGGCCTCGAGGCTGCACATTCCCCATGCCTGGTAGCTCAGCCTGTCTTCCCAAATCCTAAATCCTTTAGTTATTTACCTGCAAGCATTTGCTCCCTTTTTGCCTTGCATTTTAATGGTGCCAGGAACAGAAGAGGAATCTGCCATACCCTTTCTTGGCTCAATCATAATTGTTCAACCATGGGGATACAATTGGATACCATTCCTCCTTGCAGAACACTTCCCTAGAATTGGAGGCTCTGGCTAGGTGGAAAACTTCTACTAATTAAAAGCTGTGCAAATATATCTCTCCTCTGGCCTGTACTCTTACCCCATTACTAAGAACTAGAGGTGATCTCATTATCTGGTGAACCAAAAGTGTCCTGAAAAAATCACAATGAACTATGTTGAACAAAGAATAAGAGGACATAGTCTGAGGCTCAGGTGAGCCTATCATAGCAAAGAACTTTCTTACAATGGATACCAAGTGAGAAGGATAACCTCAGCCAGAAGATCAAAGGGCCAGAGTGATAGGGAAAGATTAATATCCATTCTCCCAGGTTCCAGGAAGGTATGCTAGTAGGAAAGTCACCATAGAATAGTTGGATCACATCTGATAATCAACACACAAACTTCCTTTCGGGATCTGAATGGGTGGCCCCCTGTGTAAATACCACTTTGACTTCTCACAAGTGAACTGCAAGTCAGCCTAGAGTGGAATCACAGACTTCCAAAATTGAAAAGGACTTTAAAGGTCAAGGAGTCTAAACTATATCTGAAAAGGAATCCTCTCTACAACATCCCTGGCAAGTAGTTATCTAATCTCCACTACTATTAGGGCATTTAGTCATCCATCAAGTGCTTATTAAGTTCCTACCCTGTACAAGACATTCCACCAAAGAGTGAGCATACAAAAACAAAAAGAAAATCATCCTCTGTCCTCAAGCAGTTTATATTCCCTTGAGCGGGTATCGCATTTACAGATAAGTAAGAGAGGAGAGTTTTCAAAATGTCATGTCAAAATTTGCCTTTTTGCAACTTTGGCCTGTTTTTCCTTTTCTGCTCTCTGAGATCAGGCAAAATAAATCTATAGGCATTTCTACTTTACAATAAAGGGGTGAATGGGTAGATCAGGGAAACATACTGAGGAATTTAATGACTTCAAAAGTAGATTAGCCTCTGTTTGGAGCCTCTAATTGTCTTTGGGGCATCTGGGTGATATAGTGGGTAATGCCAGATCTGGAGTTAGGAAGACTCATCCTCCTGAGTTCAAATATGGCCTCAGATATTTACTAATTATGTAGTCCTGTTTGCCTCAGCTTCCTCATCTGAAAAATGAGCTGGAGAAGGAAATGGCAAATCACTCCAGTATCTTTGCCAAGAAAACTCCAAATGGGGTCATAAAGAGTAGAGTATAACCAAAATGACTGAACAACAGTGTTTGTCTACCCATGAAGGTCATGAGCTTCCTCTTTGGCACCAAGTTAAGAGGCATTCAACTTAATGTAGTTGCTGATTAAACCATAGTAGTGTAGCTCTAGAACTGAAAAAGGCCTTAAAATATATCAAGTAACTATCACTTTCTGCCGATGATGTGAAGGTATTCTTAGACAACCCTAGCAAATCAAGTAAACAAGTAGTTGAAACAATTAACAACTTTAGCAGAGTTGTAAGATATAAAATAAACCCATGTAAATCATGAGTATTCAATAAATTAACAACAAGACCCAGTGGGAAGAGACAGAAAGATAAATTCTATTTCAAATAGCTACAGACAATAAAAATACTGAAGAATGTACCTGCCAAGACAAACTCAGGAGCTACATGAACACAATTACAAAACACTTTTTCCACAAATAAAGACAGGCCTAAACAATTGGAGAAATATAAATTGCTCATGTGATATATAAGGTAACAATATAAGAGCCAACATAAGAAAAATAACAACTCTACCTAAATTAATTTACTCATTCAATGTCATACCAATCAAATTATCAAAGAATTATTTTATAGAACTAGAAAAAATAACAACCAAATCATCTAGAAAAACAAAAAGTCAAGTATATCAAGGAAATCAATGGGGGGAAATGTAAAACAAAATAGCCTAGCAGTACCAGATTTCAAATTATGTTACAAAGCATAAATCATTAAAAGAGTGTGGTACTGGCTAAGAAATAGAGTAGTGAGTCAATGGAATAGATTAGGAATACAAGACACAGTAAGTGACCAAAGTAATCTAATATTTGGCAAAGCCAAAAATCAAAGCTTTGAGAGTAAGAACTCAGCATCTGAAAAAAGTTGCTAGGAAAACTAGAAAGCAGTTTGGCAGAAAATGGGCATAGAACAACACCTTCCACCATATACTGAGATAAGATCAAAATGGGTGCATAAAGGGTGATGCCACAAGTAAATTAGGGAAGCATGGAAAAATTTCTCTCTCAAATCTATGGATAAAGGAAGAGTTCATGACTAAATGAGAAAGAGACAGAAAGAGAGGAGAAAGAGAGAGAGAGAGAGAAGCACAGGAAATAATGGATAATTTTGATTTCATTTGCACAAACAAAATCAGTGCATCCAAAATTAGTAGAAAAGCAGGAAACTGGGAAGGGGAGTGTAAGTGGGGATTTTACAGCAAGTTTCTCTGATAAAGGCCTTGTTTCTCAAGTATGTAGGGAATTGAGCCACATTTACAAAAAAAAGTCATTCCTTAATTGATAAACGATCAAATGATGTGAATAGACAGTGTCCAAAAAAAGGCAAAGTTATCAATAGTCACATAAAAATGCTCTAAATCATTTTTGTTTAGGGAAATACAAATTCAAACAACTCTGAGGTACCACTGCACACCTATCAGATCTGCTAAGATGACAGAAAAGGAAAAAGACAAATATGAGTGAGGATGTAGAAAATAGGTATGCTAATGCACAGTTGAAGGATTATTATTGTGTTATTGTCACAATCATTCTGGAGATTCTTGGAACTATGTCCAAAGGCTATAAAATTGCGCATACTCTTTGACCACTACTAGATATGTATTCCAAAGTGATCAAAGAAAAAGAAACTATATGCACAAAACTATTTATAGCAGCTCTTTTGGGGATGGCAAAGAATTGGGGAACGATTGAACATATTGTGGTATATGATGGTGTTGGAATTGCATATGGCAACTATTGTGCTTTAAGAAATGACAAGGGTGTGGTTTCAGAAAAACTTGAGACGATTTATATGAATTGATGCAAAGTGAAGTGAGCCAAACCAAGAGAACATTATACACAGTAAGAGCAATGTTATAATGATAATCAACTGTGAACTCTTTAGCTATACGAAATCAATATAGTGATCCAAACAATTCCAAAGGACACGTGAGGAAAACAGCTGTCCACCTCCAGAGAGAGATTTGATGAACTCTGAATAAAAATTGAAGCATACTTTTTTCAATTTCTTTATTTTTCTTGATTTTTTTTTGCAACATGACTAATATGGAGATTTTTTTGCATGATTTCTCATGTATAATTGATATCATATTGCTTACTTTCTCAGTGGATGGGGACGGGAATGATGGGAAAGGGAAAACTAGGAAATGAAAAATTAAAAATAAAAGAATGCTAGGTAGTTTGATGATAGACAGATAGATGATGAAAGAAAGAAAGGTAGATAGATAGATAGATAGGTGATAGATAGAATAAACCATCAGGTACAACCATCTCATTTTATACATGAGGAAACTAAGGCACAGAAAGGCTAAATGCCTTGCTAAGTGTCACAAGTTGTTGTTTTAGGTGGGATTTGTACCTTGGTCTTTAATTCAAGCCCAGTGCCTTATTCACTATGCATGCTGCTTCCCTCAGTAACTGAGGCTACCCCAAGATGAGTTGGTTGATTTGGACCTTTTGCTTGGTATCTCTTAGATATTTTTCTTTATCTTTGTCTGCTTCTAGATTAAATGGTTGGCTGTAATCTTGAAAGGATGGATTGTTTTTTATTTTTAATTTTTTTCAGTTATTAAATACTTTTTCTCTCTCACATTTCCCCTCCTCCATTGAAAAAGAAAAACAAAACTTTTAGAATAAATATGCAAAGTCAAGCAAAACTATTTCTCTGGCTACCCTTGCTTTGATTTTCTTCTTTCCTTTCTGAGCACAGGTCAGAGACCAGAAACCTGAGAGCAAATTTTCCCAGCCCAAGAGATGGTAATGTCCAGGGCATTGATGAAGTAACTTGGTGAATCACATAGAAATTACATGAGCTCACTCACATAATTTGGGAGGAGGGTACCGGGACAATGTCATTCCTGAACCTGTGCCTCCTAGTTAGAAGAGGATAGTAGCAGCATTGCATGCCACACTGAAAGAAACCCCCCAAACAACAATTTCTTTATGATATTATTCTACCCAGAGAAAGGGATTTTCATGTTTTTCAGAGAAAAGAGGACCACTTACGTGCCCCCTCTGACCTCCACAACTGGAGGACAGTAGGGAACTAAAGAAACAATATGGAGGAGAAAAAGGCCTTGGCTTTGGACTTCAATTAATCAATAAATATTTATTAAGCTCCTACTGTGCACCAGGGATACAAAAAGAGCAAAACAGAATCCCTGCCCTCAAGGAGCTTATGATTCAGTAGAGGAGACAGCATGCAAAAATATATATATATAAAGCAAACTATATATAGGATAGATAGGAAATAATTAACTGAGAGAAGGCACTGGAATTAAGAGGGTTTTTCTGTAGAGTTATTTGGTCGGGACAGATCTAATGGAAAAAAGAGTTCCTTGTCCAAAAACCCTTGAATGTATTTCCTAACAGAAAGAGTTCAAACCAGTTACTCTTAGTCTGGAGTATTTGGGGATCCTGAGAAAGAGTAAGAATCATAAGAAAGGGAGGGAAATTGTACTGATCATTTATGTACTGTTGTGAGTTCTTTATGTATTTTTTTCTGCATTTCCACTGATATCTCCAATGAGTCCTTTGTGGTTTTTTGCATTTTTATGGGGTGAAATAAAAACTATTTTGGACCCAATGTGTATTTATTACTCTGAGTGTTCCTATGGGAGCTCATGACCCTTTTATCACATCTGTGGAATCCTAATTGCAAGCTACACATAAGCTACATTCAAAGATTTTACAAGGGAAAATTCTATATTGAGGGAGGGGGCAATAATGAGCCGGGGAGTGCAAAGGTTGGAAAACCATGCCCTGATTCACAGATTACAGCACAATCTTTCTGAAATTTGAAGACAGTTATTCCATCCCCACTAAGTTTCTCATTTCTAGACTAAACATCCCCACTTTCTTTCCTAAAGCTTCTCCAACTCCTCAGCCTTGCCTTGACACTCAGTGTGGCCAGTCAGAATCTTCTCCTCCCCTGTCATGTCGTAGGCTTGTACACAAGGTCTCTAAGCCGAGATTCAAACTCACATTCTGTAGCTCTAAACTTAGCATCTTTGTCACTTCAGGAAGAACAGGGACACCCTGAACCCCACTCCAGCCTTCCCCCATGCCTTCCCCAAGGGCTTTGCAGAACATCCCGTCATTGCATCCCTGCCCACTTTCTGCTAACTCAGGAGAGAACTTTAGACTTTCCAGGGCAACATTAGTTAATAAAGGTCCCACCTTATCAATTAGGCCATTTTTTCCGTTTAATATTTTATTTTTTCCCGATTACATGTAAAAGCAATTTCAACTTTTTTCTTCAGATTTTGAGCTCCAAATTCTCTCCCTTCCTCCCTTATTCCACCTCATTGAGACGGCCAGCAATTTGACATAGGTTGTACATGTGTAGTCCCTCAAAGTACATTTCCATGTGAGTCATTCTGCGAAAGAAAAAGGCCATTGTTATTGAAGTATTAGGTGGGGTTCTATTTGACTAACTAGTGCTCTAAATGAGGGGAGCCCTATGTTGAAAGCTTATCAGGCACAATTGCCAGAGACACTGGAATATAGATTCTGCAGTTTCCTTGAAAGATAGGAGACAGGAAGTGAGACCATTGTTCACATACATTAGTAAGTTTTACAAGCCAGATCAAGGAAGGAGGAACAGAGAGCCTGTAGCAACAATCACCCTGGCATACACAGGAGGGCCTGCTGCACAGGTTCTGCTTAGATCTGCTTTTCTAAAAGGATAACAACTTTTGATCACAATTATATACATATAGATACATACATACATATATATGTATAATTATACTAACGCAGAAAATACAAGCAGAGAAATAATAACCAACAGACAGGACTTTTAACTATCGGACCATAAGCAATACATACACCACAGATCAATAGACAGATCCAACTGTCTGACCATTACATACACGCATAGTTACCAGAGAGAGAAACACCAATATCTGGGTTTTCAAAGCCAGAAAGGTAGGGGGTGGTCTTTAACAGCTACCCAGGGTCTCATTTGGGCCTTCCTACAAAACAAGCCTCCTTTAATCTGAGACCCATTAATGGGTGGGGAAGATCTTTACATTACAGAGCTGAATGGAAGAAGATGGTTAAGAAAGGACCTTCAAACTTGATAAGGTATCCCTCTCAGATTACTCTGACAGGTTTGATGGATACATTGGTCCAGCTTACTGTCCAGACTAGAATACCAGAAGAGAGGGGGAACTCAGAACCCAGAGGAAAGGAAAATTCCAATGGATAGATGAGAAAGACTTGAGCCCAAGCAACTGGGAACCAATTGACAATGGCAAGTGTCTCAATAATGGGAACACTAAGAATGTCATGCCTTGTTGAGAGCTGTCATGTGATCTGGCTGTTTGGTTCATCCCTGGAGCCAATATACAAAAGGGAGCTCTTGGGAAGACAGAGAAGATCAGTTGTAGCAAGCCAAAGACTTCAGCTCCCTCATAGATGTCTTTATTAGTCTTACACAAGCCCCTATTTCCAGTCCAGTTTCTCCAGCCATCTCGTCCCATGGTGTAGGTAGCACTATCTTCACCTTGATAAAAGATAGATAGATAGACCCAATGATAGACCCAAGATCATGTTCAGACATATGGGCCTGAGCTCTCTCCTAGCAGAATCCCACTTCCAGGGTCACTTGGAGGAAGAAATTGTAAATCACCAAACCTAAAAGCAGTTCTCAAAATAGTTTAGAGCTATCATTCTCTTGTCTGTGAGCAGTTGACCCAAAACACCTTGAAAAGACCAGTGCAGGAAAGACCCTAGCAGGAAAAGAAACCTAAATTCAGGCTTTTGCATATATTTTCGAACATGGCCAATGTGGGAAGTTGTTTTCTTTGACTATGCGTATTTGTTTAAAAGGGTTTGAGTTTTCTTTTCCTTGTTAGTTGTGATATGATGAGACACACAAGAAAGAAAAAATGAATCCTTGGCAATTAAAAAAAGGTTAAAATGAATAAATGGATGGATAGATAGACAAACAAATAAATGAATTCAGATCTCTGCCTTCCAAGATGTAAAGAAGGTACAGGAGCTGGCAGGTTTATCTTCAAGTGAAACCCTAAAAATAGAAAGAGGACAGGGGGAATAATGGGAGTTACTATTAACACAAACCAGTCCTTTGTTTCCACAAACCAGGACAGGAAAGAAAATCCACCGAAAGAAGTTTCAGTGAGTCCTGGACAAGGAAACACTGAGATAAGTCACACAATCCTTTTCCTGTCCAGATCCTCAACCCAGCTGAAAATAGTGAGCCAGCTGCTACCAAGCATTTGACACAAGGACCTTTGCTGCCTGTCATTCATTTCTTTGACTGCACAATGTGGTTCCCTGACCACACCACCATCATCCCCAATCTGGGAAGTCAGATCTTGGAGGCAAGATATTATCAGCATAGTAAAAAGGATAGAACACTCTTAAGGCATAGAGGTGAGTCCAGGTGCCACTCTGCTTTGTACATAGTAAATCTCCTTGGGATGCTTGGGGCTTAGGGAAACTCTTGAATGGAGAGGCAGCTGATTATGAGAGCACTTCCCCTTAACCAGAGCCAAGCAAACTCAAAAGAAGATGGTGTACCCTTGATCAAAGCAGCCTATAATTCATTAGCGAGAGACCTTGTGGTAAGAAGAGTCAATCCAGAAAGTGCAGGAGACTAATGGAGACATAAACATATAGTTTTGCACAGTTTTGGGGCCTAGGTCTCCCCCCGCTTGTATCATCACTGTACTGTATGAAACTGTTCATAGCCCATGGCTAAGGCTTGTGCTCCTTCAAAGACCAAATATAGCATGCAGCAAAATTAGGGAAATAAACAATGATGAAACTGTGGTCTATTAACAGCCTAGAACCATCTTTCAGATTGTTTTTGTAGCTAAATCTCTCAGGCTCTCAGTTTCCCTTTGGGAGATTTAGGTTTGGTTACCTCTAAGGTCCCTGCCACCTCTAAACCAATGAGCCTATAAAATAACTCCTGGTTTTTCATCCCTTGAAACAAGGGAGCTTAATGGGGATTAGTGAACTGTATTAGGGCAGTGCCTGTCCGATATGTCATTATCATTCACAATTTGGCCCAGTGTCTGCCCACCTTGGGGACCTTATGTATACTTACTCTCTTTTCTCTTTCTTCTGTTCTTTTACTAGGGCAGAATGTTTGCTAGACTCTAAACATCTACAAAGCTATATGCTGCACAAAGCCAAAGTGCTTTCTGCCAGAGAAAGTTTTCCTATCCAAACTGCATATCTCTCCTAAGTAAAAAGCATACTGCTGTATACAGATAGGTATTTGATAAGTATTAAATCAAATTAACAGCTTTAAACTTAGCAATTTAATCAAGATTGTATGCCTTCATTTGGCTACCAGTCTGCAGGTAACCTTACTCGTTTTATGCTTTTAAGCATTTTCCTTACTATAAGAGAGTATAAAGACTTGATATGGTAAATGGTGTTTCTTTGTCTTCCTAGACCTCTGATTTTGTCAGGCATAAAGAACTCCGCAATGAGAAAATTCCCTCTACAAACGCGGATAAACAATGTCTCAGCCACTTAAAGGAAACGCGTTACCTACAACACCAAGAGGTGAAATTATTTTCCCAGAATTACATCCCCAGCATGGCAGAGATGGCCTTCCCAACTCAAGGCCAGCTAGCTGTCCACTATACCACATTACTTCTGGAGGGCAAGGGTTTTGAAAGCTGCCAGGCACCCTTCCCAAGAATGTTATGCAGGTCATCGATCTCCTTCCTTCTGGTCATGCCATGGTGTCTATAGATATTTACAGTCAGGAATTTCTTAATTGCATGAAAACTAATTTTTTTTCTTTTCAGGGAAGCTGTACTTATCATCTCAGCAGTCATGTGATTTGCCACACTTAACTGCCAGCAGTGGGGTTCACCTTCTTCCATAAGATCTTGATACAGATCAAAGGGCAGATATCATATATATACTTAATACAGTACCTAGCAATGATACCCATATATTCTCTAAAGTTTTTATATCACTTTCTTCACAACAACCTTGTGTGGTAGACCAATTAGATATTATTCATCCCCATTTTACAGATGAAAAAATCAATACACAGCTAGTAAGATTTGGAGCTGAAATTTGAAATCTGGTCTCCTGTCTCTAGGTCTAGTGCCCTCACCGTTGCCTTAAGGAAAGAAAGAAATAATAGTGATCATTTATTCACAAAAAAGTGATATGTTAAAACAAAGGTTCTTTCCCTGGGATCCAGAGTTTCCCAAAGGTTTGGTGGAAAGAATTCAGGGAGCCTGTGAAGCTTGATGGGGGAAAAAAATTACATTTTTATTTTCATTAACCACTAACAACAATTTAGCATTTCCTTCAATTATTTAAAAATATTATTCTGACAGGATGTTCAAAAACTTTATCAGGCAGCTAAAGGGATTCATAAAAGAAAAAAATGATTAAGACCCCCTACATATAAGGATCATGCATCTGGAGTTGGAGGAGTGGAAACCATCCAGTCAAATCCTTCATTCTGCAGTTTTGGAAACTGAGTTTCTGTGGTGTTCATTGACTTGCCCAAGGTTACACAAATAGTGTCAATGACCTTGTGATCCTATGACCTCTGAAATCAGTCAAGGTTCTTTCTACCATACCACAAGAAAGACCTCATCTGAGATAAAGAATCAATATCCAATATTTGAAGAAGTTTGCCACTCAGCCTGTCTGGCTAGAGGGGTCAATGCCTGCTCCATCATCAATTAGATTGAGGATACAAGGGATGTCATCTCTTGTAATCTACTATCCACCAATTCCAGCAAGACTGACTTTCCCTCTCATACTGAAACAATTGTTTGGACATTTCAATTCTAATCAAACTGCAGTTTCAGAACAGTTTGGATTTGACTTAAGGAAAATGAGCAGGAAGAATTACTATGGTAAGTCAATGTTTAATTTTCATGCAGACCTTTTTCTTCTCCAGTACAGAAGTCTTATTAGAGAAACAGCAGGATGCTGACAGGAAATTGTTTATAAGTAGGAATAACAGTTCTTATAATAAGTCAGAACAGCAGGAAGATATGTTTGTTTGTTTGTTAATTATATCTGGCTTTATTTTCTAATGGGTAACTTAAGAATGGAGGAATGAGTGGTGTAGCAGGTTGAAACTGACTTCAAATGTTCTCAGGAAGGTAGTAGAGTGCCGTCATGTTTTATTAATAAAGATAATTTTATTCACTTTTCTCTAAGTCAGATATATACAGCCTATATCTTAAAATATAGTAAATGGAGATCTAAAGTTCTGCTAAAAATGGCAAGCTAATGTTGGTATTGATAGATGTGAAAATGCCCTTGCCCATCAAGACATTTGGAATAGGCTGCTCTGACCACATGCAAAGTGCTGGGGTGACTTACCAACATTTCTAGACAAATGAACTCCGGCTTTTTCTCCATGTGGTCATATCCGGTAGAGACCACAGTGTTCTATTTCCTTTCAGAGTAAAGGGTCCATTTCTGGTCAGGTCAACTTTTGCTACACAGTTGCATCGCCATGAATCTGCAAAGTTATGTAATGTTACATAATGTTTTGTAATGAGTCAAATTGTCAAAAACCAAAGAGCTTGTTTGTGGGGGAGGGTTATGTGGCATAAGATAGCTTGTTGACTGGTCTGGTCAAAGAATTTTTAGGTTCCACTTGGGAAAAATCAAATTCTGATGCATTCCTCTGTCAGAAATGGATCATTAGGAGGAGATCATCAGATAGTACTATATTTTGCCAGTTTCATCTCAAATGAAGATTTCACATATTCATACACAATGGAGGAGGAAGGGAGAGTGACTCATTAACATCGTGCCATGGCTATGAATTGACATACAAAACCAGTCAAGAATGTTTCTCAGATCAAGGTTACAGAGGCCTAACACTCTCAATGATTCAGACAAGGAAAAGAGATGATGTGTGTGTGTGTGTGTATGTGTTTTGACTCAAAAATGGATAATTTTGGAAGAAGGGATCTGGATATTTAGCCTGAATGACCCAAATAATTTCTTTCCATTGTCTTCACTCACAGTATATTTGATTTTTCTCTTCCAGACTCCTTCCTTATTGTCTCCCACCCCCAACTTCCAAATTCTACTGTTACCTGAGTTCACAGGTCATAGATTCACGGATCTAAGGCTGGAAGGACAATCAAAGACCATCCAGTCCAAACCTAGATGAGAAAATTGAAGATGAAAGAGCTCACACAGGTCGAGGCATCAGGATCCTTCAGAGAACCTCCTCCAGCTCTAATCCCTCTATTACGTGGCATATTCTCAGTATATTTGTACAAAGTTTGCACTTTATTCACATTAACTTGTTTATATAGTATCTTGTAACAGTTTTGCAGGGAAATTTGCAAAACATTTTTATTGCTTTTTCTCATGTGTTTATTTGCCTTATCTCCCCAGAGAGAGGAACTGATCCTTCTATTATTTTTTAGAATCTCCCTACACAAAATGTACCATCATCCTTACATAGCTCCAAATGTCGAAGACCTCTGATTTCTCTAGAACCTCCATAAGGGAACTCCTCCCTGCCAATATGGATTGGGGCAGTCTATAATTTAGAGTCTTAGGTTGTTACTTGAGACTCAGAAAACTTAAATGACATAGCTACTCTAAGTCTGAGAAGAGGGATTTGAATCCAGGCCTTTCTGACTCCATATCCACACTGCTTTCCTCTAAGCCAGGTTGTCTCTCACAATAGAAATCAAAGTAGACTAAGTGTCTATGTAGCCCTTGCATAAATATTGTTATGGGAATTTTTTATTTCCTTTTATTCCTCCTGTGACTTTTGGTTAATATTAACCTCACTGACCAAAACCTATCCCATGGGATGTTAAGAGCCTTAAGAATTCCTTAGATTAAGAAGCTGACAGAAGAATCTCAACTGTCCCTGACTCCTTGGAAATATGTAAATAAATCCTCTTCCTCAACCAGTCTATTTGTGAATCCTCCAAATGTGGTTTTGGTACAGCTATGTCATGAAGTGGATAGAGTACTGGACCTGGAATCAGGAAGACCCTTCTTTGTGAGTTCAAATCCAGGCTCAGATGTTTATTAGTTATGTGACTATGAGCAAGTCACTTAACCCTGTTTGCCTCAGTTCCTCATTGATAAAATGAGCTGGAAAAGGAAAGGGCAAACCACTGCAGTATCTTTGCCAAAAAAACCCAGACAAGGTCACAAAGAGTCAAAAATAGCTGAAATGACTAAGCAATAACTCAATGTTGTTTAAACTGTAATCTCACTTAGATTACCTATAAATTCATTTCTCCTGGTGATAGATGAGATCATGACTCTGTTTAACTAATTTTGTTCAACTTTTATGTCATTGAGGGAAGCATGGGATTTTATATCAATCTTCTCTTTCACCTTTATGTCCTAGAAAAAAGGTACAACATTACAGAATGCAAATGAATTAGTTCCCTCTCACTATGATGTAATTTTGCCTTATAAGAAGCCTTATCACAATCCTTATAATTGTACAGGTTTTCTCTGAAACTTGAACCGATGCTTAAATGTACTAATAAAACCTAGATTTTTACCTCCATCACTTGTGCATTTTGGTAAACATATGTATTTGGTAGCAGTTACCCACCATGTGAACTCAGAGAGTACATAACAGTCTTAATCATAGGGATTTGTTTATTTTCAATTTATTTTAATTTTTTTTTCTTTCCTAGTTCAGTCTTCATTGACTAAGAAAGAAAAACAAATCCCTTGTAAGAAATATTCAGTCAAGCCAAACAAAACCTCCTGGATTCACTTACTTTCCACAAGACAATACTTTGATGAGATTTTTTTTTTTTACATCACTCCAATTTTATTCCCCCTCCCAAGACTACTACTTGCAAAAAGTCTTGATTAAATCCACTGTTTTCCAGGGCCTGGTTTTTCTGACTGCAATTTGCTCATGATTTTAAAGAAGACATTTCAGGCTAGGATGCTATGTATGGGAAGTAAAAACTGCTAAGAGTGTGCTCATCCTCTGACCTTTGCCTTCTTGCCCCTTGAAGGAAAAACTTTGAAAGCTCATGAGAGTAATGTAGTCCCTGAAGCTTTACAGACTTTATTAAAAAAAAAAAATAAGACAAAGAGGAAAGAAAGCAGGAAACAGAGTAAGAGAATTCCCTAAGATGCAAAGAGAAAAGTCCTGCAGGGCATTTCAAAGAAGTATGAAATATCTTTCTCAGGCATGGTTTTAAGTCCTCAGAATTCTTGAAAACAAGAGATTTACTTAAGTAACATTGACTTGAACTAAGGCAAAGCAGGAAACAGAAAGTTGAATTTCTCAGAGGTCAAGGTTATAAATGGTTTCATTCTTAAAATTTAAATTCTCACTTTGTGTATGTGTGTGTGTGCGTGTGTGTGTGCCTGTATGTGTGTCAGCAGAGAGTTAGTGAACCTAACCTGAAACTCTTCTGGGAAAGGAAGTCTAGCCCTCCAGGCAGGACTTTATGAGTTCAAGCTTTGAGACTTGGAAGGGGTGGATTCGGGGTGAAGTGATCCGTCCTTTCTACTACTGAGAGGCATGAGCAAAGCACAGCCTCCCCATAGCGTGCACCTAATTAGATCCTTCCTGCACAGCACAAGCCTCATCCCAGGAGCTTTCATGTAAATGAGATGTGGAGGTCATCCACTAGGAGGGTGATGAAACTGTGTGTAAATGATTTTAGGCCTCAAAAGGAGTCAAACAGTGGACAAATGAAACAAAAAATAAAGAAAATCTAGCCTGAGGCATTGTCACTTTCTGTCAGCTCTTGCAGCCCTTATACATAATCATGGTGCTACTTTCTGGTGCGAAAGGACTGGGAGTATTTGGGGGTATGTAGAGAGGGAGAGAATTAATTGAATTATTCTGTTACTGTTTTAAACTTATTTATAAAGCTATACTAATGTCACAAGGAGGTGATTGAGGAATCCCTGATCAATCAAATCCCACTCCTCTCTAATCCAAATGAAATTATAGCACACAAGAGGAGAGCCAATGAACAAGAAGAAAGGATGTGCCTCTTTTAGGGTATATCTGCTTGGCATGCTTGCATATGAAAGGGACAGGAAACTAGGTAAAGATTAGTAAAGGCTGTACCTGTCCCCTGCACCATTTTCTCTTCTCACTCACTAGTGCGAATGAAAGAGAAGAACTGAGAGTTTAAAATGTAGAGACTGCCCAAGCAATTTTGGGACAGATAGATTTGAGGCAGCCAGCTCTTAAGACAACTTGTGGCTAAGTGTAGCAAAGGAAGGGAGAGGATTTCTTCCTCCATTTCCTCTTACCCTGCCTCCATAAGTAATGGCACCTGATAGCAGAAGCACATGATAGGGTCCAGCTGGGGAATTGTCGTGTCCAAGAGAAAAATTGGAAATCTAGTGGCTTGAGTTGGTGTTCTTCTCCAGAGATAAGCCCCAGAGCTGACTCCTCTGCTGATCCTTGGCCATGAGGTTCAGTCTGTGGCTAATGCACCCAGCAGTAGGACCCAAGACCAGGATGTCAGATGAACCCAAAGATGAAACCAGTAGAGATCACAGCTAAACTCTTGAGGCACACACCCAGCCTGAGGGCAGACCCCGGGGGCACAACCAAGCAAAGAACCCAGCAAAGACCATGCTAGAAGCAGATCAGAGATATCATGGAAGACACGGGAGAACGGATGTGCAAACACTAGTGTAAAGTTCTGAGACCATAGGTACGCCCTCTGCATGGTAATGATAACTAACATTTATATAACTTTTGCTATGCCCCAGGCATTGTGCTAAATGCGGTACAATTATTCTCATTGGATTCTCACAACAAACCCAGGAGGTAGGTGATGTTATTATTTGCATTTTACAGATGAGGAAACTGAGGCAACCAGAGGTTAAGTGACTTGCCCAGCTGTCTGTAAGGCCAGATTTGAACTCCGGTCTTCCTGACTCCAGGTGCAGCACTCCGTCCACTGAACCACTTTGCTACCCACATCTTTCTTTCCATTTGTGAACTCCATGTCCACCTTTACCGCTGATATGGTCTACATTTATGGGAGAGGGTGTCCCAGATTTATGGAGAAGACGGCTTGTTACTCTTCTTACTTTGACATTTCAGTAAATGACTTTGCTTTGAGCTAATCATGTACTCTCTGAAACTAGAGTAAAAAGTAAACATAACAGAGAAGACTAAGGGACTACAGTTTTAGGAGGGCAAACCCACAAAGCACTTTGAACTTGGGTTAGTTTTCTCCCAGGGGATCAAAAGTGAGAGTGAGTGGGTTGGGTAGCCTAGAGGGAATAAATCATGGGGATAAGGAGTAGGATGAAAAGTGAAGGGAACGGAGGAGAACTGAAAAGGAAAACAAACAAAACGGTTACATAATTTTCTATTCATTCAGGATGGCTGAGAAATGATGTGATACTGATTAATAGAATGACCCATATCTAACATACATAGATTTCTAATCATCAAAGTACATTTTATATAACATTAAAATTGCATTGAACCAACTCTAAATTTTATTGATTTATAAAGTATTTCTGTACCTCCTAGTGTTTCCTGACCTTTATTATAAATCAGGAGGGTCAAGTAGAAAAAGTACATAACTTAGAGTCAGGAGTACTCGAACTCAGGACCTGGGCTCTTTCATTAACCAACCTTGTGACTCTAGGAAAGCCTTTCCTAACTTCGGTTCCCTCATCTACAAAATAGTAATAATAGTATTTGCCTCCCCACTTCATGAGGAAGGGCTTTCTAATCCTTCAATTCCTATTTACAAGTAAATGGTTCTATGGTAATATGGAGAGAGGAGAACCTGATTATGTATGTATGCCCTCTTGGTCTTTTTCTAATTGTGGTTAACTTTTTTATAGTGGTTATTAAGATTATGACTAAACAAATGTTTACTATTATCAGCAATTAGTGAGGTAATCAATAACAGTTAGTCATTTATTGTGTCTACTGTGTCTACTCTGTGCTGGGTACTGTTCTAAACCCCAGTAGTAAAAACAAAAAAAAAGGTTAAAAAGGTAAAAAGGCAGTCCCTGCCCTCAGGGACCTCGTACTTTAATGGGGGAGGAGCAATCAAACATGTATGTACAAATGAGCTTTATGCAGCATAAATAGGAAATAACTACAAAAAATCTATCACCTGCCGGCTATGTATAGGACTTCCAAGTATGTTAGACCTAGGCTGAGGTATAATATATATTCCCTCCTCCCCATCTGCTATCGAGTGAGGAGATAGTGGCTAATATGTATGTAACACTTTAAGGTTTGCGAAGTCCTTTACATATATGATCTCACTGGATCCTCACAATAACTCTTTAAAGTAAGTGTTTTTATTATGCTGATATTACAAATGAGGAAACCATATCTGATGGAGTCAAGTAACTTGTCCAGGGTCGCCAGTGCAGGCGTCAAACACATCCGGGGAAAAGATTAATGACAACAAGGGATGGCACCCAATGAGTGATACAGACAATATCTGCTGCAGGAGTTCAGAAGAGGAAGTGAAATGAAATCCACCAGGAATTCATTGTCCTTCCTGTGTCTCAATCCTCTAGAATATGGAATCTGGTTCCCTGGAGGATGTGCCTGGTCAAGTTCAGGATTAAAGCAAATCAGTGAGCAAGCATCCTGCCACTCCTCTGTCCATCAACTGAAGTGTTCTCAAGGTTCTCTCAGGAAAACCTGTTTAGTGAAACTAGGATGAAGTATGTCAGAAATGAAGGAAATAGAATAGTGAAGGAGGAATCAAGAGAAGGGAAGCAACTTTTCATCATGAGAGTGAGAGAAGATGGCCATACTAGTGTGGAATAGGGGCAGGGGACAGGAAAGAGGTTGGTTCCTGTTTTCTCTTGTTTTAAGTGTACTGCCGGCAAACTAAGAGCATTTACTGTGGAATTTACCCAGTCTGATGGATATAAGAACAATACCTTAAGCTTGTTATTCATCTTTTTTTGGTAAAAAAGAAAAACTACACACCTACATATATCAGTAAAGTTTAGGTTAATAAAGTTTAGATTAAGTTCAATGTAATTTTAATGTTGTATAATATATTTTACTTTGGTGATTAGTAATCAATGATAGATGAAAGAAGAAAGAAAGAAAGAAAGGAAATACAATTGTGCCTTCATGCAAGAAAACTTGATTTTCACATCTTCAACAACCCTTAGATATAGAATATGTATAGGAGTCAGAGCTGGGTTGTTCCCACTACTAAGGAATTCTTCACTTTACCAGTTACGTTAATTTTCAAAAGTGAACTCCCTTTTAAATATGATTTGATTTATAGAAATTTTATTCATACAGGAATATATATTTCAGAAAATCAATCCGAAGTTGACCCAAAAATCATAAATAAAAGAAAAATGAGCCATTCTTCACCGAAGTTACTCAACTGTGAAATCTAAAAAAAGCAATCTAAAGAACAACGTAAGTTGTTACTGTGACTTGTAAGTTACTTGTTACTTGTAAGTTACTGTATTGTGATTGTGTAGCTTTCCACCTCCCTTTCTTTCGACAGGAAGTTGATCTCCTAAAATAGTAAGAAAAGGACAGAGAATATGGGAAATTTATTTCTTCAAACCCAAAGAAAATTAGTTAGGATCTATATTACTACAACTAGGATAAGCAGTTAGTTTGAATGAAACAAATGTAGCACTCTGGGTACTCGCCTCTTGTAATGTAAGAAATTAATATTTCTCACATTTAAAAACAAGATTTTTCCCCTTATCTACTTCCTCATCCAGAAATCAACCAGTGTGGGAAATCTTTCTTAAACATTTACCCAGACCAAGATATAATTAGGTAGTATGAGAAATTCTAAGTTTGGGCTAATGTGTGTATTCCTACTCATTGTGCTTGCTCACACAGGACTGGGGAAAAATTGACTCTCCCTATTATCAAAACAAGTGATATGGAATTTGATGACTCGTTAACCAAGTTTTGTGTGACCTAAGTCATACATCCCAAGACCTTCGCTTTAATATAGTCCACATTTCCCATTGTGTTAACCATTCCAAGTTGATTTCCACCCTTCAAGAACACTTACTCTTCAAAGGGCATATAAACTGTGACCCCATCATTATTAGGGATCTTTGGTCTAAGAGAGACAGCCAAATAACCATCTTTTTAATAACAACCTGTTGTTCTTATTAATAAAAGGATTAAATTACCCAGAAACTATGTCTCTTGAAACTTTTTAATAGTCCCAAGTATATAGGACTCCCAAAATAGCTAATCCAGTTTCAGTGTACTCTATGGGGCCATATCTCATTCAAAACAACAGTTTGCAATCCCTCTAATGTGTTTCTTCTTTCTCTAGTATGCCAAAGGACACTATTGGTTCAAAGCAAACCATTTAATGAAATGGCATAGCAAGAAAATTTGCATTTAAATATTCCCAGGAGTGTAATGGAACCAGCATATAAGGGCTGATTGTTAAATTTTTAGTGAAAGCATCTACACCTCAGGAATCAGTAAACCACACTGCAAATCAGGATTTGATTTATTGTTCTGTTGATTTTCTAGACTTAAGAAAGTAATGGAGAAAATGTTAATCATGTTGATTAAATTTTAAAATGTCTCATCAGTTTTTAAGGAGCTGATTGTTAAATATTTACCTGCACACCCCTAAAGATTCCCCCCATAAAACTATAGCATACTCTTCCACAAATATATTTGCATGTATATGTACACATATATATACATACATAATACATACACATGAGTAGAGTAAGCATACATAGATATTACATATAGAGGCTATATGAATGGAGAAAACATATATGAAAATGAAAGGAAATCTATGAGTGGAAACATCTCTAGTGCTACTTGACCAATAATGTCTTCTGCCTCCTCTAGGTTCAATCTCCTTCAGTTATATTGCTCTACTGGAATTGACAAGTTCCTGCTGGTCTCATGGTGACAGCTAAGCAAACAGCCTTAGGTGATCTTAGTGATGTCATATTTCTTCTCAGTGGTACATGGCACCTACACAAAAACTGACCATGTAGCAGGGCATAAAAACCTCATAATCCAATACAGAAAGGCAGAAATATTAAATTCAACCTTATCTGATTATGATGCAGTAAAAATTACATGTAATAAAGGGTCATGAAAAGATAGACTAAAAATTAATTGGAAACTAAATCATCTAATCCTAAAGAATGAGTCAAACATCAAATCACAGTAACAATCAATAACTTCCTCAAAGAGAATAACAATAATGAAACAACATGCCAAAACATGTGGGATGCAGTCAAAGCAGTTCTTAGAGGAAATTTCATATCTCTAGATGCTTACATGTGTGTGTTCATCCTTCATTGTCAAAGAAGACCATGCCATCAGAGAAATAATGACATGACTTGTACTTGACTTTGCTGTGCAGGTCACCAGCCTCACCTCCTCCAGAGTCATCTGAATCCAGTGACCAGATATGCATCAGGATGACTGAAGATGATCCAGGATGAGGCAATTGGGGTTAAGTGACTTGCCCAAGGTCACACAGCTAGTGAGAGTCAAGTGTCTGAGGTGAGATTTGAACTCAGATGTTCCTGATTCCAGACTGGTGCTCCATGTACTGCACTACCTAGCTGCCCCAAATGCTTACATGAATAAAACAGAGAAAGGAGAGATCAATGAATTGGGCATTCAACCAAAAAAGACAGAAAGAGAACAAATTAAAAATCCCCAATTAGATACCAAATTAGAAATTCTGGAAATCAAAAGAGAGATTAATAAAATTGAAATTAAGAAAACTATTGAACTAATAGATAAAACAAAGATCTGGCCTCATGAAAAAAAACAATAAACTAGATAAACCATTGGTTAATTTGATTTTTTAAAAAAGCAAGAAGAAAACCAAATTACCAGTATCAAAAATGAAAATAAATTCATCACCAATGAATAGGAAATTAAACAACAATTAGGGAATATTTTGCCCAATTTTATGCCAATAAATCTGACAATCTAAGTGAAATGGATGAATATTTACAAAAATATAAATTGCCTAGATTAACAGAAGAGGAAATAAAATACAGAAATAATGCCATTTCAGAAAAATAAATTGAACAAGGCATCAATGAGCTCCCAAAGAAAAAATCACCAGGGTCAGATGGATTTACAAGTGAATTCTGCCAAACATTTAACTAACAATTCATTCCAATACTATTAACAATTTGGAAAAATGGGTGAAGGAGTCCTACCAAATTCTTTTTTATGATACATATATGGTACTGATACCTAAACCAAGAAGAGTTAAAACAGAAAGAAAATTATAGACCAATTTCCCTAATGGGTATCAATGCAAAAATTTCTAATAAAATATTAAGAGATTATAAAACTTATCATGAGGATACTATGACCAGGTGGGATTTATGCCAGGAATAGAGGGTTGGTTCAGTAATAGAAAAGCTATCAGCATAATTGACCATCTCAATAACAAAATTAACAGAAATCATATGATTATCTCAGTAGATACAGAAAAAGCTTTTGCAAAATGTAGCACCCATTCCTATTAAAAACACTAGGGAGCATAGGAATAAATGGAGTTTTCCTTAAAATGATAAGTAACATCTATCTAAAACCATCAGGAAGTGTTATATGTAATAGGAATAAGCTAGAAGTATTCTCATTAAGATCAGGATTGAAACAAGGATATCCATTATCACCACTGTTATTCATTATTGTACTAGAAATGTTAGCTTGAGCAATAAGAGAAAAAATAAATTGAAGGAATTAGAATAGACAATGAAGAAGCAAAGTTATCACTCTTTGCAGATGATATAATGGTACGTTTAGAGAATCAACTGAAAAACTACTTAAAATAATTAACAACTTTAGCAAAGTTGTAGGATATAAAATAAACCCACATAAATCATCAGCATTTCTATGTATTACAAACAAAGCCCAACAGTAAGAGATAGGAAGAGACATTCTATTTAAAATAACTGTAGATAATATAAAATATTTGGGATTCTACCTGGCAAGGCAAACCCAGAAACTATACGAACACAATTACAAAACATAACATTACTAATGTGGAAAATATGTTTAATATGCTTGAGCATGTATAGCCTATATCAGATTGCATGCTGTCTTAGGGATCAGGGAGAAAAGGGAGGGAGAAAAAAATCTGGAACTCAAAATCTTGTAAAAGTGAATTCTGAAAACTATCTTTGCATGTAATTGGAAAAAATACAATACTATTAAGTGGGGAGTAAGGAATATGTCTTGCATCCAAGCATCTGTCTTTGATAATTTTCTATTCAATATTTTTTATCAATGACTCAGATAAAACCACAAAAGACATGCTTGTCATATTTGCATATTAGACAAAATAGCATTGAGGCAAATCAAAAGCACATCATATCAAGAACAATTTCTGAAGAATCCATGATGTTTAATCAAAAAGAAGTAAAGATTTATGGGAAACATGATAGATGTCTTCAATATCTGAGGAACTGAAATGTGGAAGAAAAATTAGATTTATTCTAATGGTACTCCTGTGACAATCAAGATGAATGGGTAGAAGTTATAAGAAGACATATTTCAATTCAAAATATGGAAAGAACTTCTCAACAATTAGAACTTTCCAACAATGAAACAAGGCTTCTTATAAGGTAACGAGGTTTCCATTACTTTAAGTGTTCAAGCAGACTATTCAAATCATCTCTCACCTGGCTGTATTACTTTGGGACTTCTCTAACTTTTCCAGCACACTCCCACACTGGGTACCTCTCTGACTCCACTTTTAACCCTATATGTGTTTATAATGTGTTCCCCATTATAAACTCTTTGAGTACATGGATAGTCTTTCTTTTTTCCTATTTGTATTCCTAGAGTTTCGGCATATAGCAGGCACATAATAAGTATTTACTGGCTGATTAATTGCCTGGAAGAGATTGGATGACCAACTATAAGGGACATTATAAAAAGGATTTCTGCTTTGGGGAATGAAGTAGAACTAGTTCATCGGGTAAGTCCTATTGTAAATCTCAGTGGAGCATGAGAGGCCATGTAGCCCAACTTTCATTTTACAGATGAAGAAAGTGAGGTCTAGGGATGTCTAGTGACTTATTCATGGTAACAGAAGTTGTTTTGGCAACAGGCTTTGAACACAGTATTGGAATTCTTGATCCAGATTCATTAGTCAACCATTCAACAAAAATTTATAAGTTCTTATTATGTACCAGTCATTGTGATAAAGTCTAGGAAACAAAGAAAGACAAAAACAAATTGGTATGAATTGCACCCTGGAGTTCTTTCACATTCTACTAGAGGAGACTACATGCAAGGAGCTATGATAGATATAATGTACACGCAGTATAAATGAGAGGGAAGGGATGACTAATGGGTGTAGAGTGAAAGGGAAGAACTGGGAAAGTCATGATGCAGGAGATAAAATTTGAGTCTTAAAGGAAGACAAGAAGTGGAGACAAAGAAGGAGAGCATTCTAGGCATGGGGCATCACCCAGGGAAAGGCACAGATCTCAGAAACAGAGAATCATGGGCAAGGAACAGTCAACTTACTAGTAAATTAGGTACTTTATTAAACACCTACAATGTGTCAGACACTGAGCTAAGCGTTGAGACTGCAAAGGCAAAAAACATATCCTGACCTTGAGGGACTTAGTCTAATGGGGGAGACATATTCAGGATAAATACTGGACGAATAGGAAATAATCAATGGAGGGAAGGCTCTAGAATTTAAAAAAGAGATTGGAGAAGGTTTCTTATAGAAGGTAGGATTCTGACTGGAACTTAAAGAAATCCAGGGATCTTGGTTCTGAACACACAGCATGCACTCTTTGCACTGTGCATGCCATCATGCCATGCAATGCCAAAGAACGCTGCCAGAAACACCTCGGCTCAGATTCAAGACTATTTTATGTTATGAATTGCAGCGTTTTTACTGTACATACAAAATCATTAAATGAATTTTGGCTTGGGATTAGGACAGAATTTCCAACAATTTCTGAAATGACCTTAAATATACTTCTGTCATTTTCAACTACATATTTATGCAAAACAATGTTCTCAGGACTGAGAATTATAAAATTAAAATATCAATCACCTCTGAAAAATGTTGAAAATACTCTACATCCTGCAGTATCAAATATTTCTCATAGATTTAAATCTTTATGTAAAAATAAACAAGCACATCTATCTCATTAGTATGCAAATTTCCTTTCATCTTTAATAAATAGTAAAATTATATGTATACCAAACAATTGTTTTAAAATAAGTTTCTTTATGATTTATAAAAAAAACAAAAGAGAGAAAGAAATCAGGAAAGCCAGAAGGCAGAACTAGGGAAGGAGAGCATTGCAGGTAAGGGAGACAGCCAGTAAAAATGGCAGAGCTGAAAGATGGATTATCATATTCAAAGAACAGCAAGGAGGTTACTATCATTGGATCAAATAGTAATTACAAACTGTAAGACATAAGAAGAATGGAAAAATATGATATGAAGAGCTTTGAGCAGCAGAGGGTTTTATATTTAACTCTGGAAGCGATAAAACGTCATTGGAGTTTACTAAATAAGAACGTGATAGACTGGGCTTTAAGAAGATCATTTTGGCAAATGAATGAAAGATGGACTGAAGTAAGAAAAGATCTAAGGCAGAGAAATAAACAAGAAAACCATTTCAATAGTACAGGTGTGAGGGCTTAAAGACATGCACCATAGATGGTCACTATAAGTGGAGAGGAGACCTCTACAAGAGGTCTTATAAACATAGAAACAAGATTTGCCAACAGATGGCATATGTGTAGAATATAGAATCAACGACACCAAATTTGCCCAAGTGATAGGGAGGATAGTTGTGTTCTTCATAGTAAGAGAAAAATTCAAAAGGAAGGTTTATTTGTTTGTTTTGAGGGGGGAGATAATGAATCCTATTCTGGACATTTTCAGTTTAAGGTGTCTACAGGATAACCAGTTCAGAATGTCCAAGAGGCAGTTGGAAACACAAATCTGGAGGTCTAGAGAGAAAGTAAGGGTAAGGTAAGGCATATATGGATCTTGGAATCATCTACTGAAAAATAATAATTAAATCTGTGGGAGATGATGAAATCACCAAAGGAGAAAGTATAGAGCAGAGATTTGTGTTATGGGCAACTCTTGAAGCTTAATGAAGTCTATGTATACCTCAGAATAATATTTTTAAATGCATAAGATTACAAAGGAACACAAAGGTCAGTTAAAATAACTGAACTCATAGACTCCCCCTTGAAATCTTTACGCAAATTCTTTTGGGGTCCTTAAACCCATGGTAAAGAAGTTCTGGTGAATAGGAAGAAGAAGAGAGACCAAACACAGATTCCTAAGGGACATCCATAGCAAGTGGGCAAGACCTAGGGAATGATCCAGAAAAGAAGATGGAGAAGGAGCAATCTGACAGGTATATTTCCCACTGTGTCATACTGCCTCCTATATTCTCTACTATTTCATTCTTCTATAGCAACTTATTCATGGTTCGTGAGAACTGACTGCTAAATTTTCAGTGGGAGCCTATACATCTTGGAAATTAGCAAAACTAAAAATGGAAATTTGATTTATTTTGATGGAGAAAATCTTAATAAGGCAAATTAAATTTCAAAGTCTGTCATACCTACCTTTTATTTGGAAAGTCAATTATTAAATATTTACCAGCATACTACTCATGCTATTTTCTTAGAGCTATTTTCAGAAACACAGTTTACTCCAGATTTAATAGAGATGAAAGACAATTAAGTTCTATTCCTTATCTGACATCAGGTTAATTATCTTCGTGTACTAGCTGGTCTCTCTCCAATCCCCTATCCTTAAAGAAAGAATACCCAAAGGTATTGGGTATACCCAAGATCTCCAGGAGACCTACTACCTAAAATTATAAAGAAGCCTACTTCCAACACTTCTAGAAAGTAGGGGAAAATGTTCAATGATCTATTTAGGGTGCATAATGTTTATATTTTTATAGTGTCCTGAATCAAAATTCGGACTTGTTCAAAAAGAAAAGATAATGAGATCAAGGAACAGGTCTCCATTCTCCATATTTTGGACAAGCATGATGTATTTCTAGTAAAATAGCCAAAGCTTTCAATATGAAAGCAAAACAGACAGTTTTGAAAAAGTAGAAGGGAATCCTGACCTGGGTACAGAGGATGGAGGAGATTGACAGTGAAGGAAGAACAGGAGGAGGAGGAAGAGGAAGAAGATGAGAAGAAGGAGGAGGAGAAGAAGAAGAAGAAATACTAGATTTTTAAAAGACATACAGAAGGTGAAAGCAAGAACAGGTAATGCACAAAAAATAAATAAAAATTATGGCATAGAGCTGTAAGTATAATGTCCAAAGTACTAAAGCTTAGAATGAGCCGAGGCTTTTGAGAAAAACTGAGTAACAAAAATGGCTTGGTAGGGCAGGGTGTTAGAGGGAAGAGATTTAGCTACATTAGGGAAAAGAAGAGATCAAAGAAGGAGTAGGACCACTGCTGGAAAAGATGGAACAAAAATGCCTAATGGAGAGTTAATATCTAGGGTAAGTAAGGAGACAGCTAGAAAGCAGCATCTCACTGCCCTTAATTATGTGAGCTGTATCTAACAGTACTGAAAGAATCAATGGATGTTATAGAGGCAAGTGGGTGGCGCAAAGGACAGAGCACTAGTCCTGGACTCAGGAAGTCTGAGTTCAAATCTGAGCCCAGAAACTTACTAATGTGTCCTTGAATGAGTCATTTGACCTTTGCTCAGTTTCCTCAGCTATAAAATGGAGATAATAGCATCTACTTCCCAGGGATGTCATGAGGATCAAATAAGCTAAAGTTTGAAAGGCACTTAGCACATCATAGGGATTTAATGATAAATAAATAATAAAATAATTATAATAAATTTAATAAATAAATTTAGTAACTAAATAAATAATGGCAAATTTAATAAATAATTGCTTCCCATGTTACTGCTAATCAGTGATCTTTGAAAGATCACAGAGAATGGAAAAGTTACCACTATACTGGAAAAGGGCAAATATCACACCAATTTTCCAAAAAGGAAAGAGAATAGAATCTTCAGAATCTAGGTTAGTGAGTTTTATTTCTTTCAAAATTCAAGAGTGTATCATTGAGGCAATGTCTAATGAATATGTGAAAAAGGAAGAGGTGATCACATGACTTCATCAGAACAGGTATATAACAGACTAATTCCGTTTCTTCTTCTGCCTGGGTTGTTAGATTTAAAGATAAGGGAAATGCTATAGATATAGTTTTCCTAGGTTTTAGCAAAGTATTTAACAAAATTTCTTGAGCTCTTATGGAAAAGATGAAAAATATATATATATCACTAAACAGTATAGTAAGGTCTATTCAAAATGGATTGAACGTTAGGACCCAAAAAAATAGTCATGAACGGTTCTATGCTAGCTTAAAGTGGTCTCCAGTAGAATTCCTCAGGGAACTATGCTTGATTGTGTTGCTTAACATTTTTTTAAAGTGACTTGGACAAATGTGTAAATGGGATGCCTATCATATTTGGCATACTAGAGGACAGAATCAGTATCTAAAACAAGAAAAAAAACAAGACTGACGCTCCAAATAGAATCAGAAGAAAATTGGTAGGTAGGGATAAATGTAAATTCAGACATTTGGGCTCAAAAAATTAACTTTTCAAATACAAAATGGGAAAATATCTGAAGAGTAATATATATAAAGAATGATTTGAGGTGGGGGCTTAGTGGCAAGATTGTAGCCTAACAATTCATTAGTATTTTTGACTGCCATATCACACTTTTTGCTTTTGTGGTACTAATGAGTCATATGACATGTAACTTGAAAACATAATAGACCTAGACTACATGAAGAGAGTCCAGGGTTCAGTTCTAAACTATATCACTAACTAGTCATGTGACCTTGGACAAGTTTCGACCTCTCTATCTCAATGTCTTTATGTAACGAGGACAATACTCAACATCATAACTAGGATGGGGTGGCTAACCAAGTAACGAAAATGTATAGGGTTCTGGAAGCACTTCCATTTCCTCCAGCAACTTTACAACAACTAACATGACCTTAGATACCTTCAGAGAAGCAATATCCAGAATTAGATTTAAGGAATTAGATCAGATAGATAGTACCCCTGAAGAACTATGAACAGAGGTCTGCTATATTGTATAGACGCAGCAACAAAAAAATTCCCAAAAGAAAAGAAGAACAAGAAAGTGAAATGATCATCAGATAAGGTTTTACAAATAGCTGAAGAAAGTAGGAAAGCAAAAGGGAAAGGAGAAAGGGAAAGATATACCCACATGAATGCAGAAATTCAGAGAATAACAAGGAGAGATAAAGCTTTCTTAAATGAGCAATGCAAAGAAATAAAACAATAGAATGAGAAAGACAAGAGATCTCTTCAAGAAAGTTAGAGATATCAGAGGAACATTTTATGCAAAAATGGGAATGATAAAAGACAAAAATGGTAAACCTTTAACAGAAATGGAAGAGACAGCAAGAATATACAGAAGAACTATACAAGAATTCTCCTAACATCACCAATAACCACAATGGTGTTATTATTGATCTAGAGTTAAACTTCCTGGAGAAGGAAATCAAGTGGGTCTTAGGAAGAATTACTAACAAAAGTGCTACTGGAAGTGATGAAAATCTAGAGAAGCTACCTAAAATCTTAAAATATGATGCTATTAAAGTGCTGTACTCAATATGCCAGCAAATTTGGAAAACTCAATAATGCAAAAAATGTTCAGATTACTTAATGGTTGCATTTTTACCACATGCCAGGAAGATTATGCTTAAGATTCTGCAAACTAGGCTTCAGTGATATGTGAACCAAGAATTACTAGAAGAGCAATTTTTGAGGAGGCAGAGGAACAGAGACAAATTGCCAACATTTTCTGGATTATGGAGAAAACAAAGGAGTTCCAGAAGAAGATCTACTTCTGCTCTGTTGAGCAGAAAGCTAAATTAAACTAAAATTAACTAACTAAAGCAAACTAAACTAACTAAAGCCTTTGACTGTGTGGATTATAGCAAAATGTGGCAAGTCTTCAAAGAGATGGGAGTACCAGATCATCTTACTTGTCTCCTGAAGAACCTGTATGAAGGACAAGAAGCAACAGGTAGAACCAAACATGGAGCAGCTTATTGGTTTAAGACTGAGAAAGGAGTATGGCAAGACTGTATATTGCCACCTTATTTATTTAACTTACATGCAAAGTACATAATGCAAAATTTCAGGCTTGATGAATCAAAACTTAGAATAAAGGTTGTTGGGGAAAACATCTGCAATCTCAGATATGATGAGGATGCCACTCTGATGGCAGAAAGGAAAGAAGAATTAAGAAAGCCTCTTGATGAGGGTGAAAGAGGAGAATATAAATTCTAACTTGAAACTTAACATTAAAAAAAAACAAACTAAGATCACACCAACTGGTCCCATCACTTCCTGGCAATCAGAGGGAAAAGAAATGGAAACTGTGGCAGATTTTATATTCTTGGGCTCAAAGATCACTGCAGATGGAAACTGCAGTCATAAATTAAAAGATGCTTGCTCCTTGGAAGGAAAACTTTGGCAAATCTGGACAGCATACTAAAAAGCAGAGACATCACCTTACCAGCAAAGGTCAGTATAGTCAAAGCTTTGGTTTTTTCAGCAGTAAGGTATGACTGTGAGAGTGGGATGATAAGGAAAGGTGAGTGACACAGAATCCACATTTTCAAATCGTTGTGCTGGAGAAGACTTTTGATAGTCCCTTGAACAACAAAGAAGTTAAATCAAGTGACTACTTAAAGAAATTAATTCAGACTACTCTTTAGGACAAATATTGAAGCTGAAACTTAAAGACTTTAGTCACATAATGAGAAGACAGGACTCATCGGAAAAGACCTTGATGTTTGGAAGGATTGAAGGCAAAAGGAGAAGAGGATAGCAGAGGATGAGATGGATAGATATTGCCATAGAGGCAATGAACATGAGCTTGGACAGACTTTAGGAGTTAGAGGATAGAAGAAACTGTCTATGGGATCACAAAGAGGCAGACAAGACTAAAGGAATGAACACGATCCTTTTACTTTGCCCTGGTCAGAACATATCTCTATATCTGAAATATTTTATTCATTACGGGCACCATACTTCAGGAAGGAAGTTAGATAGTGTTCAGAGGAGAAAAGCCAGGGTAGTAAATGGCTTGGAGATCATTTCATATGAGAATTAGTTGAAGGAACTGTTAATTTCAAGAAGAAATACTTAAAATAGGCATAATGGCTGTCATCAGTTATTTGAAGAACGATCATATGAAAGAAAGGTTATGTTTGTCCTGTTTGGCCCCAATGGCTGAACTAGAAACAATGGCTAGACTTTACAAAGAAGAAATTTTAGTCTTGATGTAAGGAAAATGTTCCTGATTATTAGAATGGTCCAATACTGAACTGGATTATCTTGTAATGGATTATCTCATACTGGAAGTCTAGAAGGCAGAGACTGGTTATTCATTTATTAGGTAAGGAGTAGAAAGAATTCTTATTCAAATAAAGTTTAAACTAGATGACTCTTAGGGTTTCTTCTTGTGAATTCTATGATTCTGTGGGTGCCAGGAGGTAATGTTTTTTCCAATAGACCATTTCTATACCAAACAAGGATGCATAAGTCTAATCTTCAGAGTCTAATTTTTTATTACTGTTCAACTAAATATCTGCAGCTATTCTACACTCAATGTGCCAGCAAAATATTTTTAAAAATTAAAATGGTCTAATTGTCCTTATGTCCACTTTGAAAAGGTTCAATAGCCCAGCTAAGCTAGGGTCATACATATAGCTTCTGAGCCTAAGAATGTCTAACCTTCATGAGCATCCTGCTTCAATGGGAATAAAGCAGAAGGGTTGAAATGACAGACTCTGTGTTCAAAATCCTGCCTTGGTCAAGGACTAGTTTTACAACTTTGACTAAAAAAAAAAATTTAACATCCCTTACCATCCATTTCTGCACCCATAAAATGGGGAGAATAATACAATATTTACATTACCTACTTCATAGGGTTGTTGTGAGGAAACAGCACTGGAAACTTTAAAAAACCATACTCTAAATGTGTGCTGCTACTCGATAGGGAACACTAATAATCCAATAAATTTCATTTTAGTGAATACCAAAAGGAACACACGTGGTATGTATCAGTCTGGTGTACACTGAGTCCTGAGGCATCCAACCCTTCAGCCATAGTCATCTGTTCTAAGGCTATGAATACTACCCCATAGGTATGTATTTAGACCAGATGGGCGTTTGGGAGCATCTGGTTTGCACTTTTTCCCCAGAAATCTGCTTTTATATTAACTCTGGTCCAGAATATGCTCAGGATTCTGGGTTAATTCCAGACCCTCTCCAAAGGATTTAGTTTGCCCACAATAGTCCTGAGGGTCCTAGACTAATTTGACTCCATCAGGCTAATGATTAAGTATTCTTAAGCCTGGATTCTTAGAATTATTTTCCTGAGCAAAATCCACATCCCCTAAGAATCCCAGTGCACCAACAATTTTACATTTCTCTCCATTTTTAACTTTCTATTTTCCAAGTTGTGTTTCAGTGACATATAAACAAAAGCAATCAAATGTAAAACAATGCCACCAACCATGCAGTATCCCCAAACATCCTTTCCATTCCCAAGGGGGTGTTGGCAGAGCTGGCTTAAGCCACAAGGCTTCAAGGAGGTGAAGTTTCAAGAGAGCAAGGCATGAATCTTTCTTTCTCCCACTCACTCTCCCACAGACTGCCAGCCTGGCTTTGCCTCTTAGGACAAGAAAAAGGAAAGAATCAGAAACAAAGAAGGGCAGGCATTTACCAGCAACCATTTCTTTGTGGATTTTCTTCCCATCATAGCACCCTTGGAGGGACTGCCCAATTATTCTATTTTTCATGCTCATATCCTAACACGCTTCCTTCAATCTCAGCTTTAATAGTTTTGCAACTGGATGATCCATAAGGGCCCAAGTAATCCCTAGTGTTCAGAAAAGCAGTTTTAAGGCATTCAGGTGCTATAAAACAAGAGCATCCTTCCCCAGATGATATCTTGCTCTACAGCTAGAATATCCAAGGGATACAGGTAATCCCTCAGTATTTTATGGACAATTGTTGGGGAAGAGGGAGGAATTCAAAGAACTAGTCATCTATTACAATTCCTATTCCTATCATGGTCCCTCACATATGGTCCCCAGCTTTATTTAGTCTTGTGTTTAATACATGAATCAGAGAATTAAGCTTACAGATCAATGCACAACTCTTTACCGAGTGCCTCCTATATATTGGTGCCATGCTAAGCACTGTGGGGAATATGAAGAAATACACAAAATTGGTCTTCCATGATGGTCACCAACCTAGATAACTAAAGGTACAGAACATAGCATTTTGAAAATAGAAACTGCTATAGAAATGCTGAATCATACTAATAATCACTAATAACTGCCT
Source organism: Potorous gilbertii (assembly GCA_028658325.1). Lineage (NCBI taxonomy): Eukaryota > Metazoa > Chordata > Mammalia > Diprotodontia > Potoroidae > Potorous > Potorous gilbertii. Next base: position 154,932,083 of record CM053769.1, on the reverse strand, counting down.
AGGAGCCAGCTGGAGGAAGCAGATTTGGATGAGGTAAACAGAATTACCCATGGAGCACAATGAGCCCACTGAATACAGTGAGTCAGACCACACACTTGAGTTTTTTATAAAGGCTATACTCTCTAGATTCAGCTTTTTAAATAATTCCTCATATTCAAAGTTGTATTTCTTAAGCACAAGTAATCTTTCCTTTTTTTCCCCTTTACTTCTAAAAGTCAGATTCATTTTCATAATTTTGAGTGATGGCCTACTTCCCCAAAAAGTCAAGAGTGAAAAAGTGGAGTTGAGAATTTACTCTGTGCAAGAAATATGTTAGTTACGCAACTGATCACCTCCTTGGGTCAATGACGTCTGTGTGCCAGCCACAGAACCCACTTCAAAGCTTCTGGCATCACCATGCTATAATTATTGTGGTTAGGTATCTGATCTGGCTAGTTTGTTATTTCTGGCAGGGCTGATAGACAGCTTTGGGAAGTTGGATGGATCAATGATGTTTGTACTGTTTTTAATTGAGGATTACTATTTATTTGGTTTGGTTGTGGTTTGTTGTTTTGGGTTTTTTTTGATAGAGCATTCTACAATTAAAGTCAAACTTTTCTAATTCCCATCTCACTAATCTGCAAAACAAATAGAACAACAAACTAAACCCACTCAGTAAAGGATTTTCTAGCCTGATGCTGTCTAGTAAAATATCTTTTTATAGAAAGGACACTTCATTGTTTTAAACACAGGTGTCCATATACATCTATGTATATGTGTACATGTATATAGACATAGGCATATATACATGTATCACATGTCTATGCATGTGTTACAATGCATACGGATTGCTATATATGCATATGTATGTGTTGCACGTGTGAGTGTATGCCTGTATGTATACAGAGGAAGAAATAGAGGAAGTCAGAAAGAGAACTAGATAGCCCAGTGAGGCAGCTAGATGCCACAGTAAGAACACTAGACTCAAGAGAGACCTGAGTTCAAATCCTACCACAGTCACTTACTAGCTGTACAACCCTGAGCAAGTCTTTTAACATCTCCTAGCCTCAGATTTCTCATCTATAGATGGGAGGAAAATGATGAGATCTACCTCATTGGGACATCATGAGGATCAAATGACATAGCACATCTGTAGAGCTTTGTAAACCTTAAACCTATATATAAATGCTAGCTATTATTATATTTATATATTATAAAATTAGACAGTTTACACAAATAGACTATATAGTAGCACAAATCGGACATTGATCTCAAATCCAAAATTTCTTTCTTAGAGGGAATAGAAATAAAGAAAAAAGTTTCATCTAGACTGGTATGGGGGATAAGAAAGTCAATAAACTTCTTGATTTTCACCAATAATTACTGAACATGCACTATTAAAAATTAAATTTCACCAACTGAAATGAAGGAATGTCACAAAGTCTACCTGATCTGATGAGCATTCTCTCATTTCCAAAGCTTGGTTATCGATGGAGAGGTTTTCTTCCCCAAGCGCTGTCCCTTCAGGGTAGAGACAGGAAGAGCCTCACAGTCTGCTTAGCCTAGTCTGGGGTTACTCTTTATCAATGGCTACCCTTGGCAATTTTGTCAGCTCAGGTTAGTTCCTTGGTTCCTTCTCACTACTCATAGGAAGATACAGTTCAGCATGGCTCTCTTTAAGTGTCCTAACTCTTCTAGGGACATGGGATTATATAGCAGAGCTCCTTCCAGAATCTTCATTTAAGGAGGGGGACCAGGCCAGCCATCTCTTTATTTCCAACCCAGCTACAGACCTCTTGACTTCTCCATCATGCTCCAGACCAGGTACCTTCTCCTCCCTTCCCCCCTTCAATTTCATTTTGAATATAGTCTTCTACCATTAGATTGTAAATTTCTTGAGGATATTGTTTATTGCTCAATCGTTTCAATTGTGTCTGACTCTTGGTGACCCCAACTGGTGTTTTCTTGGAAAAGATACTGGAGTAGTTTAGCATTTCCTTCTCCAACTCATTTTATAGATGAGGAAATTGAGGCACACAGAATCCTACAACTAGTAAGTGTCTGCTCCTGGAATTGAACTCAAGTCTTCCTGATTTCAGGTCCAACGTTCTATCCACTATGCCACCTAACTCCCTCTCTTTGAGGACAGGGACTATCTTTTGGTCTTTCTTTGCATCCCCAGAGCTTAAAGTAGTGCCTGGCACATAGCAGGTATTTAACAAAAGTTTACTGACTGAAGGACTGATCAATCAGAAATTCTGAAAACTGATTTTTGTCCTAACAAGATTTAAGTCTCAATCTTTCAGGAGATTGTAATGACAGTTATAAGTTAAATAACTGAATCCTCTTTTTTTGTCAAATGAATGTTTTTTATGTATATTCTGTGTTTAGTCAGTCAGTAAGCTGACTAATTTATTAAGCACCTACTATGTACAACACTGTGTGCTAAGTGCTGGGAACATGGTCCATCTTTGCTTTCCAGGAACAATCCTTTTGTGTATAAGACATACATTTTTTTCCCCAACATTTAACTCACTATATGTGTTTCTATTCCCCTTTGGGGGGGACCTAAATCTGAATGTGAGCTATAAGTATAACTTCCCTGGGAAATTGGGTTGAGGGGCTTAATGAACCAAAGAACGAGAGAAGGAAGCTTAAACTTTCTCATTAGAGACTCCATTCCCATAAGACTAAACCCAGTCCCAACCACATACCTGGATTTAGAACAGATGGGCCCTTTAATGGCAAAAGAGCAATCCCCAAACTCCTGCTCTTTAGAGCAATTATCAGTTCTTTAATATTAGAGCCTACAGAAGGTCAAGGACTAATCTAAGCCTGGGGAACTATAGCTAGATAGAAAATATTGGAAGATAAATGCTTCTTGATCTAGAACTAGGTACATTGCACTGTCATGTTCTGTTATTCCCACGTTACCTCTGGGCTTCTCCCACCTCAAGAGATTTCCATCATTTTTCAACACAATTTGTCTCAAAGAAAAAAGCTTTCCAGTTTGGGTAGCTCAGAAGAGTTATGCCCTCCTGGGAATACCTCTGATTCCTCCATCCCTAGAAATGGTTTTTCCCCCAGAAAGTTCACTTTCACAATTTGCCTAGACTTTTCCATTTAAGGGACATATATATGAGGTGACCTTGAAGACCATCATGTACTTGGAAAGATGGTAGCCCCTATTCCCACTTCCACAGCCCATCATGAGACTAGGAATTGTTGCTCTGAAAGGGCTAGTATCTTCATGCTTGCCCCTAAGGAAAACCAAATTTCAACAGCCTAGCCAAAAAAATAACAAAGACCTGGGAGAGAGGAAAATCAGATTTTAGTCCCTGTGTCTGTGCTAACTCTGAGTCTCTGTTTTCTTTCCCTATAAAATAAGAAGATTGGACAAGCTGGTCTCTAAGGTTGTATCTAGCTCTAACAGTCTATCAGGATATGAGATCTGAGATCATTTCATGTAATCCAATTACCGACTTATACATATTTCCAGAGAGCAGTCTGGCATCAGGTATAAAAGTTACAAAAATAGTCGCATGCTTTGACCCAGTAATTCCTTTGTTGGTCATAACCCTCAAATATTCTGTTAAAAACAACATAAAACAGCTATTTTTTTTTCAAAGTAGTTCATAGTAGTATTATACATAAGTGCAAAACAAAAACAGAACTAGAAGTGGCTGACACCCCTCAATGTAATGTTTTGCTAAATTGTGGAACAATAATGAGTAACACTACAGATGTAATTACCCAACAAGAACGAGAAATTCAAAGAAATCTGGAAAGACCTTTAGAAAATAAAAAAAAGCGAAAACAGTGGTATTGGAAGAACAAAATATATCCTAACTACAATTATACGAGGAAATGTCAGTTGGAATGAATGTACGTTGAATTCTGACAGGGACTTAAAGACAAAGTGTTTGGTGGTATTAAATGAAATGAAATGAACTTAAATGTAAGTGGTTACAAAACAAACTGAGCCATCTGTATTGTGCAGTGTTAAGTTTTTAATATAACAATTGTTTTAAAAATGTCCACAGCCAGGTGTGGTAGCATAAAGCTGTAATCCCTACTACTGGGGAGCCTGAAGCTGGTGGATCACTTGAATTCTGGAGTTCTGACCTGCAATAAGACAATCAGATGTCTTCATGAAGTTTAGTACAAATATGAGGAGCCACCAGGTCTCCATCTAATGATTCCTAAGTTTTCTGACAGCTCTAAAATGATACTTTAAGTGTTTGTTTGTTTATTTGTTTGTTTTAGTGGGGAATGGAGCTGGGCTGAATGATGTAGGTTGTCTTCAAAACTTCCTTTTTTACTGCTTGCCACATATGCATACGTGACTTTGCTTTAAGCATCTCCAACGCTACCCTGCAGTAATGAGGTCTCTTGGATGCCCAAGAGAAGAGACACAATTGATCTTGGCACCTGGGCAGTCACCCAGCTTCAATCTTGTGACACCCCAGGGTCTCTATCTACCCCCACAGCCAACTGAGGGAGGTTGTCACTCCACTTACCCCAGATAAAGTTTGTGATATTTGTTTCAGGAGTAAAAAGTGCTAGTTTTAGAGCTGCATGGGAGCAAACTGCAAACTAGGACAGGAGTTGAAAAAACAATCATGAACCTGGCACAGAAGTATAATGTTATAGTGATGGGGGACTTTGACGATCTGAACCTCTGCTGGAATTCTCTCTGCTAAAAGCACAGCACCTCCAAAATTCATGACTTGCCAGAATGATAACCGCACTCTTCAAAAGGTAAAGGAAACAACAAAGGAAACTACTATTCAAGGCTTAAACCTGTCCAACAAAAAAGGATGAACTGGAGAATAAATAAGAAATTATGGGAACCTTAAAGCAAATAACATCATGCTAACTCCAGAAAAGTATAGAAAAAGTAGGCATGGACTGACATACATGCAGAAATTGGAGGTAGAAGTGTCAAAGGAAGAATGGACTTCTAATTGTACCCCCTAGCTTTGTGAAAAAATAAGATTTCTTCCCTCCATTTTCATCCCTTTTTCTTCTCTTTCCCCTTTCCTTTTCTCTCTTAAGATCATCAAAATATTTTTTAAAACCATTTTCAGGCCATTTTATTTGGATCCCTTTGTGAAACCTGCTTACATTTAGGGTATAGAGGATACTTGTATAATCTCCCTTGCATCACCATTAGAATGAAACTTTTTATCCTCATGAAGTCTCTTTCTGATTCTTTGCTTGTACTTACCTTTTTATATTTCTCTTTACTCTCATCTTTGTATTTCAAAGCTTCTTTCTAATGCTTGGAAGTCCTCTACTTCATTAAAGATCAATTCCTCTCCCCCTCCCTCCCCCACATAGGATTACACTCAGTTTTGCTGGCTAAGTTATTCCTGGTTATATTGCCTTTTGGAATATCATATTTCAAGCTCTCTACTCTTTCATAGAGATGGCTGCTAAATCTTGTATGACCATGACTATGACTCCTCAATACTTGAATTTTTTCTTTCTAGTTCCTTGTAGTGTTTTTTCTTGGATCTAAAAGCTCTCGATTTTGGTTATAAGGTTCATAAAAGTCAATTTGGAATTTCTTTCATGAAGTGACTAGTGAATTCTTTCTATTTTTATTTTGCCCTCTAGTCCTCAAAGGTCTGGAGAGATTTCTTTCATAATTTATTGAACTATAATGCCCAGGCTCTTTTTTTTTTCTCATCATAGAGTTCAAGGCTTCTTAAATTATCTGTCCTCATTCTGTTTTCCAGATCAACTGCATTTTAAATGAGATACCTTCTATTTTCTTCAGTCTTTTGATTTTGTTTTAATATCTCCTATTGTCTCATGGAGTCATTAACTCTCGTTTGGTTGATTCTAATTTTAAAGGAGTCTATTACTTAGGCAAGGTTTAGTACCTCCTGGGTCAAGCTGTTAATTCTCTTTCCAAGTCTCTCCTTCAAAGAGAGAGAGAGAGAGAGAAATTCTTGGGGGATCAGGGAAGTTTGCTATAGAAGTTGACACCTGATTTGAGTTTTGAAGGAAGTCACACATGCTACTACATCTCCTATTGCAATGTTTTTACACTGGTCATCCTTCATACCTGGAATTTATTCCCTCCTCACCTCTGCTTCTTAAAATTCCTGATTTCCTTCAAAGCTCAACTCAAGTACGACCTTCTACAATAAGCTTTTCCTGATTCCTCTCCACCCCAGTCCCTAATGTTTCTTCCCACCCCATTTTACCTTGTATTCATTTGGTATATACTCAGAAAATGTTTCTTTATGTATGTATTGTCTCATCCAATAGAACATAAGTTCCCTAAGGGCAGAAACTATTCCATTTTTGTCTTTTTATCAGTACCTGGTACACAACAGGCACTTGGTAAATACTTGTTGGTTTTGATTTACTTCACAGAGAGCACTTCCAGGAAATGATGTGATTTGGGTAAATTTATTTAAATTTAATGGTATCCTGTTCCCTATTTTGTTAGTGATGGGATAGCAAAATGCCTAGTTGATTCAGGAATCCCAGAAATCTCCACTCCATGTATGAGATCCCACGAGCATGTGACCTTCAGAGGGGGTGAGTTGTTGGATAAGATTCAGTCAAAATGAAAGACCTTCCAGGAAGTATTGACTGCGGGGGAAGAACAAAGTCCTTGAATTATAGTTCCTCCTGGGAGTAGAGGAGAGAGATTTTTCTTGCCTTGCTGCTTCTGGGGATAAAAGTGATGTCTAAATCTAATTGCAACAATGACTAATTCCCAGTCAGAATGCCTCCTACTTTTCCAGAGTACATTTTTTGAGTAATAAATAATAAGTCTCCCAATGAGAATGAGAACTGACAGAGAAAGAATGAGAAGGCTGAGGATGAAGGAAGGGAGGGCAGAAGGAGGGAATAAACCAGATTCCTAAACTCTACAGTGTTAAGAGAAAATAAGTAAAATTCTGGAATCAACCCAGCCCAACTCCAGATGAGGAGGGGAGTCTAATGAAAAAGTGGGGAACCAGCCAGGCCAAAGCAGTTTCTGACAGTCAGGGGCATTCTGATTGCCGACTCCAAATCCTCAAGAGCGACTTGGCAGATGCTAATTTTCCAGGATGGGATCCAGCAGCAATAATGGTAGGGAGGAAGCCAATCAGATGGTATGCACACTCCCTGTCAGCCAGAGGCCTATGGGCTTACCTGGGGATAGGCCTCTTTCAAAAGACTGAAGATCTGTGGGACAGGTTTGCCTTTTGAGATTAATGCAAATGTCAACAGATGGGAATGACAGATGCCAACAGAAGCCTGAGAACAGCTTCCCATCTGGTGGTGGGTTAGGCTTCCTGGGGCTTACATTAGAATACTTTAAAACAAAGTAAAAGAATCTCCCTTTAAAAAAATTTTTTTTGAAAGGGGGATGGTTGAGAGAGGAAGTCCATGAAGAAGAAAGACAGAGGTGAGGTGGATATGGAGAGGAAGGAAAGGAGGAAGGAAAGAGAAGAGGGAGAGAGGGAGGGAAAGATTTAATATTATAATAATATAAAAATTATATAATATGATAATGAGTTTGGAATACCTGCCTCTGGAATTTGCTTCCCTTCCTACTTTGAAAGCCAACATGGAGGCCAAGGTGGGGGTTAAGTCTCTTAATGGCTTGAAGGGTAAAAGAAAGAGCAGAAGCTTAAAATCTGTGAACTTGATTACCAGGGAGTTTCTTGGATGGCGGCATAATGGGAGTACAGTAAGATTAAGGGTCTAAACTCCTGGATTTGAAGGGTGGCTGTGACTATTGGGATAAAGGACCAGTCACATCATCCCTCTGGGTCTCCTGTGTAAAACAAGAGGACTGAGCTAAATAGGTGATATACGAGTTTTAGTGCTGGACTTAGAATCAGGAAGAACTTGAATTCAAATCCTACCTCAGACATTTATTAGAGTGATCATGGGCAAATCCTTTAGTGTCTCTTCATCTCAATGTCCTCATCTGAAAAGTGTAGAAAATGATAATTGTTATTAACATAGCCCTTTATCAGATTATCATAGGCTTTTCTGTCCTAGTTCCCTCTCTCCCTTGTCTTCCCTCTGAATCTATTTTGTATATCTCAAATATGCAAATAATTGTCTTCATGTTGTCTCCACCATTAGGATATAAGCTCCTTGAGGTCAGGGAATAGTTTTACCTTTCTTTGTATCCCTGAGATTTAGCACAGTGACTGACATATATTAAGTCCTTAATTAATACTGATTGAACAACTGGATGCTGGGATACAGCTCAGCAACAGGGCAGGAAAAAAGATGTCACATCATGTCATTTTTCAGATTCTATATTGTTAACCCGAATTTTAAATTTAATTGATTTTTAAAAATGTTTTGTAATGCAGCAATTAATATGCATTGCATAATGCATTTATAATAGACTAATTTGAGTCAGTAGTATCAAAATGGATAGTTAGGTGGCACAGGGGCTAGAACACAGGGCCTGGAGGCAAGAGGATCTCAGTTCAAATCTAGTCGCAGGTACTTCCTAGCTATGTGACCCTGGGCAAGCCATTTGCCTGTTTTCCTCAGTTTCTTCATCTGTTAAAAATGAACTGGAAAAGGAAATGACAAACCACTCTAGTATTTTTCTCAAGAAAACCCCAATGGGCTCAGAAAAGTCAAACGTAACTGTAAATGACTGGACAGCAAGAAGTATCAAAATAGGCAAAGGTCGCATCTGTGAACTGTGGCTCCCGGGGCTGTTATCCCACCTCTGGTTTTCCTTCTTCAGGGTTGACTTGGCAAAGATTTTCTCTTTAGGTGATGTCCTACTGTCATAGGTTGGTTTTAAAATGTCATTTCAAACCTTCCTTGGCCTCAGGAGGAATCTGAGCAGGCTCTGTTTGCTTGTCCAGGATCCCATCTCTCTAGTCTCAGTGGTCAATATTAACAGCTTCAGAAGAATGTATAATTCTGACCCAACCCTCTAAAGACTCCTGATCCAGCAAGGAGTCCTACAGGGGACACACATGATGCTGGAGCCAGAAATCTGTTTTGATCTGCACAGAAACTCAAGAACCAAAATTTCCCTTCAGTCAGTTGGAATGCATGGTCTCAGCTAAGGGTCACATCAGGCCCAATGGCCTTTGGAGACTAACAAACAGCTGCTCTCCTTAAAACAAAGACTGCTTGTCATAACCAATCAGGAGTGAATCAAATTGATCTTTCCTAATATTGCCAAAGATTTCACCAGGTTTGGTTTGGTTTTGTTGCTTGTTTGTTTAGTTTTATGAAATGGGCTCATAAGACTTACACAATTACTGTTACTTGCAACATTTAAGAATTTAAACTGAAAGCAGTCCAGCAACTAGTGACAGACTGGTCCATCCCATATAGGGTTATCTGAGAGAGATTCAAAATATCCTCTCTGGCAGTCTGTCACACAGGGGTGAAAGTCGTTGCTGTTACAATACTCTTCCTTTGGATTAAGACACTGGGTTTCCAGGAAGCCTCTATTAAAATTTAAAACACACACACACACACACACACACACACACACACACACACAATTTATAGGTGAAGCAACAAGCACAACGATGCTAACAAAACTCACAGAGTTGGGACATGTAGTCCAACCTGTACCAGAACCAGACCATAAGGATGAATTAGCATCTCATATTACCTGGTAATACCATTCAAATCTAGATCCACATCTGGGGCAGCTAGGTGGTGCAGTGGTGCAGTGGATAGAGCACCAGTGCAGGAGTCAGGAGGACTTGAGTTCAAATCTCAACTCAGACACTTGACTCTCACTAGCTGTGTGACCTTGGGCAAGTCACTTAACCCCAATTGCCTTGTCCTGGGTCATCTCCAGTCATCCTGATGAATATCTGATCACTGGATTCAGATGGCTCTAAAGGAGAAATGAGGCTGGTGACCTGTACAGCCCTCCCTCACTCAAAACTAAGTGCAAATCATGTCATCATTTCTCTGATGGCATGGTCTTCTTCAGCAATGAAGGACAAACACAGACAGATCCATATCTAACTCCTACCTTTTCACACATTGCCATCTTGGGTAACCTGTCCTCATTGGTGATTTCCCCCCTGGGACCACCATTATAGCAATGACTTTAGCCATATTTCACTTCACTCTCACCTAGGTATCCTAGTCTGAAAGACTCTATCTCCTTCTTACCTGTGGCATCACACACACACACACACACACACACACACACACACACACACATACCTATTGCCTTGCTTATACTTCTCCCCGATACTTAGAGCAGAGCCTAGTACATAGGAAATATTTCATATGTGCTTGATCTATCTATCAGTGAAACTGGAAGGCACAGGACACTTAGTCAGGGGTTCAGAAGGTGCCACTCAGGGTACCCACACCAAGTAAATTGGAGTATGTCAAAGTGCCACCCCAACCTCAGTGGCAGAAGTATAGGAGAACTTATGGCTCCATTGACACTGCAAGGTCAGAAGGAAGGAAGCCTCCAAGGACATTCAGTTTTAGCAATGGTCTCTTTCTAGGTCAGCCCACTGCTGCCTTGTCTAGGCTTCCTTCTCCATAGTCACCTCCTAGGTGACTGAAAGTCCCAAGGACAGAAGCCAGTAGCCCTATCCTGGACAACAACTATCACAGATGTCTATTCAAGGCCTGGAAGTTCCTGATAATCTTTGAGAAAGCATGAAGGGTTATGGTAGATGTGGAAGTACTCCTGGGTATTTGAAATTATTTGAGCAGGCATCTCCAGAGTGCTTGCTTTTGGTTGGATGCCCACACCCAGTACTCTCCCCCAATGGAGTTGAAAAAAGGAGATGCCTTGTAGTCAGTCCGCGACTTTTTGCCATGAGGTACTCTATCAGCCTAAAGAAAGAGATGATTATAAAGGGAAAGTGGGCACCCACTGGGGAGGGGAAGGGACAGGATTATTTTAAACTATTTTTTAAAACCTATCTACCTCCAAAATTCCTGCTGAACAATTTCCTTTGCCAACTGACCTCCAAACCGTTCTTTTGAAATAGTGGGGAGATTGCTCAGGCTTTGGAAATGATTCAGCTTTTCCATGATGACTAGGCCCTTTGCCCTGTAAAAGTTCTCATCTTCTTTAGAAGCATAATGAACAAAAATTAAGCCGAAGGCGATTCCTGCTGAGCAGCAGGGAAAATTTCCTATGGGGAGAGCTCTCAGAAATCTGAAATGGCCTCATAAGTGACTGAGTAAGGCCCAGCCGGATTGGACCAAACAATAGGAACTATCTTAGCTGTCTGGGGAAGTGGTAGAAATGAGTTAGATGTCATTCCATCTCTGTCTCTTTCAATATAACTAGGGCTCCTGTTAGCATTCAGTTCTATGATGTTTCACCACATCTGGGAAAAAGAAATAGCCTTCCAAACATATACCTATGTTACTATATATAGAGGAAAGCTTGTTCCCCTAAGAGGCCCACCACATGGCCTTGGAATGTATACTACAACAATGTATGCTGAGCATTCAGGAAGCCACTCCCTCAGAGACACTCTCAGGGGCACCTGGTACTTATCTATGAATTCAGAGGGTTTGGTCCATATCTTATGCTAATTCTCCAATGGTATTTGTTGATTTCTTGACCCACTCTGATGTAGTTACTTCTAAAAATCTACTCTAGTTCCAGGGCTCATCACATTTTGACCAATAAATATAAGGTACCCAAGGAGTGCCTAGGTACAGGATACTTCTAAATTAGTATTGTCAGGCATACACTCATGCCTGACACTGTACACAAGAATAAAGTCCAAATGGGTACATGATTTAGGTATAAAGATTGATACCATGAATAAACTGGAGGAGCAAGGAATAGTGTATTTATTAGATTTATGGGGAAGGGAAGAATTTTTTACTAAAGAAACAATAGAAAGCATTATGAAATGCAAGATGGATAATTTTGATTACATTAAACTGAAAAGTTTTCGCACAACCAAACTCAATGCGTCCAAAATTCGGAGGGATGTAGTAAATTAGGAAAAAAATTTTATGGCTAAGCTCGGGGATAAAGGCCTCATTTCTAGAATATATATAGAGAACTGACTAAAATGTATAACCATACAAGTCATTCACCAATTGATAAATGGTCAAGTTATATGAACAGGCAATTTTCACAGGAAGAAATTAAAGATATCTATAATCATATGAAAAAGTGCTCTAAATCACTACTGATTAGAGAGATGCAAATCAAAACAGCTCTGAGGTACCACATCACGCCTATAAGATTGGCAAACATGTCAGAACAAGAAAATGATAAAAGCTGGAGAGGATGTGGGAGAGTTGGAACACTAATTGTTGGGGGAGCTGTGAGATCATCCAACCATTCTAGAGAATGGTTTGGAACTATGCCCAAAGGACTACAAAAACGTGAATACCCTTTGACCCAGCAATATCGCTACTAGGACTGTATCCCCAAGAGATTATAAAAATGGGAAAGGGTCCCACATGCACAAAAATATTTATAGCAGCACTCTTTGTGGTAGCCAAGAACTGGAAATCAAGAGTATACCCATCAATTGGGGAATGGCTTAATAAATGATGGTATATGGATGTATTCGAGTACTATTGTGCCATAAGAAATGATGAACAAGAAGACTTCAGGGAGGCCTGGAAGGACTTATATGATCTTATGTTGAGTGAAAGGAGCAGAACCAGGAGAACTTTGTGCACAGCAACGACCATAGTGTGTGAGAGTTTTTCTGGTAGACTTGGAACTTCGTAATAACCCAAGAACGTACTGAAAAAAAAATCCCAATGGTGGTTTTCTAAGGCAAAATGCCTTCCACACTCAGAGAAAGAAATATGGAAGCCATTCACAGAATGTAGCAGATCATGTTTGTGTGTGTGTGGGTTTTAGTGTATTATGTTTTGATTTGTTATGATTTCTTCCATTTATTTTAGTTCATCTACACAGCATGACTACAGTGAAAAT
>CM053769.1:154855586-154919094 GCA_028658325.1 Potorous gilbertii | reverse complement strand
TGTCAGCCAGAGTCAGAATACCTGTGGTCCATCAGAACTGTCCAGGGCGCTGACCCATCTCCATACATATTCCATGGGATGCCCACCACTACAAAGCTATATTAGGAAAAGTGGGAGTATAAAAGAAGGAATAAGAGCATTTCTTGAGAATACGAGACAGATTTAGTGAGGTAAAAACTGATAAAGCAGAGCTCCTTAATTTTTCTTTTGTTTTTTGGGGGTTTTTTGTTGTTTTGGGGTTTTTTTGCCAAAAAGAATAAATTTTGACCTAGAAAGGACAGGATTTTTAAAAAAGGCTAATCCTGAGTTAACTAAGGAGATGAAAAAAGTATATCTAGCTGTCATGAGGAAGTGAGTTAGTTGGTCCAGATGAACTGCATGATTCAGTCAATCAATCAATTAACATTAATTAAGCACCTACTATGTAAACTACAGATTCAATTAATCAGTAAAAATTAGTTAAATACCTACTATATGAACTACATGATCCAATCAGTGAATCAGTAAACATTAATTAAGCACTTATTATATGAACTACATGATTTAATTAATCAGTAAGCATTAACTGTTATATGAAATCTATGATCCAGTCAGTGAATCAGTAAACATTAATTAAGCACATACTAGTGTACCATGTTAAGTGCTGGGGATACAAAAAGAGGTAAAAGATAGGCCCTGCCCTCAAGGAATGTATTTTCTAACAGGGGAAACACTATGCAAATATATGCAAAGCAAGTTATATGCAGGACAAATAGGAAATAAGTAACAAAAGGAAGGCTCCAGAATTAAGATCCTCAAATCACAATAGTAGTGAATATTTATACATTGTCTTAAGGTTTCCAAGGTGTTTTACTTACCGCATTCAATCTGCACAATAACCTTTTAAGATGGTTGTTATTTTTCACTTTTTATAGATGGATACTGAAGCTCAGAGAGATAAGTAATTTGCCCACAGCCACACAACGAGAGTTCAAAGTAGGATCTGAACACATTTTCCCAACTCCAGTTTCAATTTTCTGTATGCTCTGCCATTGTGGACATTGAAAGAATTATCAAAAGTTCTTGCTAAATCATTGTAAACAACTTCTGAAAATTTATGGAGAATAGGATAAGTGCCTTAGCATTACTGTGCTCTCCTGTGAGAAAGTAAAGCCTCCATTTTCAAAAAAAGGGAAGAGAAGAGAGTTTGTAAATTACAGACCAGTGCCATTGACTTTGATTACTAAGAAACATTCTAGAACCTATTATTAAAGGGGTGGCTAGTGAATGTCTAGAAAAAGAAGCAATGATCACAAAGAATCAGCATGGTGTCAGCAAAGACAGGTCATGCCAAACTAAACTAATTTCATCCTTTATTAACAGGGTTACTAGACTGAAAGATCAGGGGAAAGCTATATATATCATGTGCTTAGATTTTAGGAAAACATTCATAAAAGTTTCTCATGCTCTTCCACTGGAAAAAAAATGAAGTGTGGGCTAGATGAGAGCATCATTAAGAGGAGGGAGAGTTAGTTGAATAGCCAGACCCTAAAAGTAATCAAAGAAGGTTCAAGCTCAACTGATAAGGAATTCTCCAGAAGAATGCCTTCTTAGAGATCTATGATTTTTGACATTTTTATCAATGACCTGATTAAACATAAAATCAACAAAGATCACAGAGCTGGGAGGGATATAGCTAAGATATTAAAAATGACAGGACCAAAATTAAAGATTTTTGAGGAACTAGAACATTTGATCAATGTTCTTGACAATGAGATGGCATAGCAGGTAACATCAGGAAGACCTGAGTTAAGATCCAATCTTGGACACTTACTAGCTGTGTAACCTTGGGAAATCAATCAGCCTCTGTCTTCCTCAATGTCTTCAACTTTCAAATAGGAATAATAACAGTATCTGCTTCCCAGAGTTGATGTGAGGAGCAAATAAAATAATATTTGAAATATGTATCGCAAATATTAAAGTATTATAAAAATGATAGCTGTTGTTATTCATTCCATTTGACTCACCACCCCCGTCTCCAGCCTGCAGTTATACATAAATAAAGGGCGGGAAGTATTTCAGAGGTATTCTACACATACATGCCAGGGGTTTTGTCCAACATTATCTTACTCATATTTATAAATCCCCTAAGTTAGGATGAAGCTTATAGCAAATGTAGCATTATCCCTCCCAATTTAATAAAACCTGGGGGAATTAATCCTGGGAATCATCCAGCAAATTCTGTAATAGCACCTCTCTCATGTGTGCTTGTGAGGATCAGATGTGATAGCTGCAAATCACTTAGCACAATGCCAGACACAGAAGAGGTACTGAATGAGTATTTGTTCCCTTGCCCTAATGCGATGAATTTTAACAGGAATAGATGGGAAGTCTCATATTTATAAAAGAAACCAGTTTCCTAAATGCAAATTGGAGGAAGTAAAGTTATATAGAAATTCATTTGAAGAAAGATCTGGGGGTTTTAGTGGTTTGCAAACTTTATATGAATGGATAATATGACATGGCAAACAAGAAAATTTCTTATCATTTCTTTATCAAGATTTTTTTTTACTCTGTCCTTTCTTCCCACCAGAGAGACAGAAACACAGAAAGAAGAGAGAGAGAGAGAAAGAGAGAGAGAGAGAGAGAGAGAGAGAGAGACAGAGACAGAGAGAGAGAGACAGAGAGAGAGAGCATGGGGGCACTTACTTTCTCACAGGAGAGCACAAAATAAGCACAGTCAAGCAACACATATTCTCTTATAACAAATAAGTACAGTCAAGTAAAACATATTCTCCATATTAACCATGTCCAAATCTGTGTCTCATTTTCTCAGGAGGTGACTGGGAGTCTTCATTACTGGTTCCCTGGGATCATGATTAATTATTGAATTGATCAGAATTCTTGTCTTTCAAAATTGTTCATTTTTACAATGTTGCTATCATAGTACATATTTCTTTTCGTTCTACTCACTTCATTTTGCATCAATACATACAAATCTTTCAAGATTTGTGTGAAATTGTCCCTTCTTCATTTCTTATAGCATAATAGTATTGCATTCTATTCATACACCATATTTTTTTCTGTTCATTCCCCAAGTGATGGACTACCACTTAGCTTCCAGTGCTTTACTATCACAAAAAGACTTCTAGATATTTTTGTACATGTAATGTCCTTTTCCTCTTTCTTTGACCTCCCTGGGGTATAGGATTAGGAGTGATATTTCATGGTCATAGGGTATGCACATTTTAGTAACTTTTAGGGCATAGTTCCAAATTGCTTTCCAAAATGATACTTGTACCAATTCACATTTCTTGGGCTATATTGAAAGACAGAGTCCAAGACTAGGAAGGTGATGGTATTGTTGTACTCTGCCCTCATTAGGCCCTATCTGGAGTATCGTATTCATTTGTATGCCATATTTTAGAAAGGACACTGATAAGCTGAAAATTATCCAGATGAAGACAAGCAGGTAAAGAGCCTCAAGATCACATCATATGAGGATCTACAGAATAAACTAAAAGTATTTATTACAGTTGGCTTCAAGTATTTAAAAGTTGTCATATAAAAGAAAGAGGACTCAAAAGACAGATAGAAACTATGGGTAGAATGTGCAGAGAGACAAATTTAAGCTAGGTATAAGGAAAAATCTGGACAGCTGGGTAGTGTAGTGGATAGAATGCCAAGCCTGGAGTCAGGAAGACTCATCTTCCTGAATTCAAATCTGGCCTCAGATACTTTACTGGCTGTGTGACTCTAGGCAAGCCATTTAACCCGCTTTGCCTCAGTTTCATCATCTGTAAAATAAGGTGGAGAAGGAAAAAACAAACCATTCTAGTGTCTTTGCCAAGAAGACCCCAAATGAGGTCAAGAAAAATTGGACACAACTGAAAATGAGCGAGTAGCCAGGAGGTTCAGTGGCTAGAGCGTTGGGCTTAGAGTCAGGAAGACCTGAGTTCAAATCCAGTCTTCAATGCTTATTACCTGTGTGACCCTGGGCAAGTTACTTAACCCCTGTTTGCCTTGACACTGAAGAAGAAAACAGAAAGCAACTCCAGTATCTTTGCAGAGAAAATCTCATGGACAGTATAATCTATGGACTCATGAAGAGTCAGACATGACTGAGCAATGGAAGGACAACAAAAGAAAACCTTCCTAACAGTTAGAGATATGCCAAGATGGGATGGAACATAAGAATTAATGGGTTCCCCTTTGGAATTGTGGATACCTTCAAGCAAAGGTCATTTCACCACTTATTCACCACTTATTCACATACTAGTTGGAGGTTACTTCCAGGTTTGAGATTTTGTGATATTGCTTTTTTTATGATGTCATATTTAGGCTACAGTAGACCCATCATTTTATTAAGTTTCTATTCAAGTGATTTTTAATCAATGACACATCAACAATCATACTAGCCACATAGAAATGAGCTAAAACCATTTTGGCAACCTATCAACTGGGCCTCCTGACCATGCACTAGAAGAAGACACCTCTGGTAATAAATAGACCAAGATGTCAGCCAATGAGTTCAAGCCAGCACTGGGCCACCTTGAAGTTTCAGAATCCCCTGTGAGTTTCCCAACCCATCATGAGGAAACCATTTTCTGGTAAGATAAAAACTAAATCCCTTTAATCTGAGAAATTGATATTTGTCTGATAGGGATAACCAGATCATTCTGGAATGTCTAGGACGAAAAAAAAAACAACATAAACAGGTCCATCAAATCACCAGCTCACACGTAATTCTCCAGCACTGAGTGATCACCAATTCCTATAAATCAATCTATTTTGACAAAGCTGATCAAAATCCAAATTCTACCTTATAGAATCCCTGGCCATTATTTTAGATTATTCAGACTCTAAACAACTTGCCTCTGCCTTAGTGACTTGTAATAACTAAATTTATGACTTCTTGATTCACTGCTTAATTTTCTGAGGCCCTCCCTCCAACATGTATCATCTAACATTGTGACCCAACATTGAAACGTCCTCAAAGGACACCACCACAAAAGGACAGGGTGCATAGTTCCCACAGGCTGACCCAGAAAAAAAAAAAAAAGGTAAACCTTAAATATGTTTTAGGGAATCCCATCTTTATTTCTTTGTAGAGGGTAAATAACTTGGCTAAAGTTTTGTTTAAAGTTCTAGTAAGTAATGATGACAAGAATAAAGTTTGGAATTTTGACCTCATGGTGTCCTGTTGAATGTTCTTTCCCACAGGCTCAGCTGCCATCACAAGTAGGATAATTCAGCCAGCAAAACCAGAAATAAAGGATTAACTGAATCTCAAACTGTGTGTATAGGAAATGGGGGAGGAATTGTGCAATTAGTAACACAGACCTCTGAGTCCATTTAAGACAAGACCACCAGTTGATATACTACCTCACAACAAAAGACTTTGACCACCACCATTTGTTGAGTACATGGGAACACAATCTCATCAGAGACTAGAGATAGCTAGAAAGTGCCTAGATAACCAGAAGCCACTGTCCTAACAGGTCATAGGATTTCTCAAGAATGCCCCATATATGAGGCTATAGACATCACAGTAAAAATCCACCATAAAGAGGTCATTTTTGACATAGACACCATCCATTCCTTCCATACCTTCAAGACAGACCAGTGCCAAGATAGAAAGTGGTTAAAATTAAAGAAATTGAGGGACTCACCCAAGGACTCCCCAGGGAACAGAAAACCTAGCCCTAGAACTTAAAAAAAAAATCCATTCTGCTCAATGCTATTTGGTTTTATTTGGAGCCATCACAAGAATTCAATAGTGGATAGAAATAGGGCCATGGCTCAGTGGATAGAGCACTGGGCCTGAAGTCAAGAATACTCATCATCCTGAGTTCAAAAAAATTTTTTATAACCAGTGTTTTAATTGTGAATGTGAGATCTAAAAACTTTAATTGAAGGCTTAATTAAAATTGCAATAACTGTATGACCCTGAGCAAATCACTTATCCCTGCTTGCCTCAGTTTCCTTACTTGTAAAAAGAGTTGGAGAAGGAAATGCAAACTACTCCAGTATCTTTACCAAAAACTCTCAAATGGGGTCACAAAGACTCTGAAAAAAGTGAATTATAACAACGAGCAGTCAGGACACAGGAATTTCTCTTTGGTGCCCTTCAGAATGATTTTTCAGTGCCCCACTCCCTCCTCCTGGCCGTTCCCCCTCCCCCACCTTCTTCACTTCTCCCAGATTCCTAACCAAGGATTCGTTCCTGAATGACCTTGCTCTGAGCTAGCTGTTAACTAATCCTCCCCTGAGGTATTAGCTGTTAGTGGATTAAGATATTACTCCTCCCAGGGATATTTACATTTTAATAAAGAGCTCTTTAAAGGAATTCAAAGGAATGAATCTGTAATGATAAATTTTTTAGAAAGGGAAATAGTTTCTGCCTGGGGCCTGGCCATCCTTTACTCAAATCTTAACTCCAGGGTCTGATAGGGGTCAGTCAATCTTGTAGCTGGACTGAGGAAAGCTTGGCCTCATTTTTGCTTTTTGCCAAGCCCTATTTTTGTTTATTTGTTTGAAATTGGTTCAATTTCCTCCAATTAAAAACTTAAGGAGATGCTCTCTGAGGAGCCTGGAGCACTGGACTGAATTTGGCACCTCTTAGCTCACCAGCAGTGAAGTGGAATGAGAGTCTGTGGGGACAGTTAGAGGACACAGTCTCACTTTGTACCTACGAAAAGGAAAAAAGCCAGTGGTGCCCTGGTCTGGCAGCAGAGGCCCAGCCACCTTGGGTTTGGATTTGTCATTCCCACCTTGGACACCGTTTTCTTAGACACTAGGGCTCAGTGGAATGGTTACTTTGAAGGGGAAGATGGATGGCTTACTTTCTTATAGTCTGGCAAGTCAGTCAGTTGGCCAGTCACAACACTAAGTGCCAAGTATAGTGCTAAGCACTAGGGATCCAAATCAATGAATTAATAAACAACTAATTAATAAAAATTATTATTCTTTATAATAACTAATAAATAATAAATCAATAAACAATTATTAAGCATCTACTATGTGCCACTGTCACTAAGGACTGGGGATAAAAAGAAAGGCAAAAGAGAGTCCTTGCCCTCAAAGAGCTTACAGTCTAATGGGGTGGACAAAAGCAAAGAATATGTACAAGTAAGAAAAAATGGAAAAAAGTTGAGGGTTTCTAGATGGTGCAGTGGATAGAGCATTGGCCCTGGAGTCAGGAGTACCTGAGTTCAAATACAGCTTCAGATACTAGACACGTAATAGTTATGTGACCCTGGCCAAGTCACTTAATCTCAATGGTTTTCTCCTCTCCCCCACAAAAAGCTTGGAAAAAGTTTTTAAAAGGGAGGCATTAAAATGAAAAGAGATTGACAAAAGCTTCCTATAGAAGGTGATATTTTAGTTGACCCTTAAAGGAAGTCAGGGAATCCAAAAAATAGAGATAAAAAGGGAGAAAATTCCAGGCATGAGGGACGGCCAGACAAAAGCTGTGGAGACAGGAGATGGAGCACCATACTGGAGGCACAACAAGGAGGCCCAGATCACAGAATTTGTGATGTGAAAGAAGACTCAAAAGTTAAGTAGTATACAAAGGAGAGAATGAGGAAGGGAAAGGAGATGTTAAAGTAGTCTAGAAATGTCAAGGGAGAAGTGACTAACAGAGGAAGTCCTCATAGAAGTTTTGCCTAAGCTGAGCCTTGAAAGAAGATGAGGTTTCTGAAAGGAAAAGATAATAAGGGGAGAGTATGTTCTTTGTATGAGGATGCCAAGCACGGAGAATTAGGGGAAAAACAAAATGAAGTCCACGTGCTAAATGTCAAAGAAAAAACATTACCATCATGCATTTTGGGCATGAAACAAGGCTATTCAGTAGTAACTTAATATACAAATGTTCTCAGTCTTAAGAAAGATGTCCCAATGGTCAAAGACTCTGCCCCCTCCCACTGGACATGACTTTATACTCCAAGATGATTTAAGGTAACATTCATAGGAATCTTGCACCAGGAAAGGTCACAATGTGATGCAGTACAGTGTGGGAGATAACATTCCAAAAATAGAGTCTGTTCCTTCGTGTGCTAACTCCCCTCAAAGTGGTACTCTAGAAATAAACAAAGATACTTCAGTCCTCCTGTGATCAATTAATTCTTTCTCAATGAAGAAGTTTGGGTTATAGCATTAATTGTTTTAAGAGACTGACAAAGAGGAGATTGCCTTATATGGATGAACAGCCTGATCATTTTAATAGGCTAGGGAAGGGAAGGTTCTAAACAACACCAGAGGGATACTTCTAAATTTTGATTACCACACTTAACCATTTCCCTAATAAAGACCTCAGCTTTACCATTAACAAAACAGGATGTTTAGAAACCTTGCATATGTTTGGTTGGTTGGTTTAGTTGATTGTTTTTTAGACTGTGCCAATAATGATGCTAGGTGAGTGAGGTTTGGGGTCAGAAAGACTCCTTTTCTGAGTTCAAATTACTAGCTGTGTGACCTTGGACAAGTCACTTAATTCTGTTTGCCTCAGTTTCTTCATCTAGAAAAGGAAATGGCAAACCACTCCAATAGATTTGCCAAGAAAACCCTAAATGGGTTAACAAAAACAAAAGGATTTGACTGAAAAAAAAACCACACTAAACAACAATAGTGATAGCTAGCATTTATATAATGTTTACTATATGTCAGGCACTAGGCTAAGTACAATTACTATTTAATTTGATCATCATCCTAATCCTGGAAGGTTGGTGTAATCATCCCTATTTTATAGATAAAGAACCAGAGGCCAACAGTTAAGGGACTTACCTAGGGTCACAAAGCTAGTCCATGTCTGAGGTTGGATTTGAACTCAGAGAAATATTTTTATTTTAGTATTTATTGCTGATCTAAAAAAAAGATCTTGAATGTCCTTCTACCTCAAGGTTGTCAACAATTCACTGACAGGATCCCCACACTCATTGTTTTTGGAGACAGGGAAAGCAAGAGTTGAAAGAGAGTGAGAAATGGGAAAGTTGTAACGAACATTTAGGCAAGGTTTATGGATCCTTGTTCTTACTTGAATGGCACGGGGAGGTAAGGATGGGAGGCAGGGAAAACAATAGAGCATAAAGGAGATACTCACCATAGCAAAATGTATGCAAGTTTTCTATTTTAACTAATTTTTCTTTCTAACTAGATACTTAGCTCTGTCAAATACTAAAGATATGGGAAGCATTTTCAGTGCTATCTAACTTTGGAATCCTGTGACAAACTCCTAGTTAACCCACTATAGTTACAATCTTGGGAATGGAATTGGGTTTTGTTGATTCACATAGAGGTAAATGAGCTTCTTTTACATCTCCAAAGAGGGGGAGGGAGGGAAGATGAAAAATTTAAGTAAAAGCAATGATCGTTAGAAAACGAAGGCACATTTATTTGAAGAGAAGACTGAACGAAGTGATTAATTGTATCAGAAAGATTTCAGGGCTATGGAAATCAATTATTTCATTTGGCAATAGAATCTTTCTTTCCCAAATGAAGACGTGGGTTTTATTTCTAAAGCGAGAAAGAGAACAAAGGAGATTAAATTCACTTCTATTTTAAATATAATTTTCAGTGTAGAGTAAACAGTAATAATGTGGGTTGCCTCTGGTGAGCTGGGCATGCACTTTCCCAAGGAAGCAGGGCTGAGCCGCCAGAATGGTTATAGATTGGTCAGGGTCTGTGCCACACTGGCAGCATGAAGGGGATGGTGGACTACTGACCAAAGAGAACGCCAAAGGACAATAGGCAAGCTCCAAATTGGAGAGAATAAAAGTTAGTATTAGCATGTATAGGACACTTTAAGATTTACAACAAACACACTTTATAAATATCATCTCATTTGACAACAACCCTGGAAAGTAGGTGCTATCAGTATCCCCATTTTACAGATGCAGAAACCAAGACAGACAGATTAGATGACCTGGCTCAGGGTCACACAGTTAGTAAGTGTCCATGAGTTCAGATTTGAACTCAGATCTTCCTGACTCCAGACCCAGGGTTCTATTCACTTCACCACCTTTACCTGATCTAGACGAAGGTTTCCTTGGAAGTAAATTGGACAAGTGGGGCTGTGTCACCTGAAGGACATCGAGGGAAGATTTTGCATATGCCAGTGGGATTCTGCCTAAAGAAAGCCAAGATTGAAAGACACCTGAGAAGACTTGAATGAACTGTGAAATGAAGAGAGCACAGCCAGCAAAACAATGTATCCTATAACAACCCACTGTGAAAGTTTAAGAACTGTGATCGATACAATGGCCAACCATGCTTCCATGGCCATGAAACATGCTACCTACTTCCAGACAGAAAAGTGACGGACTCAGCGTATAGGATGATACATATACTTTTTTTTGGATGTGATCAATTTGTGCACATTTAATCATGATAGCTAGAATTTATGTAGCACTCTCAAGTTTGCAAAGCATTTTATAAATGTTATTTTCTCACCACACCAGCCCTGAGAGGTAGGCACTATAATTATCCTCATTGTACAGATGAGAAAACAGGCTGAGAGAGGTTAAATGATTCCTAGGATTACACAGGCAACAAGTGTTCCAGGCTGGACTGGAAGTCACCTTCATGGCCCCAACTCCATTGCTCTACCCATTGCACTGCCTAGCTAGCATTCAAAGGGATTTTGTTTTTCTTTTTTTCTTTCTTTTTTGCTCCAGGAGGGCCAGCAGGAGATAGGTGGAAAAAAATAGATAGGGAAAAAAAATACTTGATAATTGAAAAAAATGATAAAATTTTATTAAAAAAAAGAAAGTCTAGGGTGAGCAACCAAGATAGTATTTGAGGAAGACCTATGGAACCCACCAGGGTCCAGGGCAGGACCGATATGCATATCTATTATTTATTAATATACCTTTATTAAGAATAAAGATAAAAATGTGCCAACTGGCTATGCCCAGCTGTATTGTGGCCAAGGAAACCACATGTTCTGCTTAGACTGTGGTCAGAAAGGCAGGTGTGGAGAACCTGGGGAAACAGGCGTGGGCCACCTTGAAGGAAAGCTGGGTGTGGGTCATGAGGACAGCCTGGGTGGAAGGGAAAACTGGTTGTGTGATAGCTGAGAAACCTAGGTGTGGGCATTCTAGAGCCCAGACAACACTTGATGAAGCAGTACTTTCTGAAATCCTGGCAGCCCTTGCCTTTTCCTCAGCATAGTTCCTGATTCATCCATGGCCAGATAAGAGGCACAGTTTGGTGAGTCAAGAAGGTCACCACCTGTAGTTAGTACTCACTGCCAAGGCTTGGGTCAGGTGGTCAGAGCTCTAGCATTCCATCTATTTAGGTGGGGCAAATCAGCTGGTGAGTTAGACTATTTAATTTAATTTCTTAAATGCTTAACTATTTCCTTATGGAGCCACATTCCTGCACCTTAGTCTGCCCCTGATACTGGAGGTGTCACTCTAGTTCTTGTGATGACTCTAAGTCCTCTCCTATTTCTGAGGGCATAAAAACTTCTCTGGACAATCCTTCCCCTTCCTATCCTCCAGCCTATATCTTTCTTTTCTCTCTTCCCTTTCTTCCTTTCAAGGCTGACCTGGGGACAGAGTGTGTGTGTGTGTGTGTGTGTGTGAGAGAGAGAGACAGACAGAGACACAGACAGAGACAGAGAGACAGAGACAGAGAGAGATAAGAATGTAAGAATATGCAGTGAGGAAAAGTGGGTCACCAAGGTTAGTGCTTGTTTTCTTTTTTTAAACTTCCAGCTCAAGCCTTGAATTTGTCACTTAACTAATTTGAGAGTCTATTGCAAGCCCAACATTAAATGTAAGGATTGCTTCTTCTTGTTAGATTTCTGGATTTTTTTTTAGTGTTTAGCAGTGTCTGGCACACAGTAGGTACTTAAAAAATATTTACTGATTGATTGGTTTGATTAATTTTTGAAATTCTAATTTGATATTCATAGAAATTTTTGTGACTGCTGAACAAACACCAGAAAAATGTCATTCATCCATCTATCCATTCAATAACTGGAGAATGGTTGCATCAATTATGATCTATCAGCATAATGAGTTAAGCTGTATCAGAACTGAATAAAAAGCTGAACTTATAAAAAGTATTGTGGAGTACAGAGTTCTGGGCTTGGAATCAGGAAGATTTCATTCTATCTCTGACACTTAATAGCTCTATTACCCTGGCCAAATCATTGAGGTCCCTAAACCAGCCTCCTAGGATTCATCTCTAATCCATGGGTTGGTGGGGGGAGTTCCTGAGAAAGAAGCTATCCTTGTATGTCAGTGTAACAGAGTATTATCATGCCATGAGAAATGACAGCTATGACTAATGCCCCATCAAAAAAGTGGAAGATCTTTTCTTAGTTTGTTCACTTATTTGGACATTTGTTTTTGTTACTAGTTGCTAATTAGAATTTTTTTTTAAATGCAAACCCATCTCATTTGGAAATTTCAGAAATTTGTGCTGAGCTAATCTTCTATACCAAAGAGTTAAATGGGTCAGACTATAGCTTTGCAGAGGGAATGGTAACACTGTTTACAGAGAACCTTGCTAAGAGTTCAAAGTGCTGTCCTCTATAGAGTCACACTCTTCACCATTCAATGGAATATTTATTAAATTTTTATTATGTCCAATGCAGGCTACAAAACTAGATAAGAAAGTCTATTCCCTCAAGCAACTTACACCCAGCAGGGAAGTAATATAAAAGTCACTATGCTATCCAAAGTCTTTTGGACTCATTATTTATTTCCTTTGACAATATGCCTACAAGGTAAGTGAAGGCAAGTAGTATTATTTCCATTTACAAATGAAGAAAAAAAAGCACCGAAGAAGAGTCAGTAGCTTGCCCACAGTCCCAAATTCCAAATCTAGGGCCCTATCCATTAGATTACTAACTTGTCATATTTACTTTAAATCTATGGTTGGTTAAAGTTACAGTCATGTGTTCAAGCCCCTGATGGATCAGTGTAAGAGTTTCCCAGAGGACATAACCCTCTGTCAGTTCTATAAATCAACATCTATGAATATCTATAGAAGTCAGCCTGTCTGTAGTTAAGAGCCTGCTAGCCCTTCTCCTCTGCAGTAGATAAAGTGCACAAAGCCCGGGCAGGAAGCACAAAACCTTGTCAATGACCATAAGACCATTCTGGTGACCTGCCTGCCTGGGCTACACTCCCAGAATTCTACCTTAATTCTCATACTACCTTAAAATATTCTACCTGTGTCTTCCTCTCTGGGCTGTTCTGAGTTCCTTCATAATGAAGCAGGTTGACCTGCTCAAAAATCATTTACTGCCTGTCCTCTGCTGCTTATAGGAAACTAATAGACTTTGGAGCCCTTAGACTTACCATACCTTTAAAAGAAATAATGTATCTCTTGCTTAGCTTAAAAAGGCCAAGGTTTCCCCACTCTATCATTTCCTGTCCTGATCTGTATCTTGCCACTGGACCCAGAGGGCTCTGGAGGAGATAGTGAGGCTGGTGACTTTGCACAGCCCAGTCTCACTTAAATCCAATTCACTTGCCTGTCATGATATCACCTTCCTGATGTCATGGTCCTCTTCAAGAATGAAGGACAAACAGTAACCTACAGCAATATGCCTCTTAGTACATCCGTAACTTCATGTCCCCTCTGTCCTGCCCCCCCCCAAAAAAAGGGAAAAAAAGAAAAAAAAATCTTTAAAGCATTTAAAAATATGCAGAAAAGAACAGACGGTCAGAAGGAAACATAAACAAGCAGAATAGCTTTGAAAACCAAATGTTGAATTTCTTATATACTGAAAAAGAAAAGCAACTTGTTTATAATAGAGATGTAGACATTTTTCTGTTTTATTTTGAACAAGAAAATGCTCATTTTATTTAATATTTCCTAAGTTTGGAACTTTTAGAGTCCACAAATATCCAAATCCAAATATCCACTGGAGTCCTTTGACCCAACAAGCCTCCTACTCCTGGTTTCTTCCAAGATGTTCCATTTGCTAAGAACAACTTTAACTTTGTTCATGGTCACAAATTTCCCCCTGACCCCAACCAATCAGCTTGAGGAATCATAAGTGTGATCACAAAGAGTATCTTTACTGGAAAAAATAGCTCAGAAAAGGCATGTCTTGCTTAAAATGGAAGAATCAGCATTTTAAGGATAGCACTTTATGCCAGTGGTGATAAGTATATCTCTACTCAAGAGCTATTTTGACACATATCCAATACCACGACTCCGAAGTAGTTCTGAATTCTCAAGGGCAGAGTTGTAACTAGGGTCAGGTGATCAGAGGTCTAAAATTTAGAGGATGTTGACTGCATTTGTTTTCCTACATCAGGTAGAAACAATAGCAGCAACCTGCCAAAAAGAATTAGTTACCATAGGAATCCACAACATGGTAGCCCCCATACTCCAGATGAACCTGGCAGCTTCCTTCAGTAAAGCTTTGGTGATGTCCCAGGAGTCTTTGTTTATAGGACTTTAGGTCCTGATGCCCAAAGTCTCTCTCTAGGTCTCCACCGCTACCTCAATTGAATTTGTCTTTAAAAAACAGATTCGTTTCAGAGTACCTTTTGCATTGTTTGTCCTGGTCAATTATTATGTGACTTGTCCCACATGCCAAAATTGGTAATTATTATACTACACAAAGAATGTAGCAGTGGAGAAGAACCACTTTTACCAAGTTGGAAAGGATTAAATACAGACCAAGTGATGCTCTCTATATCTGTTTTTGTAGGACCAGCTTGGCTCATTACTAGGTTGGTTGAAAGGATGATGAATAATTTGTCTGTAATTGCCCATAAATGCCATTTACTAAGTTATGGAGGAGTTATAATATGTATTAGTAGATGATATGTGCACACTAATGAAAGCAAGAATCTTATATTGGTAGGAAGCAAGCCACAGGGACAGCTGGGGAGTCAGAAAGACCTTGGTTCAAGTTCTGTATCTAACACATATTAGCTATATGATTACGGGAAGTAGCTTAATCTTTCAATACTTCTAAGAATTCTCTAAGACTATCTATTACAGACAAGTTGTCGAATTACTATAGAGTTTCCATATGGGTGGTTTTCCACATCATAGCTCTGGACAAAAGTAGTAGTAGCAGCAATACTAGTGACGATAGTGGTAGCAGCAGCAGCATCTTGACTTCTCTTTTGACTTGTGAATAAATTGGATTTAAATGAGACAGAGTTACACTAAGTCATCAGTCACACTCTCTCTTCAGAGTCATCAAGTCCAGAGGTAAGACAAAAGTTAGAACAATTGGTGATGCCCCAGGATGCAGTGGATAACCTTGGTGCCTTTGATGCCTGACCAAGCACTAAGCTCTCCACTGTTGCTTCAAATACTGATGGCTGGAACAAATTGTTCACATCCGTCTATTCCACTAGGGAAATCGTCACATGCTTGGGGTAGATACCCCCCCTAATTCACCAACAAGTTTGAGGCCCCTCAGATGCCTTCAAACTGGCTTAGCCCATCTGCCTAGATGATTTCACTGGGTTGTGGTCCCTGCACATGCTATAGCTTCTTGGAGCTACAGGTGAGGGTTGGGAGAAGGTAGACACCAAAGTAGATGAGCAGCCCTGAAAAAGGTTCAGTAACCCTTACACCAGAGGGACTAGTCTTCCCTAGACACTTGTATACCCCAACAGCAGCAACATTGTCACGGATCGCTTAGATGCAAGAAGTAATATGAAAATATCATAAAGAAATACAAGTGGTGGTTGTGGTGGCAATGGCAGTAATACATCTATTTACCAACAAATTAATAAACAGTACATGCATTAGCAGCTTCTGTTCTTAACCTATTTGCTTATCTCAGGATTGTCCTTATTGGATGCTCAGTATACCAAAAGGTGGTTTGGTATCAGATAACCTTGTAAATATGAGTCAACATAAGCAGAACTGATCATTTTCTATAATCGAAAAATACATTTTTGAGATGCTAGCAATCTTGAAATAAGAACAATGCATAGTCAGTTAAGTGAGTATTTGTGACAGAAATTAGCCAAGACACATTACTGGGTTTTAAACATTTGTAATGATACACATTTAACCTGATCAGTTTTCATTCATTAGGAATAAAATAAAAGTCCATTTTTTTAAACACCCAAATTCTTCCCAGTTAAGTTATATGACCCTGAATTACCGAATGTCACAATTTCTGAAGGATCAAGATCACAGGTGAACTGTAAGTCCATGGGAAGATGTATGTTGGCCATAAATAGGTTGTAAAACACTGTCACCAATCACTGAGGTGCAAAAAGCAATATAAAAATACCATCTAGATATGCAACTGAAAAGTAAGATGAGCTCCTGCAGTAAAAAGTCAGGGGTGACAGAGGGACAAGCTAAGGCTACACTGATACCTGTATAACACTAGAGAAAGACTTCTACAGAGAATCTATGAGAAGACATGAACAAAAATCCCACAGGATGAGAGGGCCTGGGTGGGTTATTATTCCAAGGGAGTTGTGCAATTCTAAATGGGATCAGTCGACTCAGGTGTGGGTGTAAGTGGCAACATTGACCCTGATACACAGTGGGAGAGTATTGGGAGGGGTTCTGAACCTGAATGGATGTGACCTGGAATTTCTGGGTGGTGTTTCCCCCAAGACAACTACTTTTCCTGGATGCTTTCACTGCTAACACAACCAAAGTGGAGCAGAGAAGAAATGATGTTAAGGTTATCAGTCAAACTAAGAAGGGAAAAATGGGAAATGTAGGAAGTTAATGACTGAACAGGGCTCCAATACTCCTGTTGGCCATGAAGGTACTGTACTCTGGCAGCCCCACAAGGAGTAACTCTTCTGCATTTGGTGTGAACCAGTTTCTGGGACCATAAAGAAGAGCCAGAGAGAGCCAATCGGATCTTGTTCACCCAGTAGCTATGACAAGAGAATCATCAAAATTCCTACAATGTCCTAGTTTCCATGATGCCACCCTACCAGAAATACTAATATATTTTTCTCCCTCCAGCTGTATTTTAAAACAGAAAGTTTATGAAGGCAGTGAACTTTCTAATTCCCTGTCCTAAAGCTCAAGAGTAATAGAAACAGAGAATGGCCCCAGCTCTGGAGGAAAAGGGATTCTGCTTACTAGTTTATGTCGCTCATGCCTACTACTGCAGGATATTATCATGGTTTTCCTAGTTAAATTGCTTTACTTTACTACAGAAAGGGAATTATGTGATTTATCAACCACAGCTTCATAAAATAGAAGGGAGTTGCCATTAGATAAGGGCAAAATGAGTCTATATAGATTTATTTGTATCTGAACCCCCAAAGCAAACACTCAGAAGTAATAGAAGAGTAGTATTGGGATGGTTATAGACTCTAAGAACCTGTCACATCTGTGGGGAGGGGGAGCAAAGCAAAGGGCTGAGCTGTGGTTCTCAGCCTTTACACTTAATAACCATAGTTAACATTTATATAGCTTTAGAGGTAGCTAAGTAACACAATGTTTAGAGCGTTGGTTCTGAAGTTAAGCTCAAAACCAAACTCAGAAATGAACTAGCTGTGTGATCCTGAGCAAATTACTTAAACTCTGACTCAGTTTCCTTGATTGTAAAATGGAGATAAATAATAGCACCAAACCCCAGGTAGGTGTGAGAATGAAGTGAAATAACATTTGTAAATCACTTAGCAGTGTTTGGCACAGAGTTGGCACATAATATTTTCTTTCCTTCTTCCCTCATTTAAGGTGTACAAAGTGTTTTGCAAGTATTATCTCATTTGATCTCAATACCTCTATGAGGCAGATGCTACTACTATATTCATTTTACAGACAAAGAATATGAGATTGAAAGAGGTTAAGCTACTTATCCAGAGTCACATAGCTAGTAAGTGTCTGCGGATGCATTTGAACTCAGAGCTTTCAGACTCCAGGTCTAGTGTTCTATATATTTAGCTACCTTGCTAAACATGGTACCTCAGGGCCTTATAGAATCTGCAGAATGTAGATGCAAGTTGGTCATTCAGTAAAGGATTTAATAGAAAGCCTGGGCTTGCTTACAATAGACATTTGCTTTTTTTTTTTAGGTTTATTATTTCTGTGTAGGGGGGGGCCTTTCTTAATCCTTAGCCTTTTGAATTTTAGGACAACTACTGGTGCTATTTACTATCTACTTAAAATTGGAAAGACCAGTTTCTGATTCAGTCTAAAATATGCTGCCATAAATCTGATTTGTGATTTCTTTGTACCCAATCCTGACAGAAAAAGTAAGATTACTCCCATAGAACAGTACCAACCTTAACCAAATTATAAACCATTGGAGGTTAAGTAGAATGGGTGTCATCTTCCTCTTTCAATACTTTCCCCCTTTATTATATAGTATTCTCTCAGAGTTATCAGACTCTGGAGAAAAGAATGAGACTGATAACTTTGCAGAACTTCTGCTTCGCTTGAATCCAATTTACTTGCAAGTCAAGACAACACCCTCCTGACATCTTTGGTCCTCATAGAGAATGAAGGACAAACACCAAGATTCTCCTACTTCTAGTGCTCCCCCATACCAGTCTTCATTAGAACTTGTTGTCGGGGGCAGAGCCAAGATGGAGTAGAAAGACACATATTCTCTAGCTTTTCCCCCACAGTCCATAAAATACCTGCAAAAAATGACTCTCAACAAATTCTAGAGCAGCAGAAGTCTCAGAACAACAGAGTGGAGGAGATTTCCAGTCTAGGGTGACCTGGAAGGCCAAAGGGAAAGGTCTGTCACACTGGACACAGAGCGGAGCCCAGCCCAGCCTTGACCGCGTGGCACAGGAGAAGGACCATAGCAGGCCTCGGAGGCAGAATTCCCAGTGGCAGCAGCAGCAGTTCACATAAATGCACACTCAATTTGGTATGAAAACCTATCTTACAATACAGGAAAGTAGGGGAGAAGGAGATAAGCGAAAGAGGAGGGGAGGGGAGGGAATGATGGAAGGAAGGGCAAATGGGAGGAGGGAACAATTAGAAATAAACACTCTTGGGGGGTGACAAAGTCAAAAGAAAGAATAGAAGAAATGGGGGGCAGGATAGGATGGAGGGAAGTATAGTTAGTCTTACACAACATGACTATTATGGAAGTCATTTGCAAAACTACACATAGATAGCCTATATTGAATTGGTTGCCTTCTCAGTGGGGATGGGTGGGGAAGGAGGAAGGAAGAGAAGTTAGAACTCAAAGTTTTAGGAACAAATGTTGAATATTGTTCCTGCATACAACTGAGAAATAAGAAATACAGGTAATGGGGTATAGAAATTTACCTTGCCCTACAGGACAAAAGAGAAAATGGGGATAAGGGAAGAGTAGGGTATTAGAAGGGAGGGCAGATTGGTGGAAGGCGTAATCAGAATGCTTGGCATTTTGGGGTGAGGTGAGAGGAGAGATGAGGAGAAAATTTGGAACTCAAAATTTTGTGGAAATGAATGTTGAAAACAAAATAAATAAGCAAATAAATATTTTTTTAAAAAAAGAACTTGTCAACAAAGGGTCTGATATCAGTCCTTCATACTCTAATATAAATATATTGATTCTGTGCTTTATCATTCCAATGTTTTCATTTAAATTTTGTCTCTAATTATGTTTGTCTCGTTAAAAGAATTTTAAATCACTATAACGATAGGAGAACAATTTAGGGGAATTTCAAAGGCTTCTCTGAACTCATCCAAAACAAGTTGTTGGCCACAGCACCAGATTTGTCATCCCAGGCCTGATAGGAAAAATATTAGGAACTTTTCTGGATGAAATTTCTAGAATTCTGAGAATAAAAATATAGCACAATCAAGTGAGAGAATAAACTTTCTTGTAATATTTAAGGGCTGCATCTACATAAACCAAAACTTTGAATTTCATTCTTAAGCTTATATATTTGACCTGTCCACATTATCAGGATTGAGTCTTCTTATCCATTCATTTAGTACACCAAACAGAGCCATTATTTTTAATTCTCCTAGTAAAGCTGATCATAAGAGCCTAGATTTAGAAGACTCTATCATCTCTCTTTTCTTTGTTATTATAGTTTCAAATGTTTCTGTGTTGTTTCTCCCTATGGGAATTTCCTCTGGAGCTTAAGATTAATTATCATGCAAATATTAAATGCTTTTAAAATTTCCAGAAACTACAGGAATTTATCCAAACAGTACTGTTGTTACACTAAATTAGAAATATGAAACAGCCCTTGTAATTTGATCTGCATTCAAATTCTACTGTAGCATTCCCATGATAGTGAAACGTATTTAACTTCCTTATTAAATTTATATTATCCATTGTCAAAACTTGGAACCTCTTTAGGTTCCATGATCAAAAGGGATACATATTATCTAAGAAGATTATGCATATGTTAGGTGCTAAATAAATGTCCGTTGATTCAAATATAATAGCTAAGGAAATCTTATGAGCCAGATAGGCATGCCATCTCTCTCAAATTTAAAGGAAATTCTGGGAAAAGACAGGTTGAAACATTTCTTCCCCTATAATGTTGGCTTGGCCAACATGTCTTTCCAATTAAAAAAAAAATCAAATGCCTGGATCTCTTTGGTAATTTGAAAGGAAATACTACATGTCCCAGTGCTGCCTAATAAACAGTGCAGCTCATGTTTTCTCAGGAAAAGGCTGGAAAAAAAAAAAGTCATAGTCCTAGGCCACATCCTTAAGGTCAGGGTTCCTTGGCTTAGTTTGCCACATTTCCTTCCTATGTGTTTTCACACAAACTTTTAATCAGAGGGCTGAGGGCAGGTATAATGGAGTAGGTCACTACTCATTCACTTCCTAAAGATCATTCCTAGGATACAAGCCATTTGGATTATTTAATTAACCAAGAAATCCTCATGCTCTGAGTCACAAAATACCTAAATAAGAGCTAAAATAGAATATATATTCATAAACAAAATTTTAAAAATCCTTCAAAGGAGCCGCTGTATCAGTTGAATAGAAAATAGTTTAATAATCATTCATATTCATTTCTTGAAGTGAACAATGTACTTTCCGTTCATTAGCTCATTGGATCTTTTCAACAATCTTAAGAAGTAGGGACTACTATTTTTCCCATTTTACAGATGAGGAAACTGAGTCGAGAGAGTTCAAATTGTGTGCTTCAGCTAATATCTGAGGAAGAATTTTTACCAGGTTTTCCTGACTCCAAGTCCGGTGCACTATCCATTATGCCACACAGTCTTTCTGTAAGGCCTACAGCCAAAGTGCATGGAGTGCTAGGATTGTAAAAAGCAAAATAGTTACATTCATCTTCCTCTCTCCCTGGGAAAAAAACATATTTTGTGAAAGAGTGAAAGTTTTCAAGGATATCCAGGCCTGAATATGATATGTTAATGGCATGACCACAAAAGAGATCAAGCCTCCTGGCTGGAACTAGATTAAAATATAATTGGGAAATGTTTGACTAAGGAAATAAAAATACAACATAAATAATATTAATTTATACTTTTCTAAGTCAATATTAAATCCATTTCTATTTGAATCTGACACTACTACCCTAGAGTAATCCTGACCATCTACTCCAGAATTATACTTAGCATTATACTACTGTTAAAGTAAGTAGCTAGTTGGTGAAGTAGATAGAATGCTGGTCCTGGAGTCCAGAAGACTCATTCTTCCTGAGTTCAAATCCATCCTCAGACATTTATTAGGTGTGTGACCCAAGACACATCACTCAAACCTTTTGTACCTCAGTTTCCTCATCTGTAAAATGAGCTGGAGAAGAAAATGGCAAACTACTTCAGTATCTTTGCCAAGAAAACCCAAAATGGGGTCACAAAGAGTTGGACATGTCCCAAGGACCTTCACCAGTCACCCCCCATGGCTCTACATCAAATCTACTGGAGTTCGCCACCCTTTAGAAGGGGTATTTTGACAACCCAGAAGTTTTAACAATGACATTTAAAAAGGTAATAGAGAATTTTAGGAGTTAAGCTTTCATAGGAAAGGGGCAGAAAAGAAAGGAGCAACCATTTATTAAATACCTACTTACTATGTGCCCAACACATTGTGCTTTACAAATATCTCATTTGAGAATGATGGAGAGAGTTGAGGAACTTAATAAATGAATAAGCAAAGAGAATTAAATCCAGAGAAAAATTGGTATGAGGTAAGAGACTCCCAGGATAAAATTCCTGAAGAAAAATAATTGTTCTGCCATGAATACAGTTAGAAACACAAAAATAAGAATAGAATGGTCACTGTACCCTGAAGGATGATTAGAAGAGCTGACAAAAGAAATGAAGAAAGGGATAGGGAGGGAAACAGACAGTGTAGAACAGAAAATTTAAAAGTTCAGAAAAGTAGAAGGAACCCTGAAAAAATGGGAAAATGTAACTCAAAAGTTTAGTGATATAAAAAGAATGATGAGAGCAAAGTCCTAAGATCATAAGATCATAGGTGTAGATGTGGAAGAGGTCTCAGAAGTTATCTAATCCATTTTTAGATGTGAGAACTGAGGCTTAATAAGGTCTAGTGACTTAACCAAAATCACACAGGTGGCCAAAGCCAGGTTAATTTCAAATAGCTCTCTGATTTGAGAGCCACTACATTTTAGATGGTACAATGCTGCCTTCCCGCAGAAAAATTTGCAGACCAACCTGGGCAATAAGGCATAGAAACATGATAAAACAATGACAGGGCTTCCATAAGATCATGATAAACAAAAAGGTTGAAAATAAAATTTCCAGAAATCATAAAAGAAAACTGCCCAGAATGGAAATGGCAGATATGTGTTTATAATTCAGTGGAAAGAAACACTAGGTAAAATATGCCTAGAAATGTGACTGTCATTTCCAGAACTCCCAAATAAAAAAAAATGTTTAAATAAGGTAGAAATGGGTCACATATTAAGAGATGACAATAAAATCATGTATCAACTAGGAGAAGAAAGGAGAAAAGTTTAAAATGCGTAAATATACCAAAAGGCATAGAAAAATAGCTTACACTCAAGAATAGATGCTTGGAAAGTTGAAACTAATTCTATAGGGTGGACAATGGATTTTTGTTAGAATCAATGATCTGTAAGCATTCCTTTTAAGAAAAGTTGGGCAGAATCTTTGAAAGATAGGTATAGTACATGAAAAACTCTAAGAAGAGTAAATAAATTTGAATAACTTTAAAAGGATAAGTGATAATGAAATCCTTACTTCCTGAAAGGTGGAACAAAGACACATTCACCTTCAAAATCCTGCCACTTCTAAGGGTCAGTGAAGTTACAAAGTGAGATAAGCTGTGGGCTTTGGTATTTATATATATACACTATATCTATATATATCTATATAGATATATATATCTATATATATATATACACATATATATGAAGAAAGAACTTCTTACTTCTTGTACTTGGGGTCCCACAGGAGAGTATAACTAGATTCTGATGAATTCAAATAATAAATCCCCTGTATTCAAATTTGTACTATTCAAAGCTATAATTATATAAAATATTGTAATTGGTCATAACCAAGTGGAAATGTGAAGTGCAAATTTTAATAATGTGACCACTTCAGGGAACTCATTATTCACATTAATCAAGACCTCACCATATTCAAGCATTGAGATGATGATGACGGATGTGGAGAATCTCATGATATACACTCCTATCTAGGCTATATGAGGCAGGATGAAAATAAATACATGAATAAGGACAGTTAAGTAAGGTACTGGATTAGGACAAACGGTGATAGAAGGATAATTTTAATAAGAGAGTAAATGGAGGTGGAGAGAAGATAGGCTAAAACGACAATAAAAAAACATAGCTACAGAGGCTAGGTTATAAAAGGAAAATAGCAAGATCCAATGGTGTCATTCAAGACTGACGTAAGGTTAAGGAAGAAGACTGAGATCAAATTATTCCAAGAAATATAACTAGACCTTATTTCATTTTTTTCTTTTAAAGAATCAGGAGAAAAAGAAGTATTATATGATTTGACCCTCTGATACTTTGATGGATCTGCAATCTCACCTGTGGAAGTACTTTTTCCATAGTGTAGATCACACTGCATTGATTCCTGTCCACCCTGTGACTCTCTTTTCCATGTCCTCCCATAAATCTATCACAAGCTTTCCACACAACATACTGAGTGATTTCCTCTACGTCTCTTCACATTGTGTTGTTACCAATGGATCACACAGGCTGTCCAACTATTATGCCTCTCTCAAGATATAACCACCCTGTCTTTTTGTAGTTATATGTTTCTCTGATGATATCCTTTGTATCATTTCTGCTCCACAATTCCTCCTTTTCAGTGTGTTGCAATTTGCTCATGTCTATTAGGAGACTCTCCATCACCTTTTAGGTCAATCACTCAACAAGCACTTGTTGTGTATACTATGTGCCAGGCACTGAGCTAGGTGTTATGAATACAAAGACAAAAATTAAAGAATTCTTTTCTTCAAGTAACTGTCCGCTACAGGGGAGATGGCACATACGTATAAAAAAATATCAAGTGAAGATGGGTAGAACAGAAAAAGCCTCATGAAGAATATGGTGCTTTAACTGGGTTATGAAAGAAATTAAAGATAATAAGAAATAGACATGAGGAAAGAATGAATCCAGACCTAGAGAACACCCTTTGTAAATGTGGAGATAAAAGATGGAGTAGTATGTTTGAGAAACAGCAAGGAGGCTAGTTTGACTGGACCACAGAATACATGAAAGTAAAGAGAGAGCATGACAAGATCAGAAAAGTAGACTGGAGCAACTATGTGAAGTTCTTTAAATTACAGAGGAGTTTTCACTTGATCCTAAAGAAAGACAAGAGAGGAAACTACATTCTGCTTAAAGGTACTATGAACATAGAAGCAATTTCTTTACTTGGACTCATCTTCCTTATTCCAGGCCCAGCACTCCATCTACTAGCTTCCTCAAACAAAATGCCATCTGAGTAGGAAAGCCTAGATGGTAAGACACAATTCTAAAAGATTTCATTGTTCCCCTTTCAGACTTAGGCAAATCTCACGATAAAATAACTAAGATGAAAGTGAACCTTCCAAACATAATACCAGAAAAATTAGATATGATGGATCATTGGTAATTATTGAATAATAATCTTAAAGCATAATCCTGTTTTTCAGCATCGAACAGCATCTTTAAAAAACTGATC
Organism: Potorous gilbertii; assembly: GCA_028658325.1. Lineage (NCBI taxonomy): Eukaryota > Metazoa > Chordata > Mammalia > Diprotodontia > Potoroidae > Potorous > Potorous gilbertii. The sequence goes on along the minus strand of CM053769.1, from coordinate 154,894,071 downwards.
ACATGCTAAACCCTAACAGCAAGAGCATAAAGAACTAATATATAAATGTAGGAAGGTACAAATACAAAATATCCTTTATGACATAATTTATTTTTAAAAATAAATTGTAGTAAATTGGTGAAGGAGGCTTACCCAATTCTTTTTATGACACAAATTTTGTGCTGATACCTATGCCAGGAAAAGTCAAAACAGAAAAAGAAAATTGTAGACCAATTTCCCTAATGAATATAGATGCAAAAATTTAAAATGAGACATTAGCAAAAAGATTACAGCAACTTATGATGAGAATAATCACTTTGATCAGGAGGATTTATACCAGGAATTCAAGGTTGGTTCAATATTAGAAAAACTATTAGCATATTGATCATATCAACCATAAAACTAACAGAAACCATATGATTAGCTCAACAGATGCAGAAAAAACTTTTGGCAAAAATACAACAGCCATTCCTATTGAAAACACTAGAGAGCATAGGAATACATGGAGTCTTCCTTAAAATAATAAGTAGTATCTACCTAAAACTATCAGCAAGCATTCTATGTAGTGGGGGTAAACTAGACGCATTTCCAGTAAGATCAGGAGTGAAACAAGGATGTCCATTATCCCCACTGTTATTCAATATGGTAAGAGAAATGTTAACTTCAGCAATAACAGAAGGAAAAGAAATAGAAGGAATTAGAATAGGCAAAAAAGAAACTAAGTTATCACTCTTTGTAGACAATATGATGATATACTTAGAGAATCCTAGAGAATCAAGTAAAAAAAACTACTTGAAATAATAAACAACTCTAGCAAAGTTGCAGGATACAAAATAAACCCTCATAAATCATCTACATTTCTATATATTACTAGCAAAGTCCAATAACAAGAGAAAGAGAAATCCCATTTAAAATTCCTATAGACACTGAAATATTTGGGAGTTTACTACCAAAACAAACCCAGGGACTATATGAACACAATTACAAAACACTTTTTGCACAAATAAAGTCAGATCTAAATAATTGGAAAAACATCAGTTGCTCATGTGTAGGCCAAACTAATATAATAAAAATGGCAATTCTATCTGAATTAATTTACTTTTTCAATGCTATACCAATCAAACTACCAAAAAAAGTATTTCAAAAAGTATTCAAAAATAATATCAAATCAGCTAGAAAAACAAAAGGTCCAGAATATTAAGGGAATTAATGAAAAGAAATGCTAGGGAAGGTGGCCTAGTCATACCAGATCTTAAATTTTATTATAAAGCAGTAATCATCAAAACCACTTTTGGTGGTTAGACTACTGTCTAAGAAACAGAGTAGATCAGTGGAATAGGTTAGGTATATAAGACATAGTAGTCAATGACTATAGTAGTATACTGTTGGATAAACCTGAAGACCCCAGTTTCTGGGATAAGAACTCACTATTTGACAATAACTGCTGGGAAAACTAGAAAATAGTGTTGCAGAAACTAGGCATAGGTCAATATCTGATACCATATACCAAAATAAAGTCCAAATGGGTACACAATCTAGTCAGAAAGGCTGATACTATAACCAAAATAGGGAAGCAAGGGATAGTTTATTTCTCAGATTTATGGAGAATGGAGGAATTCGTGACCAAATAAGAGATAGAGAACATTATGAAATGCAAAATTGATGACTTTGATTGTATCAAATTGAAAAGTTTTTGCACAAACAAACCCAATGCAACCAAGATTAGAAGGGAAGCAGAAAACTGGAAATTTTTACAACTAGTATCTGTGATAAAAAGGCCTCATTTCTAAAATATATAGAGAACTGAGTCAAATTTACAAGAATACAAGTCATAACCCAATTGACAAATGGTCAAAAAATATGAACAGGCAGTATTCAGAGAAAGAAATGAAAGCTATCTATAGTCATATGAAAAATGCTCTAAATCACTGTTGATTAGAGAGATGTAAATCAGAACAACTCTGAGGTACTACATCACACCTATTGAATGGCTAACACGACAAAACAGGAAGATGATAAATGTTGGAGAAGATGCAAGAGAGTTGGAACACTAATCCACTGTTGGTGGCGGTGTGACCTGATCCAACTATTCTGGAGAGCAATTAGAAACCATGCATCTAGCTTATTCCCACTACATAGAATGATTGCTGATGGTTTTAGGTAAATATTACTTATTATTTTAAGGAAGACTCCATTTATTCCTATGCTCTCTAGTGTTTTCAATAGGAATGGGTGTTATATTTTTGTCAAAAGCTTTTTCTGCATCTCTTGAGATAATCATATAGTTTCTGTTAGTTTTGTTTGTTGATATGATCAACATACTAATAGTTTTCCCAATGCTGAACCAGCCTTGAATTCCTGGTATAAATCCTACCTGATCAAAGTTATAAAACTGTGCATACGCTTTGACCCAGCAACACTCCTTTTAGGGCTGTATCACAAAGAGATCATAAAAATGGGAAAAGGACCCACATGTACAAAAATATTTATAGCAGCTCTTTTTGTGGTGGCTAAGAACTGGAAATTGAGGGGATGCCCATCAATTGGGGAATGACTGAATAAAGTTGTGATATATGACTGTAATGGAATTCTATTGTGCTATAAGAAATGATGAACAGTTAGACTTCAGAAAAACCTGGAAAGACTTATATGAACTGATGCTAAGTAAAGTGAGCAGAGCCAGGAGGAACATTATACACAGTAACAGTCACAGTGTGAGAGGACTATTTTTTATAGACTTAGCCCTTTACAGCTATGCAAGGACCTAAAATATTTCCAACAGACTCATGACGCAAAATGCCATCCACATCCAGAGAAAGAACTGTGGAGTCAGAACGCAGAATGAAGCAGATTGTTTCTCCTTTGTTATGTTTTGTTTTTCTCATGGTTTCTCCCATTCATTGTAATTGTTCTATGCAACATAACTAGTATGAAAATGCTTTTAACAGGAATGCATGTGTAGTTATAAGATAACTTGCTGTCTTGGAGAGGGAGTCGGAAGGGAGGAGGAGAAAACTTGAACTTATAGAAATGATTGCTGAAAACAAATAAATAAATTTGGAAAAAAATAATCAATAGGATAAATAAGGGCCAAACCAAGATGAAGGATTAGAGGAAGCACTCAGCTTATGTCTACCAACATTCCCCTTCAAACAACTTTAAAATAATACCTCAGAGTCAACAAAAAAAGCCAGGATAAGACATTTTTCCAGCCTAAGACAATTTAAGAGGTCAGCAGGAGAGGTCTATGACACCAAGGCAAGGGCCAACCTGGAGCACATGCAGCAACTTTGGCAGCTGCAGCATCAGGGGTAGGTCATGGAGGTGGGCAATACAGGAACACCACCAGCAGCAGCAACTTTGGGAGTTCTCAGCCTAGAGACCTAGATATGAAGGTTGGGCAGGTTAGAAAGAGACTACAGAGCACCCACTATAGCTGGCTGATTGGCAACTCTATTGCCCATACTCAGTCCTCAGTCTCAGTTCCCTGACTGAGAGAAGGACTGGGAGTCAGTCACAAGAAACCTAGGACTCTGATCAGAGTTCCAAGGCAGAGAGGAGCACTAATGCTTGCTGACCAGGAGAGCAGTGACAAAGTTACCCTGGATCACATCGATATATATACACACACACATATGTATGTATGTATGCGTATATAAATATTTATATTAGCTCTTTTTGTGGAAGCAAAGAATAGGAAATTGGGAGAATGCTCATCAATTAGGGAATGGCTGAACACAATTGTGATGAAATACTCTTACAGTATAAGAAACGATGAGGGGCATGGTTTTAGAAAAACATGTTAAGACTTAACATGAAGTGAGAAGAACCAGGAGATCATTGTGCACAGTAATTGCAATGTTGTAAGGATGATCAAGTGAAAGTCTTAACTACTCAAGACAACTCCAAAGGACTCACGATGAAAAAATGTTATCTACCTCCAGAAAGGGAACTGATGAACTCTGAATGCAAATTGAAGTATAATTTTCCATTTTCTTTATTTTACTTGCTTTTCTTTGATATGGTTAATATGGAAATATGTTTTACATGATTTCACATGTATAATTGATATATTGCTTGCCTTCTTAATGGAGGAGAGGTGGAAGGGAGGGAGAGAATTTGGAAATCAAAATTTCAAAAGTATGTTAAACATAAATACAATGTTCTTAAAAAAGCTAAATAAAATGTCCAAAAACCAAATAGCATTATATGTATAACCTATATCAGATTGTTTACTGTCTTGGGAGTGTGCAGGGTAAAGAGGGAGAAAAATTGGAATTCGAAATCTTTCAGAAAATAAATATTGAAAATTGTCTTTACATGTAATTGAAGAAAAATAAAGTACTATTAAATTTTTAAAAAGAAATAAGAAACAAATAACATAAAATGGCTGGAAATTTTTTTTAAGTTTGCAGAAATGTTCTAGCAGCAGAGCATCTGTCTTTTGTTGAGATGCTCTGTAGGATATATTTCATTTTATTGGCACATACCTAAGTTGTACATATGTAGCTTTGTTTTATTCGTTTGATAACAATACTCAATGGTGTGTAGAACTAAATGATCTCTTTTATCATTTTTATCTTAGAGTCCTATAAAATGTCAATGTGTTTGCAGAATGTAGCCTGTTCAAGAATGTATTTTGTTTTTCTGAAAAAAATTAGAAAAATAAGATGATTCAAACTTGATAATAACATTAATCATTGATAAGTTATATGGTACTTCCACTTCATTTTCTTCTCATCTTTTCTAAACCTTCTGCAGTCTAGCTTCTGACCTCTTTATTCTTTCCAGAATTACTAATTCTATTTTAATTGACATAGATAAATGTCTTTTCTTAATTTTCATCCTTTCTTGCCTCTCTGAAGCATTTTATACTATTAAGCACCTTCTCCTCCTGGTTCCTCTATGCCCTATGGGTTTATATGGCATTACCCTCTCTTGATTCTTGTCCTACCTGCACAAACACATCTTTTTACTCACCTTTGTTGATTTCTCATCCCCTTAAATGTGAATAACCTCTGGATGCTCTTCTCTTTTCTCTCTGTATCTCAACTGGTTATCAATTCCCAAGGGTTCAATTATCATCTCTGTGCAGGTGATTTCTTGTTTTCTATATCCAGCCTTAGTCTCTCTTCTGAGGTCCAATACACTGATCATTAGTCATTTCAAGCTGTATGTCCTATTGGCAACTCAATCCTCCTATCTTCCAAACCTCCCTATTTATTGTCAAAGGTACCACCATTCTCCCACCCACCCGGGTTTGCAATCTCAGTATTATCCATAACTCCCCTCTAGCACCACATGTATCCAGTCAGTTGCCAAATCTTGTTGATTTCTTCCTTCACAACATCTTTTTTATACATCCCTTTCTCTTTACTCACAAAGCCACCATTCAAATTCAGGACCTGATCACTTCTTTCCTAGTCTATTGCAATAGCTTTCTCACTGGTCTCTATACCTTAAATCTCTCTCTTCTTCAATTTATCCTCCACTTATCTGCCAAAGTGATTTTCCTAAGTTACACATCTAACCATTTGAGACACACATATACACACTTAATAAACTCTAGTGGCTTCCTATTATTTCCAAGACTAAGTATAAAGTCTTCTGTTTGGCAATTAAGTCTCTTTACAACCTAGCTCTTTCTTTCACATTTTAATCCTTTCCATAAACTCTATGATTCAGTGATAGTGGACTAAATCTTCCTCACACACAAAATTCCACCTCCTGTCTCCATGCCTTTTCACAGGTGGTCATCCATGACCGGAATGCTCTCCCTCTTACATCTGGCTCTCAGCGTTCTTGACATCCTTCAAGACTCAACTCAAGTACCCCTTGCTGTAGGCAACCTTTCTGTGTTTCCCTGTCTACTTGAAGCTTCCTATCTAAGTTATCCTCTTCCTACTCAGTATGTATATTGTATTTCATTCAGTAGATATATATAGAAATATGCATATAGATATAAATATATTATATATATTTATGTACATGTTTTTCTCTATTAGAATGGAGCTCCTTGAGGGACTATTTCTTGTATTTTTTGCCTTTCTTGGTGTCTTCAGTACTTACATAGTACTTGACATATAATAAATGCTTATTGATTGTCTGTTTGAAGGTTTGTAAAACATTTTATTCATATTACCTTATATGAACCTCGCAACAATCACAATCCTGTCCACCAGACACTGCAGGTGTTAATCTCTATTTTATATATGAGAAAACTGAGATTAAAGGGGTTCCATGATTTGCCACATAGCTACTAGGTATCTGAGGAAAGATTCCAACCTGGGAGTGGGGAGAACTACGAATTGAGAATGTTGCACATACTGTCAGATTTCATGTATTGATGAGTCTCCCTAAATGGCTTTTTTCCTCTTTCTTTCAATTCTTTGTTCTGAAAGACAGCTATCCAGGTTATAGAGAACAGAGGAAAATATTGAGAAATAAAGATAATGTGTAGGCAGAAACATCAATAAAGTTAATTCAAAAAAGAGAAAAGCAAAGAAATGAGTATATATCATTACAAAATTTTAAAATCAATGAATTAATAATTACTGAATAAGTATAAAAATAGAAATCTTAGAATCTGGAGATGAGATTGAAAATTAACTAGTGAGGTCATAAATAAAATAAAGACCTCTTTGCAAAAGATAAATAAAGTAGACAAATAATTAGCTAACTTGATTTTTGAAAAGAGAGACAGAGAAGCTAAATTACTAAAACACAAATGAAGGGGGGAAATTTACAATGAATAGAAAAGAAATGGAGAAAATTATCAGAAACCATTATGCCCAATTAAATGCCAACAAACTCTAAAATCTTAAATGAAATGGATGAATATTTAGAAAATTTTAAATACTCAGAACAACATAAAAGGATGGGAGAATATAAACAAGCAAATTTCAGAAGAAAAGGCTGAATAATTCATAAAGGGCCATCCCAAAGAAAAATATCCATGATTGATTTTCAAATTAATTCTGTCAGATATTTAAAGAACAATGAAACCTTATGCTATATGAACCTTTCATACATGCAAATAGAAAAGGAGATACCTTGTCTATGAGACAAATAGTCCTAGCACTCAAAATGGAAAAAAGGTAAAACAGAGAAAGAAAACTATATGTCAATATCACTAATCAATATTGGCATAAAACATTAAATTACTGGTAAAGATGCAATAGAAACATATTCAAAAAGTATTCAATATGATCAAGTTAAGTTTTTTCCAGAAATGTAAAAATAGTTCAACTTTGTGAAAACTATAAATGTAATAAAGCATATTGAAAACAAAAATTTAAATCACATAAACATATCAATAGATGCAACAAAAGCTTTCTCAGTATATAACACTTTATTTTAAAATGCTAGTAGAAATAAATAGACTTTCCCTTAGTGTAATCAGAAATATCTATCTAAAACTGGGAATTAGCATTATTTGTAATAGAGAAACATTAGAAATTTTCCCAAACAGATGAGGGATAAATCAATGGAGTACCTTTATGTGGGGCAGCTAGGTGGTGCAGTGGATAGAGCCCTGAGCCTGGAATCAAGCAGGCTCAACTTCTTGAGTTTAATTCTGGCCTCAGATACTTATTAACTGTGTGACTCTGGGCAAATCACTTAACCCTGTTTTCCTCAGTTTTCTCATCTGTAAAATAAGCCAGAGAGGCAAATGGCAAACCACTCCAGTATTTTTACCAATAAAATCCTAAATGGGCTCACAAGGAGTTGGACATAACTGAAAAATGGCTGAAACCTTCATGCTACTATTATTAGAGATATTGCTATGACTGCTAACTACAACCATAAGAAAAATAAACAAATTAAAGATTTGTTTATTATTAGAGATATTGCTATGACTGCTAACTACATCCATAAGAAAAATAAACAAATTAAAGGAATGGGTATAGGCAAAGAGATCAGAGAGGCATTTTGGATGTGATTTGAGTAACCAAAATAGCACAATTTTGCATTTGAAAAAAGTGTTCCTGTTTTAGGAAGGAAGACATACAAACTAATACGTCTAGACATAGAGGTCTATGAGCAGGCAGGGTTAAGCAATACTTTGGCCTATTAAAACATGCTAACAAACTACAATAAACACCATGTTCTAAGTGGGGGTAGATAAGTGAATGGATTGGCTAATGAGAAGTTCTGCTAACAGATACTTATCATAAAGTCCATAAAGACAGTATGATAGAGCAGATAAAATGCTAGATTTGGGGGCAGAAAGATCCAGGTTCATATCCTGTCTTTACAAGACCCTAAGCCTAAGCAAGTCACTTAGCTTCTATGTAACAAATCCTAAACTGTCAGAGAAAGTTTTCATATCAGGCAGTTCCAATCCTTTGAAAGGGTTAGAATGCCAAAATGTTATTTGACACAATTTCATTTTTTATCATTCAGAAAGTCTTACAGTTAGCTCCTAAGACTCAATTCATTAAGAACATCAACTCTCATCTTACTATAGACATGTGAAAGTATTTGTTGACAGAGAAATCTAATTAAATTTACAGTGGAGTGATATTCAATCTCACCCAGCAGCAGGATTGTATCCCTCTGGGAGTTTTGAAATCCATTAGGTCTCATCAATCTCCTTGGATGGGTTAAGTAAAAGCATCACCATTTTTTTGCCTTGTTGTAGCCCTTTCTACTTATGGAAGTACTCAAGACCTTCAACCTTGAGGGAAGTATATTAGAGACTGTATCTCAACTTAAAACATTTAGAGTTTATAAAATTCAGTCCCTCTCCTCAGCATTGTTCCAACGATTTCTGGGGAGCATTCCAGTTGGATATATATGGCAGTTGAGAAAATTCTCTGGTTCCTTGGAAGAAAGTTAACTAAATTATACCACATCCCTGGCAAGAGAGGCAACATCAGACAAAACCCTCCTTGCAAAATCACATCTGTTAGGGCTGCCAGTATTTTCACATCCTAGTTTCACATTTTGCTTCCCCCAGTGGAGTCACTATTTCTGAGGAAAGCATCTGTGTAAAATGAAATCTGCAGTTAATGAAAATGTGTAATGAGAGTTAAAAGCAAAAGTCTACCAGTCATCATTTCTCAAGAAAACTTTTTCATCTATCTAAAATTGTATGTGCTGGCACACACTGGGAATGAGCTAAGCTCTCCCAGTTTGGGTTTTTTTTTTAATCTTCTGATTTTTTCTTTTTAAAAGCATAAAAATCATGTTTTTGCACTTAGCACTGGGAGGTTTAAGTCACCAAAAGTTAAGCTTTCTCCCACCACCATAAGTTAGTCATGTTCTCTATGGAAAAAAATAGTACAATACATTTCCTGCTTATATTCATAAGTCAATTTTTAAAGAGCCTTTTAGTTGATTGTGTTATTTCATCTCGAATTAAGGAAACTACACAAACTGCAGAAAAGGATTTCCATCCAACCAGGAGCTGCAAATTACCCTTTTGTCACATGTGCTTTTTAAATTTGAGCACACTTTCTCCTAGATTCTGTAGGAAATCAGATCCCAGACAAGAAGACATGGTCTTCTTGTACAACCATTGTTAGCATACTACCTTACTAAATAGCCACTTCTAAAAGTTGGCTGACTGGTAGTAAAGGAAGAGTACAATATATGAATGCTACTGAGAAACAATACTGGAAAACTATCCCCCAGCCTCTCAGACTTACCCTTCAAATCCTGAAGAAAATAGTCAGCCACCCTCTGGGGCCCCAGCCCACCACTGCAAAGTAAGAGTTGAGGAAGGTAACCCGCAGGGGATGTACATTAATAGGGACATAATTTGACCTGCAGTCAAACTGAATTATTGTCTAGCATAGTGGTCTGCACACAGATGAGGGCAACTAGGTGGTTCAGTGGATAGAGCACCAGTGCTGTAGTCAGAAGGACCTGAGTTCAAATCTCACCTCAGACACTTGACACTCACTAGCTGTGTGACCTTGGGCAAGTCACTTAACCCCAATTGCCTCATCATGTCATCCTGATGAATATCTGGTCACTGGATTCAGATGGCTCTAGAGAAGAAGTGAGGCTGGTGACCTGTACAGCCCTCCCTCACTCAAAACAAAGTCAAGTGCAAGTCATGTCATCATTTCTTTGATGGCATGGTCTTCTTCAGCAATGAAGGACAAACTCGCAGCATCTAAAGCAGGTGCCTCCACTTTCTCTCCTCTCGCTCTCTTCTTAACTCTATACTATCTGGCATCCCACCATATAATTCAGTTGAAACTTCTCCTCAAAGTTACTAATGAACTCTTAATTGCCAAATCTGATGGCCTTTTTGACAACAAAATGTAATGATAAAATTGAAAGAAAAAGATCATTTTATTGATACATAAAGCTAGGATTTTTTAAACAGAAAACAATACAATACATAAACCATTAGCTAATTTGAAAAAAAAAAAAGAGGAAAATCAAATTGCTAGTATCAAAATTAGAAAAAAACACAACAAAAAGGGGAAGTAAAAAAATTAACAGGAACTATTTTGCCCAATTATGTCAGTTTTATGATAATCTAAATGAATTAGATGAATATTTACCAAAACATGAAATGCTCAGATTAATAGAACAAGAAATAGATCATTTAAATAACCCAGTGTTAAAAAAAAAGCCATGAATGAGGTCCCAAAGGGGAAAAAATTAAACAAACAAACCCTGGGATCAATGAATTCAAAGAACAAAGAAAAATTACATTCTGCTGAAAGGCACTATAGATAGTGAATTGATATCCACATTTAATATACATATACTGACTATATTGATATTGAAATAATTAAAGGGAAAGTTTACAAATTATTTTGGTTGAAAAACTAAGAAAAGGAAGCCTACTAAATTCCTTCCATGATATAAATGCTATTTTGATTCTTAAACAAGGTAGAGTTGAAATAGAAAACTACATATAGATTAATATCCATAGTGAACATTACTATAAACATTTTAAATAAAATATTATCAGGGACACTACAACAACATATCATTATGATTTACGCTATAACTGGGTTGAGTTTATGCTAAGAATTCAGGGTTCATTCACTATTAAGAAAATTATCACATAATAAATTATTTTAATAACAAAAGCAACAAAAATGATATGGTTATATCAATAGATGCAGAAAAGTATTTTGAGAAAAGATAACACTTATTTCTGCTTTTAAAAAAAGTGCTAGATACAGGAACAAATGGGCCTTTCCTTAACCTAATAAGTAGCATATAAATAAAACCCATATGTAATGAGGATAAACTAGAAGTCCTTCTTGCAAGGTCAGGAGTAAAGTAAAGATGTCCATTATTGCCCCTAGTATTGGATATGGTGCTAAAAACACTAATTATAGAAACGCCCTAAATAAATAAATTGAATAAATACACATAGACAAGGAGAAAACAGAATTATCACTTTTTGTAGATTATATAATGGTTTGCTAAGCGAAGTCTACTAGGAAGCCAAATAAAATTTTAAGTAAAACATTAATAGCATTAGCAGGCTATAAAATAAGTCTACATAAACTATCAATACTTCTTTATAGTACTAACAAAACCTAACAGTAAGAGATAAAAAGAGAAATTCCATTTAACATAATTGTACAATGTACAATTCTGAAATGTATTTGTGAATTTACCTGCCAAGACACATAGAGAATCTACATGAAAACAACTACAACGTACCCTCTATGGGAATACAAATCTAAATAATTAGAGAAATATTAATTGCTTGTGGAAAAGCCAAGCCAATATAATAAAAATGACAATGCTACCTGAATTAACTGATTTACCAATTCATTGTCATATCAGTCATATTACCAAAGAACTTCCTTATGAAGCTAGGAAAAAATAATAATAAAATTCATTTAGTGGGAAAAAAGATAAAAAAATCTCAAGGGAAATAATGCAAAAAGTTGAAAAAGAAGGGGGCCTAACAATACCAGATCTCAAACTGTATGACAAAAGCAGTTATCAAAAAAAAATATGTTGTTGTTGTTTACTCTTTGTTGACCCTCATATGGGGTTTCCTTGGCAAAGACACTGGAGTAGTTTGACATTTCCCTCTCCGGTTGCTGTGCATCCTTCATTGTCAAAGAAAACCAATGACATCATGAAAGTGATGTCTTAACAGGGAGTGAACTGGATTTAAATAAGGCAGAGCTGTGCAAAATCCTAAGTCTCCCTCTCTCCTCCAGTCATTGAGTCCAGTGGCAAGACAAAGTCAAGATGACTGGTGATGATCCCGGAAGCAGTAGGTGATCTTGGTCTTTCTAAACTACGGTCTTGCCCAGGTGTCAGTTTGCCTAAGCAAGGCCTATTCAATGTCTAGGGCCTAGGTGAGAATTGAGGCAAAAGATGGCCTGGTTTACTATCCCAAAAGTATCAGTCTGGGACAGGAAGACTCTCAGAGTTTCTGGACAGCATAGAACACAATTGTTATTTACATTCATTTTAAGTCATCAGAACTAAACAATGAACCACAGAGGCTTGGGCCAAGAGCTATTATTGGCCATTCAGTGGAAGCCAGAAGCCTTCTCCAGTGAATTAAGGCAAGCAGATCAAGTGACCTACCCAAGGTCACGCAGCTTGTGAGTATCTAAGGTCAGATTTGAGTTCAAGTCTTTCTGACCCCAGACCCTGCGTTGAACCATTTAGCTGCTTCCTATAAATAAATAATCATACTAACAATTTGTTACTGGTAAAGAAATAGAATGACGGATCAGTAGAACAGATTAGGCACACAAGACATAGCATAATAAAAATAGATATCACTTTATAGCACTTTAGTTTTAAAAGTGCTTTACAAATATTAACTTATTTTATTCTCACAACAATCCTGGGAAGTAGGTATTATTATTTTCTGCACTTTACATATGAAGGAAGTAAGGTAAACAGAGCCTAAGTGACTTGCTCAGGGCCACAGAGCTAGTTATATATCAGAGTCCAAATGTGAATCCAAGTTTTTCTGATTTTATATCTAGCTCTCTATCCACTGCACCACCTGCCTGCCTATGTAGAAACAAATACATTCTTGTTAGATCAATTCAAAGAACCCATCTACTGGGTCAGAACTCACTATCTGACAAGAATTTTTAGGGAAAATAGAAAGCATTCTGGCAAAAACTAGGTATAGTTCTTATACCACATACCAAAATAAACTCTTAATATATAATTTAGACATAGAATGACATCACAAACCAATTAATGGAATGAGAAAAAAATTACCTTTCAGAGCTATGCATAGAGGAAAAGTTCATGATCAAACATAAAACAAAGAGGATCATAGAAGATAAAGTGGACAATTTCCATTACATATAATTTTTAAATTTTGCACAAACTCGATATAGCTAAAATTAGAAGGGAAACAGATAAACTAAAGGAAAATTTTTGCACCAAGTTTCTTTGAATAAAGGTCTCCTTTCCAAGATATACAAAAGAACTGAACAACATCCATTCCTAATTCATATGAAGCAATAGTTTTCAAAAGAATAAATCAAAATTATCAATAGCCATGTGGGGAAAAATCCAAATCACTAATAGAAAATAAAGCAATTCTGAGGTTCTGGGACCAACAAAGCTGTCAAAAATGGTAAATGATAAATGTGGGAGGTGCTATAGGAAAAATGAGCACATTAATGCACTGTTGGAGAAGCTGTAAGTTGATGCAGTCATTTTGAAAAGCTATTTGAGACTATGCTCCCCAAAGTTACCAAACTTTATAAAACCTTTGATCTGCCAACTATGCCACTACCAGCTTATACCCAAAGAGATTAAGGAAAGTAGAAAAAACACTTATAAGTACAAGAATCTATGTCTATATCTGTGGCATACATATTTACATACACATATAAACATAATAAATAAATAAATACACATTCATACTATAATTTCCATTCCCTAATTGATGATATTTAGTTATATAAAGTAATTCAAAACTATGGAGATATCCATAATTAGGGAACAGAAATTAATGTAATGGAATATTATGATCTTGTGAGAAATAGTGAAAGGGATGGTTTCAGAGAAATTTTGGAAGATTCCAACAAATTGATGCAAAATCAGGTGAACGATTTATGCTGTAACAATACTATGAAGACGTGTAACTTTGAAAGACTTAAAATCTCTATTAAGCACAAAGACCAACCACAGTTCCAGAAAATTAATCATTGAGTATGCTGCCTACCCACTGACAGAGGTAATGGATTCAGGGTACAAACTAAGACATATTTTGATGCAGGGATGGGGCAAGGTACATAACTAAGGGGGAAGGGGATTTGTTTTTCTGGACTATGAATATTTGTTACGAGGATTTGACTTTTTTCCCCAGTAAAATGGAGGAGGAATAGTTGGAGGGAAAGAAAGAAGATTTTTGTTCACTGAAAAAAAATACGACATTTTTAAAGAAGATGCTGAGATGCCAGGCATTACTAAAGCCTTGTGCACTTGTGACTCATGGGTTACAAATAGCCCAGCTCTTTCTGAGCTGTCTTTTGTATATCTGGTCCCCACTCCCAGGTGTGATGGTCATGCCCATTTAGATTTCTAACTGATTTTCTAATGGATTTGTTTACAGTGTTTCCTGCACTGTCCTGGCACATCAACAGATAAGGTCACAATGCAGATAATTTTTCATTTGAAGTCAATTCATTCTTCTGGATCCTGCTGACTCACTGGAAATTTCTGTCTGCAGCTGGACACAATGGCCAGAAATCAAGCTCCGCCGTTGTTTTTGTTTTCATTCAGGGAGCAAGTTGCTAGTTTGTGTCCCCAAACTGTTGGTAAATGATTACTTATCAAGGATGTTGAATTCTTTCTTTAGGAAATCTAAGATTTTATAATTCTCAGTAACTGGTTTCAGATTTTTGATATAGAAACATACAGTATTATTAAATAACAGTATCTCCCAATAGTCCTCTAATGCCAATATTGCAGCCTCACTTATGATCCCTGTAACTTTGCAGAATAAAGTAGTGCCCCCCCACACCGGCCAACAGTTTTGTAAGTATGCTATCTCCCTGTTAGAAAGTCAATTCCTTACTATGCCCAAAAGGGTTGTAAAACTCTTCATATCCTTTGATCCAGCAATACTACTGCTAAGTCTGTATCCCAAAGAGATTTTTTTTAAAGGAAAAGAACATATTTGTACAAAAATCTTTATAGTAGCTCTTTCTATGGTGGCAAAGAACTGGAAATTGAAGGGATATCCATCAATTGGGGAATGACTGAACAAGTTGTGATATTTGATTGGTATGGAATATTATTGGGCTATAAGAAATGAAGAGCAAGATTATTTTATGGAAATACTTATATGAATTGATACAAAGTGAAGTGAGGAGAATCAGGACAACATTGTACACAGTAACAACAATATTGTACAATGGTCAGTTGTGAATGACTTGGCTATTATCAGGAATGCAATGATCCAACACAATCCAAAAGGATTCATAATGAAAAATGCCATCTGCCTCTAGAGAAAGAATTGATGTTGTCTGAACACACACTGAAGCATATTTTTTTTTCACTTTCTTTTTGCGTTTAAATTTTCTTGCCCAAAATGACTAATAGGGAAATGTTTTACATGATTGCACAAGATTGCTTATCATCTCAGGGAAGTAGGATGGAAGGGAACAAGGGATAGAATTTGGAACTCAATGCTTAAAAAAAGATGTTAAATTTGTTTCTACATATAAATAAAAAACCATAAAATGTTATTTTTTTAAAAAGTAAATTCCTTAAGGATAAGGACTGTCTTTGTTCTTGTGTTTTGTATTTTGCCTATTCCCAGCTATCTCTCTCCCTAAAGAATAAGATATGTGGAGACAGCCAGGTGGTGCAGTGGATAGAGTACCAATCCTGCAGTCAGAAGGACCTGTGTTCATAATCGGACCTCAGACACTTGACACTTACTAGTTGTGTGACCCTGGGGAAGTCAACCTCATTGTCTAGCAAAAACAAACAAACAAAAAGAATAAATTATATGACTCTCTCTCCACATACCCTGGTCTGAACATTCATATTTTTCCTCTCCTTTTACCTGCAAAGTCCTCCTTGTAAAGGGGAGGAACAAAAAAGCATATAGATTATATAGGTTAGCAAAGTTATTTTAAAATGAGAAATTTCATTTTCTTATCCAAATAATTTATTAAATGGGATGTTTGTGCTTCAGGGACAGGCTGGACTAGATGACCTAAAAGATATCTTCCAACTCTTAACAAATGTATTAATCTGTGATGTGATTTATAGATATAAGCAGATGTTTATAGATATAAGTTGAGAATATTTCCATTACATTTTACCGTGATGCCTTGTCTTGGCATAGAAGCAATACTGTCCTCTCAAAAGCTTTGCCAGAGGAGTTCATGCCCCTGTCAGGGGAATTTACCTTTGGAAAGCCCAGTCAGTGTATCACTACCCTTTCCAAGCCCTAGAGGCTTACCTGGGTCTCTAGTTCCTTCTCCAATCTAAACCACCTAAAGGCACACAAGCGGGTTAGTCTTGTTAAATGTACAGGTTCCTTGTTACAGCCCTTCCTCTTCCTTCAATATTCTGAGTAATTCCACTCTCCCACCCCCATGCTGCTACAAAGGATGACAGATTTAAAGTGGAGAGGGATTTCTAAGGTAGTCCAACCTCATTTTTTCAGATGCAGAACTTGAGGCCCAGAGCTATTAATAGCATGCCCAAATACAGGTATTAAGGAGCAGAACCAAGGTTCAAACCTAGGTCTCCTGACCCCAAATCTATCTTCTTTTCCACTGTACCATACTGCCAGCTATGCCATTCTTGTCAGATTGCCCAATGCCTTGGGGCACCCATTGTTCCCTTGGGTGATCTCCTTCTAAAATGGAAACGAGGAGAGAATTCAGATGGTCACATTTCAGATACAGTGGAGTCATACTTTGTCCTATGCAAGGAGTAGGTACTAAAATCAAGATGTAGGTTGGAAATGCTGTACAGTCAAAATTAACCTGGAAAATTCTCTTAAATCCCCCATCAAGCAAAATAACTTTAAACAATTTTAGCTGGAAAGGGACTGGGACCTCTCTTTTCTTTTTAAAGGGTAATTGTTTTAGAGACCAGATGGACCTGATATGGTTACTATGGAAACAATTGTATGTAAATTTCATTTTTCACAACATCCAGCAAAGCTAGGCAGATGAGAGAAAGGAAGCAGTATTTCTCCTCAAATAGAAGTGGGGGAAAAGAAACAGATCAAGATTTAGCTATCAGGAAAACTGATGATTGAGAAGAAAATACTTCTGAAAGGGCTTCACACATAGGTGAATATATCTGAAGCTAATCACACTATCACACTAGAATTTTTTCTTACTGTTACATCAGAATTCAAGAGGGATGGGGAGAGCAAAGGAAATATATTAGGTCCTTTCTAGCTGTCCAGGAATGTTAGGAAATCTAACAAAAACAATTTCATTTACCAACTCAAGCACAACGTATAGACACCATAGGCACTGTATCATGAAGAGGGGATTCTAAAATCACACTCATCCCAATGAGACACTATACTGATGGATGAGGGAACCAACCTACCCTACCCCACACTTTACGCCCAGAGCAGCAGGTTCATGTCTCTCATCTCACACTCACTCTATGGCATAGGCTCACTGAGCATGCACAATGGCTCTTACTATACTCACAATTGGCTGCATTTCTCAAATGGTTATTTCATTCTCTCTCTAATGTGGTTGAATCTGTAGAAGTGAATGGCATGTATGACTTGATTCCGTTGTACTCTATACAGTCCAGAATCACCATCACTCAGTACTGATCTATGCTTGGGTGGAAAAAGAAGGAGGATGAGAAGGGGGAGGGATTACCCATCAGCCAACAGATCACAGCTCCAGGCATATACAGTACGCACTATTTATTTTCATTCCACCCTCTCCTTCAGGCATTTCTCCAATGCTGAGGGCTGTCTCCAGCCTCTCTCCAACCATTCCAACACTGGCTCTTTCTTGAGTCATCCTCAAGTTGTTGTGTTTGTCTTAAGTTCTCCAAGAGGATCATGACATCAAGAAGATGACATGATTTGCAGTTGACTTTGATTTGAGTGAGGAAGGGCTGGGCAAGGTCACCAACCTCACTTTCTCCTCCAGACTCATTTGGGTCCAGTGGAAAGATATTCAGCAGGAGGACTGGAGATGACCCAGGATGCAATAGAGACCCTGGCCATTTTAAGCTAAGGTCTTATCAGATGCTGACTGAGTGAGATACACCCATTCAATAAATAGGCCTCTTTCAGTAGTTACTCAAGGGATGACCCCTTTAATCAAAAGGAAAAAAAATCAAACTGGAAGAGAAAGATCTTCAGGGTTCCTGGGTAAAAGAGAAACAGTTACCATTTAGTATTTATACTTGAATACCTTTCTTACTCCTTAATCTCATGAAAAGCACATCAAAACAAACTCTCCCCACAACCACATTGCTACAAGAGATAGAGAAGACCAGGGACCGACTCCTTTTGCAGAGAAATAAACTGAGGCCCAAGGAGATGAAGTAATTTGCTCAAAATCACTTCAGTCATAATCATCAGAGGAGGAATTTAGAACTCAAATTCTCTGACTTCAGTAATAGTGTTCTTTCTGTGGAACTACTAAGCTGCCATCATCACAACACTCAAATCTCAAATTCATCATTGTGAGGATGTACAGACAGAATAAAGATGGGATCTCTCCTGCCTTGTCTGCATCCTCCAACTCTGAAGAGAGGTCCTTGCTTCTTTATTGGGGGACCACTTGGGATCACCACGTTAGGAAGTCCCCCAGCCATGCTTCATTTCACTCAAACCTGGACTCTTGAAACCTTTCCTGTCATTGCCCAATAAGTGTACACTTAATTCAACTTCCACAAAAGTGCCGGTGATGTTCCTAAAGCACAAGTCTATTTATATCACACCTCTTCTCAAAAAACTTCCATGGCAATTTTATAAGAATACAAAGTCATTCCTCAAATGATAAACAATCAAAGGATATGAACAGGCAGTTTTCAGAGAAAGAAATTAAAACTATTTATAGCCATATTAGAAAAAATGTTCTAAATCACTATGGATTAGAGAAATGCAAATTAAAATAACTTTGAGGGGCCACATCAGATCTATGAGATTGGTCAATATGACAAAACAGGAAAATTATCAATGTTAAAGAAGATGTGAGAAAATTGGAACACTAATAGATTGTTGGTGGAGTTGTGAACTGATCCAACCATTCCGTAGAACAATTTGGAACTATGCCCAAAAGGCTATACAATTCTGGATACCCTTTGACCCAGCAACACCACTTCTAGGGCTGCATTCCAAAAAAATCATAAAAATGGAGAAAGGGCCCAGATGTACAAAAATATTTATAGCAGTTCTTTTTGTGGTGACCAAGAACTAGAAATTGAAGGATTACCCATCAATTGAGGGTTGAAAAAAATGTGGTATATGCATGTAATGGAATACTATTATGCTACAAGAAATAATGAGCAGACAGACTTCAGAAAACCTTGAAAGACTTGTATGAAGGGATGCTAAGTAAAGTGAGCAGAGCTAGAAGAACATTGTACATAGTAACAGCCACAGTGTGCAATGACTGACTTTGATGGACTTAGCTCTTCTCAGCAATGCAAGGACCTAAATAATTCCAAAAGACTCATGAAGGAAAATGCCATCACATCCAGAGAAAGAAATGTGGAGTCTGAATGCAGATCAAAACATACTATTTGCTCTCTTTTTTTGTTTTATTTTGTTTTTTCTTTCTTACAGTTCCTCCCATAAAGAATTTGTTCTTTTTCTTCTATACAACATGACTAATGTGAAAATATATTTAATAAGAATGTATACATAGAGCTTATATCAGATTACATGCTATCTTGGAAAGGGGGGAGAGAAGGGCAGTAGAGAAAATTTAAAACTTATGGAAGTGAATTTTGAAAGCTAAAAATTATTTAATAATTGATTAGTTAAATATTTAATATTAAATTAAAATTAATTTTATAATTATAATTTATATATTAATATATATATATATATATATATATATATATATATATATATATGTCTTCTTAGATTGGCTCAATGAGATTTTGATTCCTTGGATTGGGAATTAGGGAGGGTTGGAACAAGCTTCTACAACTGCCTCAAATTAGCAACTCATAAATAAACATGGAGATCCCAGTAGGACCTTTCATATGATTTTGACAAACATACCGAACAAACATACCATGAAGCCTGAGCAATATTAGTCACACATTGCTATGATCCTGACTGGTATCATGACTCAAAATACAAGCATATTTTGTTTACCCTATATGTCACTAGTTCATACTTTGACAAACTACAACCTTCTGAAATTTGCAATCAAAAATGTACTTAGCGAAATAGAACTAGATACTAACTTATCACATACTTGTCATCTGTTATTATTTTACAAGCAAACACTAAAGAATATAGCATAGAAAAAGTGTTTATTATTAAAACATTTAAATCAATCTCATCCAGGAAAAATATAACACCATAAGATTTTTAGTCATCATCAGATCTCATAAACTGTTGGAGTTGAAAGGAATTGAAGAGAAAAAGTTCTACCCTTTCATGTCAAGTCAACAAGCATTATTTAATTGTCTGCTATGCATCAGAGATTGTGCTAAGCACTGGGGATACAAAGAAAGGCAAAAAATAGTACCTCCACTCAAAGAGCTCAGAATCTGATGAGGGAGACAATGTACAAACAAAATATAAACAGGATAAATTGGGAGTAATCAACAGAGGGAAGGCTCTAACATTATGGAGAATTAGAAAAGACAGGATACAAAATATGAGCTTTTTAACTGCCACAGAAGGAAACCAGGAAAACCAAGAGATGGACACAGGAAGAAGAAAGTTCCAGGGATGGGAGTCAGTCACTGAAAATGCCCAGAGTGGAGAGATGGAATATCTTTTAGAAGGGATAGTAAGGAGGTCAGTGTCACTGAATCACAGAGTATATGGGGGGGTGGGAGGGGGTAGTGGTAATAAAACTGGACAGGTAGGAAGGGACCAGGCTGTGAAGAGCTTTAATAACAAACTAAAGATTTTATACTTGTTCCTGGAAGGAGTAGAGAACCACTGGGGTTGACTAAATGGGAAAAAGGGATGACAGTCAGATTTGCATTTTCGGAAAATTAATTTGACAGCTGAGTGCAGAATGGGTTAGAGTGGAGAGACACTTAGAGGCAAGGAGACAAACCAGATGGCATTCCAATGGTCTTAAAATGAGATGATTCTGTGCCAGAGTAATGGTGGTGTCAAAAGAGAGAAGAATGCATGTACAAGACATGTAAAGAAGGTAGTATCAAATTTTGTTGTTCAGTCATTTCAGTCATGTCCTACTCTTCATGACCCCCTTTAGGCAAAGTTGCAGGTGAAAAGTAGAGCTGAGATGGCCAGCAAGTGGTCCTGCAGAGATGAGCCCTGACACTCTCAACATGGAGCAATGATCATTGATGGCCAGCCAATCAATCAATCAACAAGCAGAAGCAGTATTCTACAAAAGATCACTTATTCTGGAGTCAAAAGACCCTGGACTAGAACCCCAGCTTGCTATGTACTAAGAACAAGTCACTCTTGCTCTATATACCTCAGTTTCCTGTGTAGAACAAGGAATTATAAAGGCCAACTGGGCATGATTAGGTATTATGTGTCTTATGGGTTGCTCTGCATCTTATTTATTCAAGGGGCTTTTCCCTAAAGGGCTTACCTCTTGGCAGCATATTAACAGTTAATGTATCACCTCATTTACTCTTTATTAGGATCTTAGACTGTATCCTCATCATCAGGCAATTGGATCGCAGGCCTCTACAATCCTTTCCAGCTCTAAATCTATGATCTTCTGAAGTATTTTCAAGTTTCTACCATGTGCAAGGCAATGAACCACAGTCTGAGAATACAGATACAAAAGGGAGAGAATTCCTGCCTATAAGGAGCTTCCATTCCTTTCATTCTTTACATTCCATGAGACTATGAAACAAGAAGACCAATATCTACCACAAGAGTATCTAACAAGAAGGACTGACTCCAAGATGAGATATGGCAATTACCAAGAGTCACCATGAGGCCAGGGGTCAATGGTCCTATAGTATCAGAAGCAAAAGTTGTCCTTCCTCATAAGCACCCTGATCACACATGTTCTCTTCATGTTTCCCTAATTCGTGATCCTTGTTCACTCTACACATTAATAATGTGTATTGTGAGACTGAACTCTAGGGTTATGGGGAAGAAATGCATGACTTTGTTACTAGGATATTTCATTAAATACTTTTTATTTTAACTAATTTTGCCTTCTAGTAGCTTGAGGGTACAGTAGATAAAGTGCTAGACCTGAATTCAAATCCACCGTCAAACACTTACTACCTGTGTACCCTGAACAAGTCACTTAACCTCTCCTGGCCTGTTTCCTTATCTGTAAAAATGGGGATGACAGTAATAGCACTTACCTTCCTGATTTCCTAGGGTGGTATCTCCTAGCAAGTATCATTAGGATTACATTACCCTTGTTGCTTCATTTGTCCATTCGTCCCAATATGTTTATTGTTGAGCAATTAGGACTGGATTGGTCCGGTGAGTTGAAGATGGAAGAAGTGATAACCATTCCTCCAAAGGGGTAGGAAAGAGACTATGGCTACCATGTATGAGATGCTCTATGAGCTATGTTTCAGCCTGCCAAGGTGTAATAATTACTGAGAAACCTTGCTAGTATTGCTTAGAATTCCAGCAGCCCTCTGATTCCAGCTGGAAGCCCTGGGGAGAAAAGAAAGTCAAGGATTTTCCAGGACCAGAAAGTGTAAGGTAGACAAAATTTTTCTGCCCAGGAAGAGTGTGTATGCCCTCTTAGAATTGGGGGGCACGGTGGACTTGCTGCTTTCTAATGGTTCTGTTAATAAGAAATACCTGGAGCTATTGGCATATTTGGATGAAATCATAATTTATGGAAAGATATTGTAAAAAGCATGGGAAAAACCTAATGAAAGTGTAAGAAGAGCTAAAAGAAATGCATCTGAAGTTATTGACTGACAAGTCCTAGCTCTTCAGAGCCTTCATCATGAGATTTTTCCACAGTATTGATCCCATGAAAATAAAGATGCTCAGCAGTTAAATACCCTCAAAGAAAGTTTGAGAGCAACTTTTCTAACATTTTGGTTGTGACTCTCAGAAATTTTTACAAAATTGTCTCTAAGTCCCTCAGCGATCTCACCCATGAGTATGTGGTTGAGAAGGAAAGAAAGGAGCAACCCAGCCTAAACCTTCCAACACCTTTGGGTGATCTCTGGAACAAGAAAAATAAACAAGCCTTTAAGGACTTGGTGAACTGGTTCACTTGTGAATCAGGGTGGAGATATTGACACCAGGCTTTGGAACAGCCTTAAACAAAGAGACCAGTGGGCATTGTAAATCCATTACATTTGCCAGTAGAGTACTTACTGATAGTGAGTTTATTTCATTTTCATTCATAAACTGGAGTTCTGACTTCGAAGTGAGGTTCAGTGACAAATTATAATGCTTGGGCATACAGCTCAGTTTTTTAAAAAATTTATTTTATTTTTAATTCAAGGGAAAAAACAAACATTTCCATTACATAGTATAATTGCACACAACACTGTAATCTATTATATACAACTTGTTATTCCTTTTAAATATATAATAAAGTTATCGTGTTATTTTTTTCTTTTTTTTTTTTTAACTTGTACAACCCATTCACTAACCACCTAAGGGTTCAGACATTGACACTATCAGTCAATGAACACTAGAGGCAGCTGCCTGCTCTCTTAGGCCATGACTGTCCAAAACCAAGTTAACATCTAGATTGTAGAGGGGAGAAGGTAATCTGTGACATTAAGGGAAACAAGCCTCTCTGTCACATGAAAATGTAAGGAATAACAACCACAAAACAATTGAAACTGAATGTTGTGAAATTATAAGGAACATGCTTGGCGCCAAAGAAAAGTTATAAGCTGATTCCCACATGCAAGTTCTTCTTTTTTCACAAGTGGTAGGTCCAAAATGGAATATTGCATAAAATGTCATGTTGTTCAGTGTATTAATCAAAATTGTTAATTTTCCTCCCTTCTTACTGTTTTTATTTTCTTTTTTAAAAATCCTTGGTTATAAGAGACAGTGCTCTGATATAGAGCAAAAGGAGGAAATATAGGCAATGTAAAAAGAAAAGATAAATTTTTTCAATATGTTGATCAATGCTATTAATCTTTTCCTCTCTTCTAACTCTTTTTACTTTCTTTTAAAAAAAGTATTTGTGCACATCAAAACAACTCTGAGGTACCTCATCACACCTATTAGATTGACAAACATGACAGAATAGGAAAATGATAAATGTTGGAGAGATTGTGGGAGAGTTGGAACACTAATTCATCATTGGTGGATCTGTGAGCTTATCCAACCATTCGGGAGAACAGTTTGGAACTATGCCCAAAGGGCTACAAAAATGTGCATACCATTTCATCCAGCAATATCACTTGTGGGACTGTATCCCCAAGAGATCAAAAAAATGGGAAAGGGTCCCACATGTACAAAATATTTATAGCAGCACTCTTTGTAGTGGCCAAAAACTGGAAATCAAGGGGATACTTGGGTATCAATTAGGGAATGGCTGGATAAATTATGGTATAGGAATATAATGGAATGCTATTGTGCTGTAAGAAAAGATGAACAAGAAGACTTCAGAGAAGCTAGAAAAGACTTCTATGATCTGATGCTGAGCAAAAAGAGCAGAACCAGGAGAACTTTGTGCATAGAAACAACCACAGTGTGCGAGAGTTTTTTCTGGTAGACTTGGATCTTCATAGCAATGCAAGGACATTAAAAAAAAAATTCCAAATGGTCTTTTAAGGCAAAATACCTTCCACCTTCAGAGGGAGAACTGTGGATTTCAATCGCAGAATGTAGCAGATCATTTGTGTGTGTATGTGTGTGTGTGTGTGATGTTTTGGTTGTTATGTGATCTCTCCCATTTATTTTAGTTCTTCTACACAGCATGACTATGATGAAAATGTATTCAATAGGAACTTATGTGTAGAACCTATATAGAATTGTATGCTGTCTTGGAGAAGGAGGGAGGTAGTGGGGGGATAGGTAGGGGGAAAAAAACCTAAGTTTTATGGTACTGATTGTAGAGCATTAAAACTAAATAAAATGAATATATTAAAAAATTATTAGTTATAAGATACAGTTCTCTGGTACAAGAAAAGGGGAAAATATAGGCAATGTAAAAATAAAGATATTAATGAAAATATATTTTTAAAAAGGAAGTACAGCTTGGAGGCTATAATTTATGCCAGACATTGTGTCATTGATGGAACATTGTACTGAAACCAAGCTTCTTGCTTCATTTGTCCTTGGATGACTGGTAGCAGAAGTCACTGCATGATGAAGTTCTAAGGGAAGTGATACAGACTGAGAATCGATCTTCAGGGTTTTAAACTTTGTTCTTTGGAGATCACTCTACTAATCAAGAACATGGCAGAAATCGGAGTAATGAAATGATGTGCTACTAGACTTTAACTTATTGCACATAACATACCTGGAAGCAGTCAAGCTTCCAAAAGCATGTTGTTCTAAGGTCATGAAAACATTATATGATAATATTGTACAGTTGTGTCAATAGAGAGCCCTAGAGCTAATAGTAAACAGATTCTGCTTTTCCACATGTTAACCAATATCTATGTAACAAGAGAACCATTTATAGTCTCAAGGTACTGGAAATGCCTTCAATCACCAAAGATTCTCATGTCTAAACTCACTCTTCATGTCCTAGGTTTAGTCCCAGTAGAGTCCAGTGTCCTAAGTAAGGGGTCAATTTTTCTCTTTGGATCTAGCATTTTATATCCCCTTCCACTTTGGAGCCCCAAGGGAAAAAAATCACTTTGCGCTCCAGTTTGGCTCATGAATAGAGTTTGTCTACCAATGAGGAAGTAGAAAAGGTGCTCAGTGAGCAATATTGATCTGTTTACAGATATTTATTTCCTCTACACAAATAAAATGAAGAAAACAAAAAAGACTAATGAATATGCCTTGACAATAACTTAAAATATGATTCAGTAGCTCATCACTTTTATCATTTCCCAGTAGACTGATATTAAACCAATAAAATGTATAGCACAATTGGTACTGTTGGAATAGGCATTTCACCCTTATCTTGGCTCTGCCCTTTCCGAACAATTAGTTCAAGATCAGTCTTCTGGCAAGATGCTCCAGGGACTGAGCTCATCATGCCATTGTCTTCTACAAGAAGGATGTCATTGCAGGAACTTTCTCCACTCCTGAGGGACTCAGAAGCTCCTAACCACTCTAACTTACAAGTTGTCTTCATGGTTGGAAAGATTCATGTCAGCACTATTATTCAGTCATTCATCCTCAGGAAAGAAAACAAGCAGGAAAGAAGGAAGGCAAGAAAGGAAGAAAAGGACAAGAATGCCTGACTTTACAGAGCCAAGATTCTCTAGAGTCAGTATTCTTAATCATTTCTGTGTCATGGAACCATTTGGCAGTCTACTAGTAAAGCCTATGGACTACTCAGAATAATGTTTCTAAATGCACAAAATAGAAAGGGCAGGATTACAAAGAAAACCAAATATATTAAAATAATTATTTTTAAAAGTTAAGTTGAAAGTCCTTAGCTCAAGAACCCCTGCTAGATGCTTCAGAGGTGCTTTGGTTGGATAGTGTTAGAAAGAGGATAAAGTACTGAACTCAGTCAGGTAAACCTGAGTTCAAATCCTGCCTCAAGTATTTAGCTGTGTGACCCAGAGAAAATCATCTAACCTCTTTCAGCCTCAATTTTATCATCTATAAAATAGGAATCATTATAGCACCTCTTCTGTAGGGCAACTGTGAGAATAAAATAATATAACCAAGGTAGTGTCTTGAAAATTAAAACACTGAAAAATCATAGAACATCACAATCTCTGAAGAATCACATTTGCAAATGGCTTAAAGACAACTAAAGGCTTAAAGACAGATAGCAGATGTAGGCAGACTGTAGCATAGTGACAATAACTTGACATCAAGAATTAGTTCAAAAGACAGTGAGGATACAGGGGTCTAGAAAGGTAAGTGGACTGGTCGTCATATAAGGATGCAGAAATGCAAATGGAGAGCCAGAGAACTCTTCTAGGATCTGCAAAGTATCAAAACCTGACTTTATCTTAAAAGTATCATATTCTTTCCATTCATGTGTATTCATTTGCAAAAAGAACACTAAAGCAGAAAAATCTAGGGAGGGAGAGTTTAGACAGTTTGGCAGTTCCATTGGCAGTTTGTTGAAGGGTAAATCTCCTGAAGGAGTGCAATTTGACCATGAGAAATTAAACAAGAATTATAAAGACTTTCTAACCCTGAGCCATATAGAAACGTGGAACATAGATCTCCCTCCTAATTACAAGGGATAATTTAGGTAAAATACAAACTTAATGCTTGTAGGTGCTACTTAATTAGCTGGTTTTTTGTACCGCAGAAAAGCTTTGCCTCTGGATTGAAAACTATTCTACTAGAGAAAAAATGCTTATTATAGCCTAAGTGTTAAGGAGAGCAGGGAGCTGTATTGAGGAAACATCACAAAGGTAAAATCCACAGGCCTTGGCAACATATTGGTTATGGAGGGTGAGAGAGAGGGAGGAGAACTGAAGGTTAAGCTTCTGGGTCCTAAGATAAAAGACAAGTGGTTGAACCCACTCTTCCTCTTATGGGGAAACCAGAGAAAAACTACACAGATATGAATGCCACGAGGAGATGGGGGTACAACTGGAGTAAAAATGCTATTAAGAAAATGTAAACTTCAAAAAGTGGCCTGAGGCAAAGGAAAAAAAGGAAGAAGGATCAGTACAATATTTTGATGATAAAAAAGGGAAATTTAGGCGGATTAAATATCTGAAAGCTATATGTTTTGTTTTGCAGGCTGTGGGGTAGCCACCTATTTCTCCTCACCTGCTACCTCTCTGAGTCACTACTCAGACTTCAGCCTTAGGTACTGAAAGGAGGATCAGCCTGACTTGTAATTCTATGGGTGCCCACGGCATTGGCCAACTTCCATAATATTTATTAAAGTCTCTTTGTCTTGAGCAGTGGAGAATTGTTTTATCCAGAACCTTCTTGTACAGGGAGGGACCAGAAATGAGCTGAGCTGAGCTAAAAATGAGCTAAGGTAAGTAATTAGTGAGTAAATAAGGTAAATCATTAGGATATGGGTTAGGTAGGAAAAGTTCCAGAGGTGGGTAACAATCTTGGGAACAGAAATTTCAATCAGCCCAAGAGAGTTAGGAATAGGTGAGATCCAAGGTCAGGCTACAGGAGCTGATAACAGAATAGATAACAGGAGTCAGAAGAGAGATGTCTTACTTTGTTGCGTTTCTATTCTGCAAATGTGTGTATTTTTATGCCAAATACATACATTAGACTCAGATTTCCAGTTTCCTCAGAATTCATCTCAGTTAGATAGTCAATACTAGGATGCCAAAAGATAATGCAATTTGTAATCAGAAGATATGGGTTTGAGCCTTAAGTTTGTCACTTATTAACTGTATATCATTGAGAAAGTCATTGAAACTCTTAGATCTCCAAAGGAATCAGACTTGGTGATGTCTAAGATCTTCTCCACCTTTAAGAATCTGTGGTTGTGATTTTGAGTCCACTAAGATCATCACCCTCATTCTCCATGGCAACTATCATCTCTAAACATCAGTGAACAATAATTTATGTATGGCTCCATTTCTAGCACTGAAAAGAGTAGAAGAAACTCCCTTTCTTCCAAGTTTCCAGTAGCTACACTGAAAGCATCATGTCATGGAAGCAACAAATGACTTGGTTTGATTACCAAGGTTTTTGTTACTTGATGTTTGTCCAAATTGAGTATGATAGAACAAGACTTTGGTAAAAATTTCTGGAAAATGGGACAATTATCAGAACCTGATGATGATGAGTCAGAAAATGGGGTATGCATGAGCAGCAACTATAGTTGGAACAAGGTCTAGGTTGAAGTTCCTGTGGGAGTCTACTGTGTGATACACTTTCAACATTTCTGTGAAATTAAACAGATAAATAGGAAGTCATGAAGGGAGGTAGAAACACAAAAGCATTAAACATAAGGCAGATGGAATGAGGAAGGGTGTTAAGAGAAGCAGACAAAAATGTACCAAATAAGAGGATGGGAAAATTGGTGTAGCACATGAAGCAATTTCCTTCTCACACATGGAACCCCCCAAAAGCAAACCCTGAGTTAAATTATTCTGTAGCTTCCAACCACTCAATATCATAGATCATATTTACCTACTGAGGTGTACTTTTTCTAGTCATCTAGAAGATATGATTAATTCAAATCAAAGATGTTTAATGAAGTTGCATGCAACAAAAAGCAGCAATAGAACACTCTGCTCTATAAATCTAATGTCTCTGTCATGGATATATACACCAATGCAAGAGTGGAAATAGATAGATCACATATGATGGCACCCTCGTGGCTAAAGCATATACCTAACAGATATAATATAGTATAATATATAATACATATAATATATAAAATAGATAATACAATGTAATATAATAAATATGTGATATAATATAATATATAATATGATATGATGTAATATAAGATAATAAAATGAATATGATATGATACAATACAATATAATACAATACACTGTAATATGATACGATATTATATGATATAATACAATATAATATGATATGATATGATACGATATGCTGTAATACAATATGATATAATACAATATGATACAATATGATATGATATAAGATATGATATAATATGATATGATATGGTATGATATGATATAATATATAATATAATATAATATAAAAAAGATAAATAGAAAATATATGTGAACTTCCCTCTTTTAATTACTTCCTATTTATCCTGCATATAACTTCCTTGTATATATTTGCTTATTGTCTTGCCCATAAGATGGTGAGCTCCTTGAAGTCAGGGTCCATCATTTGCTTCTTTTTGTATCCCCAACACTCAGCATGGTACCCAGCACATAGTAGGTACTTAATAAATGTTTACTGACTGGCTGACTAACGTGTTTAAGGTCACTTAATGCTTCTGAAGTTTCTTGGTCACCAATGTATTCTGGCAGTGTGATGACACTCTCTTCTCTGGGCCTGCTCCCTACTGGGTTTGCTCTCTACTAAGCCTGCATATGGATGTCTTACTGTGTGTGTCTCTTCCCATCAAATATCACATTTCTGCCTTTTCTATGCCTCTCAATTTTAGGGGACAGGGGGAATTCTGCTTTTTTGCCAGGTATGTCCCTGGTCTTACAGTCTCTTCTGGGTAATACTACCTTCTATCAGCTACGGGGTTCTATCTCTTCAGGGACACCTGCCAGACATCTCATCTCTAGCCTGATAGAGTGTGATGACTAGGAAGCCTCTCCTCCATAAGGTTGATTGACAATTCTTAACTCATAACCAGATCACATTAAGCTAACAATAACCAGGCAGAATGTTCTTTAGTAGACAAAGACTCTATAATTGCTACTATGATAATCTCCATAATAAAATCAGAGTTCATTTATACTTCAAGTAGGCTGTTAAAGGAAAACATCCTTGGTTCATTATTAAAGTCATGGATCTTTAAAGTTGATCAAAACCTCAAGATCATATATTGTATATTTGAAAGGATATAAAATGTATTCCTCTGCTGACATCTTCCTCCACATTTTCACCCAGGCATGGATGTGATCCTGAGCTCTCAAAGGTATGCTAGTGATATATAACCTCTGACACATCTTACCCAGCTGGAAACACTTCAAGTAACAGGACCAGGACTACTATGTGAGAATCAGCTTTGACAAGTCTGGAAAGGCCCGTTACCAGAAAGTTGGCCAGCAGATGATTCATTTTTTTTTTTTATCACAAATCATAAAGCCATCTAAGCTATGGACAAGGGAACCATGTCTGGAAAGGAAATATCTACACCAAGGAAAGATTGTTCCAAAACAAAATTATTAGAGTTTTTCAACCTTTTGAAAATTCTTTATTATTGCTATCCAAGATTACCTTACTCTTTAATGCCACTAAAATCCAGTAATGATAAAATTAGTGAGCTATGCCTTATTAACATTTCTATACTCATCCTAATGCTTTGTCCATTTAAAGTGACATTTATTCACTTGTGCTTCTATTTACTCTTATAATTTAAAATTAACTTTCGATGCTTTAATACTCTATCACTTAAGATGAAAAGAAGCTAGATGGACAAACTGAACTTGGTAATTCTAGGACAAGAAACTTTTTCAGCATGGTAGAGCCCGCCAGAACATGTCTTCCACTTTTCTGGCTGCCCTCATGCCTGCAATGTTCTCCATCCTCCTCTCTGCCTACGGGCTTCCAGGCTTCCTTTAAATCCCCATTAAAATCCCATCTTCTACAGGAAGTCTTTCTCAGTCTCTCTTCACTCTAGTGCCTTCCATCTCTGGATTATTTCTTGTTTCTCTTGGCCATAGTTTGTTTGAACATATCTGTTGGTCATTATCATTTCCTTAGATTACACTAAAGTATGTGCCTTGAGGGTGGCAACTGTCTTTTGCTTTTTCCTCATCACTTAGCATAGTACCTGGCAAATAGTAGCCACCAAATAAATATTCATTGACAAACTGACTTTGGCCTATAAGAAAGGAGAATCACTTGCATGGCATGTAATTTATATACACCACAGTAAAATCTCATGGTGTATATAGTTCCAATTATAGACTATTTGCTTTCTAAGTTCAACCACCATAATTACAGAAGGGATCATGATCAGTAGGCTGTCTGGACACTTGATAAATTCTTTGACCATAATGACCTGAAATATCCAGAAAATATCCAAGTGAGCTTTAGTCCAATGTGGTCCCCTTACAAATCACTTGTGACAATGGCAGAGTCATGGGGAAAGCAGGAATTGTGATTAAGAAACATGCAGTTTTTAGGCTGGCATAAACATTAATTAAGCTACCTGTTTTGTAAATGTAAGGCTCTTACGTAGTGAGTAACATGTAGACATATGGCTAGAGGAACTGAATTATATTAAACAATATTCTTGTCATAAATGAAACTAGAAGGAAGAAGAAACAGCAATTCTTTTGAAGGAAAGTCCATAGGTTCTACTTTGGAAAGATTGAAAAAAACAGGAAGTTATAGAGTTGATTTTATCACATATCCAAAAGAATTAATAAATGTTGTTTCATTGGAAATTTAGTCATCTTATGCTGACAAATATTTGACCATGATATGTATTTGCAAAAATATTGCTATGAAAATGATTGTAGCTTAAAAATAAGTGGCAGTTACAAAGGATAAAGAGGTAGAAACATTCCAGAAAAAAACTTTCCAAATTTTATCAATGTATACTTTGATATAAAGAAGAATGGGATAATTCAGAGACCCTAGTACAGTCAGGAAGACTTGGGTACAAGACCCACTTCTGATATACATTGGCTATTTAACACTGAGCAATTGCCCCTTGGAAACATACAAAAACTAAAAATTGAAGAAAATTTACTGATCTGCTTTGGAAGAGGGAGTTTCCTTACTTGAGAATTCCCTACACAGATAAAATTGCATATGTGGACAATAAAATAAAATACTTGGATATGCAATGCCTTCAATGAAAATTTAAAAAATCAACAAGGATGGTGATAAAAAAGTTTGTTAATATGATTTAGGAATAAGAAGTGATAGCTTAAGCTTCGTATCTACATGAATTTTTTCTTTGAATTAAGAATCATAACATCAAAGATTACAGTTGGATGTAATCTGAGAGGTCATCCAGTTCAACTCTCTTATTTTCCAAAGAAGGAAACTGAGACTGTGAGAGAGTGGCTTGCCAAAGTTCTTACATTTTGCAGGTGTCTGAGGCAGGATTTTCAGACAGAACTTCCTACTTTCTAACACAAAAGCTGCTTTTCAATGATAAGAACTGAGTGACATCATTTAAAAAATTTAATTAGATATTGAAAAAGAGGAAACACCTCATTAGTGATGTAGAGGTCATTCCAGTATCAGCCATTTGCATGCAGACACACAATTTATCTGTTAGCATAAAAAAAATCAAAATAAATGAAAATTAGAACGAATAAAAAAATACATGCCATATAATTTAAATAACTTCAACTTGACCTATTTTTGAAGTTACTGATATCAATAAATGAAACCTATATGCAGGAAACAACATAAAAATCATTTATAACAATTCATATAGAAGTTTAATAGATTAAAAATTAATAACTATAATGAGGAGCTTAATAACTGCCTTAGAATACTTGCCAAGTGGAGGGAGATGACAGTCAAAGACTACTCCATTTCTTTTTTCTTTTTAAAAAATATTTTATTCATTCTAAACTTAAATACAAAATGAGAAAAGAAAAAACATTTCAATGTAGGTAGTTGAACATGAAAGGATTCAATATAAAACAATAAATTTCTGTTTCTCAAAAACCTATGTAATAAATCCTACACACTATTTTCAAAGCAATCCAGCCTTTCTATGCTTCCATCTACATTTTCTTTTATTCTCTGTGGCATTCTTTTCATTTTTTTCTCTCCATTCCCCCAACCTATGACCTTTCCAAAATCCAATTCACCATCTCCTAGTGAAGGGTGATGAATATTGTTCACAGTACTCCATCATTAAATCAATTTTAGCAAAGGTTTTCAAGAGATCTAACTAAATAAAGTCATCCTGAAGACAATTAACTGAAAGGAGTAAAATGTAGACAAAAGATGGGAGGTGGAGGTGGAAAATCTATGGATTTTTTTAATTAAAAAAATCCTTCACAAATAAGAACAAGGGATTCAAGACATTTGGGCTGTAATGTTGCATTCCTTGATATGTTATGAGGAAGTGGAAGTGTTACTGAAGAAAACATAGATGAAAAAAGCCGTTGGATTATCAATTCAAAACATACAAGAGATCCATGGTGGAGGTGACACTATTTTGAGGGGATTAAGAGCTAAATTCTCAAATTATCATCAAAAGTATGAAAGAAAAAAATTCACACTATTCTGTCACAAAAGGTTAACAAGAAAATATTAATAACTAT
This sequence comes from Potorous gilbertii, assembly GCA_028658325.1. NCBI lineage: Eukaryota > Metazoa > Chordata > Mammalia > Diprotodontia > Potoroidae > Potorous > Potorous gilbertii. The sequence goes on along the minus strand of CM053769.1, from coordinate 154,860,045 downwards.
TGCTCTATATTCCTACTTTTCCATCTATATATAACTTTATTAGAAAAATCAATACATATGTCCACATGACCTCCATGTGGACATCATAAAAGAACAAGCAGATTTTTACAAGAGACAAGCCATGTTAGATGACATCTTTACTATCATACAATTTCCCAAAAGAAGTAGAGAACATAAGACTCCACTGTGTTTATTATTCATTGACTACCAAAATGCATTTGATTTGATACTCCAAAACAATCCCATAAAATCTCTCTTTCAACAAGATGACTTCCAACAAACCAGATTCCTTGAATGACAGAATGAACCCTTCATTCATTAATGTCAAGTGAGTCATAAAAAGGGAAGCATTTTCACTAGGTGTTGACCATTATCATAAAAAAGACCCAGTGTATATTCCAAATTGAGGAGGAATTCTCTATCAAAAGTGAGGTCCTCCACATGCTCCTCTATGCTGGTGACATTTTGCTGACTGCCTCAAACCCTAGAACATTGAAGATCCTGCTGCATGAAATCTGTAAGCACTCAAGATCATTTGGAAGAATTATTTTCGGAAGAATCTAAAGAATAAAGAACAACTGTTGTCCAACCTAAGACATGCCGTTGAATGGACAATCTATAGAGCTCATCCATTTGTCCATAGACAGACTAATAAAAGTCAAAGAATTAGATCCAGGATGGAAAAGGAGGATGAGAGATGTCTGGATTGCCTTTAGAAAATTACAAAGTTCTGTTAATGATACCAATCTTTTCCCTAGAACAAAGACTGATCTTGACAAGAAATATATGAACAGAAAAAGATGAATTAGTCACAGGATTAGAATAAGGAGGAGACAATCTATGTACTCTATTTTTAATCTCCTGACAAAAAGAAAAGCTGAGAAAGGTCCCCAGAAAAATAAGTAGACTCCTGTCACTAACTTATTGAAGGACATGGATAGGTTGTGATTTAAATCGTTGCTGGGAGAATACAAATTGATGAGACCGTGGATCCATCTGAGTAATTCTAGGACTATTGAATATTAGAAATTTCTCATGTTCTTAAACCTTAGCTTAGTCTAGTGAGAGTTAGCGTAGGATTGACCATATAGAAGGATTTTTGGGAAATTTGCTGACAAATAAGGATTGCACTTGATTAAACTTGATTTCCCTCAAAACTCACATGGTACTTTCTTTGATTATAAAGTATTATCTTGTGTTGTAGTTATTTATGCAGTTAACATATCCCCCACTGAATCGTAACAACAATAAAAAAGCAATTCAACAAGCACTCGCCCCCACCCCTGCAGATGTGTCTACTTTATTTTTTAAATTTAATTCTTATTTTTTCTTAATTACATGTAAACAAAATTTTTTTTAAAAATCTTTTTGAGTTCCAGGTTCTCTTCCTCCATCCCTCCTCTCCTCCATCCTTGAGAAGGCAAACAATTTGATGTAGGTTATACATATGCAGTCATACAAAACATTTCCATAGTAGTCATTAACAACAAGTTTTTATTAAGCACTCAAATTGTGCCAGGTTCTGTGCTAAGCACTGAGAATACACATACAAACAAAAACAAAGACAGGCCTTGTCCACAAGAAGTCATTCTAACACATATAAAGGGAGCTGGACAGTAAGGATGCAGGAAGGAGAAAGTTTCTCTGGACAGGAATATGGTGGCAGTATCTGAAGATTCAAAGGGAACGAAAGATGTCGGGCCCTTCTATTTTGAAAAAGGGCCTTTGAAAAGGGCAGCATTCCCTTTAAAAGTTTACAATCTAATGCAAACAATCATACATATTTTATATATATAAAACATAATTATGTAATATATGACATATATCATACATGCACGTATTATGTAAATAGAAGATAATCTCAGAAGAGAAGCAGCAGCAAAGGAGAGGGAGAACAGGAAAGACCTCTTGTAGAAGGTAGAGTTTGAATTGTGTTCAAGTGAGAAGGCAAGGATTAAGCCCTTAGTAAGGAGAGGGTCGTCAGAACTTTGTCTCCCCAACAGGGCTCCATAGCCTATGAATACATGGTCTTGTTGTTGCTTCCAGCCCTATTGTGTCTGTTCTTTCTTGCTTTTAGAGGAAGGAGATTAGATGACCTCAACCTTGTGTTCATTCAAAGGTCAGGACAGTAAGCCACCAGAAGCCTAGGAACTAGAGTCCATGTCAAGATGGCAGGAAGCCAGACAAGGAGGAACCAAGTCTGGAGTGAGCTGCCTGATCTGGAGTGAGCAGCATAGCAGAGATTCAGACTCATCTCTCCATCAACCATGCCACACTTGAAAGTGAATTTGGTGAAGCTAATGCTATGTAAGAATTGTGTTGTCTGTGCCCACTCTCTTTAGAGATGGTTGGTAGCATAAGGGAGAATATGCCCCCTGCCCAGAGGTTTTAGTTGAGGAGGATATGTTTATGCTTTTATTCTTGCTATATCTTCAAAGAAATATCCCTTTGTAGAAGTTTTTGTTGTTAATTGGTTGACAGGAACTGGGGCAATAATTATTGGAGCTTAAAATTGAGGGGAACTTGCTGGAATGAGGTCTCAAGCTAATGGCATTAAAGGAGAAACACTCCGCCCCATTCAGGATACCCTCAAGAACCATGAGGCATAGATATAGCTGGCCTCACTCTGCAATAGCAAATCTAGAGTCTCACTAGAATGTAAAGTTGGCAAAAAATGAATTAGTAGAATGTGAGGTTGGCAGACCAAAACAACAGTCAAGTCAAATGGGATGGATTAAGAAAAAACAAATGACAGACAGGTATCTTAAAGGAATGATCTGAGCTTAAGCAAAAATGTCTCACAATTTGTGAAACTTGGTCAGGTCTAACATCTTTTAAGAGGAGGTCATGGGATTATAAATTTAGAACCAGAAAGTTCACCCAGTCCTACTCCAATACTTTCTCTTTCTAGAAAAAGAAAGGGGGGAGATGGAGCCAAGACGGTGGAGTAGAAAGACACACATATGCGGGCTCTCCCCAAACAGCCCATAAAATACCTGTAGAGAGGGACTCTCAACAAATTCTGGAACAGTAGAAGTGGAGAACAACAGAGTGGAGGAGATTTCCAGCCCAAGGTGACCTGAAAGGCCCACAGGAAACATCTGTTGCCCTGGATGCAGCCCAGGCAGGGCTCTGGGAGGAGGACACCTCAGGGGCAGATTCTCCAGTCACAGCAGTAGCAGGTTCACAGATCCCTCAACCTACAGGGGCCAAAGGTCAGTGACAGGATGTTTTCAGCTGGCCAAGAAGGGAGAAGGGCCTTCCTAAACCTCTGGCCTTGGACAGCAGCCACAGAGGCCACATCACACAGGTGGCAACAGTTCCCACCATAGTCCCTACAGCAGCCTGCATCTACTGTTGGATTGTAAAAACCCTTGGGGCACTGAGCAGCTGATTATTACCTCAACCTTGTGTAGAGGCCCCTAGGGAACTGATCTTTATCTCACACTGAATGGTGGTCCTGCCCATGCAGCTTATCTGAATCTCAGCCCCAGTGCTGGTTTGGTGGAACTGGAGGCCAGGTGACTGTGAATAGGAAACGGCTAAGATTCTGGGCACAAAAATCTCTTTTTGCTCCCAGACCAGTGTACACGCTTGGTGCCACCTTGGAGGAACTGAGATCTTACAGATTCCCAGAGAATACCCTACTCTTGACAAAAGACCCAAAAGTCAAGGAATTGGTTGGGAAAATTCCCAAAAGGGGGAAAAAAATAAGACTCTAGAAGGTTACTTTCTTGGTGAACAGATATCTTCTCCCATCCTTTAAAATGAGGAAAAACAATGCTTACCATCAGAGAAAGACATAAAAGTCAAGGCTTCTGTATCCCAAACATCCAAAATAAATATTCAATGGTCTCAGGCCATGGAAGAGCTCAGGCCAAGGAAGCTTACTTGAAAATCAAATAAGAGAGGTGGAGGAACAATTGGGAAGAGAAATGAGAGAGATGTAAGAAAAACATGAAAAGCAGGTCAACCTCTTGCTAAAGGAGACTCAAAAAAATGCTGAAGAAAATAACACCTTGAAAAATAGGCTAATTCAATTGACAAAATAGGTTCAAAAAGCCAATGAGAAAAAGAATGCTTTAAAAAGCAGAATTAGCCAAATGGAAAAGGAGGTGCAAAAGCTCACTGAAGAAAATAGCTCTCTCAAAATTAGAATGGAACAGATGGAGGCTAATGACTTTCTGAGAAACTAAGAAATCACAAAACAAAACCAAAAGAATGAAAAAATGGAAGAGAATGTGAAATATCTCACTGGAAAAACAACTGACCTGGAAAATAGATCCAGGAGAGATAATTTAAAAATTATGAGACTACCTGAAAGCCATGATCAAAAAAAGAGCCTAGACATCATACTTCATGAAATTATCAAGGAAAACTGCTCTGATATTCTATAACTGGGGAGCAAAATAAATATTGAAAGAATCCACCAATCACCTCCTGAAAGAGATCCAAAAAA
>CM053769.1:154807744-154855086 GCA_028658325.1 Potorous gilbertii | reverse complement strand
GAAAACTGCTCTGATATTCTATAACTGGGGAGCAAAATAAATATTGAAAGAATCCACCAATCACCTCCTGAAAGAGATCCAAAAAAAGAAACTCCTAGGAACATTGTGGCCAAATTCCAGAGTTCCCAGGTCAAGGAGCAAATATTGCAAGCAGCTAGAAAGAAACAATTCAAGTATTGTGGAAATACAATCAAGATAACACAAGATCTAGCAGCTTCTATATTAAGATATCAAAGGGCATGGAATATGATATGGCATGGAATATGATATTCCAGAAGTCAAAGGAACTAGAATTAAAACCAAGAATCACCTACCCAGCAAAACTGAGTATAATATTTCAGGGGAAAAATGGTCTTTCAATGAAATAGAGGATTTTCAAGCATTCTTGATGAAAAGACCAGAGCTGAAAAGAAAATCTGACTTTCAAACACAAGAATGAAGAGAAGCATGAAAAGGGAAACAGCAAAGAGAAATCATAAGGGACTTACAAAAATTGAACTGTTTACATTCCTATATGGAAAGACAATATTTGTTACTATTGAAACTTTTTTCAGTATCTGGGTAGTTGGTGGGATTACACACACACACAGAGCACACAGGGTGAGTTGAATAGGATGGGATCATATCTTTAAAAAATGAAATTAAAGGGTGAGAGAGAAATACATTGGGAAGAGAAAGGGAGAAATGGAATGGGGTAAATTATCTCTCTTAAGACAGGCATGTTAAAGACTTTTCAGTGGAGGGAAAAAGGGGGGTGGTGAGAGAAAAAACATGAAGCTTACTCTCATCACATTTGACTAAAAGAAGGAATAAAATGCACATTCATTTTGGTATGAAAACTTAAATCTTACAATACAGGAAAGTGGGGAAAAGGGGGATAATCAGGGTAGAGGGGATGATGGAATGGAGGGTAATGGGAGGAGGGAGCAATTAGAATTAACACTCTAAGTAAGTGAGACAAGGTCAAAAGAGAGAATAAAAGAAATGGGGGGCAGAATAGGATGGAGGGAAATATAGTTATTCCTATACAACACGACTATTATGGAAGTCATTTGCAAAACTACACAGATATGGCCTATATTGAATTGCTTGCCTTCCCAGTGGGGATGGGTGGAAAGGGAGGGAGGAAGAAAAGTTGGAACTCAAAGTTTTTGGAACAATTGTTGAGTATTGTTCTTGCATACAACTAGGAAACAAGAAATACAGATAATGGGGTATTGAAATTTATCTTGCCCTATAGGAAAAAAGAGAAGATAGGGATAAGGGAAGGGAGGGATGTTAGAAGGGAGGGTAGATTGGTGATAGGGGTAATTAGAATGCTTGGTGTTTTGGGGTGGGGGAGGGGAGAAATGGGGAGAAAATTTGGAACTCAAAATTTTGTGGAAACGAAAGTTGAAAACTTAAATAAATAAATATAATAAAAAAAGAAAAATCAACCGAGGCACAAAGTGTCCAAATGATTAGCTCATGGTCACAGAGTAATAATGAGTGTAGCCAGAATCCAAACCCATATCCTGTAACGCCAGATCTACTCTCTAGTATTAACTATCACTTTCTGAATTCTAGATATGCCTCATCTATTTTCATTCATATTATTGTAGCAAAAGGACCAGTCAGTAAGGGCTAGTACTAAAAATATGATTAGATGTAATGGCATTTTCTTGATAGCGATAATGTAGTGTTTTGAATTTCTTTCTCCTGCTCATTTTAGAGTTGAGAAAACTGAGGCAGAGTTAAGTGACTTGTCCAAGATCACACAACTAGTAAATATCTGAGGTCACATTTGAACTCAGAAAGATGAGTCTTCCTGACTCCAGCCTGGTGCTTTATCCATTGCTTTATAATTGACTTTAGAGTCAGAAGGACTGATGACTCAAAAGAAGTTAAGCTGGAATGTAGTATGCATAGGAAGAGTTCCAGTAAACAATCTTTTTCTCTCTTCCCTGGTGACTTTTGAGGGACATTTGCTTTGAGATGCTGAATCATGTAAGAAGGGGCAGAACATCATCCTGCTGATGTCCCCTGTCTCTTTGTGTTTATTCCATCTTGATTTTAGACAAACAAATGTTTTGAAAGGAGAGTGCCCAGGTGACCAGACTACAAGAGAGCCTCCGGAGCCATCAGAAGTCCCACCAGTAACCAGACTGAGTAACAGAATACATGGGTCATTTCTTTTTCAGTCATTTTTCAGGTATGTATGATTCTTTGGGATACCATTGGAATTTTCTTGGCAAAGATATTGGGATGGTTTGCCATTTCCTTCTACAACTCATTTTGTAGATGAGAAACTGAGGTAAACAGGGTTAAGTAACTCAAGGTCACACACGTAGTAAATGTCTGAGGCCAGATTTGGAGCCAGGAAGACTCATCTTCCTGGCTCCAGGCCAAGTATTCTATTCACTGCACCACCAAACTGCCCACTTCAGAGTCATAGTGTCTAGCAGTAATGGAAATACCTACATTTTAGGGGTGGCCTTGATGTTGGAATCCTGTTCAGATTTGACAGTGGAACAAAATATGGTATTCGAAAGAAATAAAAAAGACCTAATATACCAAAAATATACAACAAAGACAGGATAGCTTCTGTAGATGAAGCACTCTTCCTCTCTTTATAGAATTGTATCTAACAGGATATAGTGACCTGTGTTGTCTTCAAACAGCCACCAAGTCTGAGAAGTAAGACAGACTGAATATGGTAGGAAACTATTATGCCCCTAGTTGATCAGGAAACTATATCAGCACAAGCAGGAAACTGTGTCAAACAGAAGGACAATATTAGCCTTGCATTGTCCCATCCTCAAGACAATCAAGTCCTGGGCTCCATTGACTCTTCCTAGTACAACTATCCTGGTAGATACTGATCTTGTCACACGGGAGATGCAGGTGAAAAGTTATTCTCCCAAGCACAGCAACAACTTCAAGAATTGTGACCCCCTGATGACAGAAAGAAATGCTGGTTGTAAACTTCAGAAGGTCTCTAAATCCTCGGAAAGCAACAGAGCTATTGAGTCAATCAGTCAATAGACACTTATTAAATACCTACTATGTGTCAGGCATTGTGCTAAGTGCTGGAAATACAAAAGACAGTCCCTGTTCTCAAGAAGTTCACATTCTAATGACTGGAGACAACAAGCAAACAAATAGGTACAAACAAGCTGTGTAGATGTTAAATAGGAAATAATAAAGAGGGAAGGCACTAGAATTAAGAGGAATTTGGGGAAGGCTTTCTGCAGAAGGTAGGATTTAAGTTTGGACTTAAAGGAAGCCAGAAAATAGAGAGAAGGAGCAATGGCACTCAGGCATCAAAGATTTCCAGAAAAATTACCTGGACCTGAGACATGGAGGGTACTGTTCATAGAACAGCAAAGAAGCCAGTATCACTGGATTGAAGAACACATGGTGAGTTTTAAGGTGTGAGAAGACTGGAAGAAAACTTTAAAAGGAATCCACAGTTGGAGAAAAGGACTTCTGGGTCCAGGAAGCAAGAGATACTTTATGGCCACAGGTGTTCATTTTACCTGTGTTTCACTCTTATTGTACTTTGAACTTGACTAACTCCCCCAGGAGCCTTGTGTGTGAGAAGCAGAGGGTATGCCCATGAGGGCTGAGGTAATGTTTTGCAAGTAATATTCTTTCTATATCTTCTCAACAAATACATTTTTCTAGAATCTGCTGGTTGAGTTGGTTGATTGACATTAGTAGGGAAAGTACAACAGGTGTGGGTCTAGGAGTCAGTCTATGAGAAACCACAGTCTTTCAGGATTATCCATAAGAAGTCTGAAGGGTGATATAGGCATGACTATGTCAATTACTATAATAGTACCTCCACAGAACTGGCCAGATTATTTAAAAATTGTTTCTTAGTCTGGGGGTCAATGATTTTGCTTATACAAGTAGATGGTGATATTTAGAAGAATGATCAGCACTTTTTTGTGCCTACATTTATATGTGGTATGAGGTAGGTAGGTGGCACAGTAGATACAGTGCTTTAATCAGGAAGACTCATCTTCTGAGTTCAAATCCAGATTTAGATACTTGCTACATGTGTGATGCTGGGCAAGTCACTTACTCTTGTTTGCTTCATCTTCTTCATCTATTAAATGAGCTAGAGAAGGAAATGGCAAACCACTCCAATATCTTTGCAAAAAAAAAAATCAAAAGAGGGTCATGGAGAGTCAAACATAGCTGAAATGACTAAACAACAAAGTATGTAGTATGCCTATTTGGTAAACCAAAAATTGTACATGAATTAAAGCATTCTAAACATGGCATGGCATTGGGCACATTGAAATATAAATACATCTAAAGACCATGGCCACATGTGGATATCTGATGAAGCAATAGCTCAGGAATGAACATGGATCTATCCCATATGCTGAAATTGGCCATTATATAGAAAGGCATAGCAGGGGAGGGGAAAGTGGTTTCTACATATGAGCTATAACATATGTACTTCAAAATATACAACTTGAAACATTTCTCAGCTGTTTTTGATGGGTTTTTAAAATACTCTTAAAGAGTATTCTAATAGAATCATTTAGTGTTAGTTGGCAAAATTAGAATATGGATCACTAAGCCAATGATTAGCATTTTCTCTGAACTTGTCATTTATTAAGGAAGGAAGGAGGGAAGGAAAGAAGGCAGGAAGGCAGGAAGGCAGGCAGGAAGGAAGGAAGGAAGGTGGCAAGTTTCACTTATTACACTGATAATGGAATCTGTTACATTGCTTATAAGTAACAAAAAGTTTCTTAAAAAACACTTTGACAGACTTCAGGCAACCCCAAACTGAATTCTTTTTTAATATAACATTTTCTTTATGTTAAATAGAAGTGAATAAATTAATAGGAGCATTTACATAATACTACAAGATTTGCTTAGCACTTATCTCAAGGAGCCCTTAAAATAATCCTATAACTCATAGGGGGGTACTGTAGTTCTCATTATTCCCATTTTCTGAAAATCATAGGATAAATAAATCTAGGACTAGAAGGGACCCTCAGAGGCCATCTAGTTTTATAGTTGTTTTATGATTTTATAGTTGAAAAAACTGAGGCCAAGTGAAGTTCAGTCTTGCTACAAGACACACAGGATCAGAGGGAGGAGTTGAACTCAGGTCTTCTGCCTTGAGAGCCAATTATCTCATTCCACTATGCTACAGTGACTCAAGAGGAAACTGAGGAATAGGTGAAGAATCTATGGCTGACAGATTTAGTGATCTGGCTATTGTCACAGAGTTAACAAGGTGTTCCATGTGCCCTAGTTCCCTTTGAAGCCTGGGTGTGACCACAAACCAGGCAGTGTAGCCTGGGCATGGTGCCCAGTATGGACATGTATACCTCACCTACTTATTTCTCTAGTGTGACTCACTCTTCCAATCTGCCCTCATATTGTCCGGACTGTGGTTTTTTTGAGCCTTTCCTCCCAAAGTGGGGTGAGGGGAGGGAAGGTCAGCAACAGCCTTAAGCACATAGTTAGAATTCAACCTCTTTCTCAGAATCCTAGAATTGAGCCTGGTGAGTGTGTTAAGGGAAAGTAGCACATTCCTACTATTTATCCCTAGAGTTCCCAAGTTTCCTATAAATAAAGTCAATCCCTATGACATCATTAATTCAAATATAAAACATGGGTTAAATGAAAAGACAAAAGCACTAGTAATTCTAACATTGACTCAGTAGAAGACCAGACCAGAAATGAAAATAATTTAAGACTTTATTCATAAACCGGGATCATACTCTCTCACTAATATATGCAATATCTGCAGGGCAGCTAGATGGTACAATGGATAGAGTGCCAGGCCTGGAGACAGGAAGACCTGGGTTCAAATGTGATCTCAGACCCTTACTATCTGTGTGAGCCTAGTTAAGTCACTTAACCCTGTTTCGCTCAGCTTCCTCATCTAGAAAATAAGCTGGAGTAGGAAATGGCAAACCCCTTCAATATCTTTGCCAAGAGAACCCCAAAAAGGATCACAAGGAAATGGCTGAACAACAACAATCTGTGGGCCAGAGTGGACATACACTTACAAAAACCTAGAAGGAAAATTTTTTTTGTTAGTTGAAAAAATACAATTAAAAAACTAGCAAGGAGAAAAATGAGTGGAGAACTTAGGTGCCTAGAGCATCTCACAACTCCGGCAACATGTCATCAATAAGCATTTATTAAGTTATAAGTAAGCATATATTCCAGGTGCTGTACTAAGCAGTGAGAATACAAATGTAAGGAAAAAGAAACTTCTTATCCTTGATAATTAAGAATAGTAATACTAGCTAACATTTACATAGCACTTAACTATGTGCCAGGCACTATTCCAAGTGCTTTACAAATAGCTCATTTGATCCTTGCAACTATGGAAGGAAGATGCTATTATTATTTCCATTTTATAATTGAGGAAACTGAGGCAGAGAGAGGTTAAGTGACTTGCTCAGGGTCATTTATCTAATAAGTTTCTGAGGCTGGATTTCTGAGGTCTTTCTGACTCCAGGTTTATGTCCTAATGGGGGAAGATGCCCCAACAAAGGGAGATGAAAAGTAAAAAGGAGACAAAGAGACAGAGACAATGTATCCACACAGAAGCATGGTAGAGAAAGTCCAGGAGTAGAACCTAAAGAGAAATAAATACATGGCCAGTCTGGTCAATTTTCTGAAAATGGAGGTTCTGTGAGAAGCCAGGCAATCAGAGGGAGGGTCTACAAGGCAGGAAGTTCAGAGATGTGAATTTCCAGGTTAAGGAGGCTCTTTTAGCATAGTAGAAAAAGTACAGAGAGTCAGAAGTGCAGCCTGGAAAAGAATGAACTGAACTTGTTCCTTTCAGGAATAATGCCCTCTCACTAAAGTATTCATTGCCTATGGGGAGAAGGGAGACACACTTAGCAAAACTGATCAGGAAATAGATTTTTGTTCACTGAAAATGAAGCCATTTCTCTGCTTCTCCTTTTGGTTCTCTTGCTGAACAAAATCATTCATTTTCTCTCAAAAAGCTGAAGTAGTGACAAGCACTTTTCACTCACAGACACCCTTAAGAGGATGTTGAGAAAAAGTATTACACTTTGAGTAACAAGGAGTTTGGGATGTTGAATTTCAGTCCTTGATAACTTTCTTTTTTAAAATAACATTTCGTTTTTTACTTTCAATTGCATGTAAAAACAGTTTTGAACATTTGGGTTTTTTTTTATTTTGAGTTCCAAATTCTCTTCCTCCTTCTCTCCTTCCTTCTCTCCTCATCCCTCTTCCATAGACAGTAAGCAATTTTATATAGGTTATACATGTGCAATCATGAAAAACATGCTTTCAGATTAGTCATATTTTGAAAAAAAGCACAGACCAAGAAAAAAACATGAAAATACAGAAAATGAAAAACAGTATGCTTCAATCTTCATTCAGAGTCCATCAGTTCTTTCTCTAGGAGTGGATAGAATTTTTCATCATGAATCCTTCAGAATTGTTTTGGATCATTGTGTTTTTGAGAATACTTGATCAATTTTCTGAGGAAATACACTTTTGTAAAAAATTTTTTTTGAAAAAAGAGCCATATGGAACTGATCCAGCCATTCTGGAGATTAATTTGGAACTATGCCCAAAGAGCTATAAAGCAATGTAACCCAACAATACCACTACTACTAGGTCTGTATCCCAAAGAGATTTTTTATTTTACAAAGGAAGGAGGTAGGGAGAAAAGATTCTATACATACAAAAACATTGATAGCAGCTCCTTTTGTGGTGGCAAAAATTAGAAATTGAGAGGGTGCCCAAAAATTAGGAAACAGCTGAACAAGTTATACTATATGCTATATGATTGTAATAGAATACTATTGTGATATATATATATATATTGTGCTATAAGAAATGAAGAGCAGGATGATTTCAGAAAAACCTGGAAAGACTTACATGAACTGATGCAAAGTGAAGTGAGCAGAACCAGGAGAACATTTTACATAGTAACAGCAATACTGTATGATGATTAGCTGTCAATAATTTAGATGTTCTCAGCAATACAATCTTACAAGATAATTCTGAAAGACATGATGAAAAATGCTATCTCTCTCTGTAGAGAAAGAACTGATCTAATCTGAATGCAGCTCAAAGTATACTTTTTGTTACTTTATTTCTCCTGTTGTGGTGGGGGTTTTGGGTCTGTGTTTTCTTTCACAATATGACTAATATGGAAAAATGTTTTGCATGACTGCACATATATAATGTTTCAAAATGCTTGCCTTCTCAAAGGGAAAAGGGAGGGAGGATTAGAAGTTGGAACTCAAAATTTTTAAATATGAATGCTAAAAATTGTTTTTACATGTAATTGGGGAAAAATAAAATATTAAAGAAAAATAAAATAAAATGAGTCACATGGAACTGATTCAATTATTCTAGAGAGCAATTTGGAACTATGCCCAAAAGGCTGTAAAGCTGTGCATATCCTTTAACCCTGTAACACTACTGGCTTTCTATCACAAAGAGATTTTTTTTTTCTATTTAACATTTTATTTTTCCCCAGTTACAAGTAAAAACAATTAATTATCATTTTTAAAACTCCCAAAGAGATTTTTTAAAAAGAAAAAGAGAAGGACTCAAATGTGCAAAAATATTTATAGCAGTTCTTTTAGTGGTGGCAGAAAATTGGAAATTGAGGGGATGCTCATCAGTTGGGGAATGCCTGAAAAAGTTGTAGTATATGATTGTGAGGGAATGCTATTATGTTACAAGAAATTAACAGAATGATTTCAGGAAACCCTGGAAAGATTTATATGATCTGATGCAAAGTGAAGTTAGCAGAACCAAAAGAACAGTGTACACAGTAACTGCAATACCATAGGATGATCACTTGTGAATGACTTAACTATTCTCAGCCAAACAATGATTCAAGACAATTCCAATGAAATGCTATCCACCTCCAAAGAAAGAACTGATGGACCCTAAGTACAGATTGAACCTATTTTTTTTTTGGTTTCTTTATTTTTCTTAGGGTTCTTTCCCATGGTCTGTGTTTTCTTTCACAATATGACTAACATGGAAATGTGTTTTACATGACTGCACATGTATAATCTAATCAAATTGCTTGCCTCCTCAATGTAGGGAGGGAGGATTGGGAGGGAAAGGGAACAGGAGAGAGAGAGAGGGAATTTGGAACTAAAAAATTTTTTAATGAGTATTAAAAATTGCTTTATGTGTAACTGGAAAAAAATAAAACATTTTTGGAAGGAATAACGATTGTTTCAAACCCAGCAAATGTGAAACACTACACTAGAACAATAGTTTAGTAAGTGAGATCCAGTTGATGAGAGAGTTAACATATTAGTTTTCAAACACTTATGAATGTTTATTATTATGTGCAAAGAACTGTACTAGGTAGACCCTGCTTCCAAAGAATTTACAATTTAATAGAAAAGAAAAGCATGTATATAAGTAACTGTGATATATGGAATACGTTAAGTACAAAAAAGAGTTTTTAGAATAATTGGAGGAAAAATTTGATAGGGAAAGTAATTTTGACTTGAGAGGTGGCCCTTGAGGTGGGCTTTAGGAGAAAGAAGTAACTTCAGCAGATGAGAACAGTCTAGGTAGGAGATGGAGTAAGAAAGGTGAAGTGGTGGATAAAGGCAGGGTGAAGATGGAATAGGCAGTAGTATAAGATTTGTTCCCATGTGACCTTTCTACCTAAGAGAATATTTTTTAGCATTGGCAGCCTATTTGCATGTAAGTTTGAGTGGTAGTGAGGTTTGTGGATAACTAAAGTCTACATTCATAAACTGGCCCATTTTTAAATTCACAAATTGATAGCTTCAACCTGCCCAAGAAAAGCTTAATTTTCAAAAATATTCCTATTGAAAAATAAGTCAGGTAGTTCAAAAAACAAAACAATATCACTAGTATTTAACATCAGCTAAAGTTTTTAAAGTTCATTTCATTTCATCAATTAATCCACAACTATTGATTAAGTGCTTCTTATTGGCTGGATATTATAGATATAGATCTAAAAAATGAAACAATTTTTATGTTCAAGGAGATTACCCCTTGATTCTCCATCAGGGAGAATGCATATACCTAGAAAAATGTATACAGACTACATCCAAAAGAAATACAAGGGGATAAAAGAGGGAAGGAAATAATCATTTATATAGCACTTACTATGCATCAGGCACTATGCTAGGAGCTCTTTACAGATATTGTCTCAACTGATACAGGCCAAGTTAGGGAGGGAATCAGGACACTAGTAGCTGAAGTGGGAGGGCATCAGAAGACGCTTCATATAGGAGGTGATGAATCTTAAATGATGACAGGAATTTTACAAGGTAAAGGAAAAAGTGCCTTTTTAGCATGGGTATCTGTGCCAATGCAAGGCAGAAAGACCATGTGTGAAGAAAAGACAGAAGGTCACTTTATGGCCTTGTACATGTACAAGTAGATTCCAATAGAATGTATAGTAGAATGAAAGGAGTGGGGCCAGGTGGTAAGAGGCAACAAGGAACCAATGAGGTTCATTGAGTTTATGAGTGGCATGACTAGATCTGCACTTAAGGAATAAGGGAGGCAACTAGGTAGTTCAGTGGATAGAGTGTTGGGTCTGGAGACAAGAGTTCAAATCCAGTCTCAGATTCTTACTAGATGTGTGACCCTGGGCAAGTCACCTAAACTTTGTTTGTCTTAATACACTAGAGAAAAAAATGGAAAACCACTCCAATATCTCTGTCAAGAAAGAGTTGGGCATTACTAAACAACAACTAAGCAATATCACTTTGTTCAGGAATGGGGGTTAGATTGGAGTGGCTTGAGACAAGGAGACAACTAAGAGGACATTATAATCGTTTGGGAGTGAAGCAAGAGGTCTTTAACTAAGAGGGCATAGATGTAAGAGATGTTTTGAGGTAGAAAAAGATTTGGTGACTGCCTGGATATGTGGGATGAGGGAGAGAGAAAGGAATGAACTAAGCAAATGAAACTTGAAACTTGGAAGAATGACAGTGCCTTTAACTGAAAAAGGGAAGTTTGAAAAAGGAATAGATTTAAGGAAAGGGAGGAAAGACAATGAATTCTGTTTTGAGGGTGTTGTATTTGATATTTCCTTGATTTAAACTCAGCTTTGTTAATTACTCAGTGTTTTCCCTTCTCCTTTGGTCTTTTAAGGTCTAAAGCTTTTCTTTGAATTTGGTCAGGTCCCATATATCATTTTTTTGATAAGCTGCTCCAGCTTTAAACCGGCCACTTTCTACAAACAAGCCTTAACAAATATAAAACCACAATCTTGTAGAAATCTAGTTAATTAAAGACCGCATGACTAAATTCTTACATCACATAAGAAAATAGCAAATAGGAGAGGGTGATCCTTAAGTATTTCATGAGGGTCATAAACTTCAAATACCTGAAAGGTTAGGAACTCCCATAACCACATAGAAATCAAAGGAAGACTGCTTCTTGCGTCAAACTCTTTCTTGAATTTTAATGTCACTATTCCAGTTTAGGCCCTGATAATCTCTCACCTAGACAATATCCTCTCATCATAGCTACTCCTAGCGTGTCCTCTCTCTCATCCATTCTACCAGATGGATTTTATTCATATGTAATTCTGAACACATCAAGACTCAAAGACTTTTGACTCATTTCCTAATGAAAAGAAACATAAATTCATTAATCTGCTGTTAGTGCTGGACTTAAGAGTCAGGAAAACCCAGCTTCAAAGTCTGCCTCTGATATTGGGTGGCCTTCAAAGAGTCATTCAATTTCTCTGAGCTTCTCAGTTCTTCCTTGGTAAAGTAAAAGTGATAGATACTATCTACAGATAACTGAGGGTAGAAGTGCTTAAATGCTCTTAAGATTCTCTCTCTGAAAATGAATTAAAGGTTTTTTTTTCTTTTGATTCATGTGTAAATTGGATTTAAGTGAGGCAGAGTTGCACAAAGTCATCAGCCTCACTCTTTCTTCTAGAGTCATCATAGTCCAGTGGCAGGACAGAATCAAGATGACTGGCAATGGCTCAGGATACAGCAGATGACCTTAGCATCTTCCATGTCTAACCAAGCTCTAAGTGCTCCACATCGCCTGCTTCAGCTGCCTTCATGGACTTTGGAACAAGTTATTCTCATCCGCCCATTCCACCAGAGGAAGTCTTCACATCTTTGGGGTAGACACCCCCCTACCTCACTGATGGATTTGAGATCCCTTAGTTACCCTCGACCTGGTTTGCCCCATGGGCCAAAATGGTTTACCTGGGTGTGGTTGCAAGGTCTCCACCTCCCTGCTCACATTCCAGTCTTCATTATGCATACTATCAGTTGTAAAGTCTCTTGCCTCTGGTGCTGTACTTGGGCCAAAAAAACCCCAAAAAACTTGAGTCATGCACCCCTTAGTTACCTTACAAATTTATTTTGAAGATCATATGAGACAATAATAAAAATATTAATATCACACTTACTCTGTGCCGATATTGTGCTAAGTGCTTTACAATTATTCGTTTTGATTCTCACAACAACCTTGAGAGGTAGGAGCTATTGTCAGTTGTTCAGTCCTGTACAACTCTCCATGATTTCATTTAGGGTTTTCTTGTCAAAGACACTGGGAAGGTTTACCATTTCCTTCTCCAGTTCATTTTACAGAGGAGGAAACAGAGGCCAACAGAATTAAGTGACTTCCTCAGGGTCAAATGGTCATTAAGTATCTGATACTGGATTTGAAGTCAGGTCCTCCCAACTCCAGATGCATTGCCCTATCCACTTTACCATCTACCTGCCCTAAGCACTGTTATGATCTCCATTTTACAGAAAAGGAAACTGAGGCAAATAGAGAGTATTTGCTCAGGGTTATAAACTTAGTAATGATACGAGATGATATAAATGTTGTGAGATGATACAAGGGTTATGAAATGCTAGAAGTAAAGCACTTTTTAAAATTTAAAAGCTTATGTAAATTTTAATAACAGCCCTTCACATTCTTCCTCTAACCTATTTTTACAACCTTTTACATGCACAAACAACCTTTATTCAAAAGAAACTGGACCACTTGGCAACTCCCAAACATGTCTTATGCTTGGCCATCTCTATATTATTACCTGTGCCATTCCTGTTCCTGGAGTGCCTTGCCCTATCTCTGTTTCTTAGCCTCCTACCTTTAAGGACAAGTTCAAATGCCAAGGTCTTCCAAGAAGCCTTTCCCAAGTACCTCAGCTGGAAGTGAGCTCTCTATTACCCTTATAAACAGTGACATATATGGTATTGTGAACAGAACAATGAACTAAGTGGCCATTCAAACGAGTTCAAATTCTGCCTCAGACAGTTATCTGACTCCAGGGGAGTCACTTTCCTCATCTGTTAATAAAAGGTTAGATTCAATGACCCCCAAAGTCCCTTTCAACTCTTAATCTATGATCTGATCTCTTTGCAATTTGTGTTTCTCTCCTGCGTTTACAATATTCAGAGCCCTGAAAGCTGCCATGTCTGTTTCTAACCAACCCCATTTGCTGGTTCAGCGCTGCAGGATTCAGGGGCTTTGAGATAATGAAACAATCCTCTTATTGGTCACCTAGTCCCATGATAGCAGTGGGAGAAGGGCTTCATCAAGTTTAAAAAGAGACACAGCTTTTATCTTACAAACTTCATTTCTGTCTCTAGATTATGTGGCAAGTAGTTCTCCTCCACTGGATTTCTTGTGGGAGTCAAAGATGACACCAAGTTTGCCAATCTGGGTCACCGGAAGGGTGGCAATGCCCTTGTTGGAAAGACAACTTTAGAAAAGGGAGAATTTGTGGGGACAGAGAAATGGTTTTGTTTTGATTGCATTAAATATGAAAAACCACTGGGATATGCAGTTAAAAAATTCCCAATAGGTAGTTGGTTATTTAGGACTGGAAATCTTGAGGAGATAAATAAAGCCATGAGAGCTGAAGAGGTCATCAAAATGTGAGAATATAACCTAGGACAACTTGGGGTATGAAATGTTTATTGAAATTGCCAAAAAATGAGTAATATCTTAATTATTACAAGGGTCCCAGATTGGAGTTTTATACCTGCCATGTTATATTATATATTATATCATATATATTATAATATTATATTATATTCATATAAACACTCAACTTATTGGAAAAGTTGGGTTCTAATTCTGGCTCTGCTATGTTCTTCCTGTGCTATGTTGGGCAAACTGAGTCAACAACTCAAATCAGTAAGCATTTATTATTATGATACTTATTTTGGGTCAGATACTAAAGAGCTAAGGATACAAAGAAAAACAAATACCAGCCCCAGATCTCAAGGAGTTCCAGTGTAAATCACCTCCCCTTTCTAGGCCTCTACTTTTTCATCTGTAAAACGATGGGTTTGAGCCAGATCATCTCTATGTTCCCTCCCAGTCTGAACATTCTTTGACTCTGTATGCCAGCTGGACAAAGTTGCTGTCTTGATTTTTCAGACAGGATACACATGACTGAATTCATGACATTTATCTTCTTGATATAAAATTAATAATAAGATTTAATCTTCAGAGACAAAGGCAATGTAGTGTAATGGGCAAGAATTGGATTGGAAGCCAAGGCTACCAGCCAAAAATGATGTCATATTCCAGAGTCCTGCCACTCATGAAGAATAGGACTTTGCAGGTAACATAAATTATGCCAGTTTTTCAAATTAGAAAACAAGATCCATTCTGTAGCTTAAAATGTATATGCGACTCTTTTAAAGTGGCATGTCGTTTCTAAGAAGAATTTCACATAATTTTTTTCCAACTGAGAAGTCAAATAATTTGATAAAATACATTTCTAGCATATGACATGAGTACACTACTATTATAGAAGGCATTGGATTCCAAAAGAAATGCCAGGCATTTCACAGCGTGATTCCAACTTCCCTCCAAAGAAGACTCCTTTGTAAAAGGCAAAAAAAAAATTGGCATTTTGTCCTTGAATTATACAGCTTTTGAAATTCCAAGTATAATTCTGACATAATTCCTTTAATCTACAATTCAAAGCTTCTCTTTCCAGTCCTACCCCCAAATAATATGAGACATATTTTTATGGCCGCAAATGAAGAGCACTGTACTACATTATGACATTCATCTAAAAGGCACAAAGAGTGAAATAAGCAAAAGCAAGGAGAACAGTATATTCAATGATTGCAAAATCATTTTTAAAAAGGATACTTAAGGGTAACCACAATCTGATTAAAGGTCATGATTTAAAAAACCCATGGGAAAGATGATGAAACACATCTCCTTCCTCTTAGTCAAGAGGTGAGGAACCATGGCTCCAAAATATTGCATATGTGGTCGGATACAGTCCCAGAGTTGGTTGGTTTGGTTTTCTTTTTGACTATAAGGAAGGTTCAATGTGTTTGTGGGGAGACTATATGAGAGAATGATTATCACATTAAAAAGGCATCAAAAAAATTAAAATGTTGAACATAAAATATATTTTCATAGATCATTCAATCTATTTTTGGAGGTAGGATACCATAGTGCTGAAATGTCTAGATAATCTGACTTTACTGGTTCATGGTTGGAAAATTTTGCAGGATGTAGTCTCTATTAACAGTGGATGCTTTCAGATATATTCAGCACCAGGC
The DNA here is from genome assembly GCA_028658325.1 of Potorous gilbertii. Taxonomy (NCBI): domain Eukaryota; kingdom Metazoa; phylum Chordata; class Mammalia; order Diprotodontia; family Potoroidae; genus Potorous; species Potorous gilbertii. The sequence continues at coordinate 154,839,547 of CM053769.1, read as the reverse complement.
CTGGAGTCAAGAAGATCTGAGTTCAAATCCAGCCTCAGACATTTAATAGATGTGTGACCCTGGACAAGTTATTTAATTCCTATCTGCCTCATTTTCTTCACCTATAAACTGAGGGTAGTAAGAGTAGCTACCTCCCAGGGTTTTTGTGAGGATCCAATGAGATAATTCTAAAGGGCTTAGCAGAGCACCTGGCTCATACTGAGCCCTGTATAAATGTTTAGTTATTAACATTATTATCACGTTCTCCCCTTAAAATCAATTGACAGGGAAAAGCAGGACTGACTCAAGGCAAAATTCAGGCATAGGTGAGGCTTGTTCGATAGTAACTCTCACCTCACATCTCTGTGCCCTGTCTCCCCAGATACGTATGGTTCACACTTCTCAGTGTCTGGGCTCCTAATGATGGATGTATCATCACTTTCAAAGAAAGTACCTGCGAAATCAAGCGATTGAAAAATGTTGATGACAATACGTAACCCTTTCTACAGACATCTGCACTTTGAAAAAAAATAAAAGGAATGAATCTCTACTACTGGAATTTCAGGCATTGCCACTTGGATGGGGGAAATGTTTTTGGGAGAGAAAGTCTCTCAAAATTTCCAAGCATACGACTTTGATGATTGCCTATTCCATTCCACATAAATAAGGCTGACTGACACATGGAGGAAGTAGAAAAAAAGATGTGTTTGAGTATGAAAATTGTAAGGGGTGCAGGGACTAAGTAAGCAATACTACTGTCATTATCATAGAACTTCAGAATCCATGTAAGCAGCACCTGAACGGGAATCTCAATGTACCCATCAAGTGGCCATATAATCTCCGCCTGAAGTGCAAGGGAACCCATTGATACTCAAAGCAACCAGTTATTAATTTGTCATCATGAATTCTGAATCTGCTCCTTTGCAAGCTCAGCCCATTTGCTCCTATTTCTGTCTTCTGGGTTCAAGTAGTACATGTGTTATCCCTTTTCCAAATAATAGTCTTTCAAATATTCAAAATCAGCTATCATGTTCCACCAAGTCTTTCCTTCTCCAAATTAAACACTTTCAGATCCTTCAACCAAACCTCATATAATGTGGTGATTTTCTGTCACCCCATCATCTTAGTTGTTCTCCTCTGGCTGTTTTCCAATGTGCCAATATTCTTTGTAAAATGTGATACCCAGAAATAAACAGAATTCTCTAAATATGATTTATACCAGGCATGCAGGGCTAGTTCAATATTAGAAAAACTATCAGCATAATTGATCATAACAATAAGACTAACAGAAACCATATGATTATCTCAATAGATGCAAAAAATGCTTTTACAAAATACGATACCCATTCCTACTGAAAATATTAGAAAGCATAGGATTAAATGGAACCTTCCTTAAAATAATAAGTAACATCTTCCTAAAACCATCAGCAAGCATTCTGTGTAATGGGGAAAAGCTAGATGCATTTCCAATAAGATCAAGAGTGAAACAAGGATGTCCACTATCACCACTGTTATTCAATACAGTATTAGAAATGTTTGCTTTAGCTATAAGAGAAGACAAAGAAATAGAAGGAATTACAATAGGTAAAGAAAAAACTAAGTTATCACTCTTTGCAGGCAATATGATGATATACTTAGAGAATCCTAGAGAATCAAGTGAAAAAACTACTTGAAATAATAAACAACTTTAACAAAGTTTCAGGATATAAAATAAACCCACATAAATCATCTGCATTTCTGTATATTACCAACAAAACCCAATAGCAAAAGATAGAAAGAGAAATCTCATTTAAAGTTACTGCAGATACTATGAAACATTTGGGAGTTTACCTGCCAAAACACATCCAGGGACTACATGAACACAATTACAAAACACTTTTTGCACAAATAAAGCCTCATGGGTAGGCTGAGCTAATACGATAAAAATGACAATTCTACCTAAATTAATTTACTTATTCAGTGCCATACCAATCAAACTACCAAAAAAGTATTTTATAGATCTAGGAAAAAATAATATCAAAATTCATCTGGAAGAACAAAACATCCAGAATATCAAGGGAATTAGCAAAAAGAAATACTAGAGAAGGTGGCCTGGCCACACCCAATCTCAAATTGTATTATAGAGCAGCAATCATCAAAGCCATTTATTTGGTACTGGCTAAGAAATAGAGGGGTACATCAGTGGAATAGTTTAGGTACACAAGACATAGTAGTCAATAACTATAGCAATCTACTGCTTAATAAGCCCAAGGACACCAGCTTCTGGGATAAGAACTCACTGTTTGACACAAACTGCTGAGAAAACTGGAAAATAGCATGGTACAAATTGGGTATAGATCAATGCCTGACACTGAATACCAGAATGAGGTTCAAATGGGTATACAATCTAGGCATAAAGGCCGATACTATAAGCAAACTAGGGGAGCAAGGAAGAGTTAATTCATCAGATTTATGGAGAATGGAGGAATTTATGACAAAACAAGAGACAGAACAGTAGGAAATGCAAAATGAATAACTTTATTTTAAATTGAAAAGGTTTTGCACAAACAAAGCCAATGCAACCAAGATTAGGAGGGAAGCAGAAAACTGGGAAAGAATTTTTACAACTAGTCTGTAATAAAGGCCTCATTTCTAAAATATAGAGAGAACTGAATCAAATTTACAAGAAAACGAGTCATTCCCCAATTGATGGTCAAAAGTTATGAACAGGCAGTTTTCAGAGGAAGCAATGAAAGCTATCTATAGTCATAAGAAAAAATGCTCCAAATCACTATTGATTAGAGAGTTGCAGATCAGAACAACTCTGAGGTACCACATCACACCTATCAGAATGGCTAATATGACAAAACAGGAAGATGATAAATGTTGGAGAAGATATGGGAGAGTAGGAACACTAATTCATGTGCATATACTTTGACCCAGCAATACTGCTTCTAGGGCTGTATTACAAAAAGATTGCAAAAATAAGGAAAGGATTCACATGTACAAAAATATTTGTAGCAGCTCTTTTTGTGGTGGCCAAGAACTGGAAATTGAGGGGATGCCCATCAAATGGGGAATGGCTGAACAAGATGTGGTATATAAATGTAATGAAATACTATTGTGCTATAAGAAATGTTGAGCAGGCAGACCAGAAAAACCTGGAAAGACTTATATGAACTGATGCTGATTGAAGTGAGCAGTGCCAAGTAACAAGTCAGTAAGAGTCACTGCATGAGAAAATTATTTTTGATAGACTTAGCCCTTCACAGCAGTGCAAGGACCTAATACATTTCCAAAGAACTCATGATGCAAAATGGCATCCACATCCAGAGAAAGAACTATGGAGTCAGAACGCAGAATGAATCAGATTTTGTTTTGATTTGATTTTCTCATGGTTTCTCCCATTTCTATAACTCTTATATGCAACATGACTAATGTGAAAATGTATTTAATAAGAATGTATGTGTAGAACCCATATAAAATTGCATACTGTCTTAGGGAGGGAAGGGGGAGAGGAAGAAAATTTGGAACTTATGAAAGTGACTGTTGAAAACTGAAAAAAAATAAATCAATGAATTTGTAGGGAAAAAGAAAAAAGTATTCAAAATCAACTATCATGTTCCAAGTCTTTCCTTCTCCAAATTAAACATCCCCAGATCCTTCAACTATACCTCATATGATATGGTGATCTTCAGTTACCCCATCATCCTGGTTCTCCTCTGGCCATTCTTTAACGTGCCAACATCCTTTGTAAAATGTGATACCCAGAAATAAACAGAATTCTCTACATGTGATTTAGCAAGAATACCAGATCATCTGGTTAGGAACTCAGAGGTCATCTAGTCCAGCACTCTCATTTTACAGATGGGGAAATTGAGGCTTATGACTAAGTGACATTCTGAAAGTGACATAAATAGTAAGTATCAGTGGCAGGAATTGAACCATGGTCCTCTGATTCCAGAACCATATTGTCATTCTACCATGTGACCACTCACCTCCCTTATTTGTGACACTCTATGTCGCTCAATGCTACTGAGGAAAGTATTAGTCCTTTTGGTTGTTATGTCACACTATTGACTTATTTTAGGTTTATAGTCCACTAAAATACCCTGATTGTCTCTTTTGGTAGCAGTTATTGAGATATTATAGAAAAGACAGAGTATTATGTCATAAGGGTAGAAATGGCAAAAAGAAAAAAAAGGCACTTGGTTTTTACCTTTGTTTCTTATTTCCAGATCAAGAATTCTATCCACCCTCCATTATGTTATTCTAATTCATAAATCTTGTCTTTCTTCCCTAAGTCCATTTTTTCTTGCCTACCTCCTTTCCTCCGTTTTTTCCACTTCTTCTCTCCCTTCCTCCTTTCTGTTTCTCTCTTCCTCTCTCCTTTCCTTTCTCACTTTCCTTCCTTCTTTGCTTTCCTTTACCCCTTTTTTCTCTCCTTTCATTCTTCCTTAGTTTCCTTCTTCTTATAAGTACACAAGTAATAACTAAATAGCAATTGTTTCTCTTTTACCCAGGAACCCTGAGAGTTTTCTGCTCCCAGTCTGATTTTTTTATTAAAGGGGCCATCCCTTGAGTAACTTAAACAAACCTATTCATTGAATGGGTCTCACATTGCATCCTGGGACATCTCCAGTCTTCCTGATGAATATCAGGCCACTGGACCCAGATGGCTCAGGAGATGAAAGTGAAGTTAGTGATCTTGCACGGCCCTCCCTCACAAAAATCAAAGTCAACTGCAAGTTATGTCATCATCTTGATGTCATGATCCTCTTTGAGAAAAAAGGACAAACACAACCCATGAATAACAGCTCCTCTCCTCTCCTCTCTCTTCCTCTTCTCTTTTCTCCTCTAGTGTTCTGCCCAGGGGAAAGTAAACTCCATGGCCAAAAGCTGCCTTTTTTCCTTTGAGTTTACTGGCTACATTTTTTGCCCAAAGATCAAGCTTTAAACCCAATTCACCATGGAGCTCATAGACTGGACAACAAGTCCCCACCCATCTAGCAAAGAGGGAATGTAATAACTAAATAGTAATTGCTTCTCTTTTACCCAGGAACCCTAAGGGTCTTCACCTCCCAGTTTGATTATTTTTTATTAAAGGGGCCATCCCTTGAGTAACTTAAAGAAGCCTATTCATTGAATGGATGTATCTTACTCAAAGTGAGATTGTGATAAGATCTTAGCCTGAAAGGGCCAGGGTCTCACATTGCATCCTGGGCAATTTCCAGTCGTCCTGATAATATCAGGTCACTGCACCCAGGACTGGTAACTTTGCATAGCTCTCCCCCTCACTCAAATCAAAGTCACTTGCAAGTCATGTCATCATCTTGATGTTCTCTTGGAGAACACAGGACAAACACAGCACTGACAACAACAAATACACAAATTATAGCATTTTTTTTTTGTGATAGCAAAGAACTGGGAACTAAGGAGCCCAGCAATTAAGGAATAGTTGAACAAATTATGGTATATAAATGTAATTAAATACTTTTGTGTTGTAGGAAAGAATTTCAGAGAAATCTAGGAAGACTTATATGAACTGATGAATGGTGAAATGAACAGAACCACTAGAACAATTTATAGCCTAAAATAAAAAAATGAACAATTTGGAAAGATCTAAGAACTCTAGTAACTGGAATGATCAACCATGATCCCAGAGGAAAAATAGTAAAGAATGCTACTCAACTCCTGAGAAAGAAGTGATAGACTAATATGCAAAATGAGACATGAATTTTTGGACGTGGTCAATGCTGGTGGTTGCTTTGTTTGACTGTGCTTATTTGCTACAAAGGTTGTGTTGTATTTGGTGTTTTTTTTTTTTTATTGAAGGGAGAAAGAAAATATAAATACCTGGCAATTGAAAAAAAATTAAGCACATTAACTAACTCTTATGAAAGTTGTTGAAAATCCTCTAGGATAATCTGCCAGGTCAAAAATATCAAGATTTTATCGAAAAAAATGAAAAGGATCCCAAGAAAAATGGTATTAGGAGAGACAAGTACAAATACAAGTATATACAATAAAAATACAAAATAAATGCATGATAATTTTGTAGGGAAGGTACTAGTACCTGGTGGGGAGGGAGATGGGATAAGGAAAAATTTCATGTAGGAAATTGCATTTGAGTTGAACTTATCCCCATATGGTTCAAGCCCCTGTGCCAGACTAGACTGAGAACTCCTAAAGTCAAACTCAGGTCCAGATATCTACTTTCTACTCTATTAACACGATCCATTCAGGAGCCTCCATATAGGAACCATAAGTTAAACAACAAAGTATTTAATCCAGATAGAATTGTAAAATGAATAACAGGGGAAAGCCAAGCAACAGAAGTATTCCTTGAATTCAAATACAAATGAGTACAGCCTCTTACAGATTCAAAGGAAGTCAGGCATCAGTGGTCCATCTACTTTGTATCACAACTGGAAAATTTCTGCTGTCTAGGTACTCACACCTACCCTTTCTTTCCTCTGTAAGAAGCCATCCTTAGGGTTCCTGAATACTTTCTTATTCTGGCATTCATCTTGGTTTGCTCTATGGTACCCTCAGAATGCTTCTGAGATTCTTGATTTGGTAGTACTATGAGTCTTACTTAGTCATACTGCCTACTGTTCCAGCTCATCTCCCTTTCCAATTCAGGATCCTACCTCTCAGATAAATCTACAAAAAATGAGTCCTGACCTTATACTGTATTTGCCCTGCATTCAGACACTTAGTCTCATCAGAAAAGGAGTTCTGGGAATTTCCCCCAATAAATGATACTCTTTGGATGTAAGTATTATGAGAAATTAAGATCTGAGCACTTCTCCCTTGACCATCATTACTATAGCTTTATCCCACTGGTACTTCTGTGAAGTGTCTAACTTACAGAATCTGGATCAAAGATTGACAGGGGGGATAAAGAAGGAACATAAAAGTGGCAAAACAGAAGTCTAAAATCTGAAACAGCAGAAGAGGACAGAAAAGGTAGGAATAGGTGTGAAGTGGCTGGTAATTGGATTGAATTTGGATAGAAAAGCTCTAAAAACAAAAGCTTCTGTTTGAGGCTTTGGCAGAAATCTGCTAATTGCCAGTCAAAAGCAGCTGGGTAGGCTGACAAGAAAAAAAAAGCTGGGAAGACCTCTACAAATAAATAAAGCCCCACTCAAGAAACAACCCTAGCAACTGATTATCCTTCTTCTCACAATTTGGTGAATAGGCATAGTAGAGTGGTAATTTGCTATAACAATTCACCATAGGAGTTAGTCACAAGTCAAGTCAACAAGTATTTATTAAATGCCTACTATGTGCCAGGCCCTGTGGTAAGCACTAGAACTTGGAGTAAGAACAATGGGACTGGATAGTTTGCTTCCAGGAGTAGGCATGAAAGTTACAGGAAATTTTGCAGAGAAATATGAGTGTACTCTATTTGTATTTCAGTTAGCAACAAGTAATAGCTATGTATAGCCAAAGTGTAGGTTGGTCTCCCTAGTAGAGAAGAAAATAAAATTGTTAGAAGAGTGAATTCTTATTCCTCAAGTTATCAGAAACAATGACATATTCCTTGAAATAAAGGCGGAAATGCTTCAAAGAGAAAATGAAGAATCTGAAGAGAAAAGGGGGAATCCTAACTGAGTCAAGAGGATGAAGAATGGAAGGATGGGACACAGAGATGGAAGGAAAGAAAGATCTATTGGAGCTATTTAAGATGAGTCTCTTCCCATAGATGCTAGAACTGGACCCTCTAAAGAAGCAAAAACATAATATTCCAAAAAAAAAATTATTCTATGGACCCACAGGTGCACCAAAAGAGATCATCTAATATGGTGTGATAACACAAAAAAAAATCCTGAAGCCAATGGGCCTCTCTGAAGTAAACTCACCTTCAGTAGTCTGCCTCTGCTCTGGCCTATTTCTTCCTAATGCCCCCTTCTCCTTGATATTTTTTAGAAACTTATATCCTCCACAATATTTGGCCAGCACCTAGTATCTCCCTGACTGTGATGTCAGAAAGGACACAAAAGGGTCTTTTAAAAAGCTTTGTTGGAGAAAAAAATTGAGAGCAAAGAGAATATCAAAATGCTATTCAGAATGAATGAACAGTGGTGATAGAAGATGGAAAGAAGGTAGAACTACCTAATTCTTATGTTGCTTCTGTTTTCTCCTCCAAGAATAATCATCTGTGGATGGTTAGGAATGGAAAACTAATAGGTACCAGGGAGATGAAACCCCCAAATATGAAGAAACCAAAAAAATTTCTATTTGTTCTTGATGAGTTCAAATGTCTAGATTCAGACCAATTTCTTCCTGAGATAAGAAAAAAATCTGATAAATGGTATTACTATACTGATTTCCTGGCATGAATAAATGCAAAGAATTAAAGAAGATTAGAGACAGGCAAATTTTGTCCAGATTTTCAGAAAAGGGAAGAGAGCAAAGACTTCAAAGTATAGGCTAGGGAGCTTGACTTTGATTGCTAGCAAATTTCTACAACATATTATTAAGGGAATGGTTTATGAGCATTTAGAAAATTAAGCAGTGATCACAAAGATCCAGTATAGCTCCATCCAGAACAGGTCAAACCAGACTAACTTCATTCCATTTTTGAAAGTGTTACTAGACTGGTAGATCAAACCAGACTGGTCAATAAACATAGTATAACTGGATTTTAGCTAAGTGGTTAACAAAGTCTTTCTTCTGGGATAGACAGAGAAGAGTAGACAGGACAGTAAGATGGATTCAGATATTGTTCAGTGAATGGACCCAAAGACTAAGATTATTGATGCCAATGTAAAAGGTGATTTCTGGTAGATGGTCCTAAGTATCTCCCTTGTACTATTCAACATTTTCAGCAGCAGGATAAACTGTACAGGACAAGAAGACCAGAGTTCAAAACTTAGCTAGAGAGTTACTAACCATATGACCCTGGGGAAGTAACTTGATTTCTCTAGACCCTGGCATTCTCATCTGTAAAATGACAAGGTTGGACTCTATGGTTTCTGGGTTCCCTTCCAGATGCAAAAATTATGATGTTGCTTCCCCTATCAGGATGTAAGCTTGATGGCAGAGACCGTTACACGTTTCTCTTTGGAACCCCCGTGCCAAGCACATAAAAGACACTTAATAAATGATTGTTGATAGGTTGATGCCATGCTTATCAGATGTGTAAATGGCAAAAGTTGCAAGAGATAGTTGAAGCTTTGGACAACAGAGTCAGAATCTAAAAAGATCTCAACTGACAATCTTACAATATGAAATTTAATAGGGATAAGTATAAAATTCTACACTTTAATTCAAAGAATAAATGTCACAAGTATAAGGGAATATGATCAGATACTGGTTTGCCTGGAATAAAAAAAAAACCCTGTGGATTTTAGTGAACTAAAAACTCAATGAGTTAGCAATGTTATGTAGTAGTCAAAAAAAAAAGGTAAAAGTTTACTTTAGTTGCATTGAGAGAGGGATAGTGTCCAGATAGCTCAGCTATGACCAGACAACATCTCTTAATATTGTGTTTAGTTCTGGAGGTCAGGAGGGGTATTGACAGACCAGAGCAGCACATCCAGCAGAGAATGAGGAAGATATTAAAGGGCAGAGCTATAACTAGGAAAATTTGCACCCTAGACAAGTACCATAAACTGTACCCAGGGAAATTCAGACTGCCTTCTAAGAGCTTCCTAATTTAACCCATCATCATTGTTATTAGGTGATAAGCTCTACTGAGTGTTAAAGCCCTCCAAACTCTGTGTCCTCTGAATTTGGCACCCTCTAATGCAGCACTGTGGGGGAAAGCCCCATTCGCCCAGCCATAGTTACAATTCTAATGAGAGGACCCTAGTGTATAAGGTGCAGTTGAAGGAAATGTACATGTTACCTAGAGAAGAGAAAACTGGGCAGCTAAGTGATGTAAAAGATAGAGTGCCAGGCCTGGAGTCAGAAAGACTCATCTCTGTGAGTTCAAATCTGACCTCAGACCCTTACAAGTTATGTGACTCTGGACAAGCCACCTAATCTTCTTGACCTCAGTTTCCTCATCTGTAAAATGATCTGGAGAAGGAAATGCCAAACTGCTCCAGTATCTCTGCCAAGTAAACCCTAAATGGGATCATGAAGAGTTGAGCAAAACAAAATGACTGAACAACAACAAACAAATGTGACAGCATGCCATATAAAAAGAAAGATTAATTTTGTTCTACTTGGACCAAGAGAACAGTACTACACCCAATAGGTAGAAGTGGCAGAGAGGCAATTTTGGATCAATGGAAAAGAATATCTTCTTAACAATTAGAGCAGACCTAAAATAGAGAATACCACCTCAAGTAAGAGAAGGTTTCTTCACAAGAAGCTTCCAGTGTATGTTGAATGACCATTTCTTTGAGTTCAGGTACAGGTTGACTTCTGAGAGCCTTTCTAAATCCAAGTTTGTGATTTTGAGATTTTGGGAAGAGAACTCTTTCACATGATGAGTACAAGGGATGACCAGGGTATGGGGTGTGTTCAGGGAGGACCAGTACCTTTGGTGTGATAGCTGCTGAGCCCTTTTCAGGACTCTTTCCACCTTTTGTGTCCACCTGTTCCACCCAATTCTCACCTGTGGCTCCAAGAAGCTGCAGCAAGAGGTATTAGACCAACAAACTGAAGGTCTATAGAGCCGTTATGCTGATCTCATTGTTGTATGTCTATGAAACATGGAAAGTCTACCAATGCCATGCCAAGAAACTGAATTGCTTCCATTTGAACTGTCTTAGGAAGATTTTGAAGATCACCTGACAGGATAAAGTACCAGACACAGAGGTCCTTGCTTGAACTGATGTGCCAAACATTCAAACTATGCTTCAGAGAGTGCAACTCCAATGGGCTGGCCACGTTGTTCAAATGCAAAATGTATGCTTGCCAAAAAGACTATTTTATGGAGAACTCATGTGGGGAAAGCGATCATGTGGTGGTCAGAAGAAGCAATACAAGGACACTCTCAAATTCTCTCTCAGGAACTTGGGATTTGATTGTAGGACACGGTAGACACTGGCACAGGACCACTCAGCATGGCATGCCCACATCAGAAAGGGCACTGTGCTCTTTGAGTAAAGTAGAATTGAAACAGCACAAAGGAAACACAGGATGTGCAAATTTGGAGTATCCACCCCAAATGTTCACATGGACTATCTGTACTCAATCTGTGGTAGAGCATTCTGAGCTCATGTTGGTCTGTTCCGCTACAGTAGGACACATTGAAACTTCACTTTATCATGGTGATGTCATCCTGGTTCTCTTCAAGAATGAAGGACAACAACCAAACCATAAGGGGTGGCCATGCAGGTGAATGGCTGAAGGTGTTGCTCATCCTTCATTCTGGAAGAGAACCAGCTGCATCAGGAGTGTAATGTCTTGACTTGCAAGTGAACTGAATTTAAGTGAGGCAGAGCTGTGCAAAGCAATCAACTTCACTCCCTCCTCCAGTCATTGGAATCCAGGGACAAGACGTAGGTCAAGATAACTGATAATGGCCTTGAATACAATGGGGGAGACCCTGGCCTTTTTAAGCTAAGGTCTATCCCAGGTCTCATTTTGTCTGAGGCAAAGCCCATTTGCTAATTAAAGGCTAGGTAAGAATTGAGGCTGAAGTGGAGTTGAGATGAAAGCTATTAAAAATTGAGTCTGCTGGGGAACTAGGAAGACAAAGTGTTAGATATGACATCAGTGTAAAAGTTGACTCCACTAAGGATCATGACAGGAAAACAGGTTGAGGACAAAAACATTGGGCTCAGACAATTATTAAGAAACATAGAATTACATTGTGAAAGAAACAGTAGAAAGTGTCAAGAATTGTGGTATGGACTTCAAAAGAGAAGTAGAATAACATCTTGGCACTCTTTGTGACAGCAACGTGGCTCAAAACATTTCCTAATCATATGCTTTGGAATTCCAGTTCTTTTATTAGCCACCTTCTCTTCATCTTAGACCTCTTCCTCTCATACTTCTCCTCTAATGGAGCCCTGGCTTCCTCTTGGATGTCCCAAGCCTTCTTTTTTTTATGAGACAAAAATTTTTATTTTGAAAATTTTAAGACTGTGATCTTATTTATATGGGTACTTCCTCCACTGGAATGCTATGAAAACTCTTTATACCTTCTTATCCTAGATCATTTTTGTCTTTTAATGTCAATAAACTTTTCAGAGAGGCCCTAGTTACTGTTCATAAGACTGATTCTTTTATTTTTTAGAGGTATGTAGTGACATAGCACTCAGGCTGTCCATCTGGTATCTTCTGCTCTTTCTACAAGACCAGCCAGCATTTTTTCTCAATCAAAACTACCTTTGGCAACACCTTTTATCAATTTATCACCAAGTATTTATTATATGTTTGCTGTATTTTCACATGCAACTCCATTCCAGCAATATGCAGCAACTTACATCCACTGTATGTCTCTCCTTCCACTCAAGTGTCATTTGGACAATGGCTTAGAGATATGCCATCTTTTCTAGTACTGAGTGCATCTTATTTCATGACCCCAACACACCAGTCTTGGAGGGAGAGGAAACACTTTTAACTCCTTATTGCTTTTTTCAGTCCCTTTCTCTGCTTCCATCACCCAGCAACCTCTCTTCTCTGGTTTATTCTATCTAGATACATCATCCAAACTAGATCTTGGACACAGGCATTTACTAGACCTTATGTCTGTCCCAGATTGTTCTCACTTCTTTCTCAAAGAGTTTAATATTTGACTCCCCATGGAGCCTACATCTTCATGTTCCCTCCTTATACTAAAAGAACTTCAACATTCACATTGATATTACCTCAAAAACTCTGTTTTCCCAGTTCCTCAATTTCCTCAAATCTCATGACCTATTCCTTTACTCTTCACTCCATCTCAACTACATACAGAGAAAGCCACAGCTTTCATCCCATCATTACTCCCTAGTCTGGTACTTTCATGATAACCAATTCTGAAATTCACTTATCTGGCCTGTAACCTCCTAGCATTCCATCCCTCCCCATGATTCATTCCTCCAAGACTTATTTTTCATGTTTACCTTGATCTCTGATCCCTCTATCACCCTGAGCCCCACTCAGGCCTCTTCCTTAATCTAATTCTTAATTCAATTTTCTCCCTTCCCAATCTTTACCCTATGGGAGAAAAAATGGAAGGAGACAAACATTTATATAGTATCTACCACACATTTTTCTAAGTGTACTTTAAATATAAATTATATATATATATATATAATACACACACACACACACACACACACACACACACATATATATGTAGATAGATAGATAGATACATAGATGGATAGATGGATAGATGGATGGATAGATGGATGGATGGATGGATGGATGGATGGATGGATAGATAGGTAGATAGATAGACAGACAGACAGATAGATTAGATAGATAGATAGATATTCTGAGATTCACAATACCTCTAGGAGGTAAGTGCTATTATTAACACCATTTTAGAATTGAGGAAACTGAGACAAATGTGCATTAAAAGATTTGCTCAGGATCACACAGCTAGTAAGTGTCTGGTGCTAGACTGGAACTCAGATCTTCTAATGCTCTATCCATTCCATCAGTAGCTGCCTCTTACTATAGTTAACCCAATAGCTAAGTGGTTCAGCATTATGCTGTCCTCTACTCTTGGGTGTCATGCGCTTTTGCCCTCTCCCTACTCATGACCTGATCCTGCTTGAAAGCTACTGAATAATGGTAGAGAAAGTCATAACAGTGCTGACTGGGTCCGGTACAAATTTATTTTCTCTAATCTCAGCTGGGTTTTTACTGCAGCAAAACAAGCACTTTATTCCTCCCTAACTGGTCCTTCATTGCACTTTCCACAGCAGCTGCTTCACAACTAATTTTCAGTCCTCAGGTCTCCCACACTACCTCTGTCTCTCCAGAGGACCTTGCCTTGATAGTTTACCATGAAAATAGGGGCCATATCTCAAAGAGGGAACACACACTCAATTGGGCATAGAAATCTATCTTACCATATAGTAAAGTAAGAGGGAAAAAATATAAGAAAAGGGGGAGGGAGGGCTAGCAGAAGGAAGGGCAGATTGATGGAGTTAAAAATCAGAAGGAAAACACGAGAATGGACAGGGTGAAAGGAGACAGTAGGATAAACAGGGGAAATACAATAAGGGAAATAACTATTAATTATTACTATAGAAAAAATTTACAATAAGTGTCTATGATAAAAAAAGTCACTTCTCGAATGGAAGTTTATAAAAAATTATAAAAATAAAAAGTCATTCCTCAATTGATAAATGGCCAAAGAATATGAATAGGCAGTTTTTCAATAAAGTAATCAAGGCTATATACAGTCATATGAAAAAGTGCTCTAAATCACTATTGATTGAACAATAAAAACAACTCTGAGCTACCACCACACACCTATCAAATTGACTAATGTGACAGGAAAGGAAAATGACAAATGTTGGAGGAGATGTGGAAAAATTAAAACATTAATGTACTGTTAGTGAAATTAACCATTCTGGAGAACAATTTAGAATTATGCTCTAAGAGCTATAAAACCATGCATATCCTTTGACCAAGCAATACCACAACTGAATCTGTATCTCAGAGATAAAAAACAAAAAGAAAACAGACCTATATGTACGAAAACATAGCAGCTGTTTTAGCAGTGGCAAAGAACTGGAAATTGAAGGGAATGGCTGAACAAGAAGTTGTATATGATTGTGATGGAATTCCATCATACTATAAGAAATGATGAGGAGGATGCTCTCAGAAAAAGCTAGAAAGGCTTACATGAACTGATGCAAAGTGAAATGAGCGAACTAGGAGAATTGTGTACACAGTAATGTTGCAAGATGATCTACTGTGAAGTGACTCGGTTATTCTCAGCAGTGCAAATAACCAAGACAATCCTGAAGGATTTATTATATTATCAATATGCTTATTATATTTTATATTACATATATTATATTATACTTATTATATCATAAAAGTGCTGTTCATGTCCAGAGAAAGAACTGGTAGAATCTGAACGCAAGTTGAAAATACATTTTCTTTATTTTTCTTGGAGTTTTTTTTTGTCCGTGTTTTCGTTCATGGAATGACCTAGATGGAAATGTGTTTTGCATAACTGCTCATGTTAACCTATGTCAAATTATGTACCTTCTCAATGTGGTGAGGGAGGGTGGGAGAAAATTTGGAAATAAAAATTAGATAAAAGAATGTTGAAATTGTTTTTGCATGTAACTGGGAAAAAATTAAAAAAGAAAGAAAATAGGGGCCATGTGCTATGAATATTTCTGAGAGGTAAGTCAGTGACTCAGTAATGTATCTAAGGGCTAGGTATTGAAGCAACCATTCTGTAGTGTAATCCTGATTCATCTGTTTCATCATCTTTAACTATGTGGTTGATTTTCTGGCAAGGTCTCATCTGAGCCTTCCCCTGTTAACCCCCCCAAAAAGAGCCAAAACAAAATAAGTTGCCTCCTCATGACAAGATCATAGAATAAGAACTAGGAGAGATCTTAAAGGTCATCAGCTTTGACTCTGTTATTTTATAGATGAGGAAACTGAGGCACAGCTTAGTTAAGTGATTTGCCCAGGGTCATGCAACTTAAAAGTGGCTATGGCAGAATTTGAAGTCAGGTTTTCCTGACTGACTCTAGCATTCCCACCACTATTTTGTACTGCCTCTTGGCAGTAGGAAAGAGAAAGAAGACTTGCTTACTTCACACATAGCTGGACAAACTGGTGAGACATGGGATGGAAACATTTAGGGGGAAAAAATTGTTCCCTCTGCACCTTACAAGGATACCAGGGCCTTTGTATGATCCTTGTTGTGTCAAAAAAACAAAAAAAAAACCCACTTTATCCTTGGGTCAGATATCTATTTCTTGAGAGAGGGCATAAACAAACTACCAAGATAAAGCTCGTAAGCCTGACCAGGAAGAATGTAAATACTGAGAGGAGCCAACGCATAAATGACTTACTTAGAGGTCAAAGCCAATCTACTCATCCAGGGAACAGAGACAATTATCTGTAAAACAATCATTCAGACTAAAAATCTTAGTACATAGCAGACTATGTCATTCTCTTTTCCAAACACTAAACTCCCTCTTCCTTTATTCCATCCCATTCCCCTCAAAAAATCTCATATCCTGTAAAAATTGCCAGTTTGGAGGAAAGGCAAACCACTTTGGAAGGAAAAAATAGCAGCAGCGTTCAAAGCCTTTTGAGTGTTTGGCTAGGATTGTTAAGTTGTTTTTCATTTCATCTTGGTCTCTGCCAACCTGCCAGAAGACAGAAACGTTCATGGTTTCCGCTGGCTCAGCCACAGCTCAATAAAGACCATTCCTCAGTTGTTTTGTATTCCTAAGATTCCTAAAGTTCCTCATTCCTTAAATTAGGAAGTGAAGTTGAAAGATTTAATGATTTTTTTTAAAAAATCCACAGATTGTCTTATTTTCTGTCCCTGTGGTCACATGAGTTTCTTGTCTAGCAAGATGTGTCAACTTCTTAGAGCCAGAACAGAGAGAAGCAGTTCTGTGTTGGTGGGTAGGTGGTGGACTCTTTGGAGCAGCGGTAGAACTGTTTGTCTTTTGAAAAGATCCCAGCAGGCGCAGAGGCTGTCTCAACTCTTTTTATAAAGGAGGGAAAATTAGACTATTGTGAACATTAGTGCCAGTAACCATGAGCCAAGCAATCTGTGGGCTCTACTCAGATCTCTTAAGGGAGGGCGTACTTCACCCTTTTGTGGTCATGGGCTCCTTTGTCAATCTCATGAAACCCATGGAGTCCTATACAGAACGTTTTGTTTTAAATGCACAAAATAAAATACACAAGATTATAGAGGAAACCAATTATACTGAAATACAATTGCCAAAAAAGTAAAAAGTTAGTAGGCTTCAGTTTAAGAACCCCTGGTTTAGAAAAAGGGATAAAGAAAGCCCTGGTCATTTAGCTTTTCCTCTACTTCACTTTGTGTTCACTTCCCGTCCACTCTCGCATAGGACATTTTAGGCTCTTTCTTCCTCGTTCTCCTCTTTCTTCTTTCCAGATCTAAGATTTCCTTCACCTTTTCCCCTTTCAATGAGCTGTTCATTTCTCCTTTTGTAAACACTGTAGGAAACTGAGCAGGATGAGGGAGCTGGTGAAAATGTGAAGAATGACTCATGGAAAGATTTTTTTTCTGCTTTATATTTACACAGTTCTCAGACTAATAGAATATAGGTGCTTTATGTTATGAAGCCAGACATTTCCTCTTTGCTAGTTTTTCCCTTACTATGACCCGAGCTGTCATACTCAGCCCCTGATGATGCATATGCTGATTTGGAAACATTTAAATTCTGAACTGTTCCCTATTCTCTCTCCAGAATTCTTTTAGGTTGCCAGTTTCAACTGTTCTTCTCAAGGTTTGCCAGTTCTTTTTTGTTCCTATTAGTCTAGAGCAGAGATCTGTAAACTAAGACCTTCAGAGCAAATCCAGCCTGCAGCCTGTTTTTGTATGGCCCTAGAACTAAGATTGGTTTTTACATTTAGAAAGAAGTTTTATCATGAGTAAAAATGTAAAAACCATTCTTGGTTTGAGAGCTGTACAAAAACAGGTGGTAGGCAGCATTTGACCCCTGGCCTAAAGTAGAACCAAGTTGTCCTCACAACAGAACCTATATTATGTACAAGGATAAAGTATATCCTAATCCACATTGAAATATAAATGATTTTTTGTTCATCTATTATTTTAAGGTTTTGTTTATGTTAATGATCCTTTCTGTTAACACAGATCATAGAATTTTAGAATAGGAAGACCTCTGATATAATTTAGTCTGTTATCTTGATTTTATTGTTGAGGAAACTTAGACCCAAGTGGGATGAAGTAATTTGTCTAAGGGTATATAATGAGTTAGTAGTAGAGCAGGGACTAGAAGGTATGTTTTATAACTTCCATTCCTATGATCTTTTCAGGTAACTGAGAATTGACTAAGTCACTATTTCCACACTTACCAGGCAGTCAAGTAGCCTCATATCAACGAGATCCCACAAGAAAGGTTAAAACATATCATGGAGTGGAAGAATTGCTAAATGAGAGGGGATATATGTATACAGAGGGAATGATTTGGAGGGGTTGATTAATGTTTTCATGGATCTATATTTCATAGTTGTTGTTAATTCTTCCAGTGGGGCAGATCACAGCTCAAATGGGTGATTCTTGTCCATCACTTTCTATACATCCTTCATAGAATATCTACTCAGTGTGCTTCAAGCCTCCTTCTTGGTCTTTTAGGATTTCGTGAAGACCCTTATAGCACTTGAGCAGTCTATCTCTCTCTCATTCTCATTCCATGACAAAGCCATCCCATTTCCATTTCATATTTATCCTTATTTATATCTCATGCCACTTCTTGTACTCAAGTCATAATGAGTAGTAATATGCTACAATCTAATTTTGTCCACCATGAATTTTTCTATTGTTCGTTACATGACTTTGTAGAATATGGTATTCAGATTTTGTGTCACCTACAACTTGGAGTCTTCCAAGATGGCAATACAGTTGTTTAGATTCACAAATGATAAAGCAATACACTTTGACAAAAAGGAATAGTTTGGGATCACTGAACATCCTATGTAGTTTCCAAATGAAATACAGCTCATTCTTTTCCTTCTGCTTAAATCTGAATTCATCATCCACCTGTAGTGCTTATTATATATTCTTTATTTTACTGATGAGTTAATTCAATAGACTGCACATGATATTTCATATCATATTCTCAGAGGTATGCATTTTATTACTAGCAATGACTAATAACACAGTCATGTATTACTACATAAATTTCAGCAAATCTGTTCCACTTTATGGTTATTTGTTGTCTTTCTTCCTATATCTTTTATGAATGTTCCTAGGATGATCTGGATTATTTGGATCTTACTGGAGGCTCTCTGGAGGCTCACTTTCCCCTCAACCTCTTTAGGCCACTTTGTCAAGCACATAGAGTCCTATTATCTTCCATAAGGCCAATTAAAATGTGAACTTCTTGAGAGCATGGACTATCTTGCTTTTTTTGTTTGTAAAGCTAGCATCTAACACAATGTTTGGCAACTAGTAAAACATAATAAATGCTTTTCAATTTGTTCATTCATGGCCAAGTTTTAAAATTCTTCAAGATATCATTCTCCCCAGTTTTATAGAGGCCAGAGCTTTCTTAATAAAGGATTATAGATCAAGAGTTGGAAGACACCATCTAGTACAATCCTCTCATTTTGTAGATGAATGTTAAAAGTTTAATTGGAAACAGAGGGTAGAGGTCAAATGCCTAGAATCCACATGACACCAACAGAGAAGAATCTAAAATAAATGGAAGATTCTTGTGATATATTTATTTTCTTTCAAATGTGTAGTAATAGTTGTTACTGTCTTGTCCTTTCCTTCTAGAAGTTTTATTTGATTTTTTCCTTGCTGTAGAATATATTTATTGTCTATCTACTCTTGACTGGATCTTGAGCACCCCTCTTCCCATTACTGCTTCTTCAAGAGGTAACTACATGCTCCAATCCATTCCAACCCTTGAGTTTACTACTCTCTTCCCAAAAGTCAGTGGTCAAGGAGACCAGACATGAGAAGAGGTCATGATCAGATAATTTCAGAGTTCATGTGGTGTATGTGTGTCATGTCAAGATCAAGGTTGTGACCATTTTTGTGGATAGTTGAAATAGGGTGGAGGAGCAGGTCATGTTAAATGACTAAGTGGAGAAAGGTCAGAATTTTAAGAGTTGAGATTTTAAATCCTAATGTGGAACTTTACATACATCTTTAATAAATTTTACCTTATTAGATTTAGCCCACTATCTTAATCTGTTGTTAGTTACTTTAAAGGGGATGCATCTTTATTGACTATAGTAGAATCAAGACAAAAATGAGAGAAGGGTGCTATAGGATATTCCACATCTTTTTTGATTACCAACTCCACAAGTACAGGATAAAGGAGAAGTGTTTGTCTTATTCCTACCCAGGCCCACCATAAGTGGTAATGGAGGCAACGGAGAAAGCTTTACCCTGAGCCCCAAAGCAGAGCTACAAAGAATTGAGGTATTATTCCTGGTTGTCTCATAAAGAAATAAATTTTTCAGCCAAAGGAAATATTCTAGAAAATATCTTTTCCAGTATAATATGGAAACTGTAGTAGCAAAGAATAGTCATAAGGCTTGGTTTAAATGATCAAACACAGGTTTTCTTTTCTCTATGAAGCATCTTGGTTGAAATTCTGAATTAATGTATCCATTCATCCTTAAACACTCTAAGTTTGACAGTGATTTCAGAACCATGGCAACAAAAGAAAAGAAACCAGAGGCAAAAACCACAAAAACCCAAGCTCTACCTTTTTTTCTCATCAACCAATCAGAGCAAGATTGCTCCTGTAAAATTGAACTATACTTTAAGTTTAGATGACCTGGGGCACACCAAAGCTGTATCTCCATTAAAATGTAGTCCAATTGGAGATTGGTTAACAAGTTCTTCTGCAGATAAGATCATTAAAATTTGAGGAGCATATTTCAAGAAAACAATGTCTGGGCACAAACTGGGAATCTCAACTATTACCTGGTCATCATCAGATTTTAATCATCTTATCCACCTCAGGATACTATATGGGATGTTACTATATGGGATGTTAACCCTATGAAATATCTAAAAAATCCTGAAGGCTCATTCATTACATCTTTTGCTACAATTTCAAGCCCCAATCAGACATCTTTGATTTAGGTTCTTTTGATGAAAGTTTAAAGACATGGGATATGAAAACATAAAGTGCCTCAAGACTTTACCTGTTCATTCTGACCCAGTTTCAGCCATTCATTTAATCATGATAGATCCTCAATAATGGCAAGTAGTCATGATGGTATTAACTAAATCTGGGAAGTAGCATGTCAATGTTTAAAAATATTTATTGATGATAATCTATGCCCCACCCCCCAGGTGTTTTGTGAAACTCTTCAAATAATAAACATACTTGTGCTGCAACTCTATACAACACTCTTAAGCTATGGGACTATAGTAAAGAGGTAGTGGCTATACGAATGAAAAACTGCATTTTTGTTAATTTTTCTGTCACTTTTGGAAGTAGATTGTATCTGAGTCAGAAGATAACCTGGTTTGCATTTGGAACTTCAGATGAAATATTATACAGACATTACAAGGCCATACTAATATCACGATTTCAACAACTAGTCAAGCCACAGAAAATATAACATAAATTACATTAGAACAAGACAAAACAAACTTTGGAAGAGTAACTGATAAGCTTTTGGGATATCATGTTAGAGATTGTATCAAGAAGAGTAGATCCTGTGAGACAAGAACTAAAACACTTGAGAATGTAGTTTCTCAATTCAAGGGAAAATCTTCATTTTTCTTCCCTGGAATGGGTAGCCTAAGGAGAAGAAACAGCATCTGCTTTATTTTACAAATGAATCCATTTTTTCCTTCCTTCCTTTTCTTCCTTCCTCCTTTTCTTTCTTTCTTCCTTCTTTCCTTCCTTGCTTCCTCCCTTTCTTTCTTTTTTTTCCTTCTTTCTTTTTTTTGGGGGAAAATCTGCTTATATTACTAGGAAGTCCCAAAAGACTTTGGTGATGTTCCTTGCCAACTCTCCTGATGTTGTCAAAGGAAAAGTTTCAATTTATATTATATATAAGCTGAATCAACAAACACCTAAATTTCTAGTTTTTTATTACAAAAGGATAAATTTCATCATATCATGAATTTTCCTTAGCTAAAAGTTCCACATCTTTTTAAAAGATGTCCCTTACACATCAAGTTCTACAATCATCTAAGTTTCTGGCTTTCTATCCCCCAGTTTCACTGGCCCTTGTAGCAAAATATCTTTTAATCTTATGTTTAGTTAATTACCTCTTATGTGTGTTTAATAGATACTTTTATATCACCAATTATTCACTTTTGTCTGCATATCATTAATTCCTGCTTCTGGTAGTTTGTAGCACATTTTGAAGTCTTTCTGGGAGTAAAGGGAGGGGGATACTTCTCCGAATATTATGAAATTGTAAATGGCATGCCTATATACTTCAGTCTCATAATTTCTTGTTTGTTACTACTGTGTACAATTTTGACAGTGCAATATGCTTTTTTAAGTGGGATTTTATGTATTAAAAAATGTGTCTGTACAACATTTTCTATGTAAATATTGTACAGACACATTTAAAAAAAAAAAAAAGCCTGGCGGATTTAATGAAATTCAAGCTCAAAATGAAGCGAAAGAATGACCTGACAGGCAAAGAAGCTAACGTTATCCTAGACTAAATTAAAAATCACAGAATCTAGAGTCCACCTAATCCAACTCATACTTAAAAAAGGATCTCCTCTATAACATAGCTAACTTGTCATCCAGACTTTGCTTGAAGTCCTAATGAGAGGGAACTTCCCCACGCAGCCCATTCTACTTTTGGAGAATTCTAATTATTAGGAAATTTTCCCTAAAATGAAGTCTAAATTTGCCTCTTTGCAAATTTCAGTCATTATTTCTAAGTCTACTCTCCAGGGTGAAGCAGAGCAAATCTATTTTCCCTTAATCGTGACAATTCTTTAAATAATCAAAATTTTTTCACCGAAATCTTTTCTGGATCAGTAGTCTCCAAAGTTTTTTGATTGCACACTCCTATCAATTAAAAAAATTAGTGTGCATACTCAAACATTTTTTACTAGCAGGAGAAATTGATATAGGCCTCCAAAACATTGAGCTACCCTTTATGGGGAACTTTTGAGAGGACATAGACTATAGTCACCCAAAATGGGCAGATACAAATGGCTTATGATCTTCATCGTTGGTGGGAATTTTACAAATTGATGAAATACCAGATTCATATGTGAATTTAACTATACAAGTAATATTTGATTAATATATTATTACATTATAAAACATGGTCTCCTACTACATCCAGGGATACCTCCAATCATCATAAATTATACCTTGCCACTGGACCCAGATGACTGTAGAGGGGAAAGTGAAGCTGGTGACTTTGCACAGCCCTCCCTCTCTTAAATTCAATTCACTATCCCCAATTGATAAATGGTCAAAGGATATGAACAGGAAATTTTCAGAGGAAGAAATTAAAGATATCTATAATCATATGAAAAAATGCTCTAAATCACTTTTGATTAGAGAAATGAAAATCAAAATAACTCTGAGGTACCACATCACACCTATAAGATTGGCAAACATGACAGAATAGGAAAATGATAAATGTTGAAGAGGATGTGGGAGAGTTGGAACACTAATTCATTGTTGGTGGAGTTGTGAGCTCATCGAACCATTCTAGAGAGCAGTTTGGAACAATGCCCAAAGGGCTACAAAAATGTGCATATTCTTTGACCCAGCAATATTACTACTAGGATTGTATCCCCAAGAGATCATAAAGATGGAAAAGGGTCCTACAAGTACAAAAATATTTATACTTCCCTCTTTGTAGTTACCAAAAACTGGAAACCAAGGGAATCCCCATCAATGGGGGAATGGCTGAATAAATTATGGTATATGAATGCAATGGAGTACTATTGCACCATAAGACATGATGAACAAGAAGACTTCAGGGAGGCCTGGAAGGACTTATATGATCTGATGCTGAGGGAAAGGAGCAGAACCAGGAGAACTTTGTGCACAGCAACGACCACAGTGTGTGAGAGTTTTTTCTGGTAGACTTGGAACTTTGTAATAACGCAAGAGCTTAAAACAAAAAAAAATTCCCAATGGTTTTCTAAGGCAAAATGCCTTCCACACTCAGAGGAAGAACTATGGAATTCTTTAACAGAATGTAGCAGATCATGTTTGTGTGTGTGTGTTTGTGTGTTATGTTTTGATTTGTTATATGATTTCTTCCATTTATTTTAGTTCATCTACATAGCATGACTATAGTGAAAATATATTTAATAGGAAAGTATATGTAGATCCTATATAGAACTGTATGCTATCTTGGGGAGGGAGAGGGGTGAAGAGGAGTAGGTATGGGGAGGGTAAAAATCTAAGTTTTATGGTAGTGATTGTAGAACATTAAAAAAATAAATAAATAAAATAATAAAAAAATTTTAAAAAATTCAATTCACTAGCAAGTCATGGCATCACCTGCCTGATACCACGATCCTCTTCAAAAACAAAGGACTAACAGCAACAACATTCTAAAACACAGAGAAAATAGATTTTTTAAAAAGAAAAATATGAAATAAGCAGTATTTTTAAAATAATTTATTTTATTTAACTTTTTTTGCTCACTAAGAGTTATCACTAGTAGCCTTTTAGTGGGACAAATATGATTCAGTATGCTTCGTTATTTTTTTAAATCTTGGCTTAACATTTTGTAATGTGATAAATTTCAATTTTATTTTGATAGTTGATTTGAATAGCTATCAGAATTGAAAAAGATACTTCACAAAGATACATGTATCCAAATGGGAAAAGTGTATCCTTTTCTGTTCTAACTAAATCATGATTTTTTTGTTCAACTCTGGACTGCTAATTATGCAAGGGTTATTTTTGAGATATAGCTAGTAAATTTCCATCTTTTCTGATGTCAGTCAGTGCTAGGCACTGTATTAGTCACAGTGGTAAGCATTACAGAGATAAATGTAGCCTACATAAACTCTGAGGACTTTTGTCCCAACTCCCACTCTCACAGGCTCAAGTCTCAGTGCAATGTTTATCTTCCTCTTGGAGTCCTAGGGGGTACTCTTGAGGAGTCAGATGTGATTTTCTAATGCCATCAGTTCAAGACCTCATCAGTGTGCTTCCCCTTACCCTACATTTGAGAATAATTTTTAGTCAGTTCAAGACTTAAGAAGCATTTAGAAAGGGATGTTTACTAATACCCTTTTTTACTAGTATTAATTGTTAATGTTATTATTTTACTACAAGGGATCATCCCTTGCTTAACTACTTAAAGAGGCCTATTCATTAAATGGGCGTATCTCACTCAAAGTGAGGATCTGATGAGACCTTAACTTAAAATAGCCAGGGTCCCACATTTCATCCTGGGTCATCTCCAGTCATCCTGAGGAATATCAGTCCGCTGGACCCAGATGGCTCAGGAGGAGAAAGTGAGGCTGGTGACCTTGAACAGCCTCCCTCACTCAAATCAAAGTCAACTGCAAGTCATATCATCTTGATGTCATGGTCCTCTGTGAGAATGAAGGACCAAGCACAATAACAATTAATAATAATTATTAAATATTAACAATATAAATACAACTATGAAATATTAGGCATGCATTAAATAATGTCATATATTAAATGATTATTAATACCCCTTTTGCTGATATTAGCATTTATAAATATTTGATATTAATAATTTATTATATAATTTATCTGTTGAATAAATTTTACTAATAATCTATTAACTAATTTAATGACTAGTGTTAAATATGAATAAAAACCTAATAATTCACAATTATTAAATATTATTTATTAAGTGAATAATAGTGCATATTTAATAACTAGTAATACTCCTTTATTAGTATTGATTCATTTAATAATATTCATAATATATAAAATTCATGATTACTAAATGTTTATAACATCAAATAATTTAATACATTTAGTAAACATTTACTAATACTCTCTTTTTCCTGGTATTAACTAATTTAATAAAGGAATAATTACGAATACCCCTTTTCATTGGTACATTAAGAATAGTTCACATAAGAATTGTTTCTGAAAGTCTGTGACATATTCTCTAATAAATATATACTGTCTCCCAGAGAAAGTCTCCTCTACCGTATTTCCCACCCAGCTGCCATGCATCCATAAATACATGGTGCCTCTATTCATTCCTTATCTTAGGTGAATCTGTAACTGGACAAAACAATTGACAAGATTACGGCTTCCTGAGCTTTGAATGGTTGAAAGATTTATCTTATCATAGAACTATCATGACTAAAGCAACTACAGTCAGTAACAGAATCCATCAGAGGTAGCAGCAGTAACTGACAATAGAAAAATAGCCTGCAGATGGAGGTGTAAAGCCAGTCACCCAAGTAGTAGCTTCAGGAGTTCTTAGCCAGAGAGAACTGCTCCAGGGACTCTAGAAGAGTCTATAGACTCAGAAAGTCACTAAGTCAAGGGTTATACACTTTAGAAGGACTCCACCAATGTATCCAGGAGTCTCGAGTTGCCCACCGGTCCCACGTTTTGACTCTATGTGTGCCTAACTGGCTTTGTACTTGAAGTCTGAGCTTACTGCCCTCAGGGATCTTGTATTGTCTCAGGGGAGACAATGACTCTTGTTTGGGAGGATTATTTTTTAACTACTGCTTTTGCTATTATTAGTAAATGTCTTTTGCTAAAAACTATGTGAGTTTTACTGATTAACATACTGGAGCACACCAGATAGGGGCTCATGAATAGTAGTCCCAGCACCATAATCCCTCAGTATTATCTGTAGAATCCTTCAAGGAGAAGCCAGAGCCATGTGAGCTGGGCTAGTGCCCTGGTGTGGGTGCTATACATTCCTTATACTTTTATATTTGACTTCAAGAGGAGCTTGAAACAGCTGATAACAGTTGTTGTCCAGTTGTTTTAGTCGTGTCCAACTCTTCATAAACCTATTTGGGGTTTTCTTGGCAGATACTGGAATGATTTGCCATTTTCTATGTCATTTCACAGATGGGGAACTGAGGCAAACAGGGTTAAATGACTTTCCTGGGATCACACAGATGGTAAGTGTCTGAGGTCAGATCTGAAATCAGAAAGATGAGTCTTCCTGTCTCCAGCCCAGCACTCTCTAAAACACTATGCCACCTATGGCTAGAGCTTTCTTATTAAAGTAAGGAAGACCCACCCCTCCTCCCCCAGAGGTGGTGTTTCAGGCCTGCTGATGATGTATCTGAGTGACCATGGGCAAGTCACTTAAATACTCAGGATTTTAAACAACTTTAAGCAACTATGAGTTGCATACGAGTTGCCTACCTGTATCTGTGAAAAGAATTTCCTTATGTGAAGTTCTCTTGCATAGATGAAATCACAAGTCAGGACAACCCCAACTACAGCCTATCCCCGTATGTAATCCAACCCTGAGATCTTATAAGCAGGAATATTTTTATTTTAGGCTATTCATAGGATCATTGGATTCAGAGTTGGTTAGTCCTCAGAGATTAACCTAGTACAGACTCTTCATTACAAGATGAAGGATATTTATTTTGGTTTAGTTAAAAGAAAATTAACAGGGGCAGCTAGGCGGCACA
Organism: Potorous gilbertii; assembly: GCA_028658325.1. Taxonomy (NCBI): domain Eukaryota; kingdom Metazoa; phylum Chordata; class Mammalia; order Diprotodontia; family Potoroidae; genus Potorous; species Potorous gilbertii. The sequence goes on along the minus strand of CM053769.1, from coordinate 154,812,396 downwards.
GTATATAGAACACAGGCCCTGGAACCAGGAGGCCCTGAGTTCAAATCAGACACTTATTAGCTGTGCAACCCTAGGTAAATAACTTACCCCCATTGCTTCCAGAAAGAAAAGAAAATTAAGAATGGGTAGTTTCAAGGAGAATACCTCTATGCAGACAGACTTTCCAAGGGAGACTCTGGAGACAAATAGTCACTTTAGAGATGAAGAGAAGGGATGGGTAAATAGGTTTTTCTTCTGGAGAAACCAATAAAAGAGCAATAGAATGTTCAATAAGTCATTACAGATTTATTGAGAATTTACTATTCACCAGGTCTGTGCTAAGGGGTATGGATAGAAAGAAAGGCAAAAACAGTCCCTGTCCTCAAGAAGCTCACATTCTAATGGGGGAAAACACTATATAAAGTACTGTGTACATCCCAGGTGTATATATAATATACATGGGAGCTAATTTCAGAGGGGAGGTGCTAGTACTGGAGACATAGGGAGGGCTACGAAAGAATTTAAGATTTGAGCTGATTCTTGAAGGAAGCTAGTGGAATACATGGATGGAGTGGGTAAGATATAAAAAGACTGAAAAGGTTAAAAAAAAAAAAAGGTCCAGGATAAAAAGGGCTTTAAAAGCCAAAAAAGATTTTCCATTTGAACTTGGAAGCAATATGGAGCCAGTGCAATTTACTGAGTAGGGGAGTGACAAGATCATACCTGTGCTTTAAGAATATCACTTAGGCAGCTAAGGATGGACTGAATTGGCGAGATACTTAAAAACAGGGAGACCAAGGAGAAGGCTATCAAGATAGTTCATGTGTGAGGTGAAAAGGGCCTGCACTAGTGTGGCGGCTATGGCAGCCAAAGGTAAGACGGCGGTACCCTCCTCCCTTTCTTTTCTTCTTATGTATTACATACCTCCATGTACTCTGTCATCCAGTGACTGGCTTCCTTGCTGATCCTCTCATAGATACTCTGTCTCTTGACTGAATTTTTTCACTCATAGCTGGAATTCTCCCCTTCCTTATCTCCTCCTAGCTTCTCTGGTTTCCTTCAGATCTTGGCTAAAGTCCTTCTATTTGCAAGAAGTCTTTCTGATACTGTTTCATGCCTTCCCTATGAGATTATCTCCAATTTACTCTCTATAGAGCTTGTTTATACACAGTTATCCATAAGTTCTCTCTCCCATTCGACTGTGAGTTCCTCAAGGGCAGGTACCATTTTTGTTTGTTTTTTCTTTGTATACCAGCATCTAGCATAGTGCTTGGCACCTGGTAGGCACAAAAAAAATGCTAGTTGATTGACTAATTGCATGTGTTGGGTTTAAGATGCTCATTGTCACTAGATATTTATGAGATCTCTAAGTGATTTCCAAAGTAGAGTATGAAAAATTATCCTTGGGGATGTAAAAATATATTAAAACATATTTATTAGTTTTTAAAAAAATAAAAAGTAATGTAATTAATAAATTGATTGATACTGACATGCTCATTTGGTCCATATATCAAATGGCTAGTGCTTCCCATCCTCCTGAATGGAAAAATTGGGAGAAATGATATAATAGAATGTAATTCTTTGGGAACTTGTATTGGGACGACACATGTTTCAAAGGCAGGGCAGGCTTATTCTGTAAGCAGAAAAGTTTTTGTGCTACACAGACAGACTCCATATGCAGCAGGGCAAGCAACCAGCACACTGCAGATGGTTCAGGTAAGTCAGCCCTGTAACCTTGTCCCCTTGGCAAATGGGAGGGGTGATTATCTCTTGGCAGTCCCAGGTGGCTTCAGCCTTATTTTCCACACTCAAAACTTTCCTCCTTCTTCTGATTACCCTTTCTGACCCTATTACTTCCCCAGTGCAGCACTGTCTAGGCCAGATAGCTGGGTCTACTGGAGTATACTGAGCTGATCTGGGCTGGGTATGACCCAAATAGGTTAGATTAAGTAGCTCCATGCACTTAGTTCCACAAAGACCCAGTGAGGAAGCCCCAGCAAAATCTTTGGTTAAAGAATGATCTCATATGAGTGAAAGAGAGGCTTGTAAAAATTCTGGATGTAAACTAGAGTGTCCCACCTTTGTATTTCCTGGTCCCATTTTCCACTGGTCATCAGTCATTTCCCTTCCTTACCCTACTCCCTTATCCCTCCCCACCCATCCCTCCATTCTGTTCACTCTAATGGGCAGTACAGTTGTCCCTTCCAAATCTGAAAAATCCATGTAAAAATTTTTGACTCTCACTTCATGCCAGAGAAATTTGACTTTTTTTCTTTTTCTTTTATGGGGTGTTTACAATATCTTATTGTAAAATTTGGGTTAAGTATTTGGTCATAGGCTATATGTAGTCTATATATAGGCCAATATGTTGAGTAAAAATACTGTATGAAAAATAAAAAATATCATACATTATTTTATGCATTTCTGAGTTTCTAAACTTTTTTTGTTTGCCGGCCTTCATGTCTCATCTGCAGTGTCCACAAAACTCACCCCGCCAAAATTACCAATTTAACTTTTTATGCTGACCCCTGACATATGGAACAAAATGGGGAAAGGTGAGATATGAAAGGAATAACTGTATATGCTTGGAAAGTTAGGACCAGTGATTTTGTAACTGGAAAGTAATCCTAGAATGAGCACAGAATAAAATTGTTTTCTGTACCTAGGAGCGTGTTTATGGAGGGGATAAGGAAATGCGTAATGGTATAGCTATTAATATTGATGGGCTAAAAGTATAAAATTCTGGAAGTTTTTTGCTCATTTGTCCCTGATGGTGTGATCTCTAATGGAAGCTCTGGGGAAAGTGACTAGTCTTTAGTTTTCATAGCCACTTGTTTCTCAATTTATAAAGGAAGGTAAAGGTTGTGCATAATAGAGAAGAGTCTGAGAAAGGTAGATACCTCAACTTAATTCAACAAGCATTTATTAAACTCCAAGGCCAAGCTGAGTGATTACAAAGAAAAATGCCTGCCTTCAGGAACTTACCTTCTACTGGGGAAAAACAACAGAGAGGAGAGGGAGAGGGAGAAATCATTGATAACTTTGGAGAGAGCAGTCTGAAAGGGAGAGAGGTAGATGAAGGAAGGGAAGAAGGGAGAGAGATTGAGAGAGGAAGAGGGAGAAACAGAGACAGAGGGGAACAGAGTGAGAGAGAGAAAGAGGAAACACAGAAAATAAACCCAAAGTAATTTAGGGAAGAAAGACTGGAGGTAGAATGTTAACAATGGGACAATCTAGAAAGGCTATTTCTGGGAACTAAAGACTTTTGCTTTCTAAGTTGAACTTTTGTTCAAGGTTAGGGAGGAAAACTTCTGAGCATAATGAAATGGAGAGGAAAATAATACCTCTTCACTAACCAATCAACCTATTACCTTTAAAAATGGTATTTTGTGGGTTCAAGAGATTAAGGTCTGCAGATTCTTCCCATTTTAGCTATAACAATGATTAAATCAAAATATTTAAGAATTTAGAACTAGATATATCAATTTCATCACAAAATATTTTTTTAAGCAAGATTCTCAAAAATAATTAAAGAACATTATTATATTGAGTTCACTAAAATATTATTAATAAAAACTTTAAAGTGAAAACAAAAAGGATTTTTGTACTGAGGATGAAATAAAATTAAAATTATCTAACATTATTTATTTCTTTATCTTGTCTTTTGAAATTTTTATTTTTGTATTGTTTTAAAATTCCTTTAACAGATATGTTTGTACCTATATAATTTGTAAGCATCTATGTACATATATAAGGACAACAAGGTGGCACAGTGGACAGAGTGCTGGACCTGGAGTCAGGAAGACACATTTTAATGAATTCAAATCTAGATTCAAACACTTACTAGCTGTGTGACTCTGGACAAGTCACCTAACCCTGTTTATCTCAGTTCCTCATCTATAAAATGAGCTTGAGAAGAAAACAGCAAACTGGGGGGGCAGAGCCAAGATGGTGGAGTAGAAAGACTCACATGTGCTAACTCCAAACCCACAGCCCATAATTATCTATAAAAAGAACCCCCAACAAATTCTGGAACAGTGGAGCCGTGTAGCAATGGGGTGAAGGACGTTTCTGTTCCAGAGAGCCCTGAAAAATCAACCCAAAAGGTCCGTCACGCACCAAACAGGAGCGGAGCCCAGCCCTGCCTTGGCAGCAGCACAGAGAGGAGCGAGCAGATCCGAGCAGGCTTTAGGGACTGAACCTACAGCGGCCGCGAAGGTCCCTCCACCCACAGATGCACAGGTCAGTGAGCGAGATGTCTGGACGGGCTGAGAGGGGAGCAGGGTGTCTCCATGACTCAGGCCCCCTCGGGAGGCAGTGGCAAAGGCAGCGGGCGGCCAGAAGCTCCCAGAGGAGGCAGGAGCTCAGCAGCAGCTCCATTACAGAAGGTCTTTACATAAACCCCCTGAGGGAACTGAGCTTGAGAGGTGGCCCTGCCCCCACCTGAGAACCTGATTTAATCTTACCCTGAATAGCAGCTAGCCAGCCGCCAAAAGCCCTGAGCCTGAGGAGCAGCATTTGAATCTCAGACCCCAAGCACTAGCTGGGCTGACCTAGGCCAGGGTGGAGAGGACTCTCAGAAGTCAAGTAACTGGCTGGGAAAATGCCCAGAAAAGGGAAAAAAAATAAGACCATAGAAGGTTACTTTCTTGGGGAAACAGATGATTGCGCCA
>CM053769.1:154766907-154807244 GCA_028658325.1 Potorous gilbertii | reverse complement strand
AGAAGAGAGGGCAGATTGGTGATAGGGGAAATTAGAATGCTTAGTGTACTGGGGTGGGAGGAGGGGACAAATGGGGAGAAAATTTTGGAACCCAAAATTTTGTGAAAATGAATGTAAAAAGTTAAATAAATAAATTCATATTAAAAAAAGAAAAAAGAAAACAGCAAACCACTCCAGTATCTTTGCCAAGAAAATCCCAGATGGGATTATGAAAAGTTGGACACAACTGAAATGCCTGAATAATAATAAAACATATATTAAAAAGGTGGGTATGCACCCTAAAATATGTGTGTATATGGATGTGTAGAAATATATAGCTATATATCGATAAATATGTGTATTTATATATATACCTATATATGTGTAAATATTATATAATATTATACATAACACATATGTACATACATACTTTGAAGGAGTGTATACTCAAAATTGTTTTATTACTGATAGGGGTATGTGATCAAAATTTTAAAGATTATTGCTGTAGGGTTATAACCAAAAGTAAAATATCTTTTTGGTAACATAATCCATGCCAAGGTCTAACGTCAGTTGTGGTAATGGCCTGATATTAAACTATATCAAGAGTTTTTAACCTGAAGTCCAAGAACTTTGGGGGATTTTAAGATATTTTATAATTATACTTTAATATAATTGTTTTCTCTGTAATCTTGTATGTTTCATTTAATAGATTTTAAAACATTCTGAGAAATGGTGAAGGGATTTCCTCAGACTGACAAAAGAGATCTGTAACAAAAAAATAGTCAGAAATATCTAAACAAAATAAATGATTGAGTTCTAAAGTCTGTGATCCTATGAGACTATCCCATTAACAGAAATCTTGATGGTATGAACTAAATAGTCACAATTTCAAGCTAGACTACAGTAGTTGCTAATTTTGTTACAAGTATCAATTTTCTTAATTCCCTCTCAGTCTCAAAGTATTGGGTGCCATCGACCCTAATCTTTTCTTTTTGTGCCCTTCTCCCACTCCCAGGGTGATAAAGGGCTATATTTCTGTCTTTCTTGGCTTCATCAGTCTGTAGAAGAGGACCAAAAGACATCGAAAGGGTGATGTCTTAACTTGCAAGTGAATTGGATTTAAGTGAGGCAAAATTTGCCAAAGTTACCAGCCTCACTCTCTCCTCCAGACTAATCAGAGTTCAGCAGCCAGTTACAGATCAAGACAACAGGCTATGGTCTAGTTCATCAAATTTCACATAGAGGCAGCATACATCAGTCTTTTACTTACTAATAAGGTGGATATATATATATAATCCAAATTTATAAGGAATTATTCCATTTCTTGACTGGAAGTCAGCAGCATATTACAGTAGAAAAAGTAGGATATGTTGCTTACTATTTGTGTGACCATGAGCAAGTCACTTTCCCAAATCTGGGCCTCAGTTTCCTCATCTTTAAAAGGAGTAGATTGGACAAGATCAGAGGTTCTCAAACTTTTTTGTCTTAGAATCTCTTTACATGCATAAAAATTATTGAGAATTCCCCCAAAGAGCTTTTATTTATTTGGATTATAGTATCAATATTTTTTGCATTAGATTTAAAAATAGTATTATTATGAAAAGAGTTTTGACCTTGAAAACCCTCTGAAAGAGTCTCAGGTCCCCAGGCATTCGTTCCCGGATTACACTCTGAGAAGCAATGAACTAAATGACCTCTAAATGACCTTAGAGACCTTTAAGTACAACTGTCTCCTTTGCCTACATTATAAAATCCATGAGGGCAATGAAGATGTCATAAGTGTCCTTTTAATTCCCTCAGCATGTAGCACAGAGCTTGACCATTAATAGTTAGAAGTAAATGAAAACATCCTACAAATAAGGAAAGTACAGTACAGAGTAGATAAATGACTTTCCCAATGCCAAATAACTAGTTAGTTGCAGAAAGGGAAATTACTACCTGGAGTATTTCATGCTTCCTTTTTCAAGTTTCATTCTGGGCATTTTACACTCTCAGCAACTGCATCACCATCTACTTCTCTCCTGATCTCCAAGTGGAAGAGTTTTCTATACTTTCTTGTGAGCTGTCATCCCCAACCATAGAAAGGAAACAATTGTTTGTATGTAAGTAAGGAGTGTTCTGAAAAGCAAACAATTTACTAAAATGATTTGCAATACTCCCTAAGATCATCTTCCAACTGGAAAGGGTCTATATATGCTTGAAAAATTGTTGTGAAAACAATGTATTGGTTATTAAGTATCTCTGGTCCTGCGGGATCTTTAATACTTAATCATTCAGAGGCTGATTATCCAGTTTCTGAAATATTCAAACCCTTCATTTCTCTACTTTCCTTCTGCTGCCTGACTTTTAGTCATTTCACAGCTCATTACCATTCTCTCCCCAGGGAAATAAAAGCAAGTGTAGCTCAAACCAGTAAATTTTTCAAATGGCTATGGTAGAAGTAGATAAAGTTATAATTATTAACTAAAGTTTTAGTTAGACATCTGTTATTTTCAGGGAGGATGCAGTGAGTTTGTGCCAGGTGCTCTGGAAGTCTGGGAGATACAAATAAATACAAACCATAGTTCCTTCCTGCAAGGATCCTATCATCTAGTTAGAGAAGCATGTGCATATGAAACAATAAAATAACTAGGCAAAACACCACTAAATCAGGTTCTAAAATATGTTAAGCTGAAGGAGCGATCACTCTATCCTGATGATCAGAAAAGGCTTTGTGGAAAAGGCAAGACAAGCTAGACTGTGAAGGATGGATAGAAATGAGAAGGCAGACAGCATTCCAGGTGGGTAGAAAAGCATGGGCAAAGGCTAGAAGATGGAAAAAAGCAGGGCAAGTTCAGGTGACAGGTGGGCAGAGTTGGTTTGTATATGACTATGAATGCCAAATATAATCATAGTAATTACAGTAAAAATATTTGTGGCATATCTTTTATGGGATTTTTTAATGAATTTTTTATTATTGTTGTTGAATTGCTTTTCAGTCATGTTTGCCTCTTCATGACTCCATTTGGGGTTTTCTTGGCAAGGATCTGAAGTAGTTTGCCATTTTCTTTCTCCAGCTTATTTTACAAATGAGGAAACTGAGGCAAACAGGGTGAAGTAACTTGTCCAGCATCACATAGCTAGTGTCAGAGACCAGATATATCAATATTTGTGTGTATACATATATATGTAAGTATATGTATGTATATATGTGCACATATACATATATATAGTATGTACGTATAAGTATTGTGTATGTATATATGTAAGCAAACCTTCAACCATAAATGCTAGCTATTATTATAATTAGACCTGGTAAAACTGGATCCTCATAACCACCGTGTGAGGGATTCACTATTATTGTCCCCATTTTACAGATGAGGAAACTGAGACTGAAAGAAGTTAAGTCACTTGCCCTAGATTATATAGCTAAGTGTCTGAAGCAGGAGTTGAAGTCAGGCTTTCCTGACTCCAAGTTCTCACTCAATCCACTGCTCTATTTTGTAGATACTGCGAAAGACACTTACAATTGTGCTTGGTCAAGTGCTTTCTCAGTTTTATTTTTCCTTCTTAACTGTTAAATGGACCATACTAAAAAAATTAAGTCCTAGGCTATCTGCTTTTCTTGTTCTGTACTCTCTCACACAGATATATGTATGTATGTATGTATTTCTCATAGATTCAACCAGCAAATGACTGTTCAATCTCTAGCTGTATCCTTTCCTTCTATCTCTGAGCTCTAGCCTTTTACCTCTAGTTACCTACTAGACACTGTCATCCTGATGTCCCACTATCACCTCTGAAAATCATTGGATCAAGGACCCTGCTTGTGCTGAGACTGGATTTACAGGACCTTGAACACATAACCAATCAAATGTCAAATCTTATTACTCCTCCCTCCACAGCTTCCTGCACATTGACCCCTTTATTCCTACTCCTACAGCTACCACTTTAGTTCAGGCTCTTTTTGTCTCTTGCTGGATTATTGCAACAGTCCTCTAACTGGTTCTCCTGCTTCTAGTCTGTTCTCCAACCCATTTTCCCTAGTGCTACCAAGGTAATTTTTCTTAAGCATGTCACACCCTTACTGTATTCAGTAGATCTCTATTGCTTCTAGGTTAAAATATAAACTCCCCTTTATCTTTTAAAGACCTTTACAACCTGGACCCAACCTTTTTTCTGTTCTCATTGAATATTACTCTTTCTCTAGCACTCTGTGATTTATGAAAACTGACTTTTTCTCTGTCCTTCACACATGATACTCTATCTCTCTTTGTTCCTTTGAAATAGCCAGTCCCCATGCATGGAATGCATTCCTTTCTCATTTCATCTCAAGAATTTCTTTCTTCCTTCAAGACACAGCTCAAGCACCATGAAGTCTACATGAAGTCTTCCATGATCTTTCCAGCTACCCATACCCTTTTCCCCAAACTCTCTTGTATTTCTTTATATTTATTCTCTTTACATTTGTTCTACATATAGTTGTGTATGTCCTTGTATTCACAGTTAGAATTTAAGTAGGAGTTGTTTCACTCCTTGTATTTTTATTCCCAATTTGTAGCCCATTGCTTGACACATAGTAGCACTTAAATGGTTGTTGATTGATTAATTTGTAAAATAAGGGTGGGGTAGTCTAGAGAGAGGCAGCATAACGTAGTAGAACACCAGACTGGAGTCAGGAAGAGTTTAATTCAAATTTGGCCTTAGATATTAATAGGCTATATAGTACTGGACAATTCACTTCATCTCTCTAGGCCTCAGTTTCCTCATTTGTAAAATGAGAGGATTGGACTTAATGGCCCATAAGATTTCTTATAGCTCTAAATCTATGATCCTATCATTTTATGACTAGATGACTTTTGAGGTGCCTCTCAGGCTGCGATGATACGGATTTAAGAAGTAGAAGACACCTTAGACAGAGGCAGTCAGGTGGGTCAGTGGATAGAGCATTGGATCTGGTGTCAGGAAGACCTGAGTTCAAATCAGACCTTAGACATTTACCTGACCCTGGGCAAGTCACATAACCTCTCTTTGCCTTAATCCACCGGAGAAAGAAGTGGCAAACTACTCCGGTAAACCCCAAGAAATAGCCAAGAAAACCCCATGGACTCTATTGGCATACTACGGAACACGGGGTCACAAAGAGTTGAACTTGATTGAACAACAAGACACTTTAGATATAATTTTGTCCAAATTGAATTGAACATAGGTAAATATAACTCATTTTCTCCTTAATCCTGCTCCCTTTCTGTATTTCCATTTCTTACCAATGATACTAATGAAATTGCTTTTTTAGAAACATTAATTTGGGCACTAAATAATAAGGAAAGAGATTGAGAACACAGACATTATATAAGATGCTAAAACAATAATCTAATTAATCAAAAATAATCTAAATTTGCTTTGAACATAGGAGAGGCTTAATAAATGTTTGTTAAATTGAAATAAAAATTTTAAAAAAAGACACCAGAATCGTATGAAGGGCACTAGTAGAAATGGAAGAGAATGGATTAGGAAGGAAGATTCCATGGGTCTTGATGACTAAGTAGACATAAGATAGGGGAGAATTAGGGTTGAAAGATAGTACCAAGCTTTCCACTATGGGGGACAGGTTTCCTAGCAAATTTAGCTAAGAAGAGAGTCAGTTTGGGGCTAAAGATGATAAAAATACTGGTAAAGATGGTAAAAGCTGGCAAAGATACCAGTTTTAAACAGGTTGAATCTGAAGTGATGTGAGACATCCAAGTACAAGTCAATTACATAGAAGTAATAATATCTGAAGCTATGTAGAACAATGCAGTGACATGCAGATTTTAGAATCCTAGAATATTGGACCTAGAATCCAAAGACCACCTTGTCTAACCCAATTTCAAAGCAAAGGATTTTTGTATGAGGGTCAAGAGCCAGGAAAGATACCTCTGTAGATTACTTGGTAGTTTTCAGTTAAAAAAAAATTAAGTCTATGTTTTAAGTAAGATCTCACCCTACATATTTGTAATACAAAAATAAAATGAGGAATAGCCCTTGCTTTCAAAGAGCTAATATAGGGAGGATATACCATACAGGCAGATAAGCATATACATGATTATTTTAGGAGGGAGAAACCAGAAACAAGTCAGGAGATCAGGAAATGCTTCCCTCATGAAGTACCATGAAAACTGAGCCCTAAAAGGAAGAGGTGGAAGTAAGAAGGGAGTGTGTTCTTGGCATGGAGGACAGCATATGCAAAGGAACAGAGGCAAGAGAGAATGCCAAGATAATGAAACAGCAAGGAGGCTGCTTTGGCTAGAGCAAAAAATTCATGAAGGGGCATAATGGCAACTAAATGATACTTCCAGAAGGAAACTAAAACTCATTGCCAATGATGACAAAATTTTGGGCAAGAAACTGAAGACTGCTGGGACATAGGTTGTATTTTCCTCATTGATATCCATTGAAGGCAAGGGATATAGAAGAGAAAAATCGATCTAAGAAGAAAATAGCTGACTAAGAAAGTAGTGTTTGAGAATGGGATTTTTTCCTTATGGACCACAGTTTAAAATATAGGAATGCACTTAAGATATGGAATGCACCTAAAAAAGGCTTGTTAAATATGTATTTGTTGGGTACTTCTTACTTCACTCTCAGCTCAACTCATGCTCTGGATTGTTCCACCTCTCTACGAGCAGCTTTGCCTTCCCTGCCTATAGCATTAACCCACCCCTCCCTCCCCTTTTCAGGTTCCTGTAATGTTTTATATTCTTCTGTTAGAAAGCTCCTTGAGACTAGGAATTATTTTGTTTTCTTATATTTGTAGCCATAGCCTCTGGCATTGTGCCTAGTATAGTGTAAGTGCTTAATAAATGCTTTATCTATCTCTGTATATTGATGTCATCTTGCAAATCTTGTCAAATCTGACTTTAAAAAGGATAGGGGAGGGAAACAATTGTCTATGTACATGTCTTAAGGTAGATGCCACATAAAGGAACAGCAAAGATGAAAGAATACCAGTTAAGATACCCAGAAATTCACAGGAGACAAAATCCAAGGGGCCAGTAGGAAAATTCTTGGCCTCAAATGTCTACAAGTAAATGCCAAAAGTTTAGGTAACGAAAACAAAACAAAACAAAAAGTCTTAGTGCTAGGGGAAATTTGTCCTTAATGGTTTTATTAAGACTTGTTGGGATGAAATCCATAGGGCTCTGGATGGATATATCATATTCAAAAGAAAGGGCATAAAGAAAATGGTATGAATGAATGATTAAATGATTGAAAAAACATTTATTAAGCACTGCCTATGTGATAAGCACTATACTAAGCATCAGGGGTATAAGGACAAATGCAAAGAGCCCTCAAAGAGTTTACATTCTGATGGGAGAGATAAATACATATATGGTTATATAATAAACTGCTGGAAGGCTAAACTCCAGTCTTATCCATTAGCATGACTGTGGACTTGGAGTTATGCTGACCATCTGGTGGTTAAGGATCAGTACAAGCTCAGCCAGACTCTTCCCATGAAACATATTGTGGAGGAGCAGGATATAACAGTGGGAAAGGATGGCTGAGCATAGCTTGAATAGGATGATGAGAAACAGGCTAAAGGCAGGGGGCTAGAGTCAGTGCATAAGATTTAAAACTAGAAGAAGTAAAGGGAATATTAAAATAGTCTGGTTAATTTTTTGCATAAGGTGAATATCTCATGTGAACTGGACTTTTTATCAGGAACAAGAGGTATCATAGCAAAATTCTAATCCAAAAATGCTAGAATTAAGGAATAGGGGTCAAGATGCTGGAAACTAGATTATAGCAGCTGGCTGGGCTTCTCAAAAAAGTACTTTGTTCTGCTTCTGTCTAAGACCATCAAGTGAGGTTTTAATATGCAAACTGATTCTGTCTTCCCAAGATTGGGGGAACCAATTGGAACTCAAACCCTTACATCTATTACATTGTAAACTTTTATTTCATTCCTATATCCCCAGAGACTAGCACAGTACTTTGTAATAATAGATGCTAAACTTCAGCAGTTGACTCAGTGCCACATATATAATATGCTCTTAGTAAGTTTCTCAACTTGAATTGAGAGAGAAGGAATATACAGACAAAAGCAGAATATTTAAGACTGATTCTTGAGAAATGCCCATACTTAAGGTTTATTTTCAAAAAATAGTGTTTAAAGAAGAAAGTGAAAAAAAATCATCAGAAACCAGGATAGTATGAAATCAATAATGGCCAAGGGAGATTTTCATAATTGAAATTTCAAAACAAATTTTTCTAAAAAAAATATTTTATCAATAAAAGTAACTATATTGTCACCATTCCACCTTCCCTCTTCTCTACTGAGAAAAAAATCCTTGCAATAAATTTGAGTGTATAAGCAAAGCAAATTCCTATATTGGCCACATCCAAAAGATATGTGTCTCAATTTACACCCTGAATCCATAACCCTCTATGTCAGAAGATAGATAGCATGTTTCATCATGCGTCCTCTGGAATCCTGTTTAGTTATTATGTTCATCAGTGTTCTTTCAAAGTTGTTTTTTCTTTACAATGTGGTTGTATTTTTTTTTAATGTATGGCTCTCATGGTTCTTACTCACTTCACTCTTCATAAAAGTTTTCCCAGGTGTTTTTGAAGTCATCCCCTTCATCAACTCTTATAGTACAATAGTACTGCATTACATTCATATATCATAATTTGTTTGGACATTCCTCAATTGGTATTCTCTTGGTTTCCAGTTCTTTGCCACCAGTAAAAAAATGCTGTAAATACTTGCGTACATGGGAGTCCTTTTTCACTTTCTTTGACCTCTTTGGAATATAGGCATAGCAATAGGAATGCTCAGGTTAGTAATTTTTTGGCACAGTTACAAATTACTTTCCAGAACCAAATCACAGCTTCACCAAAAATGTATAATGTGCTTGGTTTTCTCCAGCCTCTCCAGCATTTGTCATTTTCCCTTTTTTGCCAACTTTGCCAATCTACTAGGTTTATGGAATTTCAAATTTTCTGTATTTTGTGTTTCTCTAATTATTAGTGAAATGGAGTATTTTTTTGCATATGACTTTTACTACTTGGCAGAAAAGCTTTTGATAAAGTTTGTCGTGAATAGGAGTAAAAGGTAAGCAAGATTTCATTTCAAAAAGCATTTGTTAGCACTGCAGTAGAAACTGGAGATACAAAGGCAAAAGAAAAATGGACTCTGCTCTCAAGGAGATCACATTGTCCTGGGGAAAACACTGGATGTTGATTAAACCAGATTGCTGGAGACTCTTGATGGCTAAAGTTAACTTGAAGGCTTCCATTGTTGTTTACATTTTTTTTTAAGTCAATGTCTTGGATGAAGACATAGAAGATAGTTATCAAAATTGCAGATGAAAGTTGAGAGAAAAAGCTATGGTAGGAGAAGAAAATGTTTTTAAAAAGTAAAATTTTTCAAGGGCTGTTAGATACTAGAGAATTTATTTTTGTTCATTATTATTCCAGCAGGAGGACCAAGACAAATGAGTGGGAATTTTCAGAATATGCAGGCAGCCTACAAAATAATCAATTCAGAATTGCCCCAAAATGGAAGAGAATGACACTATGATAGTGAGTTCGTCATCACTGGAAGTGTTCAAAAGCTGAGGCTAGATGATGATCTTTTGTCAGAGGTGCTGCAGAAGAAATTCCTGCATTGTGTTGAGATAGTGACTACCCTATTTCCAGAAACAGATCCCATTAAACAGAGGAAACTTAAAATCCAAACCAACTCCATACCAACTGCCACCTGAAGCTATTTTGATTTTCATAATTCCCAAATGCTCAGAAAAAAAGAATGGCTTTGTTGACACACTTATTCTAAGAAAGGGGGTAGGGGGCATGTATATCTATTCCCAGTACTCCCACAAAATTCCTTTGTGACCTTGGAAAAATTTGTTGATCTCTCTTGACTTCAGTTTTCTAATTTGTAAAATGATAGAGTTGGATTAGATAATCTCTTTGTGCATGGAATTGCTCCTGAGAACAGGTTATTTTATTAAGTATCTCTTCTTTCTGAAGAGCTGGCTGAGGCTTTCCAAAGTAGAAAGACATTTATTTTAAAGCACTCACAACAAAGAGAAATGTCAACACACTTTCAAAGAGGTCTGTTAGTGATGCAAATGCGGAGTTATCTGGATTTGTGATAATCTTAATAAACAAAAGAGTGAAACCATTAGAAGTTACTAGTGGCACCACTGTCAGGCTTTGAGACTTTGCCTTTGTGATTTACAAAGGCAGAAAAAGATAGTAAAGCTATTTCCCATTCTGACTGTGTTCTGTTTGTGCTGCTAACTTTAGAATGCTAATCATGTTAACAATTTTTGAATAGCCTTAGCCATTTTACTTAGAGTCAAGCACTGGCGAATTTGTAGTTTGTGCATATGAGCTATATAGTTTATACAAAAATACTTGCAAAATATTCCATTCCAAATTTAAGATTTAAGACATTTCTTAATAAAGCACGAATCAATACAAATTTATTGAAGTACCAGTAATAACATTATTATGAAGTACCTATAAGATGTCCTTCAAACAGCAAAACAAATTAAGCTGCTATACAATTGATACTTTGAAGTACATGACTGAAAACTAGCAATAGCAAAGTTTTATTTGACATATGACATTTACATACATACTCTGCTTCCCATCTTACATCCTAAAATCTGAAAGTTTAACTCTTTTAAATACAGAAAAGGTTTTTATTTGGAGACTAAATTGAAACAGAGATCTTTTGGATATTCAGAGTAAGTGATAATGTGGTGTCATTATGAAATCCTATGGAGGATAATGCAATTTTTCCATTGGAAGGGGCGTTAGGATCTTACATTCCTAAATGATTAGGGATCATTTTATCCAATCTTGTCATTTTATAAATGAGGAAAGTGAGGCTCAGACAAGTGAATCTACTTGCCCAGTGGTGGAAAGGGCATTCAATTGGTAATAAGAAAATTTAGGTTCTAATCATCACTCTACTCCTTACTGTGAGATAATATATTTAAGTACTGAGAAAACCTTAAAGGGGTAGCTCTTTATATATGTAATTACATACACAATATTTTGTGTGTGTGTGTGTGTGTGTGTGTGTGTGTGTATGTGTGTACACACACACAGAGATAGAGGCAGAGGCACAGAAACAGTGTGTCAGCTTTTAAAATTTGATTTAATAACAAATATTCTGGGTGTCAGTTTGCTCATATGTAAATTGAGTAACTTTGGACTAGCACTTAGGTGATTTCTACTTTTCTTTTACAATTTAATTCTATGATGACTTCTTCGGGTTTCACACCAAGCTCTCTGTGCCTTAAACAAGGAGGATGTAGCAAAGCCAGAATGCAAACACAGGTTCTCTGACTGTGCTCTTTTGACTATACCAAGTTATTATGTATAATTTTGGCCAGAATGGAAGGTTTGGAAAATGTAAGGGAAAGAGGCAGCCTGCTTGACTGATTTTATTATGCTTCTATTTTAGCCTATTAAAAAAGTTTAAAGGTTGATTTAGACATTAAAAAGTCTGATGTTGAAGGATTCTAGAAAACTGTTTCAGAGGCAAAAGTATTGCCCAGGGGCAGTGTGGTAGCAGGCAGCTTGTGGATCAAAGCAGCCAAAAATGACCAATGAGACAGTTCACTGGGAGTTGAAAATTAATCTTACATCATCTACTCATTTTCTTAGTATCAGGTTATTAACTACAGTTGGGTAATCTATCACAATAGTTTAGTTTTTGGAATAATTGCTACACAGGAAATTTACACATGGCCTTAAGCTAGACTGAAAAAAGTCCTGGCTTAAACTTTTTTCAGATCACATACTTAAAGCTGGAAGAGAATTTAGGGATCCTCTAATCCAACTGCCCTCATTTTATACCTGAAGAAACTGAGACCTAGAGAATTTAGTAATGAACTTGGAATTAGGAAAAGCTGGGCTGAAAACCCTCTTCATGTCCTTTACTAGCTGGTAAATAATCTTAAATCTTTTTCCTTCACAGATTCTCATTCACCCTATCAGTAAAACGGAAATAATAAATGTCTTCCCAGTTTTGTTGTGAGAAATCAAACGAGATCATATATGTGAATCGCTTTTAAAACCATAGATTGTTACATCAATATTACTTATTATTATTGATTTGCTCAAGATATTAAGTGGGAGAGCCAAGATGAAACGCTACTTCTGGATCCAAATCCGGAATTTTTCGCGTTTCAGTTCATCAGCATCATTGCATTATATATAGTAGAATAGGTCATTTTAATATCCCAACTGATGGATTTCCTTACCATCTTCTCTTTGCACTGTTAAACGTGCCTTACTTCCTTAGTTCCATCATTTTACATTATCTTAGCACCAAAATAGACCTCAGAGGCTATCTATTCCAACCGGTACGTAACTCATTCTACAACATTCAGAGGTAGTCATCATCTTGTCTCAGCTGGTGATGCAGGATTTTTTCTTTTGGTCAAATCAAGTCAGAATCTCCCTCCATGTCTCTAGTTCTGTGTTTCTTCTTCTCATGAGTGACAGCCCTTAAATAGTACAGAATTCTGTGAGAGCCAAAAGAATCAGGACACCTCTTCAAGGTCTCTGTCTCAGTTTCCCCCATCTTCTTTGGGGGGAGCGGTAATGTAGGTGTAGGTGAGCCAGGGAGCACCTACCCACAATGAGTTTCAGAGTGTCAGCCCGACTAGCAGGGTGCTCGAAGGCATGTATGGGGGATGGGGCAGCTCAGTTTTACTTCGCTCAGTTCAAGCACATTGTATGAAAGCCTGCAAAAACATGCACAGGGCTGCAGCTCTGATTCCTCCATCTGTAAATTCCCCTAAATTATTCTCAGAATGTGGTGTTCTCGAACTTAAAATCGAAAAAAACTATTTCAATACAAATTTTACTTTGTAACCCTACAGGGATCATTCTATGCATTTACAAACTTTATTTTGAGAAGGGCTTCATGAGTTTCACCCGCGTGCCAAAGGGGCCCTCCTTGGGCGCCTTTCCCCTTAGGTGCTTAGCTTAATAAAGTCTCGATTAAGAACCACCGCCCTCAATAAACAGGACTCGGGCTGTCTCGCCGAGACCTCCTCATTCACATACCAGGACGGCAAGTTACAGTAACATTGTTATTAAACCAGGTTGGCTGGGCCAGCCGAGCCAGGCGAGCAGAATACACTGTAGTCCTGGATGGAGCCAGCTGGCCATGGTTAAATTCGAGATTTCAGTTAGTGCACCTCGGAAATTGGCCAGCGTTACAACTCAGGGCTCGATGGTTTGGATTGTCTGGCAGAGAAAATGTTAAAAATGCAAACTTAATAACTTAAAAAGCAGGTCCGTCACCTCTCGCCCCGCCCACAGCCGATTGTTAAACATTCACCAGCACACCCTAGTCTGGTCTCAACGTGTCTGCCCCCCAACCCCCAGCGCCTCCGATTCAGCCGGTCAGCAAGCCTTTATTGTGCCCTACTATGTGGGTCCATTAGCACTCAAGTGCCTACTATGTGCGAGGAGCTAAGCGCTGGATATATAAACTGTCCGTGTCCTCAAGGAATTCGCAGGCCCACTACGTGCTCATCCGAGTGGGTCGGTCCACTCGCTCCCCAGAGGTACGACCCCCCCGGGTTAGCGCCTGGGGAAGGGTAGGTGGTACGGCTGCCCCCAACTAGGCATGCGCAGGGGGGAGGGGCAGGGGGAATGAGAGGCGGCCGTCGGAACGCGCAGGCGCGCGCACGGATCGGGCCCACGGATCGGCCTCGCTCCCTCCGGCAGTGGCGGCGGCTGCGCCGTAGCTCCAAGTTGGGAAAACGGGGAGGAGGGAGGGAGGGAGGGAGGATGAGCCAGAGCCTCGGGAGAGGGGCGGGGGCAGGAGGAGGAGGAGGAGGAGGAGGGGAAGCGGAAGCCATGTTGGAGTTTCAGCCGGGGCTCGGGGCTGCGAGCGTCCTTCTTCTCTCCCTGCGGGGGGACTGGGCTTGAGGCGGGGCGGGGCCGGGCGGGGCGGGGAGGGGAGGTTGCGGACGGTTGGCCGAGATCGGCGGCGGGGTGAGAGCGGACAGCGCGGCGGCGGGCCCCGCGTGCAGCCGGGGCGATTGTGACTGCCCGCCCCGGGAGCGGCGGAGGCAGAGGAGGCGGCGGAGCAGGCGCCGGGCACAGAGCGGCGTCCGCTCTCCCTGTGTCCCCGGAGCGGCCCCCCCCTCCCCGGCCTCGGGAGGGAGGCGGGGGACCCCCTCGGACCCGCCATGAACCCCGGCTTCGATTTGTCCCGCCGGAACCCGCAGGAAGACTTCGAGCTGATCCAGCGCATCGGCAGCGGCACCTACGGGGACGTCTACAAGGTAAACGGCGGCGGCCGCCCCCGCCCCTCCCCCTCCGCCCGCCCCTCCCCCCAGCCCGGGGCGCTCCCTCGCGAGCCCCCCAGTCTGAGAAGAGGCTCGCGAGAAACAAAGAACGCCTTCCCCGACGCTGCCCGGCCCAGGACCCGGCCCCGCAGCTGGGGGTGTCGGGACACCCTTCCCCCGCCGGGCTCCCCGGGGAAGAGCCGGACTTGGGGAGGGGGCGGGCCCTCGGCATCTGCCAGCTGGCAGCGGTTGGGCTGGGCATTTGTTGCGGTGGTGGGTGTCTGTTGTTCAAGTCGACACTGGTTCGCGCGATGTCAAACCTGCGCCTTGGACGGACTGACGGACGGACCGTGGGAGGCGGTGGCGGCTCCGGAGCCCGCAGCCGCCCGCGCCTGGGATAGTTACCCTCTGGGAGCCTTTCACGTACCATAGTAACCACCCCGCGCGCAGCACCCACTTGTGGGCCCCTGCCCCTTGGCACTCACGTTTTGTTTACATTGTTTCTTGGCACGATTCTCTCATAATCCCTTTCTTATATGCATTAAAAGTGGGTTTTTTGGTGGACGGCCGACCTGAGAAAACAATAACTTCAATGTTTTCCGTAGGTGGAATCAGATTAATGCCTTACAAAACTTGCCTTTGTTAATAACCCAGGAATAGGGTTTTTTTTTCCTCTCCGTCTTTAAAAAAAAAAAAATTGAACTGAGCACTTAACGAAAAATACTGGTTTGACAAGGTTAGTTCATTGGTTATATGGCATTCCTGTTTTAGAGGGACCACTTCTAAATGTGAGGGGATAAATCACCCTTCAGCCAGCCAACTTAGCTCTTGGCGGCGACTTAGACTGCCGAGAAGGGAACAGAGAGCCTAGGGCCAAGTGTGACAGCGGTTTGGATTTAGTTGAGTATCTCCTTACTGGTAACTAAAACTGACCTCTTATTTCATGTAACACCTAAGGAAACAGTCAACAAAAACTTAAAGCTTATGTTTCAGTTTGATTTCTTCTTCATTCTCAGTTTATGAACTGAGTTTATTAGCACCTGGTAAATATTGGTCACATGTGTATTCACACATCACACATACTCACTATCACTTTATCAATTCATTTGAGAGCTTATGGTGCTAGTGTGGCCAACACATATCAAATCTAAAGTGTTCTTCTGTTTATAAATGTTATATGTGAAGTATTTATAAAGCATATAAATAAATAGGTAAAGTTGAGAAAAATTCAGAAACCAGGTGTTTGATTTTTCATTTGCCCTTGTTCCTTCCCAGTCATTTTTAATTTGTTATTACTTTTTACAATGATTAGTTATGTCAGTTCTTGGTGAAAATGGAAATGTCTATAAATATACAGTACTTACACAGGCAGTAGTTGTCCTCCCGAAATGTTGTATATAAATCACTTTCAAATATATTAAGGTTTTTAGAAAAAAATTAAGACCTTTAGTGAGGTATCCTTTGTAAGTGCAAATAATCACACATTAATTTAGTTTTTTTGAAGTTTATATCTATTAAGAGGGTTGGGAAAGAAAGGGAATATACCTATAACTGAAAATGGAGAGATGGTAAAGGAGAATCCTAGTTTGAGTAGCAATCAGTGGTGCAAACTTTTCTGGAGTCCTTATTATGCAAAACACCGTACCAGGTCCTTTGAAAGATGTACAAAAGCACAAATTAACAGCAGGAATCGTTGGGGTATACTAAAACCTTTTAAAATGATTTGTAATTTTGTGTTATTAGCCATTTCATTATATCAGTATTCAGGTACCAAAAAGTGCTTTAAAGTTGCTTAATATTTCAAGGTAGAAGTAAGTAGGTACAGTAGTTGAGTCTCAGTTTTATATTGATGAAATTAAGGCATGTTTTGAGTGTCATTGACTTTCTTTTGCAACATACTGAGTTAATGTGGAGCTTTAAATAGAAATGGAGATACCTGACTCCTGTTGTACAGCTTGATCACACTTTCTGTTTTTGTACAGGCTTGCCAAACAACTCTCAGGTAGTAGATTTTTGATTTCTTCCATCTAAGTGGAGCTTGAATCAGAAATCAAAAGGAAAGAATGCCCTGGTTGTGGTGGTATCAAACCTTGGAATCATTCCGTTTACCTCCTGTCTGCTGAAATTACCCGGAGATTATACTATGTCCATGTGTTTTTTCACGTTAAAGCAAATGACTTTTACTCATACAGTTCTGTTGGTTAAAAGTCTTTTGAGTGTTAAGCCTGGCTTGAAACAGTGTCTTGCTCTGATTGAAGACAATCTTCTAAGAGGTTTATTTAAAAAAAACAAAAACAAGCATATAAGTAGTTTCTCCACTTTTCCTGTCAGCATTTGTAGATTAAACACACAAAACACACAAAAAGGCATAAACAGAAGACATTTCAGTTAAGTCCTAGAAAGCTGATGTGCCAAGTCATAGAACTTTAAGGAATAATATTCTGTATTACTGCTGGTTATACTTAACATTCTAGTAGCCCTTTAAACTTGGTCTTCTACAAAGAGCTCTTACTTTCTCACAAAAAATTTATCTTTTTTTCTTTATGGAATAATCTTAGATTTATGTAATTTTGTTTTATAGCTGCAAACCGTTAAGTCCATATTTAATTCATAATCTTACACACACACACTTGGTAACAACCTGGACATGTCACACTTAATTAACCCTAGAGAAGAATGAAGAGAAAGATGCTTTTGGGTTGAAGAGAGCTCTGATGACTTCATTTTTGGAAAGTGGAAGGACAGAGATTCAGTAGGTTCATAAACTGTAAGGAACCCCAGAAGTTTAATCCAAACCTTCCCCCTCAACTTTTTTTTAAACATAGAAGGAAACTGAGACCCAAATAAATTGTGACTTCCCCAAGATTATGTAAGTAGGAAGTAGGTTTTACAGCTGAAATTTTAACTCTGATTTTCTGATTCTTAGGTTTCCCATTTTTTCCCCTGACCCATGATACCTTTTATAAATTGTTAGCATTGAAAGGAACCACTTAATCTCTCATTTTACATGTGAAGAAATTGAGACCCATTGAGATGCAGTTTATAGATCTTTGATAAGCAAAATGATAGAACAAGGTATTGTTTCTTTATAGGAACTCTCTGATCTAGTCTGTCTTCAAGATTTCCTTGAGTACCATATTTATAAGAGGGACACAAATATAACAATATTTGCTTTTCACTTATTTGTAAGCATTTTATATTTGTGCAATTAGTCTATTTAGTTAAAGTGGTATTATTGTCACACTTAAAGCTGTCATTCTTGACTCTTCTATGTTTCTTTCTATCTCTGTATCACAAAATGAGTCAGATTACTTAGGCAGCACAATGTGGAAAGTGTTCTAGGGTTAGTCTTGAAGAGACCTGGGACTGAGTCCCTCCTCAGGCACTTATTAGCTCTGTGACCCTGTGACATTTGCAAACCTTAAAAGTGCTTTATAAATGTTTGCTATTATCATTTTTCCTGAGGGTTGAAATGGAAGAAAATCAAGCATTTTAAAAAATATGTAGGTGAGGTATAAAAGAGATAAAACATTGATTTGTCTCCTCCAGTGGTTTCTTTCTATCTCCTAAATAACAATAGTAGTAATAGTAATGTATTTATGTAGTTCTTAAAAGTTTACCAGTCTCATTCTTAACGACTCAAAGGGGTGGATGGTGCAAGTTGAACAGAGGAGAGAACTGAGACTCACGAAGTACAGGGATTGCCAGGGTTCATGTAATTGGTAAGTGCTCAAGCTGGGATTTGAACGCACAGCTGCTTATTCAAAGTATGACTTTTTTTTTCTGTTCCTCGGTGATATAATTTGCTTAGCATGATTTAAAATAGTGGAATGATAGATTTGTTTGGGGCGGCAGTGTGTGAAGGGACCCATGTGTTTTTAAGAGTCCAACTCCCTCATTTTCCAATGAGACAACTTTAGTCTAGAGGGCAAATAAAGTTTCTTTTCCAAGACTGCAGCAGGTAGGGAATAATCAAACCAGTGTTTGCACATAGATCCTCTTCCTCCAAACTTTTTGCTCTCCCTAATATAACATATTGCATTGTATCTTCAGAACAGTTTTCTTGCCATATCCACTGGGATAATTTGTTCACATCCCAGACTCAATATATCCAAAATGGAACTCATCATTCCAGTTCAAGATGTCACAGTAATTTCAAAATAATCCTTAGAATCCTCCACTGTTCTTCTCCAATTGCCTTATTTCCGTTGTTCCTGATGTGATTTGAAATATTTTTACTAGTGGTGGTAAGAAAGAATGGGAAAAAGTCAAGAAATAACTGTAGGGTAGCAATAATATAATTTTAACAAAAGTTGATTAGAGATCTGTAACTGTTAATGTGCAAATTTTATCAAAAGCAAATGTTGATATATTTATGTGCTACCTCTCCTCTCTTCTTTTTGAATTTCCTACTTTGGTTTATGGTACTGTCATTTTCATAGTAACCCACACTGGAAACCATGGGATCATTTTAACTGTCCCCTTCCACAACAAAATCCTGTTGATTCCACTATTTTTCAAACTTATTCCCTCCCTTTTCTCTTTAATAGTTGAGGCCTTCATACTTTCCCCCAAAATACTGTAATAATTATTATTTAATGGTTTCACTGCTTTCAATTTCTTTGCCCCTCTGTTCCATCTGATAAACTACCCTCAGATTAATTTCCCCAAGCACTGTGACATGTTGCCTGCCTTTGCCTACCAATTAAAGTCCACACTTCTTAGCTGGCATTCAAAAACCTGCATTCCGACCCTTGCCTGGCTTTTTCCAATCTGGTCTACCCCTGTTCCTTTCATATATCCTGTGTTTCAGATAAACAGCTATTTGTTGCTTCTAGAACCTTTTCTCCTCACTCAATATTTTCTCTACCTGAAATGTTCCCTTGCACTTTACCTACCTCCATCTTCAAGGCTTTGCTAAAATGTCACTGCCTTGAAATCTTCTGAAAGTAACTTTCCGTCTTCCAAATTCCTGAGCACACAGTGTGTGTACAAATTATTGAAATCAGATGTTCATGTACTCATATGTGCCTCTTCCCTCCTTTTCTTTATATCTTTGTAGTTCTCTTATGGCATTTTTGTCTTTAAATTATTTGTCTAATCTTTACCCTGCTGGATTATAAACTCCTTGCCACAGGGATTAGCCATAGTATGAATAAAAAAGGAGTCCTTTCCTTCTAGTTAGTGAAAAAGCAACAGTGATGGAAAAGAAAAGGAGATGGATCTTTGACAAGTGACGTGTCAATTTCTTGTGATGTCAAAGCAGTGTGTTTGACTTGTAAGACCAGGAATATTTTACAGGGTTGTGTAATCTGCAGAATTCTTGATAAATCTTTTAGAGCCGGTAATTGTCAGACATTGTCTTTCTTGGACTCATTATGTAAGAGAGATATGAAGAACATAAAGAAGGGTCAGAAGGGAAGAACAAAGATAAAAAAAATAGAAAGTTAACTTGTTTGGAGTGGTAGTGGAAAGATCACCAACTGACTTTGGATTTCATATCTTGGTTCTAACTTGTTCTGTGACTTTGGGCAGTTTCAGTGAGTTTCCGTTTTCTCATGTCTAAAATGTACCAGATAGATGGTCATCATCCAGCTTTAACACATTGTGATTTCTGCACAGATGAGGCAAAGAGGCAAGATTATTTAACTTGGAAAAAAAATGTTGAAGGATAAATGAACATGTCTTAAGATTTATGAAGCGAATAAAGGCAGCATAGAGTAGTACAGAGGTGGTAAACACTTAGGCATAACACTTCCAGGAGTGGCCTGAACCAGATTAACGTGTAATTGGGAAGTGTTTAACAAAATAAATAAAAATAAAATATAACATGCTATGTTAACATGCAGTTTTCAAAGTCAGTATGCAAGGTGATCCTTACATCCTTCCCTCCTTTTCTATTTGAGTGTGACAACTGCTGTAGTGGGAAGAGAACTGAACTTGCAGGTAGGAAGAACTCTAGTCTTCCATCAGACTTTCATTAGCTGTGTCACCGTAGGAAAATCACCTCACTTCTCTGAGCTTTACTTTTCTCTTCAGCCAAATGGGGATAAATGCTGGTAAGTAAATTCCTCAACACCTCTCAGGTTTATTGAGGTTTGAATAAAATGTTTATAAACCTGAGAATACTATATAAATGTCAACAATTATTTTTAAAAAATATGATGGGTGAAAGGATGGTGACTAGTTCATCTTACTGAGGGTAAAACTAGAGAAAAAGGATCTAAGCTTCAGGAGAATGGCTTGTTAGACAAAGGATTTCCTGTCATTTGCTATGTGAATGGGCAGGCCAGACAATTATGGGATCTCCTCTGGAAAACTCATGAAAAAGTCAGGTTTCATACCATTTTTTAGTTTAATTATGATTCTGTCACAAGTCAGGGAGATGTTCTTTTTAGTATGTAATTAGTTATTCATCTTCTTTAAAAGCATATCTAACATTTTAATTTGGAGGATGAATTGTGGTTCTTTTTTGACATGTTTTTTTCTAGATATTTATGAAATTATACCATTGTACTGCTATATGTTTAATTATATTTTTCTTCACTTTGTGAACTGTTTAGTAATACATTATACTAATAACTGTATGAGAAGAAGATACAAGAATAAATGAAAAAGTTGTTGGGAAAAAAAGTTAGAACAGAGGTCTAAAAATATATTAAATGTTTAAACTGAGATACCAGGCTTCCTTGATTTTTGTCTTTGAGCTCCTAGTATGGAAAGAAGAAGCAATTTGATCTTCATATTCATATTCCAGAGTTTCAATTAAGGGTGTGTGCATTTTAAAGTATTAATGGTAACTTTTTGTAAATCTTGTATTAAATAAAATTTGCATAGATTTAATGCAAGTAACAGTTTAATGTCTGTCTGGGTAGAATTTTAGAGGTCATCTCTTCTAGCTTCGTTTTACAAATGAGGAAACTAAAGCCTTGAGAGACTAAATGACTTGCCTACCTGAGGTACCCAACAGTTAATTAGGGACACTTTAATTCTGATTTTGAAATTTAACACCTTAGCATGTATCTGTTATATTAAAATGCTATTTACAAAATAATGTTTCTAAGTGTGTAGTGAAGTTGTTCAGTCTATATATCAGTTATGTCCAACTCTTCATGACCCCATCTGGAGTTTTCTTGGAAGATATAGTGAGTGGTTTATCATTTCTTTCTCCAGCTTGTTTTATAGATGAGGAAAAGGGCAATGAGGGTTAAATGACTTGCCTTGAGACACATAGCTTGGTGAATGTCTGAAGCCAATTTTGAGCTTGGGTCTTTGTTAATCCACTATCACACCTAGCTGTAGGGGGAGAAAGCACTGAATTACTACCTCCAGGTGTCAGAAGCTCTGTGTTCAGATTTGGTCTCTGATGCTGTTCATACTTGTAGAATATTTGAACGGAGCCCTTAACTCATATAGGCCTCTCTGTCCTTTATAAAATGAGGGAGTTGGACTTTAAAATCACTTTTTATCCTAAAATATATGCACTAGTATGAAACCATTTAGTTCATGTTTTCAGGAATTAAGTGCCTACCATTTGCAAAACATTTTTGCTGGGTACTGGGGGATACAAAAATGAAAAGTGAAAATCTCTTCTCCCACAGAGCTTGCTATCCTTGATAGAGATATTGAAGAAAGAGGTCCTTTGGCCAGCTAGGACTCCATTCAAGAATCCTTTGACACATTGGCTATGTGACCAAGATGTTTGATTTCTCAGACTACATAAGACTATAAGGTGAAGAATAGTTGTAAATCTTTGCTGACACAAGTTTCTACCCTCTACCACCAAATATATTTAAGGCATGCTGCTAGCTTTTGAGAATACTGAGGGAAAAAAAGTGACAGTCCTTGTCCTCAAGAAAATTAGAGTCTAAAAACATTTTTTTAATTTTATTTTAATTTTTTTTTAATTTTCAGTGTTCCACAATCACTACCATACAACCTAGATGTTTTCTTTCTCTCCCTCCCCCTCTCTCCCCCCCCACTTCCTTCCTCCCTCCCTGAGACGGCATCCAATTTTATATAGGTTCTACACATACATTCCTATTAAATACATTTTCACCATAGTTATGTTGTATAGAAGAATTAAAATGAATGGGAGAAATCATATAACAAACCAAAACGTAATACAAAAGAAAATGGTCTGCTACAATCTGCGATTGAATTCCATAGTTCTTTCTCTGGATGTGGAAGGCATTTTGCCTTAAAAGACCATTGGGAATTTTTAAAGTCCTTACATTGCAATGAAGTTCTACCTCTACCTGAAAACATCCTTGCACACTATGGTTGTTGCTATGTACAAAGTTTCCTGGTTCTGCTCCTTTCACTTGTATAAGTCTTGCCAGACCTCTCTAAAGTCTTCTTGTTCATCATTTCTTATACCACAATAGTATTCTATTACATTCATAAACCATAATTTATTCAGCTATTCCCCAATTGATGGTCATCTCCTTGATTTCCAGTTCTTGGTCACTACAAAGAGTGCTGCTATAAATATTTTTGTACATGTAGGATCCTTTCCCATTTTTATGATCTCTTGGGGATACAGTCCTAGAAGTGGTATTGATAAGTCAAAGGATATGCACATTTTTGTAGCCCTTTGGGCATAGTTCTGAATTGCTCTCCAGAATGGTTGGATCAGCCCACAGCTCCACCAACAATGAATTAATGTTCCAGTTTTCTCACATCTTCTCCACCATTTATCATCTTCCTGTTCTGTCATGTTAATCAATCTAATAGGTGTGATGTGGTATCTCAGAGTTGTTTTGATTTGCATCTCTCTAATCAATAGTGATTTAGAGCATTTTTTCATATGACTATATATATCTTTAATTTTATGCTCTGAAAACTGCCTGTTCATATCTTTTGACCATTTATCCATTGGGGAATTAAAAAAGTTTTTGATTCCAAGGAGAATACTGAGGTTACTTGTATCAGGAAAAGTGTTCTGAATACTTAAAACATTTTTGGTTTTGCCTTTTACTCAGTCAAAGGTAATAAACTATATTCTAAATTCTTTATAATGGGTGACCAATGCTGCTGAATCATGTTAAATGTTGATTTTGAAGTCGAGGACATTGCAAATCCACAATAAAAATAATTCTATTGTGCATTTAAAATTTCTTTATCAGAGACCTACAAAAATAACACCTCAAGCGCGGTACATGGAACATATAGTAATACTTAAATTATTTATAGGCCTCTTTCCAGCAACTTCAGTTAGCCTGAAATGTTAAAAATACAATCTCATAGGAAGCAAAATGAGGCACCCTGAAATAATGTCAGATTCACTCATTATCAAAACTTACTGTCTCTTTACTCATAGCAGAGCTGCCAGATTTAATAGCAGCTGCTAGATAGCTAGGTGGCTCAATGGATATAATGCTGGGCTTAGAATCAGGAAGACCTGCATTCAAATCCAGCTTCAGAAACTCACTAGCTGTGTGACCCTGAGCAAGTCACTTAATCTCTGTTTAACTTAATCCCCTGGAGAAGGAAATGGCAAACCACTCCAGTATCTTGGCCAAGAAAATCCCATGGACAACATTGATACGTTATGGTCCACAGGGTCATGAAGAGTTGGACATGACTAAACAACAAGAACAAAAGAGAGTGCCAGATATTTTTTCACAATTTATGTTTATTCTTATTTTACATAGAGTTCTGTGAAGCAGAAGCCATTTCTCAGTCATGTTTTATGCTCCAGACCATTCATTGCTATTTTTCCCCTATCAAAAAATATTTTTATAAATCATGTTAATGTTCAGAACTTCTTGAAAATTGTCTGGTCTCCCTATTTCCTTCTCCATTTTAGTTAGATGAATTATACGTACTGTTTTAAACTACTTTAGTATTTAGAATGTCTGTGATTTCCCTTAGTACATTACATTTGATATTTTTTCCCTCCTCCCCAAGATAAAAATTCTCATGGACTTCATGGAAACGGCTCTTCATGGGTTTGTTGTCAGAATGACCTGGGTTCAAATGAGGCTGCTTTAGAACTTAACTCATTATGTGACCCTAGGCAAGTCACTTAAGCTCAGTTTCCATGTAAGGTTGGACTCAAATGCTGTTTCTAAAGGCCCTTCCAGCTCTGAATATGTGAGTCTGGAGATTTAGAGAGGCTGATTACTGATCCACATACACAGGGATTATTGCCTGCATTTCTGGCTTAACCTAGGACGTGACAGAACTTGTTCTCTACTGGTAGAGCTTTGGGACCAAGGGTACCTTCACAATCATGGCAGAGAGATTGTAAGTTAGAGAGTTTCTTTATTCTTATAATTCAAAAGAAAATTCCTTATCAGTAGTGTAGTAGTATTTGCTACTTAAAGCTTTGGAGGTGTTATAATTTAGCTGAAACTTTTTTCGTTATTTACTGATTAGTAAAAGTGTTTAGCTAAATAACCTTACCTATATAACGTTGATTTTAATGGAAAATAAAATCAAAATATCTTAAGAAAAGCTAAAAATGATCATTACAACAGTCAAGCATTTATTAATGATGTATGTAGATAATACTATATGTATGTCAATAATAGGCATCCCTCCACTTTTGTGTGTTACCTTCCTCCATTAAATTGTAAGCTCCATGAGGACAGGAGCTGTCTTTATTTGTACCCCCAGTACTTAGCACAACACTTAGTAGGTGCTTCGTAAATGTTTATTACATTATGTGCAAATATGACCAACAAATACCTGAGGGGCTCTGCTATGAGCAATGACATAATAAACTGTAGTGATGCTTGTTTTTGACATTATTTTAGGCTATACCATTTTGCTTCTTTATCAGATGTATCAAATATAATGTATTGAGGGAAATCACAGACATTCTTTAAATGAAACATGGGTCAAATAAAACCTTATAATTTAGAAACTCACATGTTCTGAGTTCAGATGGTCCAGATTTATTTTTGATCATATCTCATTTGGGAAATAAATTTCAAATAATAATAGCTAGCATTTATATTGTGCTTACTGTCAGTCAGGCATGGTGCTATGCTAGCTTTACAATTATTATTCATTTGATGCTCACAATGACCCCAAGGAGGTGAGTGCTCTTATTATCTTTAGTTTGTGGTTCCTCAACCTTATTCTATCCTCTGTATCAC
This sequence comes from Potorous gilbertii, assembly GCA_028658325.1. Classification (NCBI taxonomy): domain Eukaryota; kingdom Metazoa; phylum Chordata; class Mammalia; order Diprotodontia; family Potoroidae; genus Potorous; species Potorous gilbertii. The sequence goes on along the minus strand of CM053769.1, from coordinate 154,781,860 downwards.
TTTGCAGTGTATCTCAAATGTATCTTTTTCTCTGTAATTTAAATACCTAAAACATGAGAAATGAAAACTGGTCACTTGATATACTGTGTGTCTTAAAATTCCTACATACTAACATTTAAACTTTGAAGCCACAGATAATAAATTAAAGAAAAAAACTATTGAGAGGCCTCTAAATGGTATCGTTTCCTTTTAAAAAAAACAAACAGGTAGACTTAAGCACCTAGTTCTTAAATGCATTTATCATTTTGCTCTTTGAAACAACACAGTAACGTAGGTACTAAAGCTGTTATCCTATTTTACAAATGAGAAGACTAAGACCCAGAAAGATTGCCTCCAGTTTATGTTGCATATATCTTGTATGTACTCAAATAAATGTTTGTGAAGCACCTACTCAATGCCAATCACTATTCTAAGTGCTGGGGATATAAATAAGAAAAAGAAAGATAAACCCTGCCCTCAAGTACTTTATAATCTAATGGAGGAAGGTAGCACACAAAAGAGAGTGAAAAAGAAAGGAGGGCATGGGAAGGGTACCTGATGGGGCGTGATGTTCCAAGGAGTCAAAACCAAGCACGGATGTGATGGAAAATGAAATTCCCTGAAAAGTGTGGGTCTGAGATGTTTCTAAGGGAAGGCTTTCAGAGGAATTTATTGCTTCACCTTCCATCCCTCCTTTCAGGGGGAAGAGGTGACTGAGGGAGTTGAAAAGGTATTGTGCATTAACAACTGAGTCATTCTGCATGGTGATGAGATTTCTGGTGATCAGCTTATTCTGAGTAAGGCCTGATACTCTATGGAGTCAGTCCAAGTTGAGCTGCTGATGGGAAAAAAAACAGTTGTTGTTGTTGTTTTGGGGGGAGGGATTATTTCTTTGTATCCCTAGCATTCTGCACTATGCTTGGCTCATGGTAAGCTCAAAAAATGCTTGCTAATGATTAATGACTTGTGCCTGAGGTCCTACAAATAACATTTGAAGTGGGATTCAAATTCAGGCTTCTTTTGATTTTGAGTCCAGTTTCCTCTATACTAGACTGTCTCAGATCATATATGTGTGTGTGTGTGTGTGTGTGTGTGTGTATGTACACACATATACATAGATACGAATAATGATGTTACAAAAATAGAATACAGTTTAGTGCTTAGCAAACTTCTAACCAAGGCAGGAGAATTTCAAGGAAGAAGAGGCAACTTCTAATTGAGATTAGGAGAGGCTTCCTGGAAGAAGCCTGAATTGAGTGAGCCAGTCATTAAAAATTAAGAACCTGACCTGTTCTAAGTCCTGAGGATATGAAGAAAGACAAAAGGTAGTACCTGCTCTGAGGGAGCTCACTGTCTAAAGGGGAGGCAGTATGCAAACAACTGTGTACAGACAGGACATATATATGTGTTGAAATAGTCAACAGAGGGAAGGCAGTAGCATTAAAGGGACTCCAGAAAGGCTTCTTGTAGAAGGTGAGATTTTAGTTAAGACTTGAAGGAAAGCCAGAGAAGCTAGGAGGCAGGGAAGAGGAGGGAGAAAATACTAGGCATAGGAGACAGTGAAAATGCTTGGAGTTGGGACATGTAGTGTCTTTATGTGAGGACTATTAGGGCAGTTGACCATCACTCGATCTCAGAATATAAGAAGTTTGGAAATAAGCAGGAGTGGTGGATCAGGTCTTGAAGGACTTTAAAATCCAAATACATAGAAAATTTTGTATTTGATCTGGAGGTGAAAGAAATCCACTGAATTTTAGTAGTGTTGGTGAGGAGGGGGGCTTGTGTGACACAATCAGACCCGAGCTTTAGGAACAGCAGTGGAAGGTAGACTAAAGTGGGAAGAGACTTGTGGCAGCAAGATAATGGGATAGCCTGAATAAAAGGTGATAACACACAGACATCAGAAGAGAGAAAGGCTGGGAAGAAGTCAGGGGTCTATGTGAGAGATGTTACAAAGGTAAAAATCAACAAGATTTGACAATAGAAATGACTTCAGTTTTGGACATGTTGAGTTTAAGATGTTTATGGGACAGCCAGTTTGAAATGTTGAAGACTTGAGTGTTGAAGGAAGGAGGAGGGATTTCAGTAAGCAGAAATGTGATGGGACATGCGGTAGCATTATAAAGACACAAGTGACAAGAGAGCTAGGGAAAATAATTGGTTTGGCTTTTCTAAAACCTACGAATATGTGAAGGGAAGTAGTATGGAAAGGTAGGTTAGAAGCAGGTTGTGAAGGACCTTGAATGCATTTGTTCCTCCCTCCCCCCACAAACATTTAATAAAGCATCTGCAAGTACAAGGCATGGTATTAGTTTTGGGGGATACAAAGATGTAGTTAATGTTTATGTGTATACATATACACATATACTCATATAGCTATATGACAGAGCTTGTTCTCAAGAAGCTTACAGTTTAGTGGGGAGGAGAATGACAAATACTAATAAAAATTACACAGTGAAATTGAGAGAAATGGAAAAGACAGTGCTTTGAGATGAGGGAAATCACTTGAAGGAGTGAGGGTACAAGCTGTCAGAGAAGGTTTCATTGAGGATTCAAGCAGAGATAAAGGGGAAGAAAGGCAGAGGCGTGGAGATGGGAAAGGATGAGAAGAACTGGAGATGGTGAGTAGTTCATTTTGGCTAGAATGTAGTATGAGATAAGGCTGGAAAGGTTAGGTCAAAGCCATGTCGTAGTAGGTCTTGAATACCAGTAACAAGAGTTTGGATTTTTATTTCTCAAAAGAGTTTTATTTTTGTTTTAATCTGAAGGGAAGTGGGAAGGCTTGCCGAAAACCTTAACAAAGGTGAAAGTAACTCAGATTACTCTCATAATTTTCAAAATAATGAAGCATATTCTATCACATTGCTCTCACTGAAAATATTCTCATTAATAACTCTAGCATAAAAAGGGCTTTGTACTGACTAGGGTCACATAGCTATTAAGTGTCTGCAGTAGAATTTGAACTCAGGTTGTCTTACCTCCAGGCCCAGTGTTCCTTCCACTGTATCTAATTTAGTTCTAAACTGTATGGTAAAGATTAGAAGTGCTGCAGAAAGGCAAAGATAGGAAAGTCAGTGAGGTCAGGAGAGAGGAAAAGCTATTTGATGTGGAAGAGCTGTGCATTAAGATACTTGTTTATTCTTATTTTGGCCTTCAGCAACCCCTCTTTCTTTGAAGTTCATTCTTAATATTTATTTAGTTCAAATCCTTGTCACTGACATACATCCACCACCCCAACTCATTCTCCCTCTTTTCTCCAGAAATTTAGCATCCAGTTTACTGTTTTTCCCTCTACCTCATACTTTCCCTTCTATTTGAAGATTTCAGCATACATACTGATATCTCCTTTCAGTGTATCAGCCTTTCTCAGTTCCTATGACCCTTGTCTTTATTACCTCTCGATTGCGTATGATGATGGTCTGCCTTTGGTTTGACTATCATCCTTAAGCGTTCTACTTTGATGATTCGTAACTCTGAAATTCTGTTCTTCAGTGTCTTCTAGCTCACTGTGACCTCCAGTCCCTCTATCTCTCCCTAGTCTATAGCCCTTGCTCTGGTCCTTCCTTTTGTCCTTTCATAGCCTTAACTCTTGTTAAGTTGACTTCTTCAGTAATGTACCATCAAGCATTATCTGCTGCCATTGTATTCCATAAGCTCTTGTCCTCCATTGCTAGGCATGCCTTATCAAGACCCACCCCTCTTCCAAATTTCCCCATTTCCCTCAAGGGTACCACTGTCTGTCCAGGTGCTCAGATTTGTGACTTAGACATCCTTAGCGTCAGTCTCACCTATAATTCCAAGAGAAGTAGAGAAAGGACCCGGTGAAAGAAATGAGAAGACAGTGATTTTACGGTTTTTGTACCCTGGTACCTACTTTGGCACATGCTTAACTCATTCTATAAGAGCCATGTTATAATGCTTCAAATATTGTAAAGGTTAGACCTTAGGAAAAATTAACTTTACCAATAGTTGACTGAGGGAAAATATTAATATAAATAATAACTAAGGTTTGCACAAAGTTATTTTCTCATTCGGGCCTCAGAATATAAGCTTGTAAGTTAGGTGCTGTTATTGTTCCTATTCTATGGATGAGGAAACAAATTACCTGGAGGAATCTGATGTCCCTTAAACAACTTAAACTCACTTTGTCCAAAACGTTATCTTTCCCCCAAACCCTTTCTTGTTCCTAACTTTCCTCTTACTGTCAGTGGTACAACTATTCTCCCAGTCCCTCAGGCCCAGCCACTTAGGTTCTCTCACTCCCCATATCCAGTTAGTTTTCCAGTCAACTTGTTTCTGCTGTAGTAACATCTCATTTGCTACCTCTCTTCTGACACCACCACCATCCTGGTGCAGCATCTCATTGCCTAATGCCTGGACCACTGTAGTAGCCCTCTGATTAGTCTCCCTGCTTTGTCTTTCCCTGTCACTGTCCATTCTCCATTTGGCTATTAAGTTGATCCAATGAAGTGGCCTTCCCCCCACAAACACTCATTAAACTCCGGTGACTCCCTGTCTCAGGATTAAAAATATACAATCTTCATTTTGAATTTTAAAGCCCTTCATCATCTGGATCTCTTTTCCAGGTTTCTTGCATCTTGCTCACCTTGACATGCTCTAGGATCCAGTGACTCTGCTATCCTCATATAATCTAGTTTGCAGGTACTTGTTCACACTCTGTTTCCCCTTTAGAACCTGAGCTGCTTAATAGCAGGAACAGGGACTGTTTTCTTCCTTTTCTTGTATTCGCAGTGCCTCACACAATACGTGGCACCTAGTAGAAAGACCTGAGTTAGAATCTGGCCTTATATAATTACTGGATGTATGACCCTGGGTGAGTCATGTATCCTGTCTGCCTCACTTTCATCATCTGTAAAATGAGAATGATGATAATAGCATCTTCCCTTAAAAGTTGTGTTGTGAGCCTTTGAAAAGTGCTTTGGAACGCTTAAAGGGCTATATAAATGCTAGCTTGTTATCAAGTTAGATAATGATAACTTAAGTACCTGCACTTAGTAGTAGACACAATGTAAATGCTTATTCCATTCTCTCCTTTCCCTTCTAGATTTCAAATCTTTCACAACTTTATCTTCTATGCTATCTTCTTAATGCTAAAACATCAAGCTTTGCCATTTCAGAAATTAAGGATACTTTAAAATATATATTTCTGTGAGTCTGTTGCTAATCATGTAATATTGAAAGTTAAGTTGAAAAATTCAACAATGAGAAAGGAGAAACTAAAGGAAAATTTTTTATTTGACCAATTACAAGTACATCACAGCCAAACTTCTTATAACATTGTTTCAGTGGTACTTACTGTTTAAGAAACATTGTAACATATTTCTCAGACCTAATTCAAGATGTTATGTCTGGCGTTGCATGTACTAGAAAAGTGAGTACCCAGATTTGTTGTCTTAAATTAGCCTTCAGGGCTTTTTTTTTTCTTTTTTTTTTTTGTAACCACTGTTAGCCGGTAAGGATTTTAGGAGCCTTTCCTGTAGGAAGGTAGTCCGGTGTAGTGGATAGAGAGTTCGTCTGTGAAGTAGGGCCACCTTTGTCACCTTCTGGCTGTGACCTGAGCAAGTCACTTCAGGTTTTGGGTGCTCAGAAGTTGCAGAAAAGACACTTGCCTTCTCACTGGGCAGTTCTCACCAAAATCCCAGGTTGAGTCCTCTCTCTCCTGTTCGCTTGTAACCTTGAATTTACAGTCTGGATAAATAACATGTGATACTAATTTATCTTTGCGGTTGCAAAGTGCTTATACATACATGCATATCTTTAATCCTCATAACCTTACATTGTAGGTAGTACAAAAATGCTCATTTTATAGGTTAAGAAGTTGGTGTACAGATAGATTAGTTGAAGTAGATCATATTTTAGGAAATAGGATGTACAAATAATTGTAATACCTTGTAGAAATGACACTTGAGAACAAGTCACTGAACCCCTCTTTCTTCATTTTCTCACCTTCTAAACAATTGAGTTGGGATAGGCTAGACTAGACTCTAACATTCTTTGTATATGTGAATCTGAGTTCCATAGGGGAACCCATTAGGTGATATATAGAGGAAAGAAAAAAACTTCCTCTTGATTAGGGCAAATCAAGAAGGATGTAATGAAAGAATTGGCGTTAAGCTGTATCTCGAAGAATGTGTTAGAATTTTGACAGATGGAGATAAATATGAGGACATTCCATGTATAAAGCATGGAGCTGGGAAGGTACAGGTTGTCTTTGAGGGGCCACTGAGTAATCTTGTTTGAAGTAGAGTCATAGTTTGGGATGGAAAGATAGGTTTGGGCTGAAGTGTGGAGGTTCTTAAGAAGCAAATGAAGTAGTACTTGTAAAGTACTTAGCATAGTGCCTGGCACATAGTAGGCAGCCATATATATGTTTATTGCTTTCTCCTTCCCTTCTCTTTGAAAGCTGTACTAAGGGTTCAGACTTAATATATTCTATATTTTGATATATCGGAACTGTGGAGAATTTTTCTGGCATTAGTTTGTAGGATTAGTTAGATGAGGAAAGCACTTATAAAACTCTTTAAAGGTAAGGAAGGCCTAAAACAGGAAGTAGTTAGGTCAGTAAGCAGTTATTAAGTGCCTTCCGTGTGCTGGGTACTGAGCAGAGCACTGAAAGAGAAGGAAAAAGGAGGCATTATGAGACTCAAAGATTGATTAGATTTAGAAGGGGAGAGAAGACATTCAGAGTGATGGGCAATGTGAGTAAAGAAGGGTAGGTTTATATGGGATTCTAAGGAGAGACAGACCTAATTAGAGTGGACACTGTGTTTTGGAGAATAGTAAATTATGCTGGATGGGGCAGATCATGAGTTGGCTTTTGGACTTGTTGATTTTGAGGTGATGGTAAGACTTTCAAATAGAAATATCAGCTGAAAACTTTTATAAACAAGATTTAGAGGAGGAACAACTTCCTTAGACTATGAGAAAGAAGTGCAGGTAGACTTAAATCCTTCAAGGATGATGATGATGATGATGATAACTGACCTTTATATGATTCTTTAAGGTTTTCAAAATGCTTTAATATACATCATTTCATTTTATCCTCACAGCAATCCTGGGAGGAGGGTAGGGGTGGGTACTCTCTTTAGGGTGTGAATCTCAACCTATTCATGCTTTCTCATGTCATAATTTTTCATGTTGTCCCTTAAGTGTTCCATAATGCGCTACCCCACTTACTGGAGATTTTCTTTTAGGTCTTGTGACAGTATGTGGGGGGGGGGGGTTAGCAGAGTAACAGGATATCCTTTTCTGATAGTAGTCCTTCAGTCTCTTTAAGATCCTTTGTTCCACTGGTAAATTGTAAACAATGTAGTTATAAATAGTGAAGGAAGAAGAAAGTTATTGGGCTTTTTGACATTTTCACATCTTTTCAGAGGAATATTGAGTAGTGTTTGCTGGAAGTAGACACAGGAGTTAGGGGTGTTCAGAAGTTTTGCAAAGTACTTCTGTTCTGTTGCCTGTATGTCATTTAGACCATATATATATATTTTTAATGCCACATTCAGATCAGTGCTGTGGGAGTATAATATTCTTGCTGTTGTCTTCTCTTTCTTTTTTCTTTTAACCCCTACCCTGTCCCACACAAAGGTTTATAGATTCCCTCCTTTTCTTTTTTCAATCTCAATTTCTTTGAGATAGCAGAATAGGTGAGAGGAAGAATGACTAGAAGGTACAGAGGCTGCAAATTTAGGTAGGCCCTAAGTTCACTTATCCTGCTTCCTGGGTGTTTACTTTCACAACTTTAGCTCTTCTGTCCCCTTGAGTAAAGAACATGATGCCTTTCATAGGAACAGACAGGCTACACATTATGTAATGTTTACTTTTTGAGTGCCACTCAGCTTGAACAGTAATATGCCAGTCACTGATGTTTTGATTTATATCAGTTTCTTGCCATTGTTTTGAAATTTCATAATTTGAGCTGGTGCTACTAGGTTGATTTGCTAACACAGGCAGAGCCTGCCTTTTAAAACTATATGAAGTGTTTTGGGTTTTTTTTTAAATCACAGAATTTGTTTTTTTACTGGTAACATGTTGCATGATATTTGGCAAACTCTCTCAAATCCCCAAATTGAAGCCCTTTGTTAATTACGGGGTATAGTTGCTATTTTTTGCATCAAGATTATATAGTCCTTTACATTTTTTTTTTTTTGCTATTTCTGTCAGATTGTAGTGTTTAAATATTTGAGTAAAAATGAAAAATTAGCTTTAAAAAACCCCAAATCTACTTATATTCCTGCAGAGAAAAATCACATAAATATTTGGAGTTTAAAGTGTACCAAGTTTTATAAGCAATGATCCTTTCTAAAACAGTGTAACTTGTTTTGGTGGGCATAAGAAAAAAGTGTCATTTTAATATGATAATTAAGGTACTTAGCATAATGTTCTATAAATATACCTTAGAATATCAATATACTTGGTCAACTGTTTAAAAAAACACTTCTGATTTTTCTGTCTAGAAGGTAGAGAAAAACTCTACCAAGTGCACTGCTCTCTTAAAGGTTAGGTGTTTTCCTTTAAATTCATTTTGCTTTTTCAAAGATAATGTCAATTTTGACATTGGTATGGAGGAAATCTAGGTATTTGTAATGTTGCTTTCTAATGTTTACAGTATGTGCCTTCATTAGTAACTTAAGGGAGAGTTGAAAATAGTCCAGTTACAGAAGAACCGAAAGAAAAATATGCCAAATATTCCCCTGATAATGATGGGGATTCATATGTTGGATAAAAGTAACACAGAATATCACATTTGGAAGAACCATAGATGTCATCCATCTAGCATAACCATACCTAGGCAGGTATTTGGTTGTTTGATTTATGTTAAGCTTGCATTTCCTTGAAATTTCCAAGTTATTTTCACATGAATTGTTGAGTACTTCATTGTTTTTGTGAGGTTGAATTTTGGAACCCAAGCATAGTTGTTTATCATCATTTAATTTCATCTTATTAAATTTAATCTTTTATTCTGGTCTGTTGCAATCTCTTTGACTGACTTGACTCTTCCATCCAGCATGCTAGCTCCTAATTTTTATCATATGCACATGCATCATATGCATTATATGCATCATATGCATACTTGATAATGAGACAATCTGTGTCTTCAGCTAGGTTCCTTATAAAAATGTTGACCCTTATAAGATCAATAACAGATCTCTGGCATACACTACTAGAGATCTCTCTCAGTGCTGATTTCAACTTATTAATGATTGTTCTTGGGTCCTACCACTGAACCAACTCAAAACCCATCTAACTTTTAGCCCACATTTTTCCCTCTTGGTGCCCCAGTAATAGCATGAGAGACTTTATCAGATGCCTTATTGAAATCCAGATCTGTGACATTTTCTTGATAATCTACTCTGTCAAAAAAGAAAATTGAGTTTTATATGATAGGAATTGTTCATGACGAAGTCATACTGTCTCCTAAATGCCCCATAATCTATCCCTTTAAGTTTTTGTTTTTTTTTAAATTAAATTTCCTTTTCCTTAAGGGAACAACACTGAACAAAGTTGTATTTCAAACTTTGCTAGGAGAGAGAAAAGACTTTGGTCAGTCAACAAACATTTATTAAATGCTTTAATATGTGCCAGGCAATGTACTAAGTGTTGCAAATAGAAAGAAAGGCAAAAGAAGGAGCTCACATTCCAGTGGAGGAATAGCGTGTGAAGGAATTGTACGTATAGAATATACACAGTTTAAATGGAAGCTAATTTCAGAGAGAAGCTTGTTGTTCATCTTTCATTCTCAGAGAGGAACAGTGACATCATGAGAGTGATTTAAGAGAGGCAAAGTCATCACCAACCTCACTCTCGTTTAGTCATCAAAGTCCAGTAGTGTCAAGACAACTAGCAATGACCCAGGGTACAGTAGGTGACCTAGGTCTTTCTGAATAAAGGTCTTTCTCAGGTCTCAGTTTGTCTGAGGCACAGCCCTTTCAGTGACTAAGGGCTAAATAAAAATTGAGACAAAAGATGGCTTAATTTACTGTCACACATAAAATCATTCTGGAAGGTGAAGACCCTCAAAGTTTCTAGCCAGAGCAGTAGGGTACAGGGGTACTAGTCATGCTTCCATAGTAGGGAAGAGTGCTCAAAGTTTTCTCACAGACCAGGAGAATGGTTGACCACAACTCTCCTTGGGTCTTGCCAGTTTGGAAGAGGGAAGGCATTAACATTAAAGGTAGTGGGGAAGCTGGGAAATGCCTCTTTCAAAATGTGGTATTTAAGTTGAATCTTAAAGGAAGCAGGGGAAATTGACAAGGAAGTAGAGTATTCCAGCTGTGGGGGACAGCCAGTGAAAAGGCATGGAGTTGGGAAATGTGACCATTTTTTATGTTGAACAACAAGAAGACTGGTGTCATTGGATGTAGAGTAAGTAGAGAAAAGGAGAATGTAAGAAGACTAGAAAGGAAAAAAGGGGCCAGGTTGTGGAGAGCTTAAGTGGCACAGTAGAAAGAGTGTTGGGCTTCAAGTCTGGAAGACTCATCCTGAGTTCAAATCTATTTTAGACCCTAGCTGTGTGACTTTGGGCAAGTCACTTGACCCTGTTTGCCTCGGTTCCTCATCTGTAAAATGAATTGGAGAAGGAAATGACAAAGCATTCCAGTATCTCTGCCAAGAAAACTCCAAATGGGGTCGTGAAGAGCCTGACATGACTGAAAAGACTAAAAGACAAATTAAAAGCCAGAGATTTAGCTCTCTCTTCCAAGTGTTTGAGGAGAAAAATGTATTTTTAAAAGTAGTTGTTTTTGAAAATGTACTAGAATAAGATGTAAACTCTCCCTTCTCCCACTTTCTTCTGTCCCTTTTTTTACTCCTCTCACCCCCACACTCCCAAAATTCCAGGACAGTTGCCAGGAGATTAGGTTTCTCTTCTGATGGCAATATCTGGTTTTCACCTTAACATATATCTCTTGCACAGAGGAGTAAATGAATGTCAGAGTTTTAGTTACCAAAGGCATGCAACTGACAGCTAATCAAGGCTAGGACCGAACTATTAACACTTTAGATATATCTGTTTAATCTCTCTTTCCTCTTTATACTTTTTCATTCTCTAGGATTCATTGATAGGTCCTGAAAGTCAGCATTTAGCTCGTCATTTTCTCCATTTGTATTCCTTAGACTTGATACATAGAAGTATTTGCAAGGCTTATAATGAAGGAATCTTTTACATTTTGAGTTGTTTAATGCTGTAATTCTGCTTATTTAAATTAAGTTTTTCATTTCTGCTTTCAACTGACTCTGATAGGTAACTGTTATTACCAAACAATATCATCATCATAGCTCATATTTCCATGGTTCCTTACAGTTTATTGTATGTAACTCACAACAGCCCACCAAGAGAGGGTAGCGCATGATGTCATCACAACTTTAAAGATGAAGAGTCTAGGAATTGGAGAGATTATTTTCCTATTGTAATAAGTGTTCGTGCCGGGATGTGAATGCATGTCATCCAAATCTAGATTTGCAAATTTGCAAAAATTCTCATCTGAGAGTCAGGATGACCCGATGTACACCATCCAGAGGGCCTGTCACCTTAGGCAAGGCACTTGACCCATCGCATGCCTAGGTTCAAGACCAGTTATCTGCCAATTTACCATTGGTAGTGAAAGCTTCCTCATACTAATGAAATCAGAAACCCAGAACAAAAAATCTAAGATCTAAAGTTAAATGTCAAGGAGAAAAAGGAAGTTGAGAATTGTCATTGGTTAAACAGGAAGTATCATAAAAGTGTCATAAAAGTCAAGGTCTTCCCACATCATGGTAGAGGGCATCAAGATTATTCATTTAGCAAATCAATTGACTTTGAAATAAAAATCTATAGAAAATGAGAGCATGTTATTCTGGAACCTCTGTTTTGCTATGGTTTTTAAAAATGAAGTCTGTATTTTAAGTACTGTTTGAGAAATGTGACTTTTAAACAGTAGTATTACTTCCTAGAAAAATATCAAAGAGTTTGGGCACAAGTAAAGTACCTTCTCTCATTTCACAGACAGGAAGACTAACTAGTGAGAATAGGTATATTGTATCAAATATTTAGAGATAAAAAGGACCTTAGAGGTCATTGAGTCCAACCCCTTCATTTTACAGATGAGGAGACTGAGGTCCCCAGAGAGACTGAGTCATCCAACATCACAATTATTACTTGCCTGAGGTAGTGTTTGAACCTGGTTCTTCCTGGTCTTTATCCTCTCACTACACAGTTTCTGAAATACCCTGGCTTTTGTAAATTTCTTTGCAAACAACTTGTAAAGAACAACTGATGGCTCAGAATTCCTAAGAATCTATTAAACTAAGCTTTTTGCATCTTGAAGAAAATTTGTTTTAAAAATAATGTTAAGGATTAGAAAACAGTTAAAAAAAATTCCTATCTTTAATATCATCATTAGGATTTCTTCCTGTTGTGGACAGGCAATATAGTAATTAAAATGTGAGCACAAAGCAATTGTTTAATTAGTGCGAGCTCCTTGAAAGCTGAGACTGCCTAATTTTTCCTGTTTCTATCTCTAGTGCTTACCATAGTGCATTGAAAAGAAACAGGAGCTTAATAAATTTTCCATTCATTCATTCTTTCAAATCAGACACCAAGCTGTAGTTCTGACTTCATAGATCCCACTACTTTCCTAAGAAAAGGAGAAAGGGATTTATAGTTTTCTTTGCTCACTGACTTCTTTTTAGAGATTTTTTAAGTTGTTAGATACTTTCTTTTTTGTGATTAGACCTTAAAGGACCTGGAGTGGAGAACAGCAGTGTCTTATACATAATCTATATTTAGTAAATGTTTTAATTGAGTAGACTAGGATATTTAGAAGTACATTATGCTAGCTCAATGAGACTTAAAGATACTATTAGTCTATCTTTGAGGGCCAAATATAATGTGGCAGAAGTTTGAACTTATAGCCTTTTTGAGATGCTTCTTTCTCTCTGTGGAGTTGGGGAGAGAATAAGTGTAGGTTCACTTGGATCTATGAGGAATCTATGGGGAAGTCAGAAGATGAGAAGTTTCTTTCTTGTTAGAATTTTCTTGACTATTATTTTATGAAGAAACATTACAAACAATTCTGTGAAGAATTTGAAATTTACCATATAATTCCAAAAGGACTGTCATCTGTAATAGCTACAGATAGGAACAAGAAAAGAGACAAAAATAACATTTTCTGAGAGACTTTGTTCTTGGAAAATATGAAGAGGACTCTTGAGAAATTTTTTTCAGTATTCTAAGTGAACTAAATCATGAAATATTGCTTCAGAAGTTAAGAAAAATCTTTTTTTGATTTCAGGCAACTCTGATCTTCATAGCCAAAATAATGTAAATAATTTATGTATTTTTTATTATTGTTAATAGTTGTATATTCAGTAAGGAAAATAAAAGATGTATACTACCTATATACATACTCTAACGGTATAGCCCAGAGAAAAAAGCAAGATCTGGTCTCATACTGGCAGAGTTTTAGATTGGGAAGACTGTGTTATATTAGTTTCTCATTTTGAATCATCTCAGCAACTCTTGTGGCCACCTTCTCTATTCTGTTTCAGCCACACACACCAGCATGCTCATGCCTTATGCATTTCTGTCTCATAGAACTATCTCTCACCACTTTCAAGATGCTGAACTTTGAATAAATGAATAAAAAGTGTTAGGTACTCATTCTTTAAGAAGCACTGCACTAAGCACTTGAGATACAGATGGAAAAGCAAAATATTCCCGATTTCAGAGGTTCTCATTCTAATGGGGCAGGGGGTGTAGACACAGAACATATACAGAAGATTTCTTGTGCAAGTCAGATCAAAACTTCACAACTGGTCCTTTTCATTCAGATGTTAATATATACAGCTTCAGTATCATTGGCATTGATAAAATGGCATCCTTTTCTCACATTGAGTCATTTGATAGTACCAAGAATTTTGGTGGTGGGATTTTCTTTTCTAGTCTTTATTTTTTATTTTATTTTTTAAAAATTTATTTAAGTTTTCAACATTCATCTCCACAAATTTTGAGTTCCAAATTTTCTCCTCATCTCTCCTCTCCCCTCACCCCAAAATGCCAAGCATTCTCATGACCCCTACCACCAGTAGGCCCTCCCTTCTAACTTTCCTCTCTTCCCTTATCCCCATCTTCTCTTTTGTCCTGTAGGGCAAAATAAATTTCTGTATCCCATTACCTGTATTTCTTGTTTCCCAGTTGTATGCAAGAACAATACTCAACTTCTCCTCCTTCCTCCCTCCCCACCCATCCCCATTGGGAGGGCAAGCAATTCAATACAGGCTATATATGTGTAGTTTTGCAAATGACTTCCATAATAGTCCTGTTGTGTAAGACTAACTATGTTTCCCTCCATCCTACCCTGCCCCTCATTTCTTCTATTCTCTTTGACCTTGTCCCTCCCAAGAGTGTTGACTTCTAATTGCTCCCTCCTCCCATTACCTTCCCTTCCATCATCTCTCTCCCCACTTATCCCCTTCTCCTCCACTTTCCTGTAATGTAAGATAGGTTTTCATACCAAAATGAGTGTGCATGATGATAGTAAGCTTCACATTTTCCCTCTCACCTCCCCCCTTTTTCTCTCCACTGAAAAGGCTTTTCTTGCCTCTTTTATGAGAGATAATTGCCCCATTCCATTTCTCCCTTTCTCCTCCCAATATATTCCTCTCTCACCCCTTAATTTCACTTTTTTAGGTATGATCCCTTCCTATTCAGCTCACTCTGCTCTCTGTCTCTGTCTCTCTCTTTCTGTGTGTGTGTGTGTGTATGTGTGTGTGTGTGTGTGTGTGTGTATAATCCCAACTACTCAGATACTGAAAAAAGTTTCAATAGTGGGGGCGGAGCGAAGATGGCGGAGTAGAAAGACTCACCTATGCTAGGTCCGAACCCACAGCCCATAGATTTCCTGTAAAAAGAACTCCTGACAAATTCTGGAACAGTGGAAGCCGCGCAGAAACATAGTGAAGGAGATTTCCG
>CM053769.1:154731739-154766407 GCA_028658325.1 Potorous gilbertii | reverse complement strand
ATCTAGCCCTACAGGACAAAAGAGAAGATGGGGTAAGGGAAGGGAGGGATGACAGAAGAGAGGGCAGATTGGTGATATGGGTAATTAGAATGTCCAGTGTATTGGGGAGGGGGGAGGGGACAAATGGGGAGAAAATTTTGGAACCCAAAATCTTGTGAAAATGAATGTAAAAAGTTAAATAAATTTATTTAAAAAAAAATATTCAAATTAAAAAAAAATAAAATAAAATAAAATTCTAAAAAAAAAAAAATGAAAAAAAAAAAAAGTTTCAATAGTTACAAATATTGTCTTTCCATGTAGGAATGTAAACAGTTCAACTTTATTAAGTCCTTTATGATTCTCTTTCCTGTTTACCTTTTCATGCCTTTTCTAGTCTTTAGAAACTGTGACTACTGAGGGAGGTGGGAACTGCAGAAGGCAGTTGGCAGATCTATAAGGGCTTGCTTCCTGGATGATGGCTGATAGGACTGGACTAGAAGCAGTGCAGATGACCTAGAGGTAGAGGAGAGGAATGCTTACCTCATAGATGAGGAAGATTAGCATTCAAGGTGTGGGAGACAGCCATGAAAATGCCTGAAGTTGGGAGATGGAGAATCTTGTTTAAGGCATGCAGGGTGACCACTGTCACCGGATTGAAGAATGTTTATGTGTAGAAGAGGGAGTGCAAGGTGTAAGAAAAAATAGTATGAAGGACTTTGAACAAACAAAAATATTTGATCCTGGAGGTAATAGGGAACCATTAGAGTTGATTGAGGGTGTGGAGTGATATGGTCAGATCTGATTTTAGCAAGATCAGTTTGATAGCAGAGTGGGGGATGATTGGAGTTGGGAGAGACTGGAGGCAGGGAGAAGATCAATCAGCAGGCTATTGCAGTAGCCTGGCATGAGGTGATGAGAACCTGCCCAAAGTTGGTTATAGTGTCAGAGGAGAAAAAGGGACAGATCTGGGGTAGGTTATAAAAGTGAAGATGGCAGGATTTGATGAGAATGAGAGAGAGCGAGTATAGATGATGACATTGAGGTTGTGAACCTGGAGAATTAGGAGGATGATGGTATCCTCAGTATCCTTGGTAAAGTAATAGGGAAGTTAGGAAAGGGGGTATGTTTGAGGAGAAGGATAATGATTTCTCTTTTGGACATAAGTGAGTTTAAGCCCTGTGATTTCATCATTGTGCAGCTCCTCTGTGCCTTGATAGATATCCTTCATGAGTTACTGTGACTGGAAAAGTAGTTTTCTTTTATCTCCCATTTCTATGTCTTTCTCCATGGTGATCTCCTATAACTGAAATTTACTCCTGTCATTTCTGCCTTTTAGACTCTAGATTTCTAGATATCTAGACTTAGCTCAAGCACCATTACCACGTGGTAACCTTTCCCAATTCTCCCAGTTATTAGTTTCTCCACCTCTGCCATATTACTGTATCTTTACTTTGTATTGACTTATATTTGTATTGGTCCCCACTCTTGGCACCCAATAGAATTGATAGCTTTTTAAGGATAGGATTTTTTTGTTTTTGTCTGTGTACCCAGCACCTAGCTGATGTAATGTTCTTGTTGTTCAGTTGTTTGTTGTGTCCAACTCTTTATGACCCTATTTGGGATTTTCTTGGCAAAAGATATGGTAGTGATTTTCCTTCTCCAGCTAGGAAGTCCTAAGGACAGATTTGAACGCTGGAAGATAAATCTTCCTGACTCTAGGCCTGTCACTCTGTCCACTGCACCATATAGCTGATCCTTCCACCAACTACCAGATAGCTGCCCAATGTGTGTAACAGGTAATAAATAGTAAAGTCCACAACACCATAGTGCTATTGGGGTAATCATCTAGTCATCATTTCTTACATTAAATAATATTGTTATATCCATATATCACACTTTGTTCAGCGTTTCCACCCTTGATAGGCACCCTTTTACATTTTAGGTTCTTTTCCTTCTTTTTTTTTCCTTTTATACCCTCTCCGGAAAGTTTTTTTCCACTGTCTCTTGGTGGAGGGGTGGTGATGAGTGCTATTCCCATTCAGGTTTTATTATTTTCTTTTTTAACTGTTCTCTAATCCACTCACTTTTCTGTTGAATTCGATGTATTCCTGTGACAGATGTGTGTATTTTCAACTCTCTTTTGCATTTCAGCTCTAAGAGAAAGATTTTTTTACTGCCTGCTTTCCCCGCCCATTCCTCCATGTTTTGTATATTCTTCTCATACACTCAATATATGAGATGTAGAATATATGTTTTGACCATATAAGTTTATGAGAATGATTGCATGGGTTGCATGGATTGCATGAAGTTCCTGGAGGAACCTTGGTAGAAATGCTGGAATTTTGTGCGCTCGTCCCCTAGGGAGACTGATTGATGCTTGTAGGGAAGGAGAGGGGCAGTGAGGCTCTCTCTTTAGTTCTCCTCTAAGAAGAGAGTAGCAAACTACAATTCTGTCTCCCTGTCTCCCTAAATATTGCTAAATCTATAATATTTAAGGGGAATTTGAAGTGAAAAAGGGGAGTTTGAGGAGGAATAAAAAGGTTTGAAAAGCTGCTATGGTGAGTAGGGGTAGGGCAACTTTCCTGTTACCACATCCTCCCAGGCCCACGATATTAGTTTTATCCTCAACTTCTCACTGTTATTCCTCCCATACATATCCATTGCATTGCCAGCTCTTGACATTTCTACCTTTACACATGTTTCATTAAACATAGCCTAGTATAGGCCCTTATCACCTCTCACTTGGACTATTCCAGCAACCTTCTAATTATTCTCCTTGCCTCCAGCTTCCCTGTATTGCATTACATCACATCCTCCGCTGAGCTACCAAAGTGCTTTAATGCTTAAGTCTGACAGTGTTACCCCAGCACTTAGCAGGCTCTGGTGGCTCCCTATTACCTCCAGAGTGAAAATATAACCTTTTCTGTTTCTCAATTAGAAGTCTTCATACCCTCACATTTTCCTACTTTTCTATTCTTTTTACTTTTGTCTTCACCTACAAACTCTGTAATCCAGTTATACTGGCCTTCTTGCTCAGAAACAAGAAACAGCATTATCTCCAATCTCCATACAGTAGTTTTACTGGCTGGAATGCATCAAAAGAGTTTGATAAAAAACCAAGTAAAGTTCCCTTTTAAGGCAGAGAAAGAGTGAGGTATTTTAAAGTGTCCTTACTTTATGAGGTCGTTGTCCATTCCTTGTTCTCATCAATCTGTTGACCTTGTGACTGATTTTAGTAGTGCAGTGGGATCAAAAGTCGTTACTATTTCAGAATTTCATTCATGAGGGTTTGTTCTTCTCTCCTCCACTCCTTGTTGGTGGGTTGACAATTCACCAGCACCACTAAATGAATAGTATATGACACCAGTGTGGTCTTCTAACCTTTTATAGGACTAATACCAAAACAGGATTGTAACAGTTTCAGTGGATTCATACATTAAGTTCCATTGTTTATAATCATCGTAAAACATATAACGTCACTGCATAAATATAATGCATCTGTTTAACTGTTTCCTTTTCTGCATCAGTAATTGGTGGAACAAATTAATATCAGCAAAGAGTAAAACGATAGCTTTGTAGGACGGCTCAATATAGAATGTTGCTAAAATGGTACTTGTAGCATTTCCAACATGGTAGGACCTGTTAGAGCTTGTGCTGCACAGGCCTAACCTTCAAGAACCTAGGGTTGCCCCCCTGTGCCTTGATAGGACATCAGAAATAAAACTTTGTGGGGGCCGAGAAGACAGAAGTAAAATGAGAATCAAGTAGCTCTGCCTTGAATTTACTTTGTCCTCTCCTTCCTGAGTCAACAGTTCAAAACCCCTTTTGGTTATTTTTCGCTTCCTCCTCAGTTCTAGTAACACTTTGACATTAATTTTTTTTAAAAAAGAAGTCTATTCATACCTTTTGTTTTTACGTAATTTACATTTCCTAATGGATCCCTTTTCACCCTGTGGGAGTTATATCTTAAAACAGATATTAAAAAGGGGTAGAGGGGTCAGTTTAAGTAGAGCAATTCAACAAATCAAAAGTCTGACCTAACATGCAATATGCCTTACCTAACTTCCCCTTGGTTTTTTTTTTTTTCAGAGAAGGGTTCTTTTATCTTTTCTTTGGAGTGAAACATTCAGCATTATTTCCCAATATTAGTTTTTCAGTTTTTATGTCCTTGTTTTTTTCTTTTTGTATTATTGTGTTGTGTCTATTTTTTTCCTGGTTCTTTTCACTTTTTTTCTGCTCATACAACTCTTTCTATGCTTTTCTTTATTCTTTCCACAACATTTATTTATTCTTTCTACAGTAATTTTCTATTACATTCATGTATAGCAACTTGTTCAGCCATGAACAACAATTAGTAGGGCCTATATTCTTTCTACTTCTTTACTATTTAAAAATGCTGCTCTATTTTGGATTTTAAAGGGCTTGGGAGTGGAGGGGTTGAGAGAGTTGAATTTACTTCTGTGTACATGCCTGTTTGGATTAGAGGAGAGATCTTGTAATTCTCCTGAATATTTGAACCAATTACTAGCCCTTTCTCTTTCTTTTCCCACAAACCTCCAAAAGTGACTCCTGCTCTTTTCACCTTTGCTAATTTGCTTTGCTAAATGACACTTCAGAGTTGCATTTCTCTTAGTAAGTGATTTGGAACAAGGTTACATAAGTTGTTAATAGGTTACAAATCCCTCTCTCCTTTTTTTTTTTTTTTTTTTTAAGGATTGCTGCTATCTTTGACCATTTATTTATTGGAGTGTGACTTTTGGTCTTCTGTTATATTGGGGTGTGACTTTTGGTTTTCTATTAGTTTCCTTTATCACATAAATATCACTCTTATCTGAAATATTTGATAGAAGACTTCTCTTATCCCCTCCCCCATCACACCTCCACCCCAGCTATTGATTTCATACTAGTTTCATTAATTTTATTTTTGTAAAAGTTTTTTCAGTTTCATGTAATCAGAATAGTTATTGTGAATAAGAATTCCCTTTCTATTATTTCTTCCTGAATGTTGTCATTAGTATATGCGAGCGTTGCTGATATTTGTGTGTTTATTTTATATCCTGTATCTTTACTGAAACTATTAATTATCTAAATTAGGGTTTTAGGTTTTTTTTGACTGATTCTCCAGAATTTTCTAATCTTCTCCAGAATTTTCTAATCTAACCTAATTTTCAAGTAGAGAAGGATAATGATGAACCCCCTTTGCCTATGTTTATTTATGCTTTTAGCTTTTGTTGTTAGTATTTCTACAACTGTCTCAAATAATAGTGGGTAAAGAGGGCATACTTACTTTCTTCCTTTATTTACTTATTGGGAAAATTTCTAGCATTTGCCCATTGCCTTGAATCTTTCAACTTTTTTAACAAGTCTTTTCATTTATTGATAAAGTCATGGAATTTTTTTTAACGTATTTAATATATTTAATTGTGTTTTTCTATGTTGAATCATTCTGAATTTTTCCTTAGGATTTCATCACATTAAAAAAAAAAATAATCCCTCTGTTAGGTGATCTTATGTCTATCTCTGTACATGACTTTCTATGATCTAGGTTGGGAACTTTCTTTCAAAGTTCCTAACATTTCCCACTAACTGGTTCTTCCTTGTTGGTAAGATGTTGGTTGTTACATGTTTTAAAGAATGAAATTGTCATTAAGTCAAGTCAAAAATACATAGTTCCTCTACTTTTGACACAGAGGCAAGAAAATGAATGAGAATTTGAGCACCACACATATGAAAACTGTCTGATTAAATGTAAGGAGAGAGTTTGAAGATAACTGTTGAGAATAAATGAATGAATAAGCCATTTATTAAATATTCACTATATGCAAGACACTATCCTAAATGAAGATACATACAGAAAACTAAGCCTTTGCTCTCAAGGAACACATATTTTAATAGAGGGGAGATAATATAGAGAGAAACATTCTTCTACATTTCAGATAGAAAGGTCCAGTGTTCCCTAAACTGCAGCAGCAAAGTGGATGGCAATGCATTATCTTCAATGTCATTTCCATGGATAAAATTATGTATTTCTGACAAGATCTATAGGAGAAGTGGAGCCTGTATGAAGAACAGCAAATGTGAGTAGAGAGGAGGAGAGAAAACATATTTCCAGATCATTTATTAGAAATGCCCCCAACTAACAGATTCCTCTACTGTTCTTGTCTTATATTTTTTTCTGTACAGTCTCTTCTTCAATTGGGTCTACTTTCTAGTTTTCTTGTACTGTTTAATATTATGTATACCTATTAATAACTTGTGCCGATGTTAGGTCATCTCATAAGGATTGAAAATAATGGTGAAAACTTTTGAGTACATATAAAATGACAGTACTTATCTGCAAAATTGAAATAATAGGGATTGCTGATTTCCTATGTTGTTGTTGTAGTTGTCATTGTATCCAAAATTGGTCTTGATTTTTTTCTTAAGGGAAATATTTTTATAGTACTTTGTTTTTTAATAAGTTGCTTTTCACATGAAGATTAAAGGAAACTGAACCTTGGGAACCTTGCTTGAAAAGCTAGGGCATCCTATAGTTAGATTGGCATTGATGCTTATTATTTTGCAGTGGGACGGTTTATTTTTGAATTTAGGATTTGCCCTCTTTGGGCAGATAATAAAAGCAGCTAGCATTTATTTGGCACTTCAAGGGTTACAGAGTGTTTTATGTTTTGTCTCATCTGATCCTTATAATGACCCTGTGAAGTAGATGTTATTAGCACTCCCATTTTATAGATGGGGAAACTGAGGCTGGGAGATACTAGGGAACTTGCTCTGACTCATACAACTAGTAAATGTCTGAAACAGGATTCAAAGTTATGTCTTCCCATTTCTAAGTGCAATACTCAATCTGTCCCCCAGCTGCCAAAAATTGTTTTGGAAAAGGAAGTTAAACTCTTTAAATGTAGCTATTTTCTTTTTGTAGTTATACAGTATATTTACATGATAAACTTAGGAAGATTTTTACTACAACCAGCAAGTAACTTCCTCTAGTCTTCCCTGTTCATAATTTGTTTTCAGGGTATTATATGTTCTGATACCTTCTATCCCTCTCCCCTTTAGCTGTTGAGTTTTGCAGTATTGCTTTAAACACTCAAAATGCTTATTAACAGATAGCAAAGTGATACTTAGATAAGGGAAGAATTTGTCAAAGAATTAGAGTACTAAATACAAAGAAATTTTTATTTTATTTTTAAAGTTGAGATTTGGTGTGATTGCTGATAACCATTTTTTTTGTTTTCATTGTTGAAAACTACTTTTCAGGAATATAGCAACTGATGGATGGAATTGGTTCTGACAAAATGTCAGATAATTTTAAATCTATTTAAATCTACTGTGCTTTTGTTTTTTTTTTTTTCCTGAAGGGCAGGTAGGTGATACAGTGCATAGAGTGCTGATACTGGAGTCAGAAAGACTCATATTCTTGAGTTCAGATTCAACCTCAGTGCATTTCCTAGCTTTGTGACCCTGGGCAAATCACTTAACCCTATTTGCTTCAGTTCCTATCTGTAAAATGAGCTTGAGAAGGAAATGCCAAACCATTTCAGTATCTTTGCCAAGAAAACCCCAGGTGGAATCATGAAGAGGCAAACACGACTGAACAACAAGGAAATTTTTACTTTTTTTAATGGGAAAAATTGGTCCCTGGGAGGCACTATGAGCAGGGAAACATTCCATATTCAAATTTATTTGTGAGTATTAGTATGTAAGGCGAATGCATTATTTTTGTATACTCTGCAGTATTTCTATAACGTGTAGTGCCAATATAATATTCGTAACGCCTAAGGCAGATATGCAGGCACAGTTCTGAATCGCAAAGTATAACAGACTCTCCACATGGAAGACAGAACTGAAACATTTATTCAAACACCAGAAATCCCAGTTCATCACAGCATCAAAGAAATCCATCATAATAGCTGAGAAGTCTATACACATTATCAGGCCTTCCCACCAACAGGCCTCCTCTAAGCACAATGCCTTTTTCTCACTCACAGCCAGCTGCCTGCTTCCTCTGTCCTTCTCAGCTCTGGCTAGTCTGACCAACTTCCTCTCAGCTCTGCTCCAGGTCTACCTTTTCCTATTCTACAAGTTTCTCCCACCAGAGACTTCAGGTGACTCAAACTCATGTGATTTAAATAGGTCACATAGGCCTATTAATGGATGAGAAAGATCTTCCCACTCCATTAAAAATACATTAATAATACAACATGATAATTTAATATAGTTCTTTTTTGTTGTGTTTTGTTTTTGTAGGGAAGGGCAGAATTAGAAAATGAAGTTTAATCTTGAGAGTTGCCTAGGCCACTAACTTAAAGGATTTGCTCTAGGTCACAGAACTAGTATGGTGCAAATATTAGATTTAAATCTGACTAGGTCCTCTTTGTTCAGATATGGCCCTCTTAACCCATTATACACCCTACTTCTCTGGGTTTTAGTGTAGAGAAAATGGAAAGTAAAAATTACTGATTTGAATAAAGACTTTAAATAATAACATTTATGATAGTTGATTGATCTTGATGTAACATGGAAGTGGATAAAGCCAAGTGACCCAGGAAAAATTGACTTAATCTCTTTAAAATAAGCTTTTTGAGCTAAAATTGGATGATCACTAAGGTTTCTGTATGAGTTTTTATAAACTCATTAGATTTAGGTAATAAGAATCGTTAGTGCTCCCTCCCCTCCATTGATTTCAATATATATCATGTTTATTTACCTGTGACATATTTCTTCCCCCACTTTCCTTCCACAGAATGTCATCCCCTTAAGAATAGTACTGCAGTTGTGCTTGCCTTAATAAATACTTGTTAGTCAATTGCTATCAAAATTCTTGCATATCTTTTTACTTTGGTCAAAGGTGTTTGTTCAGGTAAAATTTAATCAATGATTTCACAGTTTTTAGATTTGTGACATTTTCTAATTTACTAGAACAAACTGAGATCTCAGTATTTTGATTTGTTTTGAAAGAATTTGGCTGTATACTACAAAAGGCTATTCTGCACATTATAAATTTTATTTGGGGGCATTTTGTTTTCCATTTTGACACAAAAGGGTAGATATGATATAATTCAATTTAAGATATATTCATTCAGGTCTACAGAGTACAAGCAAAGGATAGTGAAATGGTCCCTTTTTGTTGGGGAGATGAAAGATATTCATAGTCAGGTAAATAATAAGATAATTTGAGAATTAAATACTGATAACTATGGAATATCAGGAAAATTTTTGAGTAGATGCCACCTGAGCTGGGCATCGAAGAAAATTAGGGATTATATGAGGTAGAAGAGAGTGTGCAGAACAGGTTGTGCAGAGATTTGGGAACAGGAAATGGAATCTTGATTTTGGAGAACAGCTAGGAAGCTAGTTGGCCAAAATGTGAAGGGCACGCAGGGGTGTGTCTCCATCTTTTTCACTTTGGGGACTTAAGAGAGCTTAACAAAAGAATAAGACAAGCCAATAATTGCTTGAAAAATAGTGTACCTTTATTTTGGTACCTTTTAAAACACACAGGAGAAGGAGCTTTCTAAAGGCAGGGGTACAGAGGCAGAGGTAGAAATAGATTACAAGGAAGGCAGTTCAGTGCCTCCCACACATGGTTAGTGGTTGACACCTCTAGTCTATGGCATCAGTCAGTAACCTCCAAACCTGGGGATGAAAGGGGAAACCATCAAGGACTGCTAGTTGCTTATGAGTATGATGATTTTAGAGTCACTAGAGGGAAAAAAAAGGGGTGGCAGCAGTCTGTGATAGTTCTAAGGAGAGACTGCTCTACCTTTATTATATCTCAATCACTTCTGTGTCCTTGGTCACCTGTATATACCAGAACAGATCACTGCATCCAGGTTTTACAAGAAGAAGTAGCTTCTTGTTCAGTTCATTATGGTGGCTTTCTCATTTCTAATGTCATAATGGTCAGGGAAACACTTGGCTGGATTGGCTAGAATGAGAGACCAGTATATACAAAGTTGGGGTATGGAAATTTCCAGATATGGAAGTTTCTGGCGCTAGATATGAATGAGCTTGAGAACCAAAGTGGAGACAGCCTTTGATAGTAAAGTTTCCTCAAACCAGAAAGATTTTTCTTTGGACTATCGCTATTTATTTTTTCTGATTTAAACTTATTTTTGTTATTCTAAATTTGACAGAGAGCAAAAAAACCAAGCATTTCCATGTACACAGAACAGGAAAAGGATTGATTGTACATGCAACCTTTTCTGTATGACTTGCATTAAAAAAATTCAACATTTGCTTCAGAGCTGTCTCTTTGTCTCCTGAATCTCCTGTTCTGTGCATTAAAAAAAAAAATCCTACAGTGACTCCTTCTTTCTCTCTTTTTTTTGCATCAGTATTGCTAGTTTATCTCTCATATCCACATCTCCCCTCAGTTAAAAAAAAAAAAGCACCTTGTAGCAAGAAAGGTAGCTATGAAAAACTAATCCTTACATCAGCCATGCATAAAAAGGATGTCTGAATCTGTGCCTTGAGTCCCCTGCCTCTGTTTGACAGTGTGTAGAGTGACTTATCAGTGATCCTCTGGAGTGCTGGTTGGTTCTTGCATGAAGTAGAATTAAAGCCTTCAAAGTTGTTTTTCTTTGCGATGTTGGAGCTATTGTTTAAATTGTGTATCAGTTTATACTGGTATTCCTAGATTGCCCTGAATCCCTTCCGGTTGTGATGCCCTTATTTTTATACTCTTAACACATTGATACACGCTTTTTTGTATGAAGTTGTTCTTTCCCTCTTTATTTGATCTTTTTGAGGAATATGCCTAGCAGTGCTGTCTCTGAAAGGTAGCATGAGTATTAGTTAATTAGACATGGAGTCCAGGCGATCTGGGTTTAAGTCCTACCTCACATGTTTTCTAGTTGTATGTTACCCTCAACAAATCACTTCTCTGTGCCAGTGTCTTCATTTGTAAGACCTTTAAAAGTTACTTACAGCCCTAACTATGACCCTGTTGACTTTGGTAAGATAAACTTAGAAAAATTCAAGAATATTGAACCCATACCTTCTCAACTGTATGAAACCATTTATTGAGAAAATATTATTTTATACATTAACAAGTAAGTATATATAGGTGCCAAAATATTAGAGTTTACTCAAAACAAAACTTTTGTAAACATAACATTTTGTGGTCAAACCAGAAGAACTTGTTTCTTTAACACTGTTTGTAAACAAAATTCTCTTGATTTTTCTGAGAAATTTAGTTCTATAGTTTATAAGAAATGACTTCTTAATCATCCTTCTGTCTCTGTCCCAGTCAGTGACTCAGCTTTCCTCAAGCCAACTCTTTAGGATTAGCAAGCTCACCTTTCATTTCACCAATTGAGTACTTAGGTTTTCTAAAATGAGCTATCTTTATATTGAGACTGCAGACTCATCCCTGCCTCTCTTCTTTGTAGGAACTTGGATTTAAGCTAAACTTAAAGAAAAGGAAAACCAAAAGACCCAAAGATGACAGGTTTCCTGCTTTCTTACTGTTTCTAGTGACTTTATTTTTCCTGTCAGAGAGTAGCCTTGAACTGGAGTGTAGGTAATACATGTCCCCTTGGGGATTTTGCTTTGGGCCTCTTATCTTTTGTGTCTCCCTTCTCTGTGATTTGGGTTAAGATTTTGCATTTGCTTTATTACCTCAGGTCTGCAAATTTTAGTTAATCCCATCCTGAACTCCCTTGCTCTGAATTAATTTATTAAGCACTGTTTCTACTGAAGCTTATAAGATTTGCTGCCTGGAAATGATATTTCTTATAGAAACAGGGATTCATTTCACCTGAAATTGTTACATCTGGAATGGACCTTAAAAGGTCATCTGATCTCCAGTCTCAAACATGTTGTGGTAGAGGAAAACAAGTCCAAAGGGTGTCATGTGATTTTCCCCAAAGTCACATAGTGGCTTGGCTGGGAACTCAAAATTCCAGCCTCTTGCTTGTCTATTGTTTTCCTTCATAACATACTCTGTACCACACACACACATGTATGTATGTCACTAGTAAGTATCATCTGAGGCAGAGTAGGTTGGGCATTCACTCTCTGAGACCCCTTTCAAAATAAAGAGGTTTGTATCTCCTCCACATCCCACACTACACATACATATGTAACTGTAGGTGTCTTGTTAGGCAGAATAGGCTGAGCACTCATTCTTTTAGAACCCCAGTAGAAAAAGGCAGAAGAGTTGAATCCTTCCAGTATACACTTTTCTCTCTGCTGAGCTGGCTGAAGACATTCTGCTTCTGCCCCAATACCCCCTCCACTCCATTCCAGCCCACTCCAGACCTGGAATTTGACTGAGGCTCCTAGAAATTAAGCACTCTTAACTGGATATAGCAGTTGAGTGTTTTAACCTTGGACAAGTTGACCATTTTCTCTATTAGGGCAAGAAGTTTTTGTGTAAGACAAAAAATATTAAAATCATAACAACTCAGAGCTCCCAGTTATTTAAGGAAAGTTTTTTTAACATTCACACAGTATTTAGATTTATGACCATTTTATATTCTGTGTTTGACTTCCTCCAGTCCCTTTGTTTGCCATGGATATACAGATAGATAGATAGATAAATAGATAGATAGACAGACAGACATGTGTATGTGTCTCTATATATACATGGATATACTACATATGCAGATATGTATAAGCTTTCATAATTGATCATGGATTTTAAGACAAAACAAAAAACAAACTAAAGTTTAGATTTATAAAAAATAGTATTAAAGTATCATATTTAAATAGAGGTGGGGAGGGAAATTGAGGGGAGAATAAATCTTTTCAATATTCTCCCAAGAGTTGGTCTTTGTCCCTCCCTGTTTTCATATTTGGTAGGCTATTTGTCAGATTCTTACTCTCAGTACTGCTGTCCTGTCATACTCTCTCACAAGCAGGCTGTGTGTTGTCATCTCTTTTCCATCTGTCTCATTTACCTATTGCAGATTATGTCCCCCTTTTCAAAATTGCTGAGCTCAAAGATCTTGATAGGACTGTGAGGGGGCAGCTTCATCATCTGGTCATTTTGAACTATGAATCCCAGAATGCCATTCATATCTTAAATACCTGTCAAGTAAATAAGCATCTGTTAAACATCTATTAATGTACATAGGCACTGTGCAAAGGGCTGGGGTTATAAGGAAAGGCAAAAACAATTCTTGCCTTTAAAAATCTAATTGGAGGAGAAAATGTGCAAATAACTAGATACAAACAAGATATACACAAGATATCTGTCTTATATCTCAGATACAAGACATTTACATTAAGGAAGACCAAGAAAGGCTTTTTGCAGAAGGTGGGATTTTGGGTGAAACTTGTAGGAAGCTAGAGAAACCAGGAGTTAAGTAAAGAGTATAGCAGGAAGAAGTTCAGTCACTGGATCTGTCTGAAAACTTAGGAGGAGTCCAGTTTATAAAACTCTTTAAACGGCCAGAGAGTTTTCTGTTGGATCCTGGAGATGAGAGGGAGCCACTGGAGTTTATTGAGTGACATGATCAGACCTGCATTTATCTACTTGATAGAAGGATTGACTAAAGTGGGAAGAGGTTTGAGACAGAGAGCCCAACCAGAAGGTAATTGGGATACTTTAGGTATCAAGTGATGAAAGTCTAGACCTAGGTGGTATCGGTGTCAAAGAAAACGTAGATGAGAGATGCTCTAAAAGGAGAATCGAGAGTACCTGGCAACAGATTGGTTAGAGTTTGAGAAAGGGTTGAGAATAACACCCAGATTGTGAGCCTGGAGAACCTGGACTGGGAGAATGGCAGTACCCTCAATAGTAATAGGAAAATTAGAAATAGTGATGAATTTTCAAATAAAATATTACAATCTTTTAATAGAAAGACATGTTATTTAAGAATAAAATTCAGTTATTTTGTTTGTGTCCTGTTAAATAACATTTTTTAAACTATAAAAATGAGAATAACAGTAAACATACTATATATCATTGGATTGTTGTAAAGAAAACACAAACCTTATAATAATTTTTTTTAGTGAGAACATTTTTATTCTAACTAATGAAAAAGTTATGATGCTCTCATGTGGTTATAGAAACAATTTATAGATCATAGACTTAAATGTAGGAGGGACCTCAGAATTCAAGTCATCTAGTCCACCACTACCCCTTCCCCCACTTTATAGATAAGAAAACAAGCTTAAATTTAAGACAACTGGATCATAGGATCAGAAATCTTGCACTTCCCCTGCTGTTTTACAGTCATCATCCTCAGGTGAGGTTACCACCCAATAATGGTTTTGTGTGCCTTCCATCTCCCATTGGGCACAGAGTGTCCCAAGAAAAGATTGCTAGGGGCTGGACTGGCTTTCTTCCATCTATCCCAAAACAACCATTTCCATCTATGTCAGCACAAAGTAACTTTTCCCTCTTGCTGCCTGCTCAGTTTTCTAACTGGGATGTGGAGAACCTCTGGTGCAAAGAAGAGTAACCCTCCTTTTGACTTCAGGCCTCCCATTTTCTGCTGTACTTGTCTTCAAAGAGTAGAGGTATGGCACCCTCCACTCAGTGATGAACATTCCCATACCTATTCATATGCTTCATATCCCAGTGATTCTGAACCCAAGAAAACAAAGGTCCCACACCATTCATCCATAAATGTTGAAGTTGATGCACGCATTGCAGAGCTAGGTCAGCATTTGGGAAGCTCCAAAAGAAAGTGTAGGAGAGAAGAGATATTAGGCTAAACTAAGTCTTCAGAGCTGCTATGCTGACCTCACTGTTTTATGCCTGTGAAACCTGGATGGTCAGTCTATCAGCATTTGAATTGTTTTAGGAAGAGTCTGAAGATTATCTGACAAGATAAGGTACTAGACACTGAAGTCTTCTTTCAAGCTGAATTGCCAAACCTTCAAACTCTACTGCAGACCACACACCTCCAGTGGGCTGGGTATGTAGCCCAGATGCCAAACACAAAGACTATTTTTGGAGAAGTCACATACAACAAGCACTCACACCATGAGAAGCAGTACACAGACACTCTGAAGGTCTCCCTGAAGAACTTGAGTATCAGTTGTGAGACGTGGGAGGTGCTGGGACTTCCCACAATAGAGAAGGCATTGTACTTCACCAGCAAAGCAAAATTGCCATAGCACAAAGGAATAACATGAGTTGTGCAAATCCAGAGATATCTCCGTCCCAAATGTTCTAATGGACTACTTGTGCCTGACCTGTGGTAGAGTCTTCCAAATTTATGTTGGACTGATCAGCCATAGCCAAACAGACTGTGCTTCTTCTTCAACATTGTGATGTCCTTTTCAAAAAGGAAGGATGAACAACATGTCCCAGTGACTCTGAACTCCTAAAGATCAACATCCAGCTCCCATTCCACATCCCCTACCACCTTATCCCTCATTCCCATCCCCCTCAACCCTCCCACCTCAAGGTTTTAACCTAATTCCACTCAGCCTGCCACTGCACCCTCTGGAATGCCTATTTTAGAGGCAGCAAGGCTTCATCTTAAATCGTTTCCTTTCCTGTTAGGGACCCCCGGGAGTTTGGGCCTGATCTCTCGGGCTCACAGGCTTATCTGACCAGCAGAGGCCGAGTGTAGCTGTAAGCAATGACTGAGGCGGGAGACAAGATAGTAAGAACTCTGTTTATTCCAGCGGTGAGCAGCGCTTTTATCTCTTTTCTGACACCAATGCGCTCATTGAACCTATCAGCTAGTAGTTTGTCCTTATAAGAAAATAATTTACCTTAAGCCAGGACTGCCCAGGGCTGACTCGTAGCCCCAAGAAAGAAAAACATTTTTGGCTTCTTTGTTCTCAGAACAGTCTGGGAAAATAGCCTTGAGCAAAACAGGGACGGAGCCCTTCCTCGAAGTGCCATCTTGTTCATGCCTTACCAGTCTCCCCTCAGTTTACCTGAATTGTGACCAGCGAATGCCATCCAAGAGGGTGGGGGTTGGCAATTCCCTTACATTTTCCTGCTACTTTCTGTGAGCTGTTACTGAACTCTGACTTTCTCCTAATGACACAGTGTCCCTAGCCTCCCTTTACAACACACCTGTACTTTAACTCATTCTTGGCTCAGTAGGAAGGCAAGAGAATCAAAATACGCCTTGCTTCCCATTGCCACTTTCAGGTTCTTCCTGGAACCTGCTTTTCTCCATCACTCAGTAACATCTCTACCTTTGAGGTTCATGCTATTATTCATTTATATCTACCAGTTAATCAAAACATTTAAATCTGTTGTCTACAGACTCCCGGGTCACTCCCCTTACTTTCTCAGTGAGTTTGATAACTGGCTTAATAGTTTTTTCCTCTCCTCCCCAACTCCTGGATATATATACGTGTATAGTGTATACACATATATACATAGATACACATGTGTGTGTCTACACATGTATGTATATGCATGTGTGTGTATATATGTGTATATGTATATATTCTCCTTCAAATACCCTACCTACTCACCTCCCATGAGCTACTCCTTCACCCTACCTCAGCCACACACTAAGATGGTCATATCTTGCCATCACCCATAATCACCTGTAATCCCCTTATTATACCATAATTATTTGGGTTTTCACCTTTCCATCGCCTTCTCTGATGAAACCCTGCTCTTCAGCCAAACTATGACAACCCCTCCCCTCAGTCATTTGACCTTTCAGATAACTCCCAGGCCATCTTCTGCTCTTTTCTCTTTTCCCCATTGAACCAGTTCAACTCTACACTAGCCTCCCTTTGAATTTCTTATGCCCTTATGTCACTGATTATGCCTGCCAAACCTCAGCGTTTGTTCACTCTCAGTATTTGTTGCCTTCTCTCCCACACATGTGCTGCTGAAAGAAGGTGCAGAAAGTCACTCAACTGCTCTGATTGAGTTTACCACAATCTATGTTACACAGCCTTAACCTGGACCCTCATTTTTATTAAGAAATCCTATTATACTTTCCTACTTTTCTAGTTTTCTACACCCAACTTCCCACAAGGTACTGTATGATCCAGTGTCACTGGCTTCCAGGCTATTCCATAAACAAGACACTATCTCTTGTCTCCAAGCAACTTTTTTGGTTATCCGTCAAACCTAGAATGCCCTCCCTCCTCTAATTCTTGACCTCCCTGACTTACTATTTACCCCCATTCTCCCTTTTTCCAGCTGCCTCACTCAAATATCAATTTAGTGTTGACTAGAAAGCAGCACTGTGAGAGGAATCAATGATGTCTTTAAATATTTTAACTGTACATATATATGTTTTGTAGTGAGCAATTATAGTCCTTTCTTGCTTTTAGATTTTTGTGGTTTCTGGTTTTTTCAGGTTTTAAACAAATCACATCAGGAATGCTTTTTATTTTTTTTGGCTTAAATTTAATGATCAGGACTTACTGATCTTTTCTCGATCTTTATGAGCATAGAAGCTCAGCTGCATTTCTTCCTACTAGTCTACCATCTTGGCTGGTCACTTCAGGGAGTGCTTTTAAGATTATCATGACTGTATAGAAGGAATTTAGAATGTAGCTTTTTTTGTTGTTGTTGTTGCTGAACTGCTTTATAAAATGGAAAAAGGAGTACTTCGGGTGTTGTTTTATTTTTATTGGTAGTATAATTTACTAGCAGGCTTCGCAGTACATCACATTTGGATTTTAGATTCCTCATGGAAATGGGAGACAGAAAAGGGATTTACACATTTTGCTCCCTTTATTGACACAATAATTTTAGTAAACAAGGCTTTATTTAGTAATGAAATTGATGGAGGAGAATTAGGATTATTTGAATAGCTTTGCATTTGTGAAATTTCTAATCATAAAAGACAGACAATAAAACAATAGGCCGAGTAGGTTTTATAGCATAATTCAGCTCCCTACTTCTGAATTTTTGTATCAGGGTCAGCTCTACAGATCACACTGAGGCAAAAGGCATTGAAGTGAACTATTTTTTTTAAAAAACTAGAAATAAATAAAGATTAAGTAAAATTGGAAAATTGGAAGAATTTTTCTCTGGTAGGTTGTCTTGGATTTTGTAGAGCTGTGATCTAGAAATCATAGTAGTACTGTTGTTGGATGTTGGCCTTTGTACTTAATGCTACCTTATGAGAATTAGGTAATAAGTTTCAAGTGACCTAATTGGATTCTGAGTTAAGTAAGCTTTAGGGAATGAGATGTTCTGGATAAATCAATTTTATAGAGAGCTAATGCCCAGGAACAACTTAATGTTAACTTTTCTAATGCAAATATTTTCAAAATGTGATATTGCACTGTCTCCTATGTAGATGTAGCTATAGATGCAAATGCAGTTTTAGATTAATGTATTCAACAGTGCTTCTGGAACTTGCTTTCTTGATAAAGTCTGGTGACAGCTAGTTTTTTGGTCCTTGCTCTTAAAACTGAGTAAAAAATGTGTAGATACAGAACCTTTTGATTAGTATCAAATAGATGTCTTTTGTCAAAATTAATTACAAACTCAAAGACCGAAGCAGTTGTGTCCTCCCAAGAAAGTTCTTTTATTGAATTTGCATGCTTTTGGCTTGTTAGCAGTTTTCACAATATCTATGTTACTAACAGCGAACAAACTACAAACAAGTACATGTCAATATGACTCAGGATTCTATTTGTAAATAAGTTTTGAAGAATTTGTTCTAGGGCAAGGATTTTTACAAATTCCAACTAACCTATCTTTTTTTATTTTTGTCAGAAAATAATACCTCTTCTAGGTTGTAATTAATTATCTCTAAGCCTATTCTTAAATTTTATACTTTTTATAGCATTCCAGGCACAAGAATCATTTAAAATTATATAAGCATCTTATAAAGAGACTTGGAATCTCTATATTGGTTGTCTGAAAGATGAACAGACTTAAGAAATAATTTTTGTATTAATATTTTGTTTTCTTGATAGCATAATGAATCTTGCTCATGGCTTACATAAACAAAGCAACATTGGTAAGCAGGAACATAGTAGAAATGTCAGATACCTTGCTTCCTCAGGTTGGTTAGTAAAGCATCAGAATGGCTTTTCTATCCTAAGGCAAGCTCGTGATTCTGAGTATAAGTATTAAAACAGTAGAGAACTATTTCTATCCTTCACAAGTTGGCTTGCATTCTTTGGACAACACCAAAAGGTTGTGACAACTTACAAAGTTCTCACAGGTTGTAATTTTTCAGTCACCGAAGCCTTCTTTGGGAGATCCTCACATCAGCACCTGTAGAAGCAGTCTGTGTCGTTATTCTGTTTAAGCCTGCAGAGTTTTGATTATCTGTGTGTGTTTAAAAAAAATAATGAGGTATCATCACAACAAATACTTGTATTACAAATGTAAAACGTTCAGGGGATCAATTATTTTGAAGGGAGTTCTCTGAAATAATGACAAAAGTCTTATGCGCAATATGCTGAGGATTTTAAAAACCCCACCATACTTCCAATGTTATGCCTGAATTTGCAAGTGCCAGAGAAAACCAGCAGAAAAATCCCATGATTCACTCAACTGTAGTGCATAAAGCACTAGATCCAAAGTCATGAAGGCCTCTCTTCAAATTCGGCTGTTTGGCTTGGGCAAGTTACCTAACCATGGTCTGCCTCAGTTTCCTCATCTGTAAATGGGATAATAATAGCACCTATTTTCCAGGTTTGTTTTGAGGATCAAATGAGATGTTTATAAAGCACTTTGCAAACCTTAAGACACTGTATAAATGCTAGTCATTAGTATTATTTTAATATTGAGTCAGAAGTAGAGGTACTATGTCATCATTTCAGTAAACCTTCTTAATAAAACAACCTAGGGACTTGAATTTAACTGTGCATAATGTTGTTAATGGTATTCAGACAGTTGCTGGATGACGTGATACATAAAGCATTTAAGTAGTTTTGACCTTTGGTGCCTACATACGATATTGCAGAAATCTATCAACATTTCCTCTATTCCTTCTCTGTACACAGGCTCTTTTTCCAGGTTTGCAAAAACTTATTAAAAGTTTGCTCACTCATTTTCACTAGAAAACAATGGAATGCACTTCATAGAAATGCCTCCATTTTCTCATCTGTAAAATAGAAAAATAATAGTACCTGTTTTCCAACATGGTTTGGAGGATCAGAAGAGGTATTTATACAGCACTTTGCAAACCTTCAAAATGCTATGGAAATGCTAGTCATTATTAATATTATTATCTTGATACTGAATCGTGCATGGAGGTGCTGTCTCCTCACTTCATTAAGGTTCTTTTCATTACTTGTTTCCTATCATGATAGTTGTAAATTCCTAGAGAACAGAGCATTTCTTTTAGTATGGCTACTCCGTAGAGAGACTGTCTTCATCAGAGAGATGTACGATTAGAAAAGAAGTTGGGCAAGTCATGTAGTAAGAAGGACTTTTGTGGCATTCATCTAGCATCGAGACATCTAATAGACTTGGAGTATATTGGACAACCCCTCTAAGACCATTTATGAGAGAATGCTTAAAAGAGTCACACAAGGAAGAGAGTATGTGAATGGGTTGCTGTCTACTGAATAAGTTCACAGATCCATAGAGAAACTTTTTGATACTACCATCTAAGGAGGAGGTTAAGCGTTTTCTAAATAGGTCATAAATGAGTGACTTTTCTTGTTTGGTAGACTGGTACTTAGAATAGTAATTTTTCAAATTGGGCATTTAATAATTGCTTCTTAAGTTCCTCATTTAAAATTTTTATTGGTGACCAGCAGATGATATCCTGGCAGGCTGATTCTCCATCATGAAACCCCAGTTTATATGACTCTTAAAGGGTTGACTAGATTAAGAAGCCTGAAGCAGGCCTGGAACTAACCACCTCTGCGAGATCATTTGAACTGAGGCCAGATTTGGATCTCCAGCCTCTCTGTCAGGCTCACTCAGATAGGATATCATATAATTTTTGGAAACCTAATATATGCATGACTGGTATATATAAATGGTATGTATACTGGTTATGTGCCATTCTGCCGAATTTCCCTGACACAGTCAAATGGAATTCTGCAATGTATGGTGACACAACTAAAAATGTTAATTGCCATCAAAATCATTGTAACTGTCTCTTCCTGTCTTAGAAGTACATTGAGAATGAGGTAATGGGAAGACAGAGTCATCATCCTATTGATTTTCACTTTTGCTAGGTATTTAGGGAAGGCCAGTCAGTCCCAGGTTTTGGTTTTTATTTGCCTACTTGTAGTCCTTGCTAAAGCCCTAGAATTTTTTGTCTTCCTTATTCCTAATTTACATTTTTAAGAACAGTTGCATTTAATCATGAGATTCCATGAGAGAATAATCCATCTTCGGAGTTTTAAATAATATTAATTAAGCATTATTTCTCTTCATAAAACCTTGACTACTGAGTCATTCAGAAACTATAGAATGTAATTTTTAGGCAGAAGGCCAAGGTATCAGATCATGATTATAAACCAATTTTTATGAAGGTAGAGATTCAAAATTTGAAATTGACTTCTTGTTTTTCTCAGACATCAAAAATGAAGCTGCACATATGTCAGAGTTTTCTTACAAAGCATATTGAAGAATAGTCTGGAATATTTTCCTTTGTGATGAGCTTACGTACTGCCAGCTAAGTCATATGCTGGAAAATATTTCAGAGTTGAAAAGGCAAAAAAAAGGATTTTGAGTGCTTTTCAGTTGACACTGAAAAATTGATTTACATTTAAAATTCACTCCTTATGTGTTATCCTTTAGGTATTAAGGAAATTTCAAACTGAAATGTCTTTCTAATAATATTATTTACAAGTAAGAAGCATTGTGATGTGATAGACATCATACAGATTTAGAGTTTTAAACTCTAGATTCAAATCCTATCAGGTTCTTACAATTCCTAGATCTAGAACTAGAAGGTATCCCAGAAGCCCTGTCATCTAACACCCCTAATTTTACAGATGAGAAAAATACTGCTTGGGGAGATTGAGACTTCCTTGAGCTCAAACAGGCAGAGTGGTAGGATTCTGCTCCTTAATGAGAATGTGACCTTGGTCATTTAACTTCTCTTAGAATAATGGAGTTGAACTGAAGAACATTTGACTCCTTCTTAACTCTTTAATATTTTATAAGCGGATCTAAAAGAGACTTTTATAAACTGTGCCCTCAGAGTTTGGAAGATCTGTGTTCAGGTTTCACCTCTTAATTCGTATAGGCTGTATGGCCTTGGACAAGTCCTTGAAACTCTGTAAAACCGAGTTGCAGAGTGTGTTTGGATCTGCTGGAGAAGATTTCTTGTTGGGAACATCTTGCACATAAAACCATAGGTGTATTAAAAATAAAACAGATCATATATTAAATATTGATTTTATTGTGAAGCTCTTTTTTTTAAAACCTTTTGGCAGTTATATTTTACTCATGATTGTTAAACATAAGCTGGTTTTATTATTAGCAAATCAACTGTTGTAGTTAATGCAGTAATGACAACAAAACCCTTGTGGGACATGAAGTTTTGTATCATTTTTGTGACTAGCAAATTGTGCCCTCCTGTGGTCAGTTATACTTCAGTTCTAAAGCTTTGTATGTATAATCTTTCTATTGCTAAACCATTTAAATCATACATATTCTGTTAGCACTTGTGCTATGAATCATCTTACCATCAAAAAAATTATGGCAAGATCTCGTTGTCCTTTAGAAGGATTGAGGATAAAATGCTGCTTTATTCTGCCCAGATTTTAAGCACTGTTTTTGCCTAGGGCAGGAGTTCTTAACTAGAATTCTGTGACCTTTTTTTAAAAAAAAAAGTGTTGATAACTATTTCAGTATGTGTATACACAATATGTATATACACACACACATGCATTCATTTCTTTCTCCTGACACCACCCAAAGACAGGGCCTCATCTCCTCACTTCTATTCCAGTAGCCTGTTTGACACGTTAGACCTCTGGTCTCTCCCCACTTCATTCCACCCTCCTCTCAGCTATCAAATTGTTCGTTCTGAAGCACAGGTCTTCTGTTGCTCACATATTGAATAACTTCCTTTGACTCCCTAGGGCCTCCAAGATCAAATATAAAATCCTTTCTTTGGCCTTTAAATTCCTTCACAGTCTGAGCCCTTCTGTATACTCTAAATTAGTAATTTTGCCCTCCTCGCTTTTCCTTACACATTCCATCTTGCGACTGGGAGCTTTCACTGGTTGTTCCCAAGGCCTGGAATCCTTTCTTTTCCTCCTTACCTCTGCCTTCTCTGGCTTTCTTCATGTCTTAGCTAAAATCCTGCCTTCTGGAAGACTTTTCTGGTCCCCTTCAGTACTGGTGTCTTTCCTCTGTTGCTTATCTCTAATTTAACCTCTCAGTATCTTGTTTATTTATAGTTGTTTACATGTTGTGTCTCCCATTGGACTGTGAGCTCTTGAGAACAGGGACTGATTGTTTGCCTTTTGGTATTCCCAGTGTTTAGCACAGTACCCAGCACGTAATGGGTGTTTAATAAATTCTCATACTTTCGTCTGAGGATACCTTTCTAGGTAGTTGCCAAATTATATCTATTTTTAAATGTGCAAGGTGCCCATTCTGATTTTACATTTATGCAACAACTAACTACTTATATTCTAGGATTTTTTTCTTTAAAAACAGTTATTTTTGTTTTTACATTATACTTATTTTCAGATGTTCTTTATTCACCTTACCCTGCCAGAGGTAGGTAAATTTTCCTTTGATAAAAGCTTAAGCAGGGAAAACGAAGTTGAACAAAGCAAGCTAAACTATTGGCCACACCCATAGCCATATACCTCTGCAGTGAAGGGAGACATTATAATCACACAGCATTCAGTTTCTTTTTGTTGTAGTTGAACTTTCTCTTCACCTTGTTATACTTGTTATTTTTCTCATTCTGCTTAACTTCAGTTTGTATCTGTTCATATCAGTCTCTGTCATCTATATAGTCTTCATATTTATCTTCTAGTTCACTAATATTAGATCATGTATCATGATTTTTAAGACTGCTTTTCATTTTGTTATTTTATATTATGCTTACTGTATATGTGTCAATTTGTCTTCCCAGGTTTTTCTGAATTCTTCATATTTATTATTTCTGACAGTAAAGTAACATTTTGTTACATTCATATGCCATAATTTGTTTAGCTATTTCCCCATTAATATAAATGTCTGGTTTGTTTTTAATTTTGTTTGTTGTTCCCAAAAGCACTGTACTTTCATACATATATAGGACCTTTCTTTGACATAGAGTTCTTATTTAGTGTCTAGTCATCAGGTTGAAATTTATCCTAACTGGCCTTACCATAATTCTAAGGGAATCTGATTTAAACCATGAATAAATTTAATTAGTGAAGAATTTCACAATTTTGCTATTGCATTTTGAAATGTAAACTATCATACTGTGACTTATTTATCAGATAGTTGAAGAGTCAAATGTTAACCCAATATAACCTTTAAGTAAAACTTTAAAACGTTCAATATGACCTTTAAATAAAACTTTAAAACTTTTTTTTCCCTTCTTTCTTAGGCTCGAAATGTTAACACTGGTGAACTGGCAGCAATTAAAGTAATAAAATTGGAACCAGGTAAAGTTTTCTATATTTTGGAATTTGCCATTTTTCAGAAAATTGTTGACTGTGGATTATCTTTGTGAAATTTCTGTACCTGTCAACATTTGTATTTCCTTCTGCTTTAGCTCCGTTTGTATAAAACCATTGTTGTACACTCCCTGATAGAAACTTGGCATGCAGTGTATTTAGGAAATTATTGTGGGAGGGAAGGGCAGGGGCAGGGAGGATGGATAGATAGTACTCTTTGGGAGTGGATTTTTAATTAAGGGGACATGAATATGGAAAATGGGAAATTGTGGATTTTCCACAGGGTAGGTCATGGTTATATATCTAGGTGCCATCTAGCTAGTTTCCCTAAAAGAGTTTAAAAACAGAAAATTCAAAGAGAATGTATTGAAGATTAAGAAGCTCGAATACATAGAGACACAACACTTTGAGCAAAATTCTATCAAGAGTAGGGAACCTGCGGCTTGAGACCACATGTGGCCCTTCAACTGAACCCAAATTTCAGAGAACAAATCCCCGTAATAAAAGGAGTTGTTCTATAAAACTTGGACTCAGTCAGAAGGCTACTCCCAGGGACCTAGAAGGCCACATGTGGCCTTGAGACTGCAGTTTCCCCACCTCTGTATCTAGATACTACTTAGAGGTTAGGACTTTTTATTCTAAAAGCATATTAATATTCCCCTAGC
The DNA here is from genome assembly GCA_028658325.1 of Potorous gilbertii. Lineage (NCBI taxonomy): Eukaryota > Metazoa > Chordata > Mammalia > Diprotodontia > Potoroidae > Potorous > Potorous gilbertii. Next base: position 154,741,310 of record CM053769.1, on the reverse strand, counting down.
TTGAGACCTGTTTCTTTTCCCATTGAATTGGAAACTTAGGAAAGGTCCTAAGATTATCTTCCTAGGTATGAAGGCCACAGCTTATGAGATGGTGTTAGAGACTGGTACTAGTTCTGAGCTGTGTACGTTGTGTCCTGGCTCCCATGTCCTCTCTACAGACCTACATCTCTTCCTGTTTTTAGTTATTTTAATTTTGGTTATTGAGCATACTATATTCTCATTCACAAGCAACAATGGTGTAGGGTGTGAACATTGTGAGACTATCATTGTAAAGATCAGTGGCTCACAGAAGGATAAATATGGAGTGAGGAAACCTGGTTTGCTAGGCAAAAGAATCATTGATCCATTGCCTTTTCCCCCAATTTTTTCAAAGGTCTGTTAGTGTGAATATTGCAAGTAGATATATAGGCTGGCTGATTTTCAAGGACTTTGCAAGAATTTGGTATTCAGCCCCCTATTTGAATGCCACTGGTTGCTTGAAGGGTAGGATATATGCTATGAGTCACCATCATGTTATTGATGGCAGACACTCTGATAAAGGGGAAAATATTGCATTAGGCAGGTTATTTAATATCTCTTGAACTCATTTTACTCATATATAAAATGAAAGAGTTGGACTATATCTTCTAACTCACTGATAAGGATATGTGAAATAGGAGGACTGGATTATTACAAAGCATTTTGCAAATGGGAAATAAGGCAGCACAGCCCTCTGTATGATACAGATTATCATGCAGAAGATTCTATTTCAGGGTTTATTTCTGACCATACATTGAATTAGGTGTGATGTGATGTGGAAAGGTGACTCTTCATCTGAAAAGATGTGATTTACAATGTGACATGGAGTGGCTCCCAATCAGAGGTTATATGTGAGAGACAGGTGTAGAGGCTAACTGTTTCTTTCAGGAGTAGATGGACAGCATCAACTAGGGTACAGTTTTGGCACTTAGGAGAGATGGAATCATCTTAGTTGGGACAATTACCTTTACTTAAATGTCATTGATCTCTTGAGATGGAACAAATAAGTGATGAAATGTAGTTTTACTACTAACTATGGTTGAGGTTAAGTGGCGGTTTCCTAAAGGTTACAGAAAGATTTCAGGCTAGCATGCTGCATTTGTGGCCTTGGCACACACTTTGTACAACTAGACATTTCAGCTAAAAAGTTATTTCAGTCCAAACCACTAGGAATTATGGGCAATTTTGTCTAAGGCGTTGAATAGACCTATCTCTGTCATGGAAGAGACAGCATTAGCTATAGAGCTTTGTTAGAAGTGGTATGCAGGAGAGTTATTTTCAAGGTAGTGGAGTGAAAGGAAGCAGAAAATTCCAGCTCTAATGACTGTTCCATCAAGGACAAGAATTAGAACATCAAATTTAGAAATGATTAAGAAATCCAAGAAGAAACTTCAGTGGATACATATTGCCAGCCTAGGTCTCTGCAAAGAGGTAACCAGAAACCTGTGGGCAAGAGGCAAGGGGATCAACCAGAAAACCCTGACCCAGGATTGTGCAGCACATGGAAGTGTTCTAGCAAAGACTAGTCAGTCAGTAAACATTTATTAAGTGCCTATAGTGTACCAGGCACTGTGCTAAGTGCTGGGAACACAGAAGAGGCGAAAGAAATAACATATTTTTCTTGCCATTTAAGTTTATAGACCCTCTGAAGAGTCTATTCATGAGTCTTAGGTTAAGAGCCCCCCTTCTAAGAGGAAAGAATAACAGAGATAAACAGATGAGTACGGAATGTAAAGAAATTAGCTCAAGTAACAGACTCTTTGAAAATTAGATTGAGCCAGATAGAAATCCATGTAATGAAAGTGGCATTTGTTTGTGGGAACTGTGGGAATACAGGCTCACTGTTGATGGCACTGTGAATTGGTCACCAAATTCACCAAATTTTTTATACCTTTTGACCCAACAGTGCTACTACTTAGAAGATTATTACCCCAAAGAGATTAAAGAAAGATTAAAAAAAGAAGGAAATGGCTTACGTACAAAAATATTTATGGTAGCCCTCTCCCCAGGAGAGAACTGGGGAACAGTTGAAAAAATTAGGGTATGAATAAAATGTTATATTATTGTTCCCTAAGAAATTACAAAAGGGATGATTTCAGAGAAACTTAGCTAGGTATTTATCAATTGGAAAACAACTTGTAAAGACTTAAACATTCTGATGAAGGCAGTGACCAACCACAACTTAAGAGAACTGATGGGGAAGCATGTTACCCACCTCCTGACATAGGAATGAGAGATTCAAGATAAAGAATAACTATTTTTCACATGGCATATATGTAGATTTGTTTTGGTTGATTGCTACTTTCTTACAAGGGTTGTGATTTTTATTTTGATGGAATTGCAAAGAAAAGATGATGACTGCCATTTTTGTTTAAGTACAGATCCTTCTTTAAGATGATAAAGTTCTTCCTTTTTTTCACTGGTGGCTAGTAGCACAGTGCAGAGGGTATCTGACACATAGTAGGTGCTGTATGAAAGGTAGTGGTAGTAGTAATAGTAGCAGGAGTGGTAGTGGTGGTTTCGAAGTGTAGACTCCATTTTCCCCTTGTTTTTCTTTTCTAAAGGTATGTGAAATGTTAATTTTTGTATATGTTTGGTTCAATGTCTAGTGCTAGATTGAATGGTTCTAAAATCTTTGGCTTTAGAACCCTCCTGTAATGTATAGATTATCACACAAATTTAAAGATAGTCAGGAATTTATTTTCAGGAATTTATCTTTATTGCAGAGAGATCCTAAAGGAATGGAAAAAAATGACAGAAGGTATTATTACCCAAAAGGGGGGTTACCAAGAAAACATTAATTATCAACCTATCTGCTTGACTATCTCATTAAGTATTTGAGAATTGTTTATGAACATTTGCTGAGGTTTTGTTTTTCGGTCATGTCCAGCTCTTTGTGACCCCATTTGGAGTTTTCTTGGCAAAGATACTGGAGTGGTTTGTCATTTCCTTTCTCCTGCTCATTTTACAAATGAGGAACTGAGGCAAACAGGTTTAAGTCACACAGTAGTTAAGTGTCTGAGGCCAGATGACTTTGCACCAGTTGCTTTGAGCAACAGTACACCATAGGGTCACCTCAGTGAGATTCATAACAGCACAAAATAATTAGCCTAGAATTCATGAAAGAAAAAACAAGTAAATAAAGAATTCAGATTGTCTTGATTGTGAGAGACACTTGGATAGAGAGCCTGTTGAATTAGTGCATCCGTATATATTTTGGTACTTCCAGACAGAATGAGCTGGATTCCACTCCCAATATTCTCCTGCTGATGTGTTTCTGAATCCTAGAACCCCACAATTACTGAATAATCCAAATTGCAGGTTATCCAAAGCACAATGGAAAGACAACACAAAGGGTGTAAGTAGACTGTGGTATGTTGCTCATTTTAACTTGGGTTCGTTAATCGCCTTATAAGAAAACATCAAAAACATTTATGACCAGAAGAGAAGGTAAGTGAGTTATGTACATGAGCAAGGGATAACATAAGATCTGATTGCTGTAGGGACAGGGGATAGGGACTGGATCTCGATTCATTTGCATAAAACACTCCCCCTTCCAATGCATGTTGGCATCTCTGCAGCTGACCACTTTAGTTGCCAATAGCATTGAAAGATGTTGAGTGACCTACCCAGAGTCACACAGTCACTATGTGTCAGTGGTGGGACTTGAACCCAGTATGTCCTGGATCTGAGCATATTCTTTCTCTGCTACATTTCTCTGTCATTGTTGTATTGAAATTAAAAGACAGAAAAAAATTCCAATATGTAGGGTAGACCATCTGATCCTCCTTATGAACTGGTACCTATTTATGTGATAGGATTAATAGTAGCTATAAAACAGATTAAACATAGCCAGCCTATATAAAGACTAAATTCTTAGCTTTAATGCCATTAACAATTTTTCTCTAACAAAGTCAAACCCATCACAGAAAATGGGTGGCATCTCATTTTCTCATAGTGATCAGGATTTCCTTCCTTCCAGTTTAGTTATTTTTTGAGCTCTTGGTCATATAACTGTAGTTTGGTCCATTCTTTTTTTAAAATGTTATGTATCTTCCCCTAGATTCATAAGTCTAAGCTTTATTCCTCATGGAGTTTATGATTTCCTTTTTTTTCTTTAGCTAGATACAATAAGTTCCACATCTCTGCTAATGCCCGTTTTCTTGACTTTTTCTATCATAAGTTCGTATAACCAATTTGTTGGCTATAGATTTTAGTTTTGATGAGGAATGGAGATTAAGATATTATTCAACAAATTATTGGTAAACTTAAGAGACTAGTAATACTTGACTCGGGGTTAATATTTGTTAAATTGAGTTGAAAGTTGCTTATATGATGAATAGTAACTGACATCAGGAGGCTTCATAAAACTGTTTGGCTTGAACATCATGTATTAAAGGATAGTTTGCAGTCTGCTAGATTCCCATGAGTGGTCCAGTCATATATTTTTATTAACATTTTAAATGTTAGAATTTTTTTCATCTTGTTATAGAAAAACAAACTGGGTAAATAAAGGTCAGCAAGCCATTCCTTTACTCTCCCCTCCATTGTTTTTTGAGGAAATAGCTGTCATTTTGTCATGAAAATTAAGTGAAAGGTAGGAAAAAAATGAAATTAGGTATTATAGGAGGGGAATATTGGGTGATTTTCCTTCGCAACCTAAGGAAAATTTTACTTATTGAGAGGAGATTAGATTGCTATGTTAAAATCCTTAGATTTGAATTCTTAGATGCTGCTTTGTCCTCTATTCCCTCCATGTTTTCTGTGAATGATACTGTTTAGCAATTCACTTTTTAAGTTGACTAGACCCTTATTTTTTTTTAATAGTTTATCACTTAATACAAGGCAAATATTGTCTCTTCTCAAGTAACAGGATAAACTGTTATTATATACTACATATTATATATATTTATAAACTATTAGATGATGATTTTCTATTTAGTATATAAATTTTTTCATGGTATGTCATGTATTCTAGAACTAGTCATCTAATGGCTAATTGACAAAACATATCCTTTTTTTTTTTAATGTAGACTTGTCCTTGGAGAGCAGAAGTGTACTCTAAAGCAGACAGAGGCTGTACTTAAAATCCTATTGATTCCTTGATAGATGTATCATAGTGATAATTTTCTTTAGCACTCTTATTATTAGAAACCTCAAGCTAAGCAAAAATAGCATAACTTGCTCACTTAGTATATTTGCCATAGGTCAAATTGAAGAGGGATTCCCTATAGACAATGAGGTTGTCTGGGTGTTTCTGTTTGTGGATGGCATTATGCTGATTGTATCAACCATAAGAAAGCTACAGAGCCTCCTCAGTGAGAGTCATAGCTCCTTAATAAAGGTTGGTCTAACAATCCACACCAGAAAAACTAAATGGATAAAGGAATGCCTGTTGGTAAACTGGCTGTGCAGTCCACTGAGTTAATTGATTATTAATCATATTTTGGATGGGCACTGCAGTTAGACAATGAGCTAGTCCCAAAATTGAATTAGGAGAGTAAGCTTGGTTTGAATTTCATTTATGAAATCGTACTTCCTCCTGCTCAAACTGTCCTAAATGGCTCCTTGACAGAAAAAAGTCTTATTTTTAAGACAGATTTTTTGTTTTGTTTTTTTTCCACATGTGCTATGTAGTTACAAGTCACCAAACAGTACAATCTTCAAAGAATCAGTATTGCAGTGGATTAGAACACTGGACCTAGAGGCAGGAAGACCTTAGTTCAAGTCCAGCCTTTGATAATTATCAGCTATGTGACTCTGGGCAAGTCACTTAACCTCATGAAGTCTCTTTTACATTTGCAAAATGGAGATATTATGATGCTAAGTAGTGCCTGCTTATTAGACTTGTGAAGATAAAGTGTGATCATGTTTGTAAAGCAGCTTGCAAACCTTAAAGTAGAATAGACATGTGAGATGTTACTGTTGTCATCATCTTTATGTGAGTATAAGAAGGCTCTGCTCTAGCATATTGTGCTTTTGACGACTTGCCTGCAAGAAGTGGCCTTAAAAAGAAGCATTTGTGAGATTAATAGTCAAGGAAGGAAGTGAATTGGTTACATGAAACTAGAGTAAAGGACAACAGAGAGCCAAAGTATCTAAAGAATGGTAAATTCTCAGAGGAGATGCTTCCAATGCATTACAACCTCTTTGGATGATTTATGGGAGGGAGAATTTGGACAAGAATTACAGAGGGAATGTGGATAGGTTGTAGTACCCATATTATTGAATTCAGGGATCCATTAAAGTATATATATTTATAATATATATAAAGTATATATATAATATATATAAAGTATATGTAATATATAAAGTATATATTAAATATTAGCAAGATTTTATTAAAATTATTAAAAATAGCTCTATAAAAATTATTTATTTATTTTTGTTGTTTTACTTCCTCTTTTAAGGTTATATTTTGTTCCTACAATTATTTTTGCATAATGTGCTTTTAAGACAACCTTATTCCCACTGGTACTCTTTCTTTTACCTCCATCTTGGTCCTCTCCCCCTGGTTCTGAGGATTTAGTTCATTTATTTATTTCTTTTCTTCCTTGTTCCATTTAGTTAGTTATATAGTTCTTTCTCATTTTCTCCCTTTTTCTCAGCTAGGAGTTTAATTCAAAATCCCTTCTCCTCTCTTCTCCAACCTCTTTTCTTGCCTTTTTTCTAAAAAGATTTCTTTTACAGTGATCCCTTCATTAACCTTCTTTCTTCCCTTTCTATCTCTAATAAACTTTTATTCTTTGATTCATGGTCTTTAGATTTATTCCTTCTTTAGTGCTTTTGTGTTCCTCATGAAATCAGAATTTCTAAAATACCAAATTTATGTGCATTTTTCTAAACAATTTCTGTATTACTGCCTTATAGATTTTCTTCCCTCATTCTTTTTTTCTGGTGCACTTCATTCTTAGAAGTATAAATTCCTGAAGGAGGTAATGAGAACAGAAGTAGTGTCCCATGGTAGAATTTTCCTCACATTTTCTCATGTGTCAGTTGTTTGGTCCAGTTCTACCTCCTGCCTTACCACATGATCATTTTCTCTTCTATTTGTCATGAAATCTGCTCCCAGGATCCATAAATTCCACCATTCTGTCAGTTGCCCTCAGATGCTCTGATTTTTCTCTTGAGGCAATAGGCAAGTATGTCTGTGCACCAAATCCTTGCAGGTTAAATTCATGGTAAGGTTTCCATTTTCCCTTCATTCAAGTTTATCCCTCATTCCATTGAGATGGCTCCTTTTCTTTTTTTCCCTAATTCTAGTGCTCCCTGTCTTTGCTGCTTCACACATTTTCTGGTAGCCCCTTTTCCTCCTGCTCAAGGTCCACAAGAATTATTTCCCCTTCTTTGTTTACCATGGACTTGACTAGTATATAGCACACATTTTGCTCAGCCCTCCACCTCCACTCTTCCCATTCATGTACTCTCTCATTGTGCAGTTTAGTTCCACAAAATGTATTGATCCAGGAGGAGCAGTAACTGGGTCTGTGTTGATTCAGGTCTGCTCTTCCACCGTCACATCTCCTGTTTCTTTGCATTTCTCTTTCATCTTCATTCGACATTAGAAAGAAATCTTAGTTATTTTTTTAACCCAGTAAGTATCTTTTTCTTTCTAGTTTTTTAATCTTTTTTTTCTTTTAATAGTCTCCAGAATCTAGATATATTGTTTTTTGCTTTGTTTAGTAGTTGTAATTATTTTCTTTTCTTCTTTTTCTGTTTGTGGTATTTGTAGGTCAAAAAAATCTGTTCACAAACAAATTTTTAAAAAACATTTTTTGCAAGAATACTTCAAGTGCCTCTCTTTTATTGAAGCCCTTTTTTCATTGACAATTAGACTCAGGTTTGTAGGATATACATCATTTTCGGTCGGATCTTTGGTTCCTTTGTTTTTCAGTATACCTTATTCTCTTCCTTTTGTGATTCCTAGTAGGTATAGAATAGTTTGGGGGTTATTCAAATTTGCTTTTCTTTATGTTTTAAGGTTTTCCTGCTGGATTCTTGCAGAATTTGTTGTTTGTAATTGAAATTTTGAAATCTAAACACCCTGTGCCTTGGACTTTGAAGCATTAGGTAGGTTTGTTTTGTTTGCTGGAGATGCTTTGTGTATTCTTTTGATTGTTGAAGAGAATGAGTATTTATAAAGTGCCTCCTCTGTACCAGAGTTTTAAGTGCTTTACAGGTATTTTGTTGGATCTTCAAAATACCTGTGAAACAAACACCTGTGAAATAGGTGCTGTTATTGTCTTCCTTTTGCAGTGAGAAAGCTGAGGCAGAAGTTCGGTGACTTATCCAGGGGTCACACAACTCTTAATAAGCTGTCTGAATGCAAATTGGAACTCCCTGTCCAAGTGCAGCACTTGATTCACTGTACCCTTAGCTGCCTTATTGATGCTTTGTTGTTTGTATTCACAGGCAGTTTTCTTATAGTTAATCTTTCATTGTTATATTCAAGTCTTTTGACTAGTTTTTCTGGGAGACTTGCAATCCTTAAGTTGACTTTGAGAGCAGTATGTTTTGCTTGTAGAGAAATCGTGTTCTTTGAACATTTTTCTCTTCTTCTAGATTGTCTTTCATGTCAGCATGTCTGTATCTCCAATCTGTTTTCCTCTCTTTTGCTTCTTTTTGCCACTGAGGATTCAGGTTTTTCTGTTCTAATTATTTCTACTGCACTGACCATAAATTATGCATTTTGTTCTCATCAAAATTCTTCTCCCAAGGTTATAATAATATCTCTTTGAACCATCCTGGAACATTCTGCTGTTTTTTGACTTTACTTAAAGATATTATTAACAAACTTTTAAAGTCTTGTTATTCAACTTTCCATATGATTTTTATCTTTTCTGTTGATTTTATTTACTTATGCTCTAGATTTTTGACTGAATTTTCTTCTGCCTGAGTTCATGAATGATTTTAAGATTATTTTTTCCTTTTCAGTCAGTCAGTAAATATTTAATAAGCATATACTATGAAACAGTCTTAATTTGCTAAGCACTCAGGATACAAAGAGCTTCAAAAGACAGTGTGCCTGCTCTCAGGGAACTCACAGTCTAATGGTAGAGACTACACACAAATAAACAAAAGAATTCAGACAAGCTATATTCAGGAAAAATAGGAAATAATTAGCAGAGGAAAGGCACTAGAATTAAGAGTTTTGGATGGTAAGCAGAGAGGAAGAAGGGAGAGCGTTCCAGACATAGAGAACAGAGGGAGAAAATGGCTGTAGCTGAGAGATAGGCTGGGAACAGTGAGGCTCAAAGCATATGTGCCAGGGAGTAAGGAAGGTATAAGGAGACTGGAAAGGCAGAAGGGGTTAGGTTATGAAGAGCTTTGAAGGCCAAGCAGAGGATTTTGTACTTGATCTTGAGGGGTCAAAGGAAGCCACTGGAATTTATTGAGTTTTGTGGGTGACATGATTAGTCATGCACTTTAGGAAAATCACTTTATTTATTTATTTTTTTTAATTTAATTTTATTTTTTTTATTAAATAAATTTATTTAACTTTTTACATTCATTTTCACAAGATTTTGGGTTCCAAAATTTTCTCCCCATTTGT
>CM053769.1:154618251-154731239 GCA_028658325.1 Potorous gilbertii | reverse complement strand
GAAGTGTTTTGCCATTTCCTTCTCTAACTTATTTTACAGGTGAGGACACTGAGGCAGGCAGCGTTAAATGACTTGCCCAGGGTCACACAGTTTCTGAGGCTGGATTTGAACCCAGGTGTTCCTGACTGCAGGCCCAACTCTATCCAATGTGCCTTCCTAGCTGCCTTCCTCATCTCTAAGATGGAAATAATAATAGCACCTGTATCACAGGGTTGTTGGAAGGGTCAAATGAGTTAACATGGAAAGGGTTGTGCAAACATTAATGTGCCATATTGTAGCTATTGCTATGATTATTAAAAACAACTTGGTTACTCTTTGTAATCTTCTGTGTTTTGTTTTATGTCTTTTAGAAAAACATTACTCTGAGAAGGGGGTCCATAAACTTCATGAGACTAACGGAAGATTAATGTTATATAACAGTTTAAGAACTCTTCATCTAGAGAACAATCTTTAGCATAGGACTGGGGAGCCTGTGACAAGGCTACCTGTGACCCTCTAGGCCCTCAAGGATTCCCTCAAAGGGTCACACTTGAGGGTTTCCCCACCCCTGCCTTAGCAGATCGACTACCAAATATGAATTTTGTTCTTTTTCATTTCTTTTCATTAGATTGTTGCATATAAGTCACTTAGAAAAAAATTTCTTGATATTTTTAGAAAAATGTTTTTATATGCTTTTATCTTTTCCATTTGTTAAGCATTTGTTTTTTTCTCTTCCCTCCTGTCAGAAAAAAATCCTTTGTAACAAACAAGCAGAGTTAAACAAAATAAATTTGGATATTGGTTATATTCAAAAATGTGTATCTCATTCTATACAAATTTTTAATAAATCTTTACCTTAGATAGTCTACACTATATCATACTTGTTTGCATACATATTATATCATTACTTACTAGGAAGTAAACTCTTGGAGGGCAGGGGCTACTTTTTCCTCTTTGTAACACAGTGCCTAGAATAGTGCCTTAAATGTTTCTTGAGTTGTTGAATTGATTTCCCCACTGTTTATGAGTGTTTGATGCAGGAAAATAAAATCAATCTGACTTGATCTCATATCTCTTCCTATTTCTATATGTAATTCCTTTTACAAATATGCCTAGAAAAAAAGCCATATACACTTGTTGGCTTTGCTTTCTCTCTTCTTATTCCCAGTCCCTTGCTACCTGCCCTCCAGACCAATTCAACTGAAAATGCTTTCTCTAAAGTTCTAGTAATTTCATAATTAGCCAGTCTAATGACTTCTTCTCAGTTCATTATCCTTTTTATAATGTTTATTTATTTTTAGTTTTCCACATTCATTTCCCGAAAATTTTGAGTTCCCAATTTTCTCCGCACCTCTCCCCTCCCCCCCATAACGCCTTGCATTGTGATTACCCCTTCCCCAGTCTGCCCTCTCTTCAATCACATTCCACCCTTCCCTTGTTCCCATCTTCTCTCTTTTCTTGCAGGGCAAGATAGATTTCTATACCTTGTTACCTGTATTTCTTATTTCTCAGTTGTATGCAAAAACAATTCTCAACATTCATTTATAATACTTTCAATTCCAACTTCTGTCTCTTCCTCCCTCCCCCCCCCCCCATCCCCACTGAGAAGGCAAGCAATTTGGTATAGGCTATATATGTCTAGTTTTACAAAAAAACTTCCATAGTAGACATATTGTGTAAGACTAACTATATTTCCCTCTATCCTATCCTGCCCCCCATTTATTCTGTTCTCTCATTTGACCTTGTCCCTCCCCAAAAGTGTTTTCTTCTAATTACTCCCTTCCATTTGCCCTCCCTTCTATCATCCCCCTCACTGCACTTGTCTTCTTCTCCCCTATATTCCTGTAGTGAAAGATAGATTTTCATATCAAATTGAGTGAGCATGCTTTTCCCTTCTTATGCCAAATGTGAGGAGAGTAAGCTTCGCTTTTTCCCTCTCACCTCCTCCTTTTTCTCTTTCATTGAAATAGCTTTTCCTTACCTCTTTTATGAGTAATAATTTGTCCCATTCCATTTCTCCCTTTCTCCTCCCAATATATTCCTCTCTCACCCCTTAATTTTATTTTTTTAGGTATCATCCCTTCTTATTCAATTCAACCTGTGGGGTGTGTGTGTGTGTGTGTGTGTGTGTGTGTGTGTGTGTGTGTGTGTGTGTGTAATCCCTCCAACTACCCAAATGCTGAGAAAAATCTCAGGAGTTAGAAATATTATCTTTCCCTGTAGGAATATAAACAGTTCAATTTTAGAAAGTCCTTTGTGATTTCTTTCCTATTTACCTTTTCGGGCTTCTCTTGATTCTGATATTTGAAAGTCAGATTTTCTCTTCAGTTCTGATCTTTTCAGCAAGAATGCTTGAAAGTCCTCTATATCATTGAATGACCATTTTTCCCCCTGAAGTATTATACTCAGTTTTGCTGTGTAGATGATTCTTGGTTTTAATCCCAGCTCCTTTGACTTCTAGAGTATCGTATTCCATACATTTCGATCCATTAATGTAGAAGCTTCCAGATCCTGTGTTATCCTGATTGTATTTCCACAGTACTCAAATTGTTTCTTTCTAGCTGCTTGCAATATTTTCTTCCTGACCTGGGAACTCCGAAATTTGGTTACAATATTCCTAGGAGTTTCTCTTTTTGGGTCTCTTTCAAGAGGTGATCAGTGGACTCTTTCAATATTTATTTTGCCCTCTGGTTGTAGAATATCAGGGCAGTTTTCCTTGATAATTTCATGAAAGATGATGTCTAGGCTCTTTTTTTGATCATGACTTTCAGGTAGTCCCATAATTTTTGAATTGTTTCTCCTGGATCTATTTTCCAGGTCAGTTGTTTTTCCAGTGAGATAATTCACATTGCCTTCTATTTTTTCATTCTTTTGGTTTTGTCTTATAATTTCTTTGTTTCTCATAAAGTCTTTCGTTTCTGTCTGCTCCATTCTCATTTTTAAAGAACTATTTTCTTTAGTGAACTTTTGAGCCTCCTTTTCCATTTGGCTAACTCTGCTTTTTAAAGCCTTCTCATTGGCTTTTTGGACCTCTTTTTCCAGTTGACTTAGCCTATTTTTAAAGGTATTATTCTCTTCATCATTTTTTGGGATCTCATTTAGCAAGCTGTTGACTTGCTTTTCATGATTTTCTTGCATCTCTCTCATTTGTCTTCCCAATTTTTCCTCCACCTCTCTTACTTTATTTTCAGAATCCTTTTTGAATTCTTCCATGACCTGAGACCATTGCATATTTATTTTGGAGGCCTCTGATGGTAAGCATTGTTCTTCCTCATCTGAAAGGATGGAAGAAAATACCTGTTCACCAAGAAAGTAATCCTCTATAGTCTTATTTTGTTTCCCTTTTGGGGACATTTTCCCAGCCAGTTACTTGACTTTTCAGTCCTTTGTCAAGAGGAGTGTATACTCTGGGGACCTGGACCTGTAAGTTCTCAATTCCTCCAAGGTGACATAATCAAGGGAGAGGAGTTTACTCAACTCTCCTGGCCTGTGCACTGGTCTGGGAGCAATCAAAAACTTTTCTGCCCAGAATCTGGGAGTAGTAGATTCCTCTCTCCACATGCCCCAAGGTGGTGCTCAGGGCTGAGAATCAGATCAGCTACTCATTTCCCCCAGGGGCTTTAGGTAGAGGGCAGGGCTGCCACTCAGGGCTCAGGTTCAGATCAGCTGCTCAATTCACCCAGGTGCTTTAGTCAGAGAGTTCCACAAATGGACATTGCTGCGGGGGCAGTTGCTGGGGCCAGGGCTAGGGGAGGACCCTGCTCCCTTCTTGCCCTGTTGAAAAAGCCCTCTCACTGACCTTTGAAGCTTTCTTTGCCGTTAGTGGGTTGAGGGATCTGAGAACCACTGCTACTTCTGAGGATTCTGCCCCCGAGGCCTGTTCCCGTCCTGTTCCTCCTGGTGCCCAGCGGCCAAGGCTGGGCTGTGCTCTACTCCATGCCCCATGTGATAGACATTTCCTGTCAGCCTTTCAGGTTACCTAGAGCTAGAAATCTCTTTCACTGTCATTCTGGGGCTTCTGCTGCTCTAGAATTTGTTGAGTCATTTTTTACAGGTATTTTATGGACTGTGGGGTAAGAGGTAGAGTATGTGTGTCTTTCTACTTTGCCATCTTGACTCCGCCCCCATCCATTATCCTTCTTGACCTGTCTGCAGCATTGGACACTGGTGACCAACCTCTTCTCCTGGATAGTTCTCCCTGGATTTTGATGACATTGTTCTCTTGTGGTTGTCTGTCTGCTCCTTTTCCATGTCTCCTTTGTTGAATGTCATCCACATTCTGCACCCTAACTTGTGGGGGTGTGCCAAAGCTCTTAACTTGATTCTCAAGGTTCTTAGCTGCTCCCACAGGTTTAGTTCTCGCTATAAAAGGTGAATCCCAGATCTCTCTCTATAGTCCCTAGTCTTTTATCCTGATCCCCTTTTTGATACCATGTAACCAGTTACCTGTTGGACACTTGTAACTGCAAACCTCATAGGTATCTGAAATTCAACATGTCCAAACTGAAACTCATTCGCACTCTCCTCAACCCCTACTTACCCAAATCAGCCATTCTTTTCAACTTCTTTGTTTCTGTCAAGAGCACCAGCCTTCTTTTATCTGGACCCCAGACTGCTATTTGATTCTTCACCCCAATTCGGTCAGTTGTCAGATATTATTGATTCTACCTTTGGAACATCTGTTATATCTGGCCCCTCCATGCACACAGAAACCACATTGGTTCCATTCTCATCTTCACTCACCTAAGCCACTGCAGTAGTCTCATCTCCTTGTCTGAAATGTCTTCCCTTTTGACACAGTTGGCAAAGATATATTAAAGAAGCCCAGGTCTGACTATGTTTCCTCTACTCAGAAAGTTCCAGTGGCCCCCTAAGGTCTTTGGAATTAAATACAAATCTTGCTGTTGGGTATTTAAAGCCCCTTGCAGTGTGTCTTACTGTCCATGACCCTCCTTCACCCATTCTTTGTTCCATCCAATGTAGGCATGCATGACTTTCCTACTGTATCTGAGCCTTTGCACAGTCCCCTCTCCACCATCCCACAGTGCACTTTTCTCCTTTCACCTTTAACCTCAAAAGCAGAGGCGGTCCCCCTTCATTGCTTTCCATTTACTTTGTAACATATTACCTTGTATTTACTTAGAGGTAGTTGGGTGGTGTGGTAAATAGAGTGCTAGAGTTGGGAGTCAGTAAGACCCAAATTCACATTTGACCCTAGATAGTAGCTGTATGATTCTGGATACATCACTTAGCCTCTGTCTACCTCAGTTTTCTCAGTGGTAAAATGGGGATTTTGTGGTGAGGATCAAATGAGATATTTGTTAAAGCACTTAGCACTGTACCAGGGACATAGTAGATGCTTAATAAGTACCTGCTTCCTTCTTTGCTCCCTTTGTATATATTTTATATTTCTTTGTACTCATATATACTGCTTCCTTTAGTTCAACATAGGTTTCATGAGGGCAGACACTCATTTTTGTCTGTATATCTCCAGCTTTGTAGGTTCTTAATAAATATTGATGAATTTATTGGTAGTCATTAAATTTTCTCAAATAAGAAACAGTCTTACATTTAAAAGAAAATTCTTCTCAAACCTAGACATCATGATTCCTTTCAAATGCCACACTAGTTCTCCTTGATTTTCTTTTTAAAAATAAGTTTTCATTGATCATTTTCCAGTGAATGCCTTTCTCCCTTCAAGAGTGTCATCCCTTATTACAAAGAATAAAAGAAAAAAAGTTGAGAAAAACTAACCAGCATATCAGATAATTCTGAAATTTACTGTGTTCCACCCTAGGAGGTAGCATTTTCCAGGCTGTAAAACCACTCTCAATGCTGACCAGCTGCTACTGAAAACCCAGGAGCTTCAGTCTAAAATCCTGGGAAAGACTATACCACCCCCCTCCCCAACACTGGCTCTGTTTCCCACCTAGGCCATTGTCCCGGAAATCATCCCTTGTGAAGATATGACCTGGTAACTATTTTTAGGTGCTGTAGTCCCTGCTTTCTGCACAGCCACAGCTTCTGAAAACTCAGAAAAAACAAAATCTTTGGTTCTGTCACGATTCATAACTAGAAATTGATATGCTTTTATCAATGGAAATAACACTTAAGAAGAGGGATTGCCATCTAGTTTGACATTGCTCCTTTAGGACCAGTGGACCTTTCCATCTGTGTGTGTAGCTAAAACCTCCTAAGTATGTTATCTTTTCCATTAGAATGTGAGCAAGGACTGTCTTCCTCTTCAGTTTGTGTCTCCAATATCTAGCATAGCATTTTGCTACATAGTAAGTTCGTAATAAATACTTTTTCATTTACTTCTTTATCCATGATACTTTTTCATTTACTTCTTTATCCATGAAATGAGGGGGTTGAGCCAGATCACCCTATTTGCCTCAGTTCCTATCTGTAAAAAGAGTTGGAGAAGGAAATGACACGGATATTTGTAGTTCTACTTCCATGATCCTGTGGACTCCCTGAGTCCATTGCTCTCAGTTCAGCATTCCCAGTTACTTTGACTGGTAATCAAATGGCATTGTCAGGACTTTAACCATCTTGGTTGCCTCTCTCTGGGCATTCACTAGTTAGTCATGTCCTTCCCTCACAATAGCACCCAGAACTGATAAAGAGAAATTATCCAAGTGTGCCCACTAAGCTACAGTAGAGAGAACCTACAGTGTTGGAAGAGTGAGTTTTGTGCCATGGGATCCCTTTTCTTTCCCAGATTGGATATTAATTTATCCCAAAATTACATACAAGTGTTTGGGACTAAGTGTAGGAAATATGAACTGGAGGCTGTATTACTCCTTTCCAACTTAAAAAATAATCCTGTGGTCCTGGAAAAACTAGGTGAGGGAATAAACTAGGTAATGATACCAGAGTGGAAAAGAAAGGTGAATAAAGTGATAGAAGAACAGAATTTAAGGACCAGATATTTGAGGTGAAGAAGAAATAGAGTCTGAGGTAACATTAACGTGTGTGTGTGTGTGTGTGTGTGTGTGTGTGTGTGTGTGTGTGTGTGAGAGAGAGAGAGAGAGAGAGAGAGAGAGAGAGAGAGAGAGAGAGTCAGAAGAGCTAGTTTTGCAGGAAATAAGACAATTTATTTTAGTTATAGTTTCAGCTGAGAACTGGGTATTCCAGTAATTAATGACCAGTAGGTATTTATACATGCATACACATATGTATATATAGCATATGTACACACACACACACACACCCCTACACAGTCAAAAGTCAAAGTGTTTAATTAGCCTAGCCTAATTTTGCAGGAGTCTTATCTTCTTTATTACGAGTGCTTGCTTTGATTTTGACAGCTATAACCTCCCCTTTCTGAGTTCTCATAAATACTTATTAATAATCCCTCTTCTCAACACGGAACAGGATCAGGACAGTGAACAAGTAGCTTCTGCTTTACAGTCTTCTGCTAACAATGTGGACCTACATAATTACATGAACGTTGTAGCCTACCTGTCTTCCTATTCTCTTTTTAGTCATTTTTAAGTTTTATCTCAGTCATTATGACCCCATTGAGGGTTTTCTTGGCAAAGATACTGGAATAGTTTACCATTTCATTCTCCAGCTCTTTTTATAAATAGGAACAGAGGCAAACCGGGTTAAATGACTTGCCCAGGGTCACATAGCTAGTAAATGTCGGAGGTTACATTTGAACTCATGAGCACGAGTCTTCCTGAATGCTCTAGCAACTCTGCCACCTGCCTGCCCAAAGAGTGACGGCTTCATTATATTTATTCTTTGTTGTTCAGTTGTGCCCCACTGTACATGACCTCAAGGACCAGCACTCCTCCACTATCTCCCAAAGTCTGTCCAAGCTCATGTTCATTGCTTCCGTGATATTATCTGTCCGTTTCATCCTCCACTGTCTCCTTTTGCCTTCAATCTTTTTTGGCATCAGAGTCTTTTCCAATGAGTCCTGTCTTCCCAAGAATTTAAACTTCAGCTTCAGCATTTGTCTTTCCAAAGAAGTCAAATTTAATTTCTTTAAGTATTAACTGATCTCCTTGCTTTTTTCCACTTTATTTTCATCATTTTATTTACGTAGATATATTTGTATAAATATAAGTTTATCTAGATACAATGTATTTTTATTATATTAGTCTGTTTTTTTAAACCAGAACTTAGCCTTTGAGGTTTGTTTTGCTTATATTAATCTGATCTCTGTCTCCTTCCAGTCACCCCTTCCCCAGCTAAATCATAAAATCATAGAATTGACCTTTATTGCTATTTTCCCTTTTTACCCTTCCCTTTTTCCGTTCAGAGTATAATATTGACTCCTTTCCCTCCATCTTTACCCCCCATAGTCTCATTTTTGTTGACATAACTGTTTAATGTTCTTTTCCAAGATCTGCTACATATAAGTAATTCTGTATCTTTCCTTCATACTACCTTTTTCTTGTATATTCTTTCAGCTATTATCACATTTATGACCTTTGTCATTCAATAAGCACTTATTAACTACTTACTTTGTGCCAGGCACTGTGCTCAAAAGATAGTCCCTGCTCTCAAGACCTTTCAGTCCATTGGGGGAAACAAGCAAACAACTGTGTACAAACCATACACAGGAGAAATTGGAGGTAGTCATAGAGGGAAGGCATTAGCATTAAGGAGTCAAAACAGGCTTCTTGTGGAATGTAGGATTTTAGCAGAAAACTTCTATGCTTCAAAGGTCCTGCTTTGTACTCATTATGACCCTCTCATTGGTTGGGACTTCTGGGAAGTAAAAGCTTTGTTCTTTATTCTTAACAATCACACTTGTTTGTTCTATTAGAGCACTCTCCCTTGCCTTACTTTACCCTTTTTTTCTTGTTGAAAGTTCTTCTAAGGGGCATTATTCCCAGTTATATTATTTCATGAAAGAGGAAATGGGAACCTAGTGATGAACTTTTGACAACAGAAGTCCAGTAGCCTCTTCTGTTGATTTCTGTTGAAAAAGCAAGGAGATCAGTTAATACTTAAAGAAAGCTCTTTCTTTCTTTGACTTTTCATCTTGCTGTAATGTCATCATTTTGGACCTTTCATGCCTCTTCTCTGCTCTCAAACTCCCATCCCCTGTTAATGAGTGCTGTACTCTTGGGATCTCAATTTCTCCTTTACCCACAATATAGGGAGTGGTCCTGGGAAGCGCAGCCCCAGCTCTCAAGAAGGACTCTCGCTTTTTCTCTTTTTATCTGGTTCAATTAATCATCAGACATTCAGTCATTATCTTGTGCCAAGCACAAGTCTTATAGCCTGGGATAAAAAGAAAAAATAGTAGTTTCTGCATTCCAGTAACTTTCATTCTAGTGAATAAGGCAACTTAGTTATCCATAATTTGCTGTTTCCGTTCATTAGATTTTATTCCAAAATTTGGGAAAGGGACATAAAAATTAATCCAGATGTTGTTCTTCCATTTTGGAGGAGTGATAAGGAGGAAAGGGAACAATTATTTTTTAAACACCTGATATGTGCCAAGCATTGTGCTAAGTGTTTTACAAATATTATGTCATTTTATCCTCACAATTGTCTGTGAAGAGAGTGCTGTCACTATTCATCCATTACATTTTATAGATAAAGTCATATCTGTATGCTCATGTGGGCTTCAAACAACTGTGTGCTGGGCATCTGTCATCTTTAGTTCTTCTGATTACATTAAGAGGAAAGCCTCCTTAGGTGCTAATGATCTTTAACATGAAATTTAGTGTTTGTAGTAATTCTTTATATCCATTCTAACAAAATGGTTTACTAAGTCCTAAGTAGCATTATACTTTCTCTCATGTTGGCTTCTAATATTTACTCCTAAGATAAAATTTCAGCCTGAAAGCCCAAATATTCTATTAAATGATATCATTAAGATTAAAGGATAACCAGTTGGGAAAACAAAAGCCATTAATTTTTTTAAATCTAAAATCATTCTCAAAATGGAAAAAATATAAATTATATGGAAAAATTTTTAAAACAGATGCAATTGTCTCAATAGGTAATGAAAAGACTTCTGACAAAAAATGAAGCTCTCTTTAATGTAATAAATAATGTCTATTTAAAATCAAGAACAAACATATGGACAAAAAGGTAGAAACTTTTGTATTAAAATTAGGAGTAAAATAGTGGTGTCCATTGTTACCACTCTTGATCAATGTAAGGCCAGAGATATTAGCTATAGCAGTAAGACCAAAAAAAAAAAAATGAAGGAATAAGCACAGGCAAAGAGGAAGCAATATTATCCCCTTTTACAGATGATGTGACTTATTTAGAAAACCCTGAAGAGTCAGCTGAAACTCATTGAAACAATAAATTCAGAACACTTACAGGATATAAAATAAACTTGTAAATCACCAGTATTTGTTTTTATTACCAACAAAACATAAAGGAAGAGACAAAAAATGAAATTCCATGCAAGATAAATACAGAATGTACAAAGTATCTAGCCATATGTCTACCACGACACCTAGAAACTGTATGAATAAAACTACCAAACCCTCTTTGCGGAAATATAGACTTAAACAGTTTATGAAATGTTAATTTGCTCATGGGTAGATTAAGTCAGTATAAAAGAAATGACAGCATTATCTAACTTCAACTTATTCGGTGCCATACCAGACTACCAAAGGATTATATTATATAGCTAAAAAAATGATGACATTTATACAGAGGAAGAGAGGAATGAAAGGTCAAGAATTTCAAGGGAAATAGTGAGAAAAAAAGAGGATCTAACAATACTAGTTCTTAAATTATGCTATACTGCAGTAATCATTAAAGTGATTTGGTACTTGGTAATAGAGAAATTGGGCAGTGGAAAAGCCTAGGTACACAGCAAAAAGGCATAAACCCACTGTAATATTAGACATCTCATATGAAAAACAGATCAAGGAAAGAAAATTTTAAAATCACTGGACTGAATCTGGATATATCTCACTCAAAGTGAGACTGTAATCTCACATTGCATCCTGGGCCATCTCCAGCCATCCTGATGAATATTTGGCTTCTGGACTCAGATGGCTCTGGAAAAGAAAGTGAGGTTGATGGCCATCCACAGCCCTCCCTCACTCAAGTTATATCATCATCTTAATATTATAGTCCTCTGAGAACAAAGGACAAACACAACAAACTAGCACTTTAACTTTAGCATAATGTTTAATAAACCCAAAGACTCCAATTACTGGAGTCAAAGCTACTGTTTAACAGAAACTTCAGGAAAAACTAAAAAGAAATTAGGTATAAATCAGCACCTCACATCATATGTACCAAGATTAAATCCACATGGGTTGGTTGGTTGGTTGGTTGGTTGTTGTCGTCCTCCTTCATTCTTGAAGAGGACCAAAGTGACATCACCATGATAAAGTGAAGTTTCAATGTGTACGACTGTGGCTGATCAGACCAATACAACCTTGGAATGCTCAATCACAGATTGGGCATAGATAGTCTGTGTGAACATTTGGGGTGGTTACTCCAAATTTGCACATCCTGCATTTCCTTTGAACTGTTTCAGTTCTGCTTTGCTCACAGAGCACAGTACCTTTTCAGATGTGGGCACCCATTGCTAAATGGTCCTGTGCCAGTGTCTCCCATGTTGCACAGTCAAATCCAAAGTTCTTAAGAGAAACTTTGGGAGTGTCCTTGTTATCGCTTCTTCTGGCCACCATGTAATCGCCTGCCCCATGTGAATTCTCCAAAAAAGAGTCTTTTTTGGCAAGTATACGTTTTGCAATGTGTGCATCAATCTCATTATCAATGTCTCCATCCTTGGAAAGGTGAGTGAACTTATCCACAGCATTCAGAACTCCTCCATTTGTTGTAACTGATGGTTCCACATATGGATGATGTGGTGGTGGCTGGTGGAGCACTTGTGTTTTCTTGCTGTTAGTTATTAGGCCAAAATTAGCATAGCCTGCAGAGAATTGATCCATACTTTGTTGCATCTCAGCTTCAGAGGCTGTATTGAGTACACAGTCATCTGCAAACAGAAAATCATGCACCAGCACTCCCTCCACTTTGGTCTTGGCTTGTAGCCTTTTCAAATTGAAGAACTTACCATCAGTACAGTAGTTGACTGTGATGCTGGGTTCATCCTCATTGAAAGCATTTGACAACATGGCTGAAAACATCATGCTGAACAGAATGGGAGCAAGCACGTATCCCTGTTTCACTCCCGTGGTGACTGGGAAGGCACAAGAGCGTTGTCCACCATCCAGAACCCGGGCAAACATGCCGTCAAGAAATTGACGTACAATGCTGTTGAACTTCTCTGGGCAACCAAATTTTGACATAATTTTCCATAAGCCCTCATGACTAAGTGACAGAGGCCTTGGTCTTATCTACAGATGTTGTGTATGGACCTCTATTCTGCTCCTGGTCCTGGCATTTCTCCTGGAGTTGTTGGGCAGCAAATACCATATTAACTGTTCCTCAGCCCTTTCTGAAGCCACACTGGCTCTCAGATAGATGACCATCTTCCAGGGGGAAGATCAGCCTATTAAGGAGGACTCTAGCAAGAATTTTGCCAGCAATGACTAAGAGAGAGATCCCCCTGTGATTGTTGCAGGACAATCTATTTCCTTTACCTTTATAGAGCTGGACAATGGAGGAATCCTTTTAACTCCTGGGGTATAACCTCCTTTGCCATATAATCTGGAAAATTTCAGTCAGCTTTTGTGTGAGCAGTGGTTCCCCTACCTTGTACATCTCAACTGAAATAGAATGAGCATCAGGTACTTTGCCACATGAAAGGAGCCTAATGGCCCTCAAAATTTCTTCTTCAGTTGAAAGTTCAGCTAAGGAGGGATTGACTTGAACCTGAGGTAAATGGTCAATGACCTCAGCATTGATTGATGATGTTCTGGAACACTATGGAAGCCTTCAGCCCATCTCTCTAGGATCATGTCGTTATCACTAATCAGTGTGACTCTTGTAAGCACTGAGTTGTGATGTACCATAGGTTTTTGGTCCATAAATAGCTTTCTAGAAATCATGAAAATACTTTGGATTGTTACTATTAGCATAAAACTGAATTTCATCTGCCTTCTTACTGAGCCGGGAATTCTGCCTCTCTCTAAGCTTTGCTTGTACTTTACTTTTGATGGAATTAAATGCTGCCTTCTTAAAGGTAGATGAACTATCCTGCTGGCATATCCTGTGGAGTTCTCGTTTTTCATTTAGCTTCTGAATTTCCCTATCATGTTCATCAAACCAGTCTTGGTGTTTGTGAGCGTCCTGACGCAGATGAGCAAATGCACTTCTGTACACCAAATCTCTGAACGCTGCCCACTTCTTTTCTGCTCCACTATTGCCAGCTGTGTGTTGACTCAACTTTTCCCTCCAAGTTAGCAACAAACTGTTCACACTCAGAGAAGAGCTCTAATTTGTTGATATCAATTCTTCTGGTAGTCATTTTGCCTTGGGGCGGCACTTTTGATGAATGCAAATATTTAGCTTGGAAAGGATGTCTAAGATCAGTTCAGCACTCTGCACTACATATTGCCTTTGTCAATCTCACATCTTGTCTGTCTCTTCTCCTTACAATCACATAGTCTGTTAGATGCCAGTGTTTGCTGCAAGGGTGCCTCCATGAAGTTTTATTGTATTTAGGTAAATGGAAATGTATTTGTGTAAGATTATTATGTATTTGTATATGTTATGTTGTATATGTATTTGGATTGTTAATTATTTCAATGTGATAAAAAGTTAATCACATTAAAATAATTAACAATCCAAATACATATACCCTTTCTAGTCAAAGAAACTCTTGTTTCTGTACTTTACTCCTAGTAAAGACTCTTGGTTGATAAAGGCAAGCTTGAATCAGAGACACTTGATTACACTACAACAAAAAAGCAAAAATTCCTACTTTGCTTGCCATCATACCATGTTACCAGAGGAGGGAAGTTTCATCAAGCATGCTACTCCCCTCCTGCCAAAGAGATGATGGGCTAAAATGTAGAATGAGACATACATTTTTATGGTCAGTGTAGGAATTTGTTTTGCTGGACTATGCATATTCTTATGAGGATTTTATTTTTTAATTGTTCAGTGGCAGAGAATGGTAAGCATGTGGAAGGGACATATTCAGTACAAAATAAATGAAATGTGTAATAAAATAAGAATACTGAAGCTTTGTAGTCACAGCGTGTTAAGCTGTTTCATGCTGTAAAAGGTAGCATTAAATTGTGGCAGTGAAGTAATAGGAATGGCATTAGATTAATTTTAGGGAGAGCCTTTAAGCTATAGTTTCCTTATCTATAACAGTAAGATTCTGCCTATCATTGGGTATATGTAAATTGTTAAATACAGTATTACAATTGGCGTTTGGTTGACATAAACTATAGCAGAGTAGTTTTCTAAATGGGCAATTGATAGAATTGTGGACTTAGCAACTTTGTAATGATGTTTGTCTTGTATTACATGAAGTTTTTTTGTGTATAATCGCTTGTCTTTTTTGTTAAGATCAAATAAGATATCCGTGAAATTATTTTGTAAAGTGTAAGGCATTATATAGGTAATGAAGTACTGAGATACCATTTCTTTAAAATGTAGCAAAGTCCAAAGCAGAGAGAATTTCATTATCACCAGTTGTTTGTATTAGGTTTTGAAACTGCGTCTGCATTGACACAGTCATTATCTAATATCTTAGCTAGTAGGGAAAATTGAGCATGAAAATGATATTTATTAAAACATGATTCACCTGTTTAGAATCTGCTTTTTATGTACAATATTGCCCTAATAATATGTAACCCATATGTCTTAAGTCCATTTAAAAATCAGAAATCAACTTGACTGTAAATTTCAGCTACTCCGTTGTATTAAATGTGACACTGCCAATAATTTATAGGACAAATGGTTCCATAAGAATGATTGTTTTTTTAAAAAGTTAATTGTTGTGAATTGTGACAATTTGATTGAACTGAATATAATCTTTAGTCATTGAATGTACTGATGATAGGTGATCTGGATCATTGAAATCTTTTTTACTTTAGCCTCAGGAAACAACTTTTCCTTGACCTTTAAGATCATGTATTTACTAATAGTAATAGTAATAGCTAGCATTTCTATAGCTTTAAAGTTTGTAAAGTACTTTTTGTTCAGTTATTTTTCAGTCATGTCCCATTCTTTGTGACCACATTTGGCATTTTCTTAGCAAAGATACTGGAGCAACTTGCCATTTCCTTCTCCAGTTCATTTTTATAGATGAGGAAACTGAGGCAAGCAGGATTAAGTGACTTGCCCAGAGTCACACAGCTAGTAAGTGTATAAGATCATATTTGAACTCAGGAAGATGAGTATTCCTGACTCCAGACCCAGCATTGTATCTACTATGCTGGCTAGCTGTCCAAAGAACTTTATAAACATTAATTCCTTTTATCCTAACAATGGCTCTGAAAGGTGAGAGATGTTCTCATCCCCATTTTACAATGACTTACCCTGCTATCACACAGGTCTGATCTCAGGTCTTCCTAACTTCACTCTTCTCTTAACTGCACCACCAACTGCTTATATTTAGAATTGGAAGTGACCTTAGAGAAAGAAAACAAAAGCCCAGACAGGTTGGCTGTCAGCTTGCTATTAATTAGGAGTTAAAACACAGTTCTACCTCATCTTAAACTTATTAGAAACCAGTTTTCACTTGACTAAGAATTGCTTCATTATCTCAGTGGGAATTTTATATATCCACCAAAGTTATTATTTGAATAATTAGAATCAAATATTCTTCTTGAAAAGCTATACTCTTCCTGTGAAATCATCTAACAAAGTACAAATGGTATTTGTTCGTTCCCACTATGTACAGAGCAGTATGCTAGGTGCTGGTAGGAGATGATGTTTAGGTAGGACAGAGTTCCCCAACCTCACTGAAATTATACTATATGACATATAAATATATAGACATATAAACAGGTAACTGTAATACAAAATAATGTATAAGAAATGCAAAGGAAGGCTTGAGGGGGGAGTCTCCTTACTAACGACATCAGGAGGCTTCTTTGAGTAGATTTTATTTGAGATTAATTTGAAAAGACACACCATGATGATAATAGTCTAATTTGACAAGAGCAAGGTACATAGAAGGGAATATGAAATAAAGCGGGACGGGTAGGTTTAACTCCTTTTTTTGGGAGGGCCTGGAATGCCAAACAAAACACCGGGATTCATAAAAAAGTGTTATCTTGTGGTGATAAGATGAATGAATTCAAGGAAGAGACTGGAAGCAAGACCTATTGGATTATCACACTCAAACTTGTGAAAAGGTGGTTATAGCAGCAATAGAGAGGGATGTAATGGATTCTAGCATTGTAGGACTTGGTGATTAACTGAATAGGAAAAGTGAGCCAGAGGGAACAGTCCAGGGGTAGGGAACCTGTGGGCCTCTAGGCCACATGTGGCCTTATAGGTACTTGGGTACAGCCTTTTGACTGAGTCCAAGTTCTACAGAACAGGGGAATTTGTTTTATGAAGTTTGGATTCAGTCAAAGGGCCACACTTGAGGACTTGGAGGGCTACATGTGCCCTTGAGGCCACAGGTTCACCACCCCTGGCACCCAATAGTCAAGTATATGTGAAGGTTTTGATCATGGGAAATTAGGTAAATCTAGTTAATAAAAATTAGTCATTCATGTTTTGCATTATTTTAGAATTTGACTTAGGTGTTAGGTGTTCCCATGGATCTGTGATATCATCAACATGGCTGCGCCCTCCAATGCAGTCTCATTTATAACTTCTCAATCAGTGACTTCTGTTTGTGTTTTCTTCAGCCCATTGTGCTGGGAGCCCTCCTCTTCCTCTCTTGATTTTGCTTGGACTGCAGTAGACTAAATGAACTTTACCTTTCTTGCTTTTGTGACTCCTTGAAATTATTAACATATGTCCTATATGAATTCCAGGGTTTTTTTTGTCATTTGTATGCTACATTAGAATTGAAAGATTTTTCTGGAAACACAAAAATAATTGAAGATGATAAGCATAGTGATGATGGTTTCAGAATAAATATTTTAATTGTTTATTGTAATTACATAAAACACATTTCTTATTCTTCAGAATTCAACAGTTGAATCTTGTTTATTTCATTGTACTTTAGCACTTTGAAATAATAATTGAGGTTTGTTTGAGAGAATCACAGCTCTGGGAACTCAGCCATTTATTACTGAATTACTGTTAATTCCATTCATTGTTTCTGCAGTAATAATACAGAGCTTAGAAATTATTTTGAATGATACCAATACAGCATACAGGTTAAAAGATAAATGACCTTTCCTAGACATTTAATTAAAATAAGTTTCTTATTATTACCTATATGAAATCCCTATGCCCTAACCATAGAAAAGAGACATGAAGAAGGGTAGGTATGTGAATGTAATTTCCACAGATCTGAGATGAGTAGTAGCCCAACCTATTTTCACAGAATGAGTCCAGTTGATTCTTTGATTAGTCAAGCATTTAAAAAAAGGAAAAAGAAAAAGAAAACCCTTCTAACAAATAGGCATAATCAAACAAAACAAACTTCTAGAGTGGCCATGTCCAAAAGTATCTCTCTTATTCTACATATTTTTAGTCTGTTATCTATTTAAGGAAATGCACAGCATTTTTCATATTCTTAATTACTGATCCTCTGGAATTACAGATGATCATTGTGTTGTGCCTTAGGTTTTTCTGAAGCCCTCCCCTTTTACCATTTCTTACAGCCTAGTAGTATTCAGATACATTCATATAGCATAATTTGTCCAGCCATTCCTCAATAGATGGGTACCCCTTTAATTTTCAGTGCTTTTCTACCACAAAAAGAGCTGCTATAAATATCTTTGAATATCTAGGATCTTTTCCTTCTTTTTTAGGTATATCTTTTGTATATCTAGGACCTTTTCTTTTCTTTTACTGAATCAGACAGTAAGGATACTTGTGAATCTAGGGACATAGTTCCAAATTGCTTTCCAGAATGGCTAGACCAATTCATAGCTACGTCAGTGTTGCCTCCATGGGCCTGTTTTCCTTTAGCCTCCCCAATGTTTGTCATTGGCTGGGGAGAGGAGGGAAGTAACTTTGGTGTTCTGATGGATGTGAAGTACAACCTCGGAGTTTTAAAATTTGCATTTCTCTAATTGTTAGTAATTTGGAACATTTAAAAAAATTGTTATTGAGAACTTCACTTTCTTCCCTTGAGAAACTCCTGTTTGTATTTTTTGATCATTTATCCGTTGCATAGTTCTTTTCATATATTTGAATTCATTCCTTATGTAAACGAGATCTTTCTGAAAGAAATTTGCTAACAAGATTTTTCTCAGTTAACTGTTTTCTTCTTAGTTGCATTTATTTTTATAAAAAACTTAAAAATTTTTATGACCAAGTATCACTTTTAATCTCTGTGACTCTTATCTCTTACTTACTCATTAATCCTTCCCCTATCCACAGATCTGGCTGTGGATGATTTCAGTATTTATACTGAAGAGTTGGAACAGAATGAGCCAAGTACTAAATCACTGTGTAAGGAGAGAGAATATATGAACCGTCCGTAGATACGAGTCGCCAGTGTCTTGGGTGATAAATCTGGTTAGAGTGAACCTCAGGTCCACTCAGATTGTTTAAAAGATGCATTGAGAAGTGGCAGTAGGCAACAAAGACCGATGAGTATTGGGGTGGGAATGGAGTGGGGGAGGGGCGTGGAGATAAAATAAAATGTAGCCAGTATCAGAAAGGATAACCTTGGCATATAGTGTCATACAGAGGACCTACATCTTAGCTAGTTTGGTAGCTACATGGAGATTAAGTATTGATTAGGGAAGACCAGTTGGACATTATTGTAATTGTCCAGGCAAGAGGCAGTGTGGTATTCAGCTAGGCGGTGGTTGTGAGAATGGAGAGAAGTGGATGGATGTGAAGGTTGTTGTAGACGTGGAGTATACAGAACCAGGCTAATTGGCTACATTCAGCAGGTAGCAAAAAGTCAGAATGAGCTGTCAGGTCTCTGAATTTGGGTGTCTTTAAAGATAAAGTTTGGAGGAGGGATGAGTTTGGGTGAGAGTATTCTACTTGGGATATGTCATCAAGTAGTATGTTCATTTTATATTCATATATATATATATATATATATATATATATATATTTATAGAAGAACTTAGTCTTGTTCTATTTTTTCAACTTTAGTCATAAAAAGATTCCTCATTTTAAAATAAGAATTTAATAGCTACTGCAGGTTTGTTTTGATTCTCAACTGAGAATGTTCCTAAAATGTTTTGCAAATGTTAAATAAAGCGTTTTATAAATATCAGTTAATAGTATTTTGCCCAGATACATCTGTGATCTTTCATTCCTTTCCATGAAGCAGTTTCAGACTCATTTAAAACCTTATCTGTACATTTTGTGGTACTCTTTTCCATATCCTTCCATAAATTCATCACAAGATGAATACCCAACATCCTGCAAACCTTCCTTGCTTTATTTTCAATTTTATTTTTACAATAAAAAACAAATAAAATTTGTACAACAAAAAAGCATAAGAGAACACTAAATGACTGCTAGCCAGTGTACATACTTTCTTACTTAATTTATAATTTTTTATGTGAATAATTAATGCATATAGCAAATCTGCCCTTGATATGGGTATTAGATGGGAATAGATAGGAGTAGACAAGCAGTATTCAAACATGCATAGTTGGTAGAAGTAGACTCATGGTTTGCTGTGTGTGTGTGCGTCTGTCTGTGTCTATTTAAAGATATTAGGGGAAATTCTGGGCCCTGACAAAATAAGATGAAATTTGCTCACATATCAGACCTAAACATCCAGTGAAAGGGAGATGAGGATGTTTGGCTTGGAATCAGAAAGCGTTTTGTGGAGACAGGAACCAACAGGATTTGAGATTTTTTCACTATGTTGGTTGCCCTTCTCCTTCCTCTTAAGATCTTTCTTAAGCTATAGAACTTAGAACTGAACACACTATTTAGGATATTCTCTGGCCAGAGGAAAGTAGAGTGGTACTATCATGTAGAAACTAGGCTTCTCTTAAAGCAAACCAAGATTGCAATAGTTTGTTTGGGTTTGAGGTGAGGTGGTGGTAGCATGACGGGAAGGGAAACAAACAGCAGGCTGCCATATCACACTATTGACTAATTCTGCTCTCAGTTCACTGCCCTCAGATCAGATTTTGATGTCCCTCATCATGCCCTTGTCAAGCTGTTTATCCTTAATGATGAAGTGCATCTTGTTAGATCCAGCCCAGTATTCTAACCTGTCCAGGCTTTTTTGGATCCAGATTAATTCAGCGTGTTAGCTGTTCTTTCTAGTATTGTTTCTTCTGCAGTTTGAGCAAGCATACCGTCTATGCCGTTTACCTAGAATTTTGATAAAAATTTTAAACAGCATAGGGCCAAGAACAGATTCCTAGCCACTACTCTAGAAATACCTTTTCATGTTGACTTTGACTTAATTCTAGTCATCCAGCCGTTTAAAAGTCCATTTAGGTGTACTATTCCACGTCTCCCTATCTTTTTCCCAAAACATAAACTCTGTGCTAAAATCTGGCTATGCCATACTTATGGCCTCTCCTGGATCTTACCAGTTTAATATAACCTTTTCAAAAAGAAAATAAGGTTAGTCTGACATGACTTGTTCTTGATAAATCAAGCATGGCTTTTTGTGATCATGACTTCCTTTTACTGTACAAGAGCACAAAAGAAAAAAGCAATTTTGAACACGTAAAATTCAAAGGCTTTTGCACAAATACAAACAATGTAGCTAGGATAAAAAAGAGAAAAACATCAACTGAGAAAAATATTTACATCAGATATCTTTGATAAGGACTGATATTCCAGATGTTTAGAGAATTAACACAAATATATAAGAACGATAGAGATCCCCCAACAGATAAAGTGGTAAAATAAATATGAATTAATGATCCTCCCAGGAATTGGAAACCATTAACTACCATATGAAAAATTACTCCAAATCACTTATAATACAAGAAATGTACATCATAACAACTTTGAAGTTCCACTTCATACTCAACAAATTGGAAAGGATTTTAAAGAATAAAAATATTATTGAAGACTTTGTAGGGAAAAAAATGGGCATACTAACGCACTATTGGTGGAGTTGTAGATTAGTTTACCCGTTCTGGAAAGCATTCTTTAGTTATACCTAGAAAGTGATTAACATGTCCATACCCTTTGATTCATGAATCCCTCTACTTAAGCATATGCTTCTCAGAAAAAAAAATTTCATATGCTAAAATATTCATAGCATCTTTTGTTTTTTTTGGTAGTAAAGAACTAGAAACAAAGTAGATGGTTGCTGATTGGAGAATGACTAGACAAATTGTGGTATGATTATAATGTTCCATAAGAAACTACAAATAGTAGAAATTCAGAGAAATATGGGAGAACTTATATGAACTGATACAAAGTAAGCAGAATCAGGAAAGTAATATATCAATAACTGATGTAAATGGAAACAAAAAAAACCCCTGAAACTCAGTGCTGTGTAATTATAATGAAGGAAACTTGACCCTAGAAAAGAATTGAAGAAATGTATCTTACTCTCTTTTTTTTGCAGAGGTTTTGGGACCATGTTCAATGTTGTAGATGTGGTTGATGTATTTGGTGAATATTTTTTGGCTCTTCCCCCCACCCCCTTTATTTTGTTTTAAGTGGTGATTCTTCTGGTAGGGGAAGGAAGGATATGTTTAGAAATTAAGGCATTTTATCAGTAATGGTAAGATTTTTTTAAAAATAATATTTTATTTATTTATTTTCATTTTATTAGTATTTTAGTATTTATTTTTTCTAATTACATGTTAAGACAATTTTAACATTCATTTTTAAAATAAAATTTTGATTTCTAAATTTTCTCTCTTCTTCCCCTCCTTTCCTTCTCCTTAAAATGGTAAGCAAATTTTATATAGATTATATATGTGCAATCATGTACAACATAAAATGAGATTTTTTTTTTGAGGATAAAATTCATTCCAAATTTTTACTGGGAACCCAAATCAAGCATCCTGGCTTTTGTATACTCTATTCTCTTCATTTAAAAAAAAAAAACAACAACAAAAACTGGTCACTCTTCTCTAGACCTGTAGAAACTTTCATTCTTCAAGATTTTTAGAAAATGGTTGATAATAGTTTAGTAGGATGGATCATCCAGTAGTTTATCTCGGCCAGATGGCCACCTATTTCCTTACTTAGCTTGATATCATTTTCTGTTTAGCCATTTGTCTTCTGTTACAGAGGTCATTCTGTGTGGCATAAAAGAGAAATAAAGTAAGAATTGGCTTCCTGTGCTTTCACAGTTGATCACTATTGCTGCTACTGCCTACAGTGTTCTCCTGGTTCTGCCCACTTCACTTTGCATCATTTCATATAAGTCTTTTTAGATTTTTCCTGTTCATTGCCTTTTTTTATATATACAGTAGTATTGCATCAAAATCATTTAGCAGAGCTTCTTCCACCATTCCCCTTGATGGGAAATTCTTTGCTGCCACAAAAAGAGCGACCAATACATTGTGGGTAGGGTGGCCCTATAAGTATTTTTGTATATTTAAGTCCTTCCCACACACCCCCCCCCCCTTTTATTTTTTATCTCTTTGGGATATAGACCTAGGAGTAGTATTTCTGGGTCAAAGGTATGCACACTTTTATAGAAGGTGTAGTTCCAGATTGTTTTCCAGAATGGTTGGACTAGTTCACAATTCCACCAACAGTGCAGTTACTGTCTCAGTTTTTCCTCATCCTCTCCAGAGTTTGTCAGTTTTCCTTTTTGTCATTTAACCAATCTGATGGGTGTGAGGTGGTATCTCAGAGTTGTTTTAATGAGCATTTCTCTAATTATTACTGATTCAGAGCCTTTTTTATATGACTGTTGATAGCTTTCATTTCTTTCTTCTGCCTATTCATATCCTTTGACCGTTTATTAGAAGAGCTGTCCTTCAACAAGATATCTTCTTTACAAATATAAGATTCTGCAAGATTCCTTGATAAATATAAGAACAAAGATAACTTTAGTAACCATCTGATTACTGTTTTCAAATAAAACATTCTAACATCTAAGTTAGTAAGTTTGCATCCCTATTAGGGATGCACATTTGGGCTTGATACTTAACAAAACAAAGCCGCTTGTTAACAACTACAGCTATGTAAAAATGGAATAGGATGCCTCAAGAAAATTAGCTTCCTCTTCACTTGAAGTCTTCATATAAAAGCTTCTCTTGGTGTATCTTGTAGAGAAGAGTCTTATTCAGATGTGGTTTGAATTAGATGGCCTTTGAGGTCCCTTCTAAATCTGAGAGTGTGTTTTGTAGTTTAAAGGGATAACCATAAAAAATGTGAGAGATAGTGTAAATGTGATGGACTCTAAGAAGGCCTGACACTTCTAGCTGTGCCTTAGTATACAGACATGTAGAAATCCTTAGAGATGGGAGATAGAAACAATAAGGGATATTGACTCAATAACATTTTAGGTTCTCTGAAGCAATGAGGAATATGTATCTTGTGCTCTTTAATCTTCAAAGAGCTCATTTGGAGTTCCCACATTAGGCAGGGAGTAAAAACTTGAACTACTATACCTACTTTATGCTATTCCCTATAGCAGATACTTATAGAACCTCAAAGGAAGACTTTACTCACCTCATAGACTCCTCTCCTCCCCAACCCCCCCATTTCCTCAATTATTAGGTAGATTCAGGTACTCATTCACAGAACTTATGATTGTGTTACTCCAATTTGAAGTAGCATATATAGCAGGAAGCAGCCAAAGCTAGTGGTTGTCAGATCTTTCATCCTGAACACAAGCCTATTAATGATTTGAGTATTTGTTTGGAAAGCTGAAACTTAGGGTCTACTTTTTCCTTTGATACTAATTATTTCCATACACCTTTAATCAAGCTATTCCTAGCCTTAAAAGAGCATTTAAAATCAGTAAAGCTTCTTAATTTAAGATTGATTATATGTTTTCCCATTTTTTTTTAATGTGCTATATAGTTAGCCCATATTTACATTTTCATCAGTTCTATTGTTCCCTTTTCAAGTATTCATTCAGGAGCTACAGCATATGATACTACTATAGGATTGCCAGATTTTACTGTGGAAAATACAGGGCATATTCCAATTAGGCATGAGGGAGCAGTGAGAAGAGACTGAGTACTGACAAAATGAGACTCAAATACTGGACTGTTTTGCATTCCAAACCAATTGAAATGGGGACACGGCACTGAAATACAAGCCAATCCTGTATGCTCAGGCCATCTGGCAGCCTTTCTACACAAGTTTAGGCTTCTTGATTGCCTATAGATCCTGATGAGCCATAATTTATGTGCTAGCTAAAAATATTTATATCTCATCTTTTAAGAGAACATTGTTAAAATTGTCTATACCCAGTGTTATCGGTAAGGTGGAATGTTATCTGTTTATCTCTCTGTCTGTCTTTTATAATTCGAATTCAGAACTTCCCTTGTTACATACTAAATAGTTTCACCTCATACCTATGTAGTCATAATGGTACCATGACAGATAATAATTATCATGACTGAAGCTGTCATTTAAAAAAATAAATGAACATGTTCTAGAAGTTAACAAGACATTTGAAACTTATTTTGATTAACTAAATATGCATCCTTTTTTTTTTCAGGTGAAGACTTTGCAGTTGTGCAGCAAGAAATTATTATGATGAAAGACTGTAAACACCCAAACATTGTTGCTTATTTTGGCAGCTATCTCAGGTATAGTCTTTGCTTTCCAGTTTTTAACAAATGCTGTTACCAAATGAAGAGTAAAAATGAATGTTTAACTGTAGGATTCTGACAAAATAAACTGTGTAATTCATTATTCTTGATTATATCTTCTTTTTTTCCTTCTTCTACACAGAAAGCCATTCTTTTTAGAAGGAAAAAAAGCAATCACTTAAGCAAAACTAATTAGTACATGCAGTGTTATGCTTCTGTAGTTCCCGACCTCTTCAAAGAAAGGAGGGAGGTTGTTCTCATATCTCTTTTTTTGGGCCAAACTTAGTAATTATAATTATCCATCTTCCAGTTTGTTGAGAGGGTTTTTGTTCTTTTATGTTACACTCCTAGTTTTACATACTTCACTTTGCACTATCAGCTCACGTAAGTTTTTCCTTACTTCCTTATATTCTTTATGTTTGCTGTTCTCTTACAGTGCAGTAATACTTCATTAAATTCCTCACTACACTGTTGAGTTGTGTTCCATTAGATGGTTTTTACTTTCCATTCTTTAATGATTTTTATTTTCTATTTCATATTCTATACCCTTGTTTTTTTATTTTCTCCATATCCCTCTGGGTTAAAATCCTGAACGACCTAGTTTGAATATCCTGTTCTAACCAATTAACTGCCTTTGTACATTTTACCTCAAAGTCCTTTCTTTCTCCTGTACTTCAGTTTTGGAGAAATAATTTCAACAGATCAGTGTCTGATGGAAGCGTGCTATATAATAGTCACTTTTATGAGGCTCAGCCACAACTCCTTCCTGACTCTGGAATGTACTAACTTGTCCTTTGATTTAAACATTGTACAGTTAGAGCTTTCTGCTACCTAAGATTACATGTGTAAGATTTACCTCTTAATTCTGCAACTCCTGGTCCTCTCTCTCCACCCTCCATGGCCATGCTTCTGTTTTAACAGTCAGACAGTAGAGGTAGCTTCAGGTAAAGTTATTTAATAAAAGAGCTTGGCAAAAACTGATGCAAAAACTTGGCAAAAAAAATACAAAATATTCTCTCACAGAACCTGAAGTGTACTGTTCCACAATTACGTATGCATCGGTTTGTGGGAAAAGTGGGCTCATACTTAGATTACTAAGATAGTGAGGCACACATGTAAGAGAGTATGTGTGGCAAAGGGGTAACTCATCACTCTTGGTACTTGAGCCTTTGGCCCTTTTAAAAGTTCTTATGCAACTTTTTCAGTTGTGTGGTATGCAGGGCTGCTACTGTGTTGAGACCATAGCACTTGGCACTTATCTCTACATCCTGGGTTACTTTTCTCCCTGGGGTGACTGTCTACACACCCATCTATCTTCAGTGTTCTTGGTGCATGGTGCTTAGTGCTTAGATTCTCATCCAAGGATGATTCTTAGTGCTCTCCGGTGATCTAGGCAGTGTGGTGAAGGGGGAGGGGAGAAGATCTCACCTTCTCCCAACGAGTATTTCACTCTCAGGAGCCTGGTCTGTCTTGCAGCTCTGGATTCCATCTTTGTGCAATGGATACAGTGCTGGGATTAGAGTCTGGAAGATCTGATTTCAGTGCCCTGTGTTATGAAATAAGAATGTATACTGTTAACACAAATGAACATACCCTAGGACATCTTAGCACCTCTCTTTGTTTCTTGTTTTCTTCCTGAGGTAAGATCTCCTGATGCCCTTATTATAATATAGCTAATGAACATACTTCTTAACCCAGTTTGGGGGATGCATTTATTAATGATGGACCCTGGGGGGTCTGATTTTCTCTTAGAGGTAAGAATTTTATTTAGATTTTTGTTTTTATTACTGAATCCTTTTAATGAAAAAATAATATGTCAGTTTATGTCCATTAAAATAGTATATATAAGTGTGACTAACAGAGCAAAAATGTATATGGTGTTCTGTCTGTGGAGGCTTTTCCTGATGTTGCAACATATCTAACAAAATCATAGCCTTACAGAATGTTAGAGTTGAGAGATCCTCTTAGAGACTATCCAGTCCAGTGCTGGGAAACATTGTATTGAAAGCTGCTTTTCTTTTCTCTCACTCCTGCTCCACCCTGCTATCCCCCAATTGAAAAGAATATTCAGAGTCAAGCAAAACAAATTCCAACATTAACCATGTGCAAACATGTACGTATCTCATCTTGAGTCTGTGATGTTGGTAGCATAAATGATAATAATAAAGGAATTTCAGAGGTCTTATCTGCCCTGGCCTCTTCATTTTCAGGTGAGAGGCCGCTCTTATCTGGGCAAAGCAATCCTCATCCAAGGATGATTCTGAGTTAAGGTTTTTTAACATATCACCTCAAGATGAGCATGTACCCCTTAGCTCTAGTCAGGGATCCAAGTCTTTGGTTTGATGCTAGTCTGATCTGTATTACATTCAGTTCAGCAGGCATTCTTCTAGGCATTGGGAGTAGAAAGACAAAAAAAGTCCATTTTTATCAAGATTCTTGGACTCTTGTCTGGAGCTTGAAACATCTAGTCATAGAAAAGCCATGAAACGGAAGAAATGATGGATCTGGGAAGCAGCAAGTAGTCTAGTTCCTTGGAAGTTTTAATTCATGAGGGAAAATTGTGAAACAATA
This sequence comes from Potorous gilbertii, assembly GCA_028658325.1. Classification (NCBI taxonomy): domain Eukaryota; kingdom Metazoa; phylum Chordata; class Mammalia; order Diprotodontia; family Potoroidae; genus Potorous; species Potorous gilbertii. Next base: position 154,704,006 of record CM053769.1, on the reverse strand, counting down.
TTGGAAATATAAACAAGAGCCCATAGTAGACATTAAATATCAGGCTGCACAGTTTGTCTTTTGTCCTTGAACTCCTGAAAATTCTTGAGTAGAGGAGTGACATTATTAAACCTATGCTTTAGAAAAATTATTTTGTTAGATGTATGGAGCATAGTTTGGCAAGGGAAGATATAATAAGGTCAATTAAAAGGCTACTGTAGTAGCCTAGGTAAGAGGTAATTAGGTTCTGAACTAGCTCATGAGACTGTGACACTATGGTTTCCTTTGTCATCTTTTTGTGGAAGACCAGAATGATGGCTAGTGTGCTCATATTTTATCCTGTAGGTAATAGGGAAGCACTGAACCTTTATAGTGAGACCTATTCTTTAGGAAAGATTTTGCTAGCTTTGTGAGGGTTCCATTCTAGGAAGCATTAAGTAGATGAGAATGTGATCCAAGTGGGGGATGGAGGAGATGATGGCAAAATCTGCAGTACTAGAAAGAATCAAAATGACTGATTTTTAGAGCCCAAGTGACTAAGAGTACACTCAGGAGAAAGAGAAAAATTAGAATGTGACGTGAAATTTAACAGGAAAGTTACTTGTGTAGTTTTGAACATAGTACAGTATGAAGTTGGAGACCAAACTGAAATATAGGGAAGATTAAAGCTAGATATATAGATTTGAGAGTCCATCTACATAAAGATACCCATCGTGGGGAAGGAAGGGGAAAAGACAGTATAAAGAGAGAAGTCCATGAGAGATCCTGTACATGGCATTATTAACGCATAATTTAGAATTTAGTTTCCCCATGTAAACATACTTTAACTTAGCTAGCATGTAATCTTGTGATTTAGACTTTTAAAAAAATAACTAAAATAACATCAAATTAATCAGTGTAGATTGATTTATAAAACATTTTTAAATTGATGATTTCATACAGCATCTTTTTCCTAGTATATCACAGAGATAATGTGGTGTTAGTGATATTAGATGATGACGTATCTGCATCAACATTTCAAGGATCTTGATTTTGTCAGTGTGGATACTTCTGCCATCAATACAAACTTAGGTCTCCTACAATTTAGTAGATGACATTTAAAAATGACTGTGAAAGTTCATCACACTGTGACAGATAAGATGATGAACCTTTCTGAACTTAGCTAAATTGCTGCTCAAATGATGGATCTGCAAATGACCACTAGGCCCATGCTTTTAAATCCTTTTCATGTGATAAGAGCTTTTAGAATTTATACTCGACTTGCATAGGATTCTAGAAATGTGAAACAGAAGGAGTAAGTAATTGGAGAGGGATTGTGTTTGTGGTTGGGCTATGTCAGTATAATAAAAAACAATGATGCTACTCAGATATTTGAGGGGGAGGAACAGGAGATAATTAAGAATAAATTTCTGAAAAAATAAAGGGAAACAATTCTGATAAGCAGAAATGAGATTTGTCCATATATTCAAGTATGGATACATAAGAACTCACCAAAAAATGTAGATAAAAGAAAAGTTTGCCAAATTACAAAGGACAGGTGTGGATCCAAAGAAGAAATATGCATAGATATCTCTCTGAGGGATCCAGAAGGGAGGATGTCAGATATGTTCAGTGTATTTTCACTGACTTTTTTCCAACTTCCCCTTTTTCTTTAAAAAAAAAAAAAGACTAACAAAAGATAGCTTTGAGTAGGGTAAAGGGAAGGAAACATTTAGATAATATAAAAACAAAATTTATCAGTGGTGAACCTATAGCCAAAGAGATCAAAGAAAGAGGAAAAGGGGCTTGTGCAAAGATATTTGTGGAAGTTCTTTTTGTAGTAACAGAAAACAAGTCTTGTGTGAATTAGTGGAGTAGAAGCAGGAGTATAGCATATCCAGTGACAACTATAAAAATAAATAACTTTGAAAGTTGTAAGAACTGTGATCAACTCAATAACCAGACATAATTCCAGAGCAGCAGTGATGAAGCATGCTACCTAACTCCTGACGGAAGGTCTTGGACTAATATGCAGAATGAGACTTTTAAAAAATATATAGCTGAAGTGGGTATTTGTTTTTCTTGACTATGCATATTTCTAACAAGTTTTGTTTTTCTTTTTCTTTGCCTCCCACTGTGTAGGATGGGGAAAGAATATAAATGAGAGGAAGAGAAAACCAATTTTTGTTAATTGAAAAACATTCTTTTAAAGAGAAAAAGTAGGATCAAAGAAGACATAGGGCCTTTGCCTTTGGCTGCTACTATAATAACTGACAATACAGTGAAGGATGAGCCACTCAATTCTGATTTTGTTGCTCCTTTCTCTGCCAAAATAAATTATACTTTATACTAGAAATGATAAAAGCAAACGTGACTAAGGGAAATGATGCCCAAGAAAAGTAAAGTGTTTTGCTTCCATTCAAGGAGTCAGTGGAACAAGCCCAGCTAGACTACATCCTTTAGTTCTCAGAAAGATTGCAAGTGTGATTGGTTAGTGAGCCAGATCACATTGTGGAACATGGAAGAGGTGTACCACAAGATTAAAAAAGGACAAATGTTGACTTTTGCTTGGTGTTCAGAATCCTTCATAAAATAGGCGGATTACCCTCCCATCTTTCCAGTGACCTCCTTCTACAAACAAAACACTCCATCTCTCAGCTTTAAACATTTTCTCTGACCATCCCCCATGCCTGGAATGCTCTCCCTGCTCCATTCTGACTACTTACTTCCCTGAATCCTTTAAGTCCCAACTAAATACTATCTTCTACAGAAGTCCTTTCCCTACTCCTCTTAATTGCAGTGCCTTCCCTTTCAGTTATTTCCTATTTATCCTATTTGTATGTATTTGTTTGTTGTTTTCCCTATTAGAGTGCGAGCCCTGTATAGTCAGGGACTTTTCTGCCTTTTTTGGTATCCCTAGTGCTTTGACAGGCACATAGTAGGCTCTTAGTAGATTTTTATTTATTAACCTGATTTTTAAAGTTTTAAAAGTGAGAAGGGAACAGAATTTACTAATTAGAGACCAGTGTGTTTGGCATTGATCTCTAAGGTAATTATATAACAGACAATTAAATGTTTGCCAAATGGGCAGAAAGGAAACCAATGATTGAAAAAAAGCCAGTAAGAATGGGTAATAGGAAATCAACTTTACTTGCTTTTTTTTTTTTTTTGACACTATCACTGAACTACTATGGGGAACTAGATGAAAGCAATACTCTGGATAGCATTTTCTTAAATTACTTTTCTTGAGGAGAAGATGGGCAATTGTGGTTTAGATAATAATTTAATCATATAGATTTGGAACTGGTTGAATGTCCAGACTCAAAGAACATTGGTTAATGGTTCAATATTAGTGTGAGAGAAAGTCTTCAGTGGAGTACCTCAACAGTGGAGATCTTACGCTCATTCAATTTTTGTTGACACCAGCTGGGAGGGATAGCTAATATAGTAAATGGCTAAAAAGATCTTTACAGATTAGACCATTGGGGTGAATTTGGTTAGATGAAATTTAGTAGAAGAAACGTAAAATCTTGGACTTGTATACAACAATATCAGTTTTTCAAATTTAAAATGGAGAAGGCATGGAGAGACAGCAATTATTTAGGGGGAAAACAATCTGGCTTTATAGCTTTTGTGAGTTAGCAGTGTGATTTCTATAGCCCAAAAAACTAATGCAAACTTGGACTGTATTAAGAGGGGCAGCATAGCTTCAGAAGCAGGGTCAATAGCCAAGTAATAGTCAAGCCAGTAAGCATTTATTAAGTGCCAGGCACTAAATGCTGATGATAAAAAGAAAGGCCAAAAACAGCCCTTTTTTCCAAAGGGAAGGCAGCACGCAAATAGCCAGATATATTCAAGCTATGGTCAGGAAAGATTGGAGATAATCAAGAGAAGGGATGCACTGGCATTAAGGGGAATTGGGAAAGGCTTTTTATGGAAGGTGGGATTAGTTGAGAATTGAAGGAAGCCAGGGAAATCAAGAGGCAGAGAGGAGGAGGGAGAAAATCACATGCATGAGGCACATCCAGCATCATTGAGAGATGGAAGGTCTAATGCAAGGAACAAGAAAGAAGCCAAGGAACTGAAAAGGTGGGAGTATAAGTATGCCTGAAAGTGCAATCTGCTCTGGAACCGCTAGCCAGAAAGTGATATCATCAAGAGATAGCCAAGTCTTCATGAGAAAATCAGGAAGCATTTATTACCACATGCGAAGTATTGGAGCTTCAAAGAGAAGCAAAAGATTGACCCTCCTGTCAGGGAGCTCACGGTCTCATGGAAGCAACATGCAAACATTTATGTACAAACAAGTATATACAGGATAGACTGGAGTTAATCATAGAAGGATGACACTAGAATTAAGGGGTGTCATGAAAGACTTTTTGTAGAAGGCAGAATTTTAACCGAGTCCTCAAGGAAGCTAGGAGGTAAAAACAGAGAAAGTACTCCAAGCATGGGGACAGCCAGTGAAAGTGTTCAGTCTGTAGATTGGAGTGTCTAAATCACAGAGGAGGTAAAGGGGAGGAGAGTGTAAAGAATATTATAGAAGGAGGAGTGGACCAAGTCATGAAAGAACTTAAAATGCCCAATAGAGAATTTTATATTTGAACCTGGAAGTGTAAGAGGGCCCACAGACTTTATTGAATTGGGGAGTGACATAGTCAGATTTGTACCTTAAGAAGCTCAATTTGACAGCTTGAATGGAAGATCAACTGGAGTGGGGAGAAACTTGGTGCAGGCCAACTCATCTGTAGGCTGTTGCAGTATTCCAGGCATGAGATAATGCAGGCCTGCCACCCGGGTGTTATCACTGTGAGAGGATAGAAGAAGGCATATGGAAGGAATGTTGACAAGATTTGGGAACAGATTGGACACAGGGGATAAAACATAGGCAAAGATGATGCCTAGCTTTTGTGCCTGGGTGTCCAGGAGGATGGTGGTACCCTTACCAGTATTAGGGAAGTTCCAAAGAAGAGAGCTGACGGGGGAAAAAATAATGGATCTAATTTTGAATATGTTGAGTTTGATATCTGTGAAACATCCAGTGCTTAGATGTCTAATAAGCAATTGGAGATGTGAGTACAGAGATTTCAGAGGTGTTTAGAGCTAGATAAATAGATCTAAGAATTGTCATTCAATGAGTAGAAGAAGATGGAAGGAGTGAGAAATGAAAAGGTTTAAGATGGAAGAAAGTATGTTGCCGATAGTACTATTGTAGTTTGCCTTGTTATATTTCATCTGGAGTTTTGCATTTTGTTCTATGTGGCGTCACTTAACAAGGACATCAGTAAGTTGGTAAATGTCCAGAGAAGGGCAACCAAGGTAATGAAAGGCCTTGGATTGTTTAAAATGAGAATCATTTGGAGCTAGTCCTGTTCAGCCTGAGGAAGTGAAGACTTGGGAGGAATGAAAGGTTGTCCCACAGAGAGAGATAATTCAACTTGTTTTACTTGACTTCAAAAAGCAGAAGCAGGAGGATTGAGTGGAGGTTGAAAATTCAGACTCAAAATGTCAGGAAAAATTTCCCATCATTTAATTTATCTGAAAAATCAGTTGGGTTTTCCCCTCCTTGGAAGCTGGGCACCAATCTGTTTGTGTCAGGTATATTATGGTGGGGTTCGTTTTGTGTTTAAGTTAGACTAGACTAGATGATCTCCAAAGGCCTTTTCAAGTCTCAAAGGCCATAATCTTTGAAATTGATCTGCGTATTTCCTAGTATATCAGTTAAAGTACCAAAGAGTTATTTATTAATGTGTTGGTAGAAACAAAAGGTCAAGAATGATCTCAAGGGAAATGTTTAAAAAATAGAGAAGTTAATCATTGGACATCTTAGGTAAACCCAGAAGCAGTTGAATATAGTGTAATATTGAGAAACCTAAGAATACCAACTGTTGGGGTAGGAATTAAATTTGAAAGCAGTCTGGCAGAAATTAGGTTTAGTCTAGTTCTTACACCATGTGCCTTGCTAAGGTCCAAATGGATCTAAATATAAAAGGTCACATTCTTATTTAATGGAGGAAAGTGTAAGAGATTATGTTTCACTACTTTCGCTACTATGACTGGAGGAATAATTCTTTATTAAATAAGAGAAACAATCATTTTAATAAGCAAAATGGACAGTGTCAATAGCTGTCCGATTGGCAATGATAACAAAAGAAGAAAATAGCAAATATTAGAGGAACTGTAGGACAGGTCACGAATGCATTGTTAGTGGAGAGTTTCTAATCATTCCAACCATGTTACAAAATGGTTTTGAATTAACAGCCCGAAGTCACTAAAAAGCATATTCTTATTTACCTCTTCTATACCTGCTACTAGGTATACCTACCCCAAAGAGATCCAAGACTTCTAGAGGGAAAGGACTTATATGTACAAAAAAAAAAACCAAAAAACAAAAAACCATAGCAGCTCTTGTTGTGCTAGCAAAGAATGGGAAACAAAATGTGTGGCCATTAGTTGAGAAATGCCTAAAGAAGTTATAGTATGTGAATACAGTGTAACGTTTGTGCTAAGAAATGGAGGAGAATCTAGAATCGTGCCCAAAGAATTATTAAACTGCCTGTACCCTTTGACCCAGCGATAACACTAATAGTTCTATTTCCACAGGTGATTAGGGGAAAAGAAAAAGAAACTATATACTTTAAAATGTTTACAGCAACTCTCTTTGTGGTGGCAAAGAATTGGAAATTGTAGGGGTGCCTATCAATTGGGGGATGGCTAAACAAGTTGTGGAATGTGATTGTTGATGTGCTCTCAGAAATAATGTGCTCAGTGACCTTAGAAAAATGTGGTAAGACTTGCATGAAATAATGAAGGGCAGGATGAGCGGAGCCAAGAGATCATCGTATATCAGGGATAGCAACATTGTTTTAAGGATGACTGAGCAAATAAGTAATTTCGAGTGTTAAAAATACCCATAGTAATAATAAAGGACATATGAAGAAAAACACAGTCTGCATCCAGAGAAAGAACCGATAAGGAGACTTCTGTATAGAATAATTATCTACATATTATGTGTGTATACACACCCCACCCCCCCATTTGTGTCTAATGTTAGTCATCTCTAGGGTGGAATGGGGAGGGAAGAAAAAAGGGGAAAGAGAAATTTACATGGTAATTGTATTATATATTTAAAAGAAATACCAAATTGTACATAATAGATTTGTAGTTTCATGGATACTTATCTTTTATTATACTATGTTATAGAAATGCTTGCTTTAGACCATAAATGGAAAATAAATGTTTTTAAAGTGATAAATATGAAAAATTCAGAGAGACTTGGGGAAGATATGGGAACTGATATAAAGCAAAATAATTAGAAGAACAGTTATCATGGCAGTCACAGTAATGCAAAGGAAAACAAGTCGTGAGACTTCAAAGGCTGTGATGAACACAGGGACGATTGATGGTGAAATTTATATTATGCCTCTTTGTAGAGTGATGAATTAGTGATAGAAAGAAGACAGTACTTTTTTAGACATGTCCAGTGTATTGATTTATTACATTATGTATATATGTATGTTTACAAGGGAGGCCTGTTATGGGGGGTGATATATAAGAGAAAAACAGATCAGTAAAAAATGGGGGAATTTTAGGAGACACAGAAATAAATTGCATAAGACAGAAATTCACCCTTTTGTTTGTACTCCTCATTTTTGTTCTTTGTTTTGAACGTTTGTGTTTTTTTGTTTGCTACTCATATTTGTTAGTGTTAAAAATGAGGAAAAGTTAACTGATATTACCTAGAGGTGATGGCAGCAAATCAAAGTAATGCATTATGTGTTGGAACAAGTTCTGGGCTAGAAATCATCAAACTACTGATAACTTACCTTGGCATTGGTTTCCTGACGTGCAGACTTAAGGATTCTAGCATAATACTTTATGGAACTATCTAGCTCTTTTTGAGGACCTTATTCAAAAAAGGATTTGTTCTGCATATGTATGTGCTATAATTCTTGAGTAAATCTTTCCTAATAAATTTTCTGTTATACTCTTGCCCTGACTTTGGGTAAGAATAGAACTGAGCTTAGAAATTTTGCTTAGAGGTAACCAAATAGTAAAACTTTAAACAGCACTGTTTCTGAGAGGTATTTTGAGTGTTGCTGGATTATTATTTTAGTTTAAGTCTACCAGATGAAGCCGTTTTTTTTTTCCTTTTCTGCCTTCTTACTTGATGGTTGTGCTGCCAGATGGCAGGCTTTTTCATCGCCATTATTCATATCTTCCTTACAATGATGGTTGCTCCAGTATTTCAAAGATCCGTAATATTGTTGATTAGAATGCTCCTTCCTTGGATGAAGATTACAGATTGCCTTCTAAAGCTTCAGTGGGCCCAAACTATAACCTTACAATAATGCTTTTGCAGAAATATTTATTTTAGAATCTTGAAATATTTGACATGCTTTGAAAATAATTGTTTACTATCAGACGTGGGTGAGTAGAGTGTATTTAAATTTTCAATAATGAAAGAGGGATCTCCATTTTCTTAGAGAAGCTAATGACAGCCTATCATAATTACTGCAAATATTTCTTCCTAGGTCAATATTAAGTCAAAGGTAGTACATTAAGGTGATTGTAGAAGACATGAACATATTTTGGTTTGGCTTTTTATGTCTAAAGTATTTCAGCCTTTTTTCCCCTTTTAAAAATTGATTTAACCATAGTAAAATTATTTTCTTGCGTTAAAGATACATTATTATATGTAAGTCATTAACTCCCAGAGATTAAATGAAATTTTTAATATAGATTGCATTTTATTATAATATGATTAAGATATATGCTAACTTACATAGATAAATGTAACCATGGGAAAATTATAAATGCATTCTTTTTTATTGATAGGCGAGATAAACTATGGATTTGCATGGAATTTTGTGGAGGTGGTTCTTTGCAGGACATTTATCATGGTAAGTCAGAATTTGTATTTTTATAAAAAGAGAATAGACTTTTATTCACAGTGTCATTGATATGAAAATAATTTGGAAAGAAAAAGTTGCCTTATGTTACTCCCATAGGTTAATATTTAAACATATGTGAACAGTTCATAGATGAACAGTGTAGATCCTTTAGAACAGGGTACAACAAATCCAAAGCTCTAGACTGGCGTGCCACATAGAGCTTCAGAGAATCTGGACAGATAATGGGATTCTCAGAATTTATCCTGTTCCTCCTCTGCAGGAGAGTTCTGTCCTGGCTTCAAAGGGAGGACTTCTATTTAACAGCGGACTACAAAGTTTACAGGACTGTCTCTGCCTCTGATTTTGGCAGGGCAGGTTAATTACCACCTTGACAGGTGGTACGGGATAATGGAGAGCACTGGGACTCAGAAAACTTGAGTTTCAGTCCTAGCTCCTCCACTTTACACATCTGTACAGTATGAATAGTAATGCTCATGTTACCTAACTGTCCGGGGCTGTCATGGACTTGGTACTTTGTAAAGTATTATGTAAATAAGGGTCATCATCGGCCATTATTCCGAGAAGGGAAAGGAGGCTGTGGATAATGACGTACTTAGGAAACTGCGCATCTAGGCAGGAAACGGGATCTTTCTTTCCATCCTTTTGTGTTATAATCTGCACCTGGAGGATGTCCTACTAGTATCCTCAACACAGCATGTCCAAGGTGAAATTTACCATACTTCCCCTGAATATCTTTCCCTTATTTCTTTTATTAGTAACTGTTCTCCTAATCATTGGCTAAAAATCTGCGTTATCTTTGATTCTTCCTCTCATAGGCTTTCCCCCAAATGCATTATCAAGCTTTGCCCTTTTAATCTCAAAAGTACCTCTCATTTACACTGACATACCAGTTCAGGCCTGCCTTACTTTTCCCCTTGGTGATTAGAGTACTTCCCTCACTATTCTAAAACCCCACCTCACCCCCAACATATATCTTGCCATTTTGTCTTCTTCCAAATGATCTACACTACTGCTTTTTAGTATTCTTAATGTATAGATATGATTATGTTACTCTAGTCAAAGATTTTAAGGGACTCTTGGTTGCCTCTGTAGAATGAAGTTCATTCATCCCTTGTTGGCTTAGCATTCAAGACCCTACAACCCACTTTGTCAGCTTTATACAAGTACTCTACATTATGATCAAATTCAAGTAGTTACTGATTTATAAATGTGTCCCATACGGTCCTGTCTCCTTTGCTCATGCTGCATCTATATTTAACCTATTCTGCATGCACAGATACACACTTTGTATCTTCTCTGCCTCTTGAAACCCTACCTGTCCTTTAAGATCCAACTCAGATAAAATATCCTATGTTTCAGGAAGTCTTCCACAACCCCCTCAGGATGGAAGTGATTAATTCCTAGAGTTTCTCGTATTACTTAGCACCTTTCTTATATTTATTGTGTTTCTGTTTTATATTATAGTTATTTGTATACTTGTCTTATTTTCTCTCCTAGGTTATAGGCTGAATGCATTTCTTATTTGCCTCTATATCTTCCAGACATCTCAATAATTGTACATAGTAGGCAATACATGGGCATAGTAGCTTATGAATTTACACTGAAAATAAATGAAATAAAAATGACAAGATAAATTTGGTATCATGTCACAAAATTAATCTTAGAAGGCTTTCTAAGGGGTACAGCTTAAGTTGGGCTTTGATACGGAGTTAATCTTTGGAAAGGTAGAGGACAGGGTATATTGGGAACAGCATATACAAAAAAAACATGTTGAGTTAAGTATAGTACCTGTGAAAATACCTGACTGAGTCAGAGAACATGTCAGAGGAGCAGTTAGAAATAAAGGTGAGTGGAAGACAGGGATGCTAGATAATCAAAGGCCTGAAGAACCAAATCAGAAGATTTGCTAGCATCTGTCCACTATTTTCAGTAAAATGTGCCCTTCAGTAAATCTCTTCATCTAAATTGTGGTCTTTACTAAAGTGTGTTTTGTAATATTTACCAGAATATATCAGAATATTTAATAAGTGTCATTGCCGGTCCAAAATGTCAACAAATATTGACATTTTGACCTAGCATGAACAAGTGTTAGACCAGCAAAAATTCTGTCACATCAAAAATGCTGAGCATTTCCCCCTACCTAGTATATCAAAGGGTCCATTTTCAAAGCTTCAGATCTGGGTGGTTCTAAATCCACAGAAATTAATATAATTTGTTTTTAAGCCTATAAAACCTGTCCTACTCTTAACGGAGTAAATGGAGTAGACAATTTTCTTTCACTGGACTGAACTAATATAAGTAACTTCTCTCAAAATTTTGTAATGTTTTGCAGTTTAGGTAGATGTGAATGCTTTTGCAAATTTGCATTTGCTTTGCAGACCAGCTTTATCATTTATTCATTCACTTCCAGGAATAACGTATATTATTTTATAGCTACTTCTCATTTGCTCTAAATGCTAAATTAAGTTGATTAAAGACTCCTCCAATTCCCCTCTTGGTATGAGGCAAACTGGAAAAAGGGGGAAAAAACCCACCTTATCAGTAGATTTTAAAACTGGGAATCTTGAAAAGATAGGTGACTATCATTTATGATTTAATTGTTTATGGATTGAAGCTTGTAAGACTTTGATACTTTTTTTCCCCCATTTCAGTGACTGGACCTCTGTCAGAACAGCAGATTGCATATGTTAGCAGAGAAACACTACAGGTAGTTGAAATGTTGGTTTTTAAAGAACTCTTGTCTTTTTGTCCAAAAATGAGTAGAATCTTATTTATCTGACTGTATGGTTGGGGTTTAGCATATTAACAAAATACCAGTTAAACATTATACTTTTTGAATAGTATAATTGAATAGTACCCTTGGATGCGTTCCTTGTGAGGGAGACTTTATTTTTCAAATGAAAATTTAAAAATGCATTTGTAACTAGAGCTACACTCTTTAGGTCCCTTCAGACAGTGTTTCTGTTATTATGCATACTGTATTTACCCTACCCTTCTTTGCCATTCGAGTAAGAAACTTGAGTTACTCCAGTGGGAAATGATATATCAGTACTATATGTTATGTTTCTAAACTATTTTCAGAATTTGCTCACTTGGTTAGTGTATCTCTGTCTGCTGTGTGAATATTTTGTTAGTATTCTTGATATTTGAATGATCATTTCTTTGATTCTGCCTTTTATTTTAAAGTAAATCCAAAAGAGCAAATTATAGATTTTACCTAAATTTTTTAGCATTATTAGTATAGTACTTTTGCATTCTGAGTATAAAATTTGCTTTCTGATATAACTCTTCTTCTTTAAATTTTCAGGGATTATATTATCTACACAGTAAAGGAAAAATGCACAGAGATATAAAGGTATATATGTTTCATTATAATTTTCTTTCAGTCCTCTGTTAAATTATTTTTCTTTTGATGAAACTGTGGTTATGCAGAGTTGTCTTTATTTTTCTGTTTTGTCATTGAAAATAAAATGTTGCTGGTAAAAATATTTTATATGAGTGACATCTATCACTTAAGCAAATAATTAATAATGGTGCTCCAGTTGAATTTATCTATACTTTCTTCTGATGCATCGTCTCTAAGTTAGTTTTGTTTCATAGTCTCTAAGAGTCTTATGTCTTTCTTAAAATTAGGTTTACACTCAAGAAAGCTTTTAATGCATTAATGAAGTAATGTTAATAGGGCATCAAAATAAGTAATTTGAGGACTAACCAAATTACCATTTTCCAATGGTTTTCACTTGACCTGATAAATGACAAGCTGTTTTTAAATCACTGTGCATTTGTGTAGCCTGTAGCCTGACTGCTATTCTGTGACTTCTCAGAAAATTTATACTGGCACACCACCTCCTGACATATCTTTTCCCCTCAGCATTTGTGGGGTTTTTTCTCTCTTACTATTTTCTTGGTGTCTTTTCCTTTTCTCTTTCTTGCTTTTTACTTTTCCCTAATCCTGACAGAGAAGTTGTGACAGGTAGGTGCTTAATAAACTATTTTGAATTGAATGAGATTCTTAGGTCTCTACTGATACTGATGGCTGGACCCTCAACTGAAAAGAATCCTGTTAGAGAATCTTCCTTTTTTTGTTGTTTTTATTCCCTCCTCCTATCTCTAACTCTTTTCTCTCCTTACTACTAACAAGTTTTATGTAAATCCCATAAAATGTCTCAGTAGCGCTCTTTAAAAAATAAAAAAAAAATAGTATTCTTAATCCTCGCAGAATTCAGGGCAAGTAACCATAGTTACACAGGTGCTAGAGAATCATACCAGCAAGTCTAGTGATGTGCCCTTGTTTGGTGCCTGTTGCTTAAGGTGTCTTCTAGCCAAGGGTCCATCAGGTAGACACATTTTAGTTGGGTTACTTTCCTAAGCAGGAAGGTGATTTCAAGTTATGAGTGATTCAAGTTCTGTTCTGTTAACTTATTAGTGGAAAAATTTTATTAATAGAAAAATGGCAGTATCCAAAGATTAATGAAGCACTTGAATATTAACATATGCTAATCAGTTTTTTTAAAGTGCTGAAGAAAGTAAAATCTCTATTAAATTAATGAGACCATGTAGAAAACAAATGGTAAATTTGGCTATAAACTTACTAATTATTAGATTAATGAGTTCTGTGTAATAAAAATACAAACTTTTTTCCATGACTGTTACATGTTGGCATTTTAAATATTTAAAAATTTTTTAACATTAGTACATTTGTAAATTAAAGTGAATATAAGTTGCATAATTTTAACTAACATTTTCTCATTTTGAAGGGAGCAAATATTCTATTAACAGATAATGGCCATGTGAAATTAGGTGAGTAATTTGAAATGTTGTACATTTATAGATTCTATATTAAAACATAATGGTTTTCCTGTAAGATTAGATTTTTTTTAACAGGTAAAACAGTTTTTAATATTAGTCAGGTTAGCAAAATCCCATTTTAACTAATAATGATGTTATTTCTATATCTCATACGTGATAGTGTTTTGCTAATTTAATTACAGTAGTTTTCTACTGTGAAAATTATTTAGTCCATATAATCGTCAGTAAATATGTGGGAAGAGGAGAAGTGGATTATTTTTGGACCTCTTCTGCTTTTACTAAGTTTCAAACAACTAATTTCACTTTCTACATCAAATATACTAATGTTTGGTATGAGAAAAAAGTTGTTAAACTTGTGTTCAAACTTAAGAATTTAAGAAAAGTGATAGAAATAAAAATATATGGGATGAGATGTGTGGATTTTTTGGACACTGAGGCAAATCAACTTAAGCACTCATTGCCTATTCATCTTTGAGATGTATATACTTTCACCTCACCTACACCTTTTCCAGATTGTTATGAGCATCCATTTAGATATTATATGTGAAAATGCTTTGGAAAGTATAAAAGTCCTTATATATTTGTACACACATATATGTGGTACACACATATATGTGGTACACACATATATGTGGTACACACATATATGTGAAGTGCTCATATTGAGACATGTGTAGAGCATGATGCCAAAAGGTACATTAGTTACTCTGCAGATGGTTAAGATTTATTTTGTAAAGTTAGATCTGAAAGTGACCCTAGCTGTCATCAAGTCCAGCCCTTCATTTTACAGATTAAGAAACTGAGACACTAAAAGATTAAGGAATTTGCCCACAGATGCAGTTAGTAAGTGTCTAAGGAAGGATTTATTGGATCCCACCTCTGTCAAGTCTTCCTGATTCACTACACCATGTTGCTGGATTAGGGATTCAGCCTATATAGGAAAATTATTTGCACATTAATTGTATTGACTTAGTTTAAAAATTCATCCAAGATCATTATTTCATGACTCTCATCTGTTCAGACTGTAGTTACGTAAGGGAGTTAACAACCTGAATACCACCATCTACAAGCCTCTGACAAGGAATAATTTCTCAATATAATAACTACATGATTTAAAAATTATATCATTAGTAAGTCGGATAGAGATCTTTGTTATAGATAAGATGTATATGTACTTACAAGTACAAATAGGACAGAAAATGATGAGATATTTAGCCAATTTATCGTAATTGGTTTGTAAAGATATTTATTGTTGTGATTAGTTAGGAACACTTTTTAATATGATTCTAATTTATATGAGTAGTGCTGGACCTGGTGGGTCATGGTTCAGTCCTGTTCTATATAGAAATAATCCAGGAGTCATCTAGAACTTGAGATTGTAGTCTGAAAAGTAAAATCTCATGTAATGCCTAATAATAGTAATGAGTTATAATATGAGATTTTCTACTCTCTTTGGACATTTCATTTTATAAAATTGATGTGTGTCCCTGGTGACTTTTTTGGTTCTGCCTAAAGCTGGGGAGGAATGGGAAAAAGGAGTCTTATATATAACTTTATAAGATCCCTGTGTTTCCAGGATTCTTTGATCCCTTAATTTAGAATATTTTAATTTTTACTAAAAATTCTATAATTTTTTCCTAGTAATAATCTAATGAAATAATACAATGTATGATAAATCTCCCAACTTTTTTCCTTACATATGTGGAATTTCCTCTGATATTATATTGAAGTCAACCTCCGTAGAAATTTAATTCATTTCCGATTAGATGACAGAATCTTTATTATGTATAAATTTGATATTTTCTTTGCTTAAATATTTGCTGAAATAGCACAAATCATAACACTTTAGCCTTTCTGGTAGGTTTCTGTTTGTTTGATTTCAAAGTATGCTTTAAAATATTTTTTTTGCATTTAGATTTAAAATTTTTTCATTGTCAAAACAATTCCCTTTTATTAATAATTTTTTCTCCCCCTTTTTAAAATAGCTGATTTTGGAGTATCTGCACAGATAACAGCTACAATTGCCAAACGGAAGTCTTTCATTGGCACACCATATTGGTAATTATGTCTTAATTGAATTTGAATATTAAAATTATATTTGAGTTTGGTTTACAAAACAACTTCCTGCTGGATCAGGAAAAAAATAAACTGGGTATCTAGAATTTTTAGGAACAAATCAATAAGGTAGTTAAATCAAGAGAAAAAAAGAGTGTGACTTTCACCTTTTTTTTTTTTTTTAAAGCATATGAGGCAGAAATACTGTGTTAGTGATATAAGACAGAAATACTGCCTACAATTGACAAATGCAAACATTGGAGTTTTATTAATTTATAAGATAGAACTATAGGAAAGTGTTTCTGTCACTGGAAGTATTTCAGCAAAACTCCATAATGGTAATTTCTCATCTTGTACTTCTTTCTAATTCCATGTGTATTACTAGTTAACTCTGGGTCCCTGTCACATCACACCTATTTGATCACTATCACAGTAATCCAACTAGTCTGTCTGTCTCCACTTCTTTCCACTATACCCTATTTCTTCCAAATGACATCCTATTTTCTGCTGAAATAAATCAGAATTTCCTTTGCATTGCTTTAAAGAATTTGATCCACATTTTTCTTTCCAGCCTTTATCCTCCTCTGTTCTCATCAAAGAACTATCCTCTTTAGCAAAAGTAGTCTGCTCATTTATCTTAGAAATACATTCCTTCCTCTGGGCCTTCCTTTAAAGAACTCTCTCCTTTTCCGTGCCCTGTTACCCTTCCTTATATATTCTGCTTAAACCTCACCCTTTTTGTAAGGTCCCCCATGTTAGGTCCCATCTCTGCCAGAAACCATTTCCAGGGCCATTACTCCTTCCTGCCATCTTCTCTTCTCTAAGGTCTTTTAGGACTTAGTGTCTGTACACCTCAGAGAAGCCAAGTGGGGCAATCAGAGCAGCATTGAACTTGGAGTCGAGAGATTCAAGGTCGAGTGTCCACTCAGATACTCACTAATCATAGGATTATGGGCAACTAGCTTCATCTGTTTAAGATCCTTTTGTCATCTATAAAATTAAGATCCTTTTGTCATCTATATAATAATAACTGGAGTGCTGACCTCACACGGAACTTGTAAAGTTTAAAGGAGATATTGTTTTGTAAGGTGCCATAACTATTGTCATCATCATTTGGCCTTTATTACATTACCATTGTCGGGGGGGTGGTAAATTCTTGTGTTCTGTATCTCCACTTAAATAATAAATTAAAGACTTTTCCATTCTTATGTTCATGTTCAAGGGATAGTAATCCTACAAAGACTGGCAGCACAGTAAATGCTGGTTGATGCTTATTTCTTAGACTAATTTTATGACACTGTCTAAGGCCCACCTGGCTTCAGAAATGCACTAATACTAAAACACATAAAGTGAATGCACTTGTTAAATTTAATTAATCATAGCATTTAGAATGGGGAGGGAGTTGAGAATATTTAGTCCAAACCTTTTTATTCTTATCTGGACCTATTTAATTATAGTAAGATATTTCATTGTTTTTAATGTTCTTCTTAAAAACCTTTTTCTATTGACAAATAGAAATATGACATTTCACTTACAAGAGCTTTTTAAAATTTTTGCTATTACAATAATCCAGCTAGGTCAAATTAAAATTACAAAATTAAACTTTACCATAATTTAAATTAAGACAGCTAGGTGGCACAGTAGATAAAGTGCTAGGCTTGAAATCAGGAATACTCATCTTCCTGAATTCAAATCTTGCCTCAGACACTTGCTAGTTTTGTGACTCTAGGCAAGTCACTTAACCCTGTTTGCATCAGTTCCCCATCTGTAAAATGAACTGGAGAAGAAGATGGAAAACGACGCTAGTATCTTTGCCAAGAAAACTCCCATTGGTGTCACAAAGAGTCAGATACAGCTGAAACAACTACATAGTTTAAATCACAGGCACATTCATAAATCTATATCAATTAATTAGATTAACTTCAGACAGAATTATAAATTAGTAGGTTTGTTTTTGTCAGTCTTAGAAACTTTTGCTTTTAGTTTCCTTCTCCATACCAGCATTACTGTTCTCCCACCCTGCTTCCCCTCTTTGCCTCCATCATGTCTGCCTTTTGGACAAGAATTTCCTATCAAGCTGTTAGTTGTTTTGGTTTTAAAATTATTTCCTTCCTAGAGTATTTGTATTTAGAATCTCTTGGTCTTTTAAAATAGCTTCAAGTGTTAGTAGCCTCATATCCAAGTCAGTCAGTCAACAATCATTTGTTTAGCATCGACTTTATACTGACAGATCTTCTGGAAATACTAGAATCATATGCTTAATTAGTGCTTTTGCCACCAGATTTTATTTGGGAGTTTTGTCCCTCCAAAGTAGAAAAAAGTGAAATACTGATAGTGGACTTTCTGGTATTATACAAATAGTATGATAAAATACAGCATCATACAAGTAGGAGAGATATGTTTAGGGGAAGCATGGTTTCCAAAGATCCTTAAAATTAAATTATTTAAGTGATTGTTATAAGACCACCCTATTTAACATGCCAATTTGGAATGTAAAAGTTGGAGGAATAGAGATCTCATTATTTTTCTTTCTAAAATTGTTGACTTAGAGCATTTTTTTATATCTGTAAAGAACAGTACCTAAATACTTTATTTGATTGCATAAATTTTTTATTCAGTTTTCTTTTCAGTTGCAAATTATCTCTCCCCTAAACCCCCCATTAAGAAGACAAGGAAAAAATACTCTCTATATACAGATTATATCTATATATAGTCATGCAAAACAAATTTGATAGACCTATTATAGGTCTATCAGATTTAAAAGGAGCAAACATTCTAATTTAGGTCAAGAAACCATGTAAAATTTGATGACAATTTGATTCTTCCAAATAATTTTTTTAAAGAATTTGCATTAATTTTTAAATATTTGTAAGGTTTTCAAAAATTTCTTATTTGCTACTAAGTAGAATGGTTAAGAAAAAAATATCATGTTTTTGCAAAATAGGCAGGTGATCTTTACCCTAATTGTAATCACTGTATATTTCACTGTGTCCAGATGTTAATAATTCTAACATTTATTATGAAAGATTTAATTGTTCAGCTGTGGGTCTTCCTGATGACAAACAGCTAGCATGAGTAAATTTTTCTTTAAACTTACTTAGTAAGACCACAATTTGGGCATCATTTAGATTGAGTGATCATTAGAGCTCAATCCTAGGATGCCATTGTCTAAACCAATCAGTTTAGACAGAATCGAAGGAAAATACTAGAGCAAAGAAAGCAGAAGAAAAATATCTTTAAAAAGATTTGGGACATGTCAAGGTATCTTGGGTGTATAGAAATCAGATCTATAAAACAAAAATATATCAAACTTAAGGGGGAAAAGATTTCTTCTAAACATCCTAAGTGTTTTTTTGTCTCTGGAGAAAACATGAAATAAACATTTACTGTACTATATTCTTCAGGATGGCTCCTGAAGTAGCTGCAGTTGAAAGGAAAGGTGGATACAACCAGCTGTGTGACCTGTGGGCAGTGGGAATAACTGCAATAGAGCTCGCAGAACTTCAGCCCCCTATGTTTGATTTGCATCCAATGAGGTTAGTTACATTTAATTTTTTAAAAAAAGAGGGGATATACATTTTTATATAAAATCATATGCTTAAATGAGAATTTTACAAAAGTATTTATAATCCACAGGTAATTTCTCTAATCTTGGCCTTCCTAAATTGCAAATAATCATAACTAAAAAATTCATTTAACAATGTGAAATTTACTAAAAATAATTAAAATAATTGGCTAACAATTTATTATTGATTTCAGAGCATTGTTCTTAATGACAAAAAGCAACTTTCAGCCACCAAAACTAAAGGACAAAATGAAATGGTAAGTATTTTCTTGATATTCACTTATATGTTTAAGTGACAACTATAAATACTGATAATGTTATTGTTTAATTTATTAGGTCAAATAGTTTTCATCATTTTGTGAAAATGGCACTTACCAAAAATCCAAAAAAAAGGCCAACAGCTGAAAAGTTACTGCAGGTACTTTGTTTTCTGAATATTTCTCTCTTTAAGTTAAAAGTCTTCCAGTTACCTTTTTAATATACTTCATTTTCTATTTCCTCTTATCTCACAGCACCCCTTTGTCACACAACCTTTAACCCGATCTTTGGCTATTGAGCTTTTGGACAAAGTGAATAATCCAGATCATACCACTTACCATGATTTTGATGATGATGATCCTGAGGTAAGACTGTTCCACTGCACAGCTAGTTTTCACTAACCCTTTCCCAACCCACCTCTCCCCAAAAGGGAAGGTATATATTTTTCTCCATTAAAAATTGTTGACATTTTAAAATGTTTATTCAACTATGTAATTCATAGCTATAATCAACTCGGATATTTATTTATTGGTAGGTAATGTTTTATATGCTTATTCAAAATTAGACTGAAGTTATCAAGGAAATCTATAGATAAAGTGGTGAATGAAAAGATCTCATCAGTTGTAGGATTAAGTCTAAATAAATTACTTTTAGAGAAGGCTTGCTAAACCATTAATAGTGCTTCTCTAAGGGGAAGCATATTGAAAGTCAATGCAAAAAAAGGTTAAAAAGCACTATATTTAGACTCAGAAGTCTGGAGTTCAAGTACTACCAGTTACTTTCTTTGGACAAGTCTCTTAACCTTAATAAACCTCGGTTTTCTCAGCTATAAAATGAGATAGTTAGGTTTGCTTCCCAGTGAGATTTCTTTGTAAGTCCAAGATGAACCTGTAGAGTCATTATTTTTTAATAACATCATGATTTGCATAAAGGAAGCAAATTAGAAATCCTCACTTTAAAAAAGGAGCTGAATAACTTGCTCCCCTGCCAGACTGCGAAATAAATTTTGCCTCTTTCTCTTGCAAAAAGGGTTCCATCTTCCCATTTTCAGCCACAAGACTGAGGAGCAGGTTTTATAACTAGGAGAACCAGGAGCAAGTGGTGTCCTGAAAACCAAGAGAGAAGAGAATTATCAATGAGATCAACAGTGTCAAGAACTAGAGAAGTCAGGAAGGTTGAGGATTGAGAAAATTTAACAATTAGGAGATCATTGGATTTAGCAATTAAGAGATCCTTGGTAACTTTGGAGGGAGCGGTTCTGGTGAAATGGTAAGGTCAGATGCTATATTGTAGGGACTTAAGAGAGTGAGAGGAAAGGAAGTATCCATTTATTGTAGAGCACCTTTTCAAGAAATTTGGCCACAAATGACAGAAGAGATATAGGAAGATAGTTGCCCAGGAGGAGAACGATCAAATGAAAAATTTTTGAAGGTGGAGGACACATGAATATGTTTTTAGGCAGCCAGCAAGGAACCAGTAGTCAAGGAGAGGTGGAGGATAAGTGATAGAGTGGAGGGATGGAGAGAGCGGTCTCTTGGGTTTGGAAGGTGACCTAAAGGTATTTAGGATCTTGAGTGTATAAAGTATGATCAGGAGTGAATGTTCATCATTGAGTGGAAGGCTTTATTCCTTTGTCCAAAGGAGGCTGGAGATCTGGCAGGACATGACAGTAGCAGGAAGGCCACATGAGAGGCCCTTGGAGCTTAGGCAGGAGAGGGTGCAGCGGAAAGAGGTTCCATCCCCATCAGTTCTGCCTTTTCTCAGTCCTTGGGGAAGATCCATAGTAACTCTTGCATCTGTCTTCTCTAAGCGCCTGTGATCACCACTCAAGTTCATGCTTTCTTTACTTCTTACCTCAATGTTGAAATAATGAATTAATTGGTCTCAAAACTTTACACTCCCCATTCTTTCCTCCACACAGCTGCCAAAGTATTTTTACTGAGGTTCAGGGCTGACCATTTCACTCCCCTGTTTGGTAAATTCCAGTGGTTCCCTATTATTTCTAGGATCAAATTTTAGCTTCTATGTTTAGCTTTCAAAAACTTTTCAAATCCTAAGCTGAAAACTGATTCCAGCCTTACATACTATGTTATGTTATATTACCCCTCCTCTCATGCTCTGTAGCCCAGCCAGACTGGCTTTCTATCTGTTCCTCAAATAGAACATTCCATTTCCAACTCTCCCCTTGTACTTACTGTTCCCCATGACTGGATTGCACTTATTTCTTCTCTGACTTAAATTATTTTCCTTCCATATTCATCTAAGTACCAGTTTCTATAGATAGTCTTTCCTAATCCACTCCCTCCTCTCCCCCACTTCTATCTCACCTGCCACCAAATGACCTTATAGTTTGTACATTTTTATATAAACATGTTGTCTCCTCCACTGAAATATAAGCTCCTTGAGGAAGAACCATTGCGTTATCTTTTTTCGTCTTCAGCTCCTGTGATAGTGACTGGCACATACTATCACTATTCTATGTCCATCTAGTGCCCATCTATTCTATTCTGTGATTCTCACTTAGCATAATCATCCAGTCTCTGCTTAAAAATCTCCAAATAGAGGGAATTTAAAACCTCTCCAGAGCATCCCATTCCACTTGGGATAGTTGAGAGTTTTGCCTGAAATTAAACCTGAATTGAACTCTTTGCACCTTGTACCCATTGCTCTTGGTTCCACCCTCTGGAGCCAAATGGGACAAGTCTAATCCCTCCTCCACATAACAACCCTTCAGATATCTGAAGAGAATTATGATGCTTCTGCCTTTCCTCAGACTCTTCTCCAGGCTAATCCCACTTCTTTCAACTGATCTTCATGTGACGTGAACTAAAGTCCCTTCACCATCCTGGTCACTGTCCATCTTATCAGGTCTTTAAACCATGTCATCCAGTTGTAAACACTAATTGCTAGATGACGTCTGACAAGAAAAGGGCAGATTATAATGACAATTTCACATTCCTGTTCCTAAGGGTTATGCATGCCTTTTAACAGAGCTGTTTTTCAGAACAGCCACCATCTATCCATATCTCCCCCATCTTATACTTGTGGAGTTGATTTTTTTGTTCCCCAGTGGAAGATTTTCCATTCATCCCTATAAAATATTATCTTATTGGACTCATCTTGATGCTCTACCTTGCTGTCTACTGAGTAAGCTATCCCTACCAGCTTGGTGTCATCTGCAGTTTGGTGAGCATAACATCTATACCTTTATCCAAGACTTTGATAAAAATGTTAAACATCACAGGACCAAGCTTGTGTATCTCTGAAATATTCCACCAGAGACCTTATGTCACATTGACATTAAACATTAACAGCTTTTCTGTGAGTCTGGTCATCTAGTCAGTTCTGAATTCATATCATTGCATTACTGTCTATTCTCAGTATTCTCCACTAGAGTTGTATGAGACACATTATCTGTATCATTTCCGTTATCTACACTAGTTTTAGTAATTATGTCAAAAATGGAAGTCAGTTTAATTTGTCATGTTGTTTCTAAGGGTCTGCTATTTCAGATCACTCTACTGTAAATATTTTGGTACCGATTGGTCTTTGCTAAAACTTTCTTGCATAATCCCAGCAGTGGACTCCCTGAGTCAAAGGGTATGAAAATTTTTTACATTTTCTTATGTAATTCAAATCACTTTCCATAATAGTTGGATAGCTCAGTGAAAAGTGAATTGACTTAATTTTTTTTCTTATAATTTTACCAATATTTAATTTTTCTTTTACCATCTTCGCTATTTTGATTGGATCAGAGATACCTTAGAGATTTGTTAATAAGTATTTCTCTAGTTATTTTGATTTTTAACACTCTTGTTAGAGATGCTTAGTCCAAGGATTTTTTTATGACTATGTATTCTAGGTCTATTGATTTTATTTATGCCAAAGCACAAGTATAAGATTCTTTTAAATAATAAACTATAATAAAAATTAATGGTCATTCTTTCGTCTTTTGTCATATTCTCTATCCCACAGCTGATTATAAATGCTTCCTTATCCATAGTCATGTACAATAAATATAATCTTCCATCCCCTTTTATCAAATTCTTTGAGATGTAATTTTTTATATCATGTATTTGGAAATTATAGCACTTTTAGTAGAAAATACTGTCTAAATCCATCCAGTTTTCTCAAGCTCTGTTTGAATAAAGAATTCTTTCCCTAATAGTTTGCTTAGGTTTATGAAACACACATAGATTCCTGAATAATTATGCTTCTTTTATAATCTATTTCACTGATCTATGTTTCTTTTTGATTAACTAAAACCAGATAGTTTTAATAATTCTTTTATAATATAAATTGATTATGGTCCTACCACTTTCCTCTCATATTCTTGACCCTTTGTGACACCCTTTGAATTTTGTTATTATTTTATATAATTGTATACAATTATTCCTTTGGTAATTCAATAATCATAGTAATATTCGTATAGCACTTACAGATTGTGTGGAAAACACTTAACGGTTATTTTCTCATTTGGTCCTTACAACCATGGGAGGTAGATATTGTAATTTATTTTTTTTACAGATGAGACCACTGCCTTTGCCAGTTTTGTTTGGTGATTGTATGTGCTATTTGAGCTCTTTAAAATTTTATTTCTTCAATTCCTCAGGGGTTGAACTTTTTCCCCCAATTGATAAGTTGCAAGTTCGATGTACTCTGAAAAATTGTCCGTTTTCCTTTTATTATGTAACCTCTGGGAGTTCCATGTTGAACTTGAGCAGTTGTCAAGTTTCATGGGATTGTAGGATCGTAGATTTAGAGCTGGAAGGGAGGTTATAGATCTTATTATAGAAGGTGGTAAATGTTCACAAATATTATACTTCAGAATTTATTCACAATCCCTTTTCTAGCCAGACTAACTTGCATGATGCTCCTTGTACAAGACATTCTGTCTTCAGGCTCTCCTTGTGTACAAGTTTCTTCCTTTGCCTGAAATGATCTCCCTGCTCACTTTTAAGTCTTTCTTACCTCTGCCTACCTACCCAGCTCATTTCAAAGCAAAACTCAACTGCTACTTCCTTCAGGAAGCCTATACTGATTCCTCTTGTTAACCCCACCAAAAAAAAAAGTACTATTCATTCTGCATGTATCCTTTATCTGTGAATGTGTCCTTTCCAACCAGTACAATGTAACATCCTCCTTGTGGTTTGTATCACCACCCTCACTATGCTGCCAGACACATAGTAGATCCTTAACAAACACTTGCTTACTTTTGATTGAAATAGCATAAATACAAAGAAATTCAGTAAGAAATTTGAGCAGAGGGCAGTGATGAAAGAAGCTTTATGGTAGAGATGGCATTTTGATATGGGCCTTGGGTGGATGTTTAGGATTTTAACTGGGATGTACAGGAGGAAAGAGAATGTGGAGTTGAATTCCAGGTATAAGGGATGATGTAAGCAAATGTACAGAAGTAAGAAGAGTAGGATGAGTTCAGCAACAATAAATGTAAACAGTGTACTTTAGCAGGATTCCACAGATTATGAGGAAAAGAGGAAAAGGCAGATTGGAACAAATTTGGGAAGGACTTTACTCTTTAATCCCTTAGGCAATGGGGAACCATTGAACATTCTTAAGCAGGGGATTGTTATGGTCATTGAAAACTGATGTGGTAGGAATTCTACTATGGATAATAGAGGAGAAAATGAGCACTGGTACACTGTGGGAAAATTGCTTGGGGTTGTGATGCAGGCTTCAGAATCAAGAAGACCTGGGGTCACATCCTAGCTCCAGGACTTATGACTTTGTTACTTTTGGCTCATTGGACCTTAGCTTCCACATCTTTAAAATGGAAATAATCGCATAGATGCCACCAGGTTCACAAGGTTGCCTTAAAGATAAAATGAAATGATGCAGATAAAATTCTTTGTGAATTCTATGCTATAAAAATGGCATGAATTATTATTCTCCCTTGTGTGACATTCCCACTGCAATTCTTACATTGTAGCCCTTTCTCAGAAAAAAAATTTCTAAATGAGTATCTTCTTGAATCCAACACTAACAGATCCGTAAATGAGTGTTTAGTTTTTCTGTTCTTTAGAGGAAGTATTTAATCACACACACATATATGCAAAATACATTATGGTATCTATTTTAATATTGATTTTTAAAAACCTTAAAAATATCACTTTCTACTTCAAAGCAAGTGATCATTTAGGCCACGTAAGTACTATGAATTGTGAGTTTTGTGTTTCCAGTTCCATAAATTGCCGGGGGCGGAGGGAGTTTAATAGTCACAAAAGTGCTATATTATTTTATTTCTGTTTTCACTTAAAATGAAGAATTTATTCCAAAAATAGGAAAATGCATGGACTAGTCTATGTCTCTTATTATCAGAAGCTCTGCTTTTGTTCATTTTTTTCTCTTTCCTAGCCTCTGGTTGTTGTGCCTCACAGAATTCATTCAACAAGTAGAAATGTGAGAGAAGAAAAGACACGCTCTGAGATAAACTGTAAGCATATATTACACAATTAATACTACTTTAATATAATACAATTTTTTCCCATTGAGCATAAAGCATTTTTCAAAATACTGATATTTAAGTTCATTTAATTTATTTTCACAAATATTAAGCAGTAATTATAATCTGGACATCCAGGATACAAAGATAAAGTCATTGATAGCTATTATAATCAAGGAGTTTGCATTCTAATCAACTTAAGTAAAACTTTTCAAATGTTTTGCTTCACTACAGCTCTCCTGGGTGTTCTCTTGTGTTTTTGGTAGGGGGATTAGGGAGTCAAAAGCATTTTTTAACTAGAGTATCTACTACTGATACCTATCCATATCATGACTTGAAATTATCCCTTGACAGTGATAGCTTTCAACAGTAGCCATAGTATTAGTAATTGTTGCCCTTGTTATACTTTTCATTTGTATAGACTTCCATTCCCCTGTCTCTATATCTAATCTATTTCCTGTTGCAGCATCTCTCAAATATACCTTTTAATCTGTCTTGACACTACTGTCATTCTAGTGCAGTTCCCCATCGCCTCAGGCCTACACTATTGCAATAGCGTGCTAGTGGATCTACCCTTCTCAAGTCTCTGTCTGCAACAGTCCTTCCCCTCCTCAAAAGTGACATTCCTAAAGCTGAAGTCTGACCATAATCCCTCTCTCCTCAGTAAAGTGCAGTGACTCCCTATCACTTCCAGGATCAAATATAAAAATCTCTGGTGTTGAAAGCCAGAGAATTTTGTATTTTATCCTAGAAGTGATAAGGAGTCACCGCACTTTACTGAGGAGAGATTCATCTCTTGATTCCCTCCCTACCTTTCCAGTCTTCTTAAATTTTATACCACCATGTGTCCTGTGATCAGTGACACTGGCTGCCTCTTTGATGTCCCTTGCACAAGGCATTCTTTGGCCATTTTCTTTGTCCCCCTGCCTGGAATTTTCCCCTGCCTCATTTCTGTTCCCCTGCTTTCCTGACTTCCTTTAAGTCTCAGCTGAAATCTCACCTTTTGCAGTCTTTCCTGATTCCTCGGAGTGCTAGTGCCTTTCCTTTGTTGATTATTTCCTATTTATCTAACACAGAGCTTGCTTGTACAGAGTTGTGTGCATGTTGTCTCTGCCATTAACTCAAGTGAAGTAATATTTGTGTAAAGTCCCTGACTCAGTGTAGGCACTTAAAAATTACTTGTTTCTGCTGTTCCTCCACTTGTCTGAACTAATTAGTCTGACCTCCTTGAGAACCGGGATTATCTTTTCCCTTTCTATATATTCCCAAGATGTAGCATAGTACCTAGCACATGGTAGGTGCTTAATACGTGTTGATTGACTGACTACTTATTAACTTTTCAGAACATTTCCTCATTTATTATTCTATTTAGTTATAATTATCCTTTTGTTATTGTTTGTCAGAAAACTGAACCATGAAAAGTCTTAGAGATTTCCTAATAAATTAGAAACAGAATTGAATTTAAAATCCAAGTTTCCAAATTTCTCAACCTGTACTCTTAACTTAGCTGCCATAGAGGTAACATTGAGCTGGAAGTCACAGGACCTGAATGTAAATACTGGTTCTGCTACTTAACCTATATTCCCTTAATACCAATCATTTTGCCTCCCTGGGCCTTAGCTTCCCCCTCAGTACAATGAGGGGTTTAGATCAGATGACTTAAGAGCCCTTCAAGTTCTGAATCTGTGTAGCTACTAAGGTAAAAAGGCAACTTGGTGTCCAAAAGAGTTGTTTAGAGCACTGAGGGGTTATAGGACTGGACCAGAGTCACACTGCCT
The DNA here is from genome assembly GCA_028658325.1 of Potorous gilbertii. Classification (NCBI taxonomy): domain Eukaryota; kingdom Metazoa; phylum Chordata; class Mammalia; order Diprotodontia; family Potoroidae; genus Potorous; species Potorous gilbertii. The sequence goes on along the minus strand of CM053769.1, from coordinate 154,676,205 downwards.
TTTAGGATCTAAATGTTTGTTGATCAGTCATAGTCATTTGGAGCTAGTCTAATCCTTTTAAAAGATGTTGTAGTTATGCCCTTGGTAGAAAATACATTTCTTCCTGGTCTTTCTTTCCTTCCTATACTTTAAATTTTGTGCTTTTTGCTGAAGAACATTAATCTATTACCTCATCACATTAAGGAGTTCTTAAAGGCTATTCCAGCAGAATTTAAGATCCAACAGGTTCTACCATGCTAGAAGGATCACTCACAAGTACTCCTTGGAGAGACAAAGAAAGGAGGTGGCAAAATAGGTTTTGTTGTCCAGAAGTAACAAGAACCATTATTTTGTGAATTTGTTTGGTCATTGTTCATTGCAATATGAATGATAAGTATTTGCATGCAATATGAATGATAAGTATTTGCATGCAATATGAATGATAAGTATTTGCAGAGACCACCATGGAAATGATTGCAGCCTATACAACCTTAGTTTCTTAAGATAAAAAGTGGTAGAGAAATTCTTTGAAATATTTGATAAGACCATGAAAATTAAATTACACTCGCATTTTTGTTGACTTGGGTGCATAGCTGAGAAAAAGTCATCTGTCTTTCATTCAAGATATGATGGAAACAACCCTAGTTAATTGTCCTTTGATAATAAACGTTAGGGTGAAGTATGAGACAGGGAAATGCATACCTGCCAAAAGTATTCCATTGAGCACTAGGGGCTATCCAGCACAGGATCCAGGTCAAAGAGGGATTCCTTCTGGTTGATCATTCCTCTGTGATGCTTTAGATTGCTGGTGGCATCATGTCCCAGAATATTGCAAATTTTCCCAGAAGAGATATATAGTTACACAAAAGAGTTTGTTGTGCTGTCCATCCTTATATTAGTAGAATAAGACTATCCATTGTCCAAATTTCAACCTGCCTTGAGATGGAAATTCTGTAGAGTTTTTCCAGCGATATTTCTGTCTGGTTCAGACATAATAGGTCAGCAATAAGTTAGGTTCATAGCTGAACAGTAAGAAGGGAGTGGACTGGATTGCTTTTGAGAAATTGCATAGCTCTTTGGCCTGACCTCAAGCATCTGACAAAAAGCATCTTTTCAGTACTAATAGTTTTCTGGCATTGCTGTATGGCATTGAGACATGGAATACCATTACCTCCAAAAAACTATAATGGAGTGAATCCAGGTTCTATGAAGTTGTCTTTTTAATATTTTGATAATTGTTTCAATAAAATTGATTTCATTGGTAATGCCATGTATTTTCTTTTATGCATTTATAAACATTCTGAGAAAGTCCCTATCTTTCACCAAACTGCCAAAGGGATTTATGAAACAAAAATAGTTAAGAAACTCTGCTATAGATGATGAGGTTCTACAGATGCTCTTGCTTGTTCACAACATTGCGCTGATTGCTTCAAACCCTGAAACAATGCAGAATTGCCTAAATGGAATCCATCATCACTCATAAGAGTTCAGTCTAACTAGTCATCCAGGAAAACCCAAAGGAATGAAAATCGCCTCTTGTCAAGACTATAATATAGAGTTGGAACAAAAGCCCATAGATGACTTCTTTGGATACAGTGAACTGGAACTAGCTTTGAACCAGAGGTATAGAGAAGGCTGAGTGGCCTGGAAAAGGAGGAGGGGGCTGATTTATAAAAGTCTTTGAATGTCAGACAGGATTTTATATTTCATCCTGGAGGTGATAGGGAGCCACTAAAGTTTATTGATTTGGGACATAATGAGTTTGGACCTCCTCTTTAGGAAAATCACTTTGGTGACTGAATGGAGGCTCTATTGGAGAGGAAAGAGACTTGAGGCAGGCAGACACACTAGCAGGCTATTGCAGTAGTCCAGGCATGAGATAATGAGCATCTGTATCAGAGTGTTGGCAGTATCAGAGGAGAGAAGGGAGCATAATCTAGATAGACTGCAAAGGTGAAAGCAACAGATTGGGTATGGAGGGTGAAAGTTTGTGAGGAGTTGGTGGTAATGCCTAGGTTCCAAGCCTGAGAGCCTAGGAAAGTGGTATTGCCCTCTACAATAATCAGGAAGGTAAGAGATAGGGAGAATTTGGGAGAAAGAGAATGAGTTTGGTTTTGGATATGTTGAGTGTACAATGTCTACTGAACATCCTAGAAAGCAGTTGGAGATATGAGATGGGAAGTCAGTAGAGAGATTAGGGCAGGATAGGTAAATCTGAGAATCATCAACAAAGAAATAATAAATCTGTGAGAGGTGATAAAATTATCAAGTGAAGAGTATAAAAGGAGAAGAGGACCTCTTTTATGAGGACCAACCTTCCTAGATTAATACCTAGTTGGCTATATCATGATAATTTTTTTAGGAATAGCATCTCCGAACAAGTACTTAATTACAAAAGGATAATTTTTTTGTGTGTTGGTAGTGGGAAATACTGTATCTACAAAATATCCCTGAATACTATATTGGAAGGTATCCTCCCACTTATCCAGTGTATTAATTTTTGCCTTGTAAACAATAGGGTCTAAATGACATGTTCGTTTAATTTTGTCTTGGCTGTAATGTTTTATACTTACATTCTCACTTCTATCCCAGTGTCTTGAATGTTTTAAAGGACTGTTAAAACATTCAGTTATGTTACTTAATAGAAATCACTCCCTCAGGATGTCAAACCAGCACCTTATATATATTCATCGTATCAAAAGTAAATTAGTTCTCTTTTCCCCAAACATTTACTGTTCTTCCTGACTGCCTATTCATGTTATTGGTACCACCATCTCTCAGCACCCTTGTATCTAGAATAATGATAACAATAGCTCTGTTTAAATAGTGTTCTAAAGTTTGCAAAGCACTTTACATATTTATCTCATTTGTTTCTAACAACATCTTTCTTGTTCCTCAGTTCCCATGAATTTAATTATCATCCCTATGTAGATGATTCATAGGTTGACATATTTAAATATGCATTTCCACTGTTTCGCCACTATTTTTTCTGGGTTCCATTCCACATCACTAATTGAAAAGTCAGCATTTCAAACTTAGCATCCTATTAATATCTCAAATTCTTTATATCCAAAACAACTCATCTTTCCCTCCAAACCCATGCCTCTCTCAAACTTCCCTATTTCTCTTGAGAGTATCACCATTCCTCTAGCCACTCTAGTTCATAACCTTGGTACTATAGCCTCACCTCTTGACTCTCCCTTACCCCAGTCATTTGTAAATCTTACAAAGATATGTAACTCAAATAAGTAAAAGGTTGTCCCTGTCCTCAAGGAGATTATAGTCTAATAGGAGAAGACAAATCCAGAAGGAAACTACTCTGTGTATGGCTTTAATAAATATTTATTGATTGTTTTAATCACTTCCAGATTAATCTTCCTAACGTGTACATCTAACTATAGAACTCTCCTACTCAAAAAAATAAAATTCAGCTCTTTATCCACAATCTGACTGTAACCTCTCTTTCTGGCCTAACTTGACAACCATAAGCCAAGTAAGACAAATACCTATTATTAACAAATACCTATTCCCTCTCTGTTCTTGTGCTCTGATACTTCTGGAATGGCCCTTTCCAGCCTCTCCCTCTTCTCTCTCTCCCTTTACAGTCTCTCATATTTCAGGACCTAGCTTGAATTCTACATCCTTCACAAAGATTTCAATACACCCCTGTCTATCTAACTAGTGATATTTTCTTCCACTGAACTTTTTTGTTACATATATACATACACATAAGTGTATGACTATATGTGTGTGCATAGGAATAAGTGTTCCTGTGTACTTGTACTCTGTTTTGTACTATATGTTCTCTGGTCAGTCAGCATGCATTTATTAAATATATTATCTAACATTCATTTGTTCTCTCCACTACTAGACTGGGGAGGTACCAAATCCTATCCTTCTTCGGTAAATTTTTTATTAAATACCTACTGTGCACATACAAGGCACTGTGCCAGCTGTTTGGAATACAAAGATGAAAGCAAAATAGTACTACATTATATACTGCAGGGTAGAGGATATAATATATGTACAGATAAATCAATACAAATTAATATGAAGAAGTGGATATTATTAATAGCTGGGGTGAGAGGGGGACCAGGAGGAAAAGCTACTTTGAGAGATACTCTGGTTTATTGGAAAGTGCAGCGGTTTTGGAAGAAGAAGACATCACCAAATGTGACCTTATACAGATCATTTCTCTGCATCCCTGTTTCCTCATTTCTAAAGTTGAAATACTAATACTTGGTCTGGCTACAGAATAAGAGACAATGCAGCATAGTAGATGTATTAGGGCCTGCAGTAGAATCAAAAAGAACTAGTTCACTCAGCCTCTGATACATCTGCACAGTGTGACAGCAGGTGAACCATTTAACCTATCAGTAGCTCATCTTGTCCCTCCATGTCTTCACACAGATTGTTCCCCTTGTCTGGAATGTAATCGCCTTTTTGCCTTGTATCTTCTAGAATTGATAGACTCCTTTGAAGTACAACCAGGATGCTACTATTGCAAGAAGCCTTTCTAAATCCGCTTACTTACCCCTCTGTGAATCCTCATCTCTGGATCACAGATGTAAGCATGAAAGGGACTTGTAACCTTTTCATTTTACAGATGAGGAAACTGAAGGTCTTCTAGGTTAAGTGATATGTCCAAGGTCACTCAGCCCAACCTTTATTAAATGCCTACTGTGTGGCAGGCACTTTGCTAAGCACTAGGAAGACACAAAAAGGTAAAAGGCAGGGAGCTTACTCAAGGGACTTCTAATGGGAGAGATAGCATGCAGAAAAACATACAAAGCAAGCTGCTACATACAAAATAAGTAGGAAATAATTTAAAGATGAAATTCACTAGATTTAAGAGGAATTAGGGAAAGTTTCTAATAAAAGGTGAGATTTTAGTTTATTCTTAAAGGAAGCCAAAGAAATCAGTGGGCAAAGGTGAAAATGGAGAGCATTCTAGACACAGATGACAACCAGAAAAAATGCAGAAGATCAAGTGTGTTGTTCCTGTAACATCCAGGAGGCCTTGTCACTGTACCAAACAGTACATGTGTCAAGGGTAAGGTATAAGAATACTGGAAAGATAGGAGAGGGCTAACTTATGAAGGACTTTGAGTATCAAACAGAGCATTTTGCGTTTGTCCACAAAGGTGTTAAGGAACCACTGGATTTTATTGAATGGAAGTGATGTGGTCAGACATGAACTTCAGTGGCTTAACCCTCCCACTGCTGTCATGAGACTCGCAAGTGTTCTCAGATTCCAGAGCTGCTTTTCTCTCTAGTACACACACTCTCTTTTGAAGTTATTCTGTGTGTTGGGTGTACTCATTCTCTGTGTGCTGTATCTCATGGGTGGGGCCGTGATTATTTTGTGATTCTCTTTGAATCCCCAGTGCCCAGCACAGTGCCTGATGTTTCTTGGCACTAATACCTGAATGCTGCTCAATTGCACTTTGACCAGAATTAAGATGTCTCGGGTGATTACGTTGATTGGATTGATAACTGTCAGGCCCAGCTCTGGTGAAGCAGCAAATGAGATCCTAGTTTTAAAGAGTCCTTTTGTTCTCTATCATTTAAAAAAAAATTGTCAAGATTGGAAAGGAAATTTTTAATATCTATAGAATTGCTGGTTGTTTAGTATCTCCTACCCCATTCCTTCCTGCATCTCTCCTCTCCTTTATAAGAAACTTTTTACTATTAGGCCATTAGTATAGTGGCAGAAATTTAGCATCTTTTGTCACTCAGTAACATTTCAATGCAGTTACACTTAAGAATTTTTTTTTAACAAACTTTTTTTTCTTTTTAATAGTTGGACAAGTAAAATTTGATCCACCTTTAAGGAAGGAGACAGAGCCACATCATGAGCTAGTAAGTAATATAAACTGATTGTCAACTCTGATGATGTAAATATTTTGTTTAATCTTTATGACATATCAATGCTGTTTTACACCCCCCCTCCATAAAAAAGTGTTGATAATATTTATTTAAAGCATTTGGGAAGTATAAGGTAAGCAGTTTCACAAATTGTCAAATTTGTTAATAAGATTATCAATTATTATAGGTCATCTGGACTCATACATCACTAATAAACTAATGGAATAACTTTAATGGTAATTTTAATATTATTTGTTTAAGCTTTTTTAAAAGTTGACTTTTATTTTTTTTTTCTTTTTTATATGTTTCAATTTTGGGGGCTGGATTTTCTTGTGTACATTAAGGTATATTTTTCTAATTTCCCAAGGGTTTAAATTAGAATGTTGTCCCAGTAAAGAACACATTTTTCAAACTAAATACTGTCTTTAAGCACAGAGGCCAATTTATAAAACTTTAGTGTAGTACAAAATATGATGAGAGTACTAAATTTAATTCAGTTCTTTAAAGTAAATCAAACTTAATGACCTATTTGCTTGTCTCTACTCAAATGTACTGGCTCTGTGACCATGAGATAGTCACCGAACCTTAGACCTCTAATCAGTTTTTAAACTGTTAATTGCAGGCCAGTTGCTGATTTTTGCAGAGTTGCTATATACAGAGTTCCCTATACAGATTAAGTCACAGGTCCTATTAAAAAAAAATAACTTTGTTTTCCTAAGATACTTAGTAATGTTCGACACATTCTTAAAGGAAAATTACTTAAAATAATTCAGATCATTTGTGTTAAATTATGGAGGAAGGTGAAATTTTACTTTTCAAAACTATAATTCCTTGACAAAATCACTACCTCCTGTAAAACTTTACATATACAACTCGGAAATCTATCTTAAATCTAGTTAACTTTTTTCCTTTTCCTTATTATATAGTTATGTAGTAGTGACAGAAATATGAGTGTCAAGGAATAATAAAGACTGAGAGGGCAAATTTTTTATTAATATTTAAACCTACTTGGTCAGTTTTTTTAAACTTCTAGGGGATCTTTAGCTTTCTCTTGGAAATTGTCCAATTCAGTACATAATCCAGGGAAGATTAAAGGAATATTCATTTATGATAACTAGGAAGAATAAGTGGAGGTGGAAATATTGAGAAAATTGCAATCAAACTGACAAATGCTAATTGTGTTTTGTTAAGGCAGCCTTTGTTCATTTTGCTTCTCCCTACCCCCTTAAGTTGTCATTATGTGTATTCAAACCCTAAACTAAAATTTCAGTATTTTCATGCAAAGTTTATTGTAAATAATTTTTGCTGAAGCTCTTTAATATAATATTACTTTGCATTGCCTTAACAAAATTATGTTGGCAGGACTTACCCCACTTGTGAAAATTTCCCTTTGTGTATTTGTGGCTTTTGTTCTAAGTGTAAATAACCTGGGTTTCTTGGTCTCTGTCTGCTAAACAGCCCGACAGTGACGATTTTTTGGACAGTTCAGAAGAAATATACTACACTGCAAGATCTAATCTGGTATTTCTCATCTTCTGATTTTTCTTTGTCAGCATTGATTTTGTCTTATATTTTCTTTACAAAGCACTTACATTTTGTCTGGTTGCATCATGTTAATTATTTTTAGTAGTTTATTTTGTTTACATTATCTAACTATCATATATTAAGGACTAGTAATTTTTGCTGAACCAGATGTAATTTTTTTTCTCTGGATAAATTGTTACTGTTTTTATGGAGACTCTCAGTATTTACCCTAATATTCATTGTTTGTACTCAAACGCAAAAGTTAATTTGGCAACAGTTATATATTTTCTTTTGGATGTCTCATCACTATTTCAATGCAGAATGTTTTTCACATACTTAAAAGAACAATATATTTTTAGAAAATTAATTTTTTAAAAATTAATCACTTTGGATTTTTTTAAAAAGAAGAATTATTGGGCCATGCTCAATTTTCCTAGGCCAGCACTTTGAATTACCCTATACTTGCCATCATTGAAACCAGTGGTAGTAAGAGTGTCTGAGCATTCGAAAGAGATAATTAGAAGTTGAATGTGACCGAATATGGTAACAGATATAAAACTAAATTTAAAGTCTTTTCTCCTGCCCTTAACTCACCTGTAAAAAAAAAAAAATGTCTCTTATTTCAGCGTCACATTTTTAGGTGCTTCTTATGTGTGTTTTGGACCTAAAAGACAATTTTCATGAATTTAGTTCGGTTTACAAGTATTTATTGAGTACTTTACATATACTTCAACTGTGCCAGATACTGTAAGGAATTCTATGCATATCTCTTTGACCTTCAGAGTCTTGTGGTGGGAAACAGAACTGAAACATATGAACATTTAGTGTAGCACAAGATAGAGTCAAATACCAAAGTGTGTGATAGAGAACCAGCAGTATAGGAGTCAGAAAGCAGGGTTGGCATCTTGGAAGAGTTAAAACTTGATGTTTTGTATTTTAGTGATTTCTGAGAATTTGAGAATAGAAAGTATAGTAAAGATTATCTAATCCAAACTCATTCTCTTGAGGTTTAGGAAACTGTAGAGAACTTGTTTTTTTCCAGGATAAAAAAATCAGCGCAACTAGTCAATGCATTGAAAGAAGCTGCAGGCATGTGCAATATGTGTACACCTATGGACCTTCCACCTCCACAAAGGGGTGTATTGGGGGTATCCTCTTATATCTTTCCTCATTCACATCCCACTTAGTCTCTATACTTTCGTTATATTTACTTTTGATTTTTTAATGTGTAGCTGTTCTTTTCCATTTACATTATTGTAGTTTACTGTGTATATTATTTATACACATTTATGTACTAACAAATATGAGAACACAAAAGAAAAAGAAAATTACTTCCAAAAATATAAAATACCCAACTATCAGAAGTTTAATAACTCAATCTCAGAAAAGCAAATAGATACAGCTATAAAGGAACTACTTAGAGGAAAAAATCAGAATTCTTTTAAAAGTTTTAAAATTCTATTAAATTTTTAAAGAACAGTTAGCACTTATACTTCACATTATTTTCAAAAATAATGCCAGTGTTTGAAAAGATTGAAAAGATGTATTGCATGTGACCCTTACCTGGTATACTATCTTTTCCTAAGTTAGTATAACAGTAGATAATTAATTAACATTGAATGCCTTCCACATAAAAGACAATAGCACATGAAAGGTTATTCTCCTAAATCATTGAATAATATCAAATTTAAGTGTAGTATTAGTTAGACTAAATTGTTGTAAAATTAATATAAGTAATCAATCTTTTATGTCTACTTATTCAGGAAAATCTAATTTTGGAGCTTTGCAGAATGTTCTGAACTTTTCCATCTAATAAAACATTTAGATTACTAAATTTCACTTGAAAAAATAGAAATAGAAAATCTTCACCCCACTCTAATAGTCTAGTAGTCCAATACTATTTGATCAGTTCATCGTTTGATTCACACAATTTTCTGACACTTAAAAATTCAGCGTTTCATTATGACATAATTCAACCATTAGGCCCACTTCTAACAGTTGGTGATTCAAGTTCTTTTTTACTTAATTAGCCTTCTACAGCAAATCTTACGGCTTATTTCTCTGTCAAATTGAATGTTTTTCTTTTCTATCACTATCCTGAGGACATCCTTATTTAAACCCTGTAGCCTTACTGTTCTTTTCTTTTACTATTGGAGTGTTTTTGCTAAAATATTTGTTTCATATTTTTAGACCATTTTACCTTAATACATATAGACTTTACTTCATTCTGGAAGATTTCTACCATCATATAGATACCTTGAATAGAACTCATCCTTTCTGTTTGACTATTCCATTTCAAACATCTTTCTTTTCTGTCCCAATTCTTTTTTTAAGTTGCCATCTCCCTTTTCTTTTATATGTCTTCCTAGTTTTGGAAATTATCAAATGAACAAGTTATCACTTCCTGTCCCTTTAAATGAATCGTCTTGAACTTTTCTTCCTAGGGTTAGGTAGATTCCTGTCCTGCATGTTTGCTAATTTATCTTTGCTCTTTATGCATCTAAAAGGAGTCATTCATCAGCAAGTTGTTATCAGATTACCACTACTAGATTACTTTTGTCCATCTGTCCTGACCCACATGGCGTTAGAAAGTATTCCACCAGATAGTTTTTTTCAGCCACAGAACTTGGGAAGTCATTCAGCTGAGGCATAGGGCTTGTGCTGTGCGTTATGGAGAAAAGAACTGTCCCAATGAAATTACAGATCCTTGAGATATTATTTACGTAAATTGTTCAGGGTGGCAATAAGTGTTTTTATTATTTTTTTTTTTTACTTAACTCCAAATAAATGTTCCACTGTTCTTTTCCTTATATAAGCAGCTTCAGATTCTCTATCAAAAAATACTTCTAAAAATCTTAAAATTTTGATGACTATAAATAGTATTATCACCATTATGGGCTAGTTTCACCTGTCAGTGTTATGTTTAGTTTTTTGTTTACTGTGTCTGTGAAATGCTATGTAAATGAAATGGCAAACTAAATGATCACTATTAATATGTGAACATGTCCAGTTTAGCCTGCTTTTAATATTTGCCCCGTTTTTTGGATTTCTCTGTATCTAAACTTGACTTTGGAACCACTTATAAAAATGTTTGCTAGCATATGCATCTTTCCACTCTTTGTACATTCTGCTGAGTTACTAACAAAATCCCACCTAAGTAATTTCAAGTCTGCTTTTTTCTTCCTTTCCTAGAAGATTGCTAACTTCACTTGGTAATTATTTTTTTGCTGCCATCAAATTTTTGTTTGCTATTAACGTAATCAGGTGATCCTTCCACAGTTCTTAGTATAATTAGCTTGCTTGGTACTTGTGCAACAGAAATTGCTGCTTTATTTTGTGTTGTTTTTGTTCACATCTGTCAAGTGAAAAGGCTATAGTCCTGGGGTTATGTTAACTAGCTGAGCTAGAGATGAAAGTCCTTAGGAAATTTTGCCATTTTTGTCATTCACATTATCCTGGTAGGTAGGTCTTCATTATCTCTAAGTTTAGGAAAAGATATCTGGGGTTAGAATTGTATTCCATGGTCATTACGACATCTCATGGTAATAATACTAATATAAAAAATTTCTTTAAACAAAATTATAACAACTGGTAAATAGTGCCAAAAGAGGCTAAATAGAAGTTAACATGAGGAATTCTGAATACAACATGCAATTAAAGATCTTTTTTTTTATTGTTTGCAAGCACTGGGATAACATTTTGATTTTATCCTTCTAAGAAATATTATTATAATAAGTAAAATGGGCTGTTTTTTATTGGAATTTGACAAGAACTTTATTTTAGCAATGGAATGTTATATGTTTCTTATATTTTCTCTGGTAATAAATTACATTATTATGTATAGTATACCCTCACCCACACCAGCCCCAGGCAAAAAAAGGAAAGGAAATAGATTTAAGTTTTATCTAAAGCAACATCTTTGTTTCCAGTTTCACTAAAAACTTTTTGACAGATTTCAGAAAACAGATTTTATAGAGATTTTTCACTTCTTTGAAATGTAAAAATAAATTATTTTAGCTATATCCCTGAACTTAACAGTGTTTGTGGTATAAAATTGTATTTATGTATCCTGTAAGGGCACAATAGCAAAATTTATAGAACAAGAAAACTAATATAGACAACAGTTACTGCCACCCTGAAAAAGAACTACAAATTCATTTTAAAACACCATAAATGCAGATTATCCTGAAGAAAACAAAAGGTTAAATATTTGGCTGTATGTTATAACGTTTTTTGAAAGATAGTATAAGTATGGACTATATAGGCTTCATGTGTGGGAGAAGACATCATTCGCCATGCCCTTCATGGTCATAGAAACCTTTTTAGTTCCTAACCAAATGGTTGGGTTTGAATTGTTTTATTTTCACTTTTCCACAGCTCTGATATATGTAATCCACAAAGGTGTACCCAGGGTGGCTAACACTGATATTTTCAGTATCACTAGTGCTAGGGATAAATCTTTTGAGCATAAATAGGGTTATTAGTATGTACTATATATTTAGCGTAATAGTAGATGCCAATATATTTCTGATTTAAAATTGTGGGATATTTTAAGAATAATTGAAAAGCTAAGTTTTAGTATTTAGTTCTCATTAGAAATTGGTTTACTCCTATAAAATATTGAAAAACTAAGCCTTTTATATAAGGTTTTGGTTTTGTGTAAGCTTACAGATTTTTTTCAAAGGTGCAGCTTATTTCTTTTCTTTTTTTTCACCCACGGAAGATAAAACACAGGGTGATAGAAAAGCACATCTCTGTTTTGTTTTATTTTCCAAACCACAGTTGTTCATTATTATTGTGCTGTCATAATTCCTAGTTAATTATAACTTGATCTTAAATGCAATTTTTAAAACAATTTCCTTTTTACTTGTTTTAGTGATCAGGTTTAGACATGGAATTGTATTTATATGGCAATTGTTTATGTGATCGAAGCACTTGGATAGAAATAAGTGTAAATTATTTATAACAAGTACAAATTCTTTTATCATATGTCTTTAAATAATCATATGTCCTTAAATATACTACAACTTTAAAAATATATAAGCAGTATAGATTTCTTTTTTATCTGTAATTTTATTCTTTTGATATAATACATAATTGAATTCTGTTTTACTATGACTTTTTCATCTTACCAAGTATTTTACTTTGTAAAATTAGGATCTTCAACTAGAATATGGACAAGGACACCAGAGCAGTTATTTTTTAGGTGGAAATAAGTAAGTAAAGTTTTTATTAACTCAAAACCAAAAATCATTTAAATTATCTTTACTATTATAATCAGACCAAAGTTAAAATTATTCTGCAGCAGAGTGTTTTAAGGTGTTAAGATTATATTGTATTAATAATAATGGTAGTTTTTTTACATATAGGTGGTTCAGTTCCATGTGTTTAGAAAATGTTACTTGAAAGAATGACCAGCCCCCTCACTATTATGAAGTGAAATGGCAAAACTCCATTTTAAACTAAACATAAATAAATGATAATTTTTTCCTTTTAGCCTTCAGGCTATAATATTTTTTTTAGTCCATGTGTGAGCTGAAGCACATACCTTATGACTAGAATTTTATTGGGACATTGTAGTTTAAAGACAGGCCAGAGGAAAAAAGTGCGATGATAAAATTCCATTTCATCTAATAATACCTGCCTTGGACTGATTCTACAATATACCAAATTTCAAACTGTAAAAGATCATGAGTATCTGTTGTTGCTTATATCTCTTTTGTATCAATCAAAAAATATTCTGTTAAACTCTAGAAACTGAGGACCCAAAATGTATATAAATCCTAAAGATTTTCAATAATATGGTTTTGAAAATCTTTTTAAACCTAATTAAATCCATTCTTTTTAACGGATTCCATTAATTCTTCATATTTTCATTATGTTCATTATTTAGTTCCTTTTTTAGAGATAGTATGCATATTTTAATTCATACTTATGTTTGATTTACCCATCAAAAAATATTAAAGTTATTTCTCTTCTGTATATTTATATTCTCTCCTGTATATTTCAGAATCTAATAAAAATGCCATTTAAGCTATCCCTTAAAAGTTTTTTTGATGAGTCGAATTTGTGTTGTTTGTTTCTGCACATTTTCCCATTTCTGTCCTAGAACATTTTCCTTTTTAAAATGTCTCCTATAAGTTGTATCTTGAAACAACTTGTAGAGCATTTTATAATCATTTGTATTACTTTTGTTCCTTTAATTTCCAGAAGTCAAGTCAATATCATTTTAAGGTTTTTTTGTGCAGTGTATAGTACTGGGGAAAATATCATGGCCTAAGAAATAAAAGACCTGGATTTGACTTCCAATCCTGAAACTCATTAGCTTGTGATGCCAAGGCAGGAACCTCTCTGAATTTCTGTTTCCTCCTCAGTAAAATAGGGATTATGATACTTGGACTGTTTATCCCCACAGGATCACCCTAAGAAAGGGCTTTTCAAACCTTAAATTTCTATATAGTTTTTTTTATTCTTATACTTACTCACAAACATATCAGGTATGTACTTTGATTCATTGTTATTAACTACTGGAAAGCAACAAGAAATACTCCATATAGCTTTTTGAAGGTCTTCTTTAAAAGGAATAGTTATTATTTTCAAATATATTATGTTTTTCACATAATGTATTTTTACCCCATTTCTTCAGTAATTGTTAAAATTCCTGGCTCAAGTTGAATGCCACAAACCATATTTCCCTAGTTGTATAATTTGTAAATTAAAAATATTCATCTTTCATGAAAGTGAATCACATTTAAATAGTTAAGATCTCAGTTGTCAGCATGTTCAAGCAATCTTTAGTTCATTTTAATACCCAAAATAATTTAGATTTTTAAAAAAATTATTCTAAACGCTTAGATTTAATATTATGCATCGTTTCCCCCATTTCAGTGTTTTAAAACAGACAGTTGAAAAGTGGCTTCTGAATACTAATAGCTCTTTGGGGCTCTAAGTATTAAAAATCATGCCTTGATTAAAGATCACTTAATTATGTCAAGCTTGCCATCTTTTCCAAAATATGTATCAGTTCTTTGAAACACTAACTTCAATCATTTTAATCTGCCTGGTTACTTAATTAACTTTCATTTAAACATAATTTTAATAAACATCCAAAATTATTCTGAAAGATATTTCTTAAATTACCAAATATATTTAAAAAAATCTAGTATGTGAAAATTAGATGCAGTTGCTCTTTCTGGTTGTTTTTATCTTGTTGGAAGTTAGAAAAGTCATATTTGCTATCATATATAAAACTCAAGAATTTCTGAATGTCTTATGACTTGGTCTAAACTTGAGATTGCCCTTTTGAACAAATATTAACATAAACATCAATTGAGGACAAATAGTTTTACAAAATTGTTTAATTCACCTTTTTTGTTTTAATAAATAATTTCCAAAATATAAAAAAAAAAACTTACAGAAGAATAGAAAAGTGCAATATCAACAAGTGAACTGTTGCCTTTAATTAAGAAAGGTGACTTTCCACTGTCTTGACTGTGATAAATAATTTTAACTAAAATTATTTACAGTGTAATTTATTTTGACTAGGCAAAAAATGTTAATTTTCACAACCTTCCGTTTTTTGATTAATTGGATCACTGCTTAAGGAATTGTACTCTATATAACGATTCACTGGCAAGGTAGGTTGGCCAAAAGGTGTGCCTTTTGACTGTGTTTTATGTACAGGCATATTCCATACATGTGACATGAGCATGGATGTAGCACCCCTCTATTGTATTTACTTGTGTCTGCTTTGTTCTTGTGACTGGGCAGTGTTTTAAAACCCAAAAGTATTCTCTGTTCTCTCCATAGGTATTCAGGCAGACATATTTCCACTTGTGGGTTTCTACCTATTCTAGACCAGGCAGGAAGTACCTAATTAGAACAACACTGTAGTAATTTTTGTTTCTGCTTTTCCCAAAGACGCAGAGGAGTACTCTTAACTTCCTAGTAGTGATGAAACTGTTCTTTCCATGCATATCATCATTGGCATTTTATCCCTGAAATGGATAGAACTAACTTCCTCTGGCCAGTTAAAGTCTTACTGAAGTATTTTACAAGCCAGATCCCACATAAAATGTGTGTGTTTAAGAAAAGAAAAAAGATAAGTTATTAAATCTGATGATTCTGTTAAAGCCTTTTCTATTATTGGAAACAAAATTAGCCAGAAGTCCTCTTAGGTGATTGAGGAGAGTGATATTATTTTGAACACTGGAGTAGGGATGAGGTACATTTACCTAGTTTCAAAGGGCTGCTACTCTTGGGTGTCAAACCCCAGTCATCAGGGCCATAGTTTCCCTCCTTGTTTAATTTTTACTTCTTTTTAATTTGTGACTCTTGTTTCTCAGGTTCTTGACTTTTGAATTAAAAGGATTACCCAGTTGAGTCTAGATAAAATAAGTGCCTTAATGTACTTTGATGCTTTGATTTACATATATTTAATTATTCCCATGTTTTACTTTTTATCCTAAATTTCAGAATCAGAACTTTCCAAATAAAATCTTGGTAGGCAAAATATGTCCAAAATAAGTGAAAATTAATAATGTTGTTTGAAAAAGAATCTCTAACATTGCCTGCTTAGTTCTACTATCCTGTTACTCCTCATGCTCACAAAATATGGAATATGCCAATAAATAATTTATTAGTCTTGACAATAGATCACTCTCCTCATAGACTTTTTTTAATCAATTATTTGGTCAACAAGCAGTTATTAAGCACCTACCATGTGCTTAGTGCTAAGATACAAAGGAAGATAAAAGATGATCCCTGCTCTCAGAGGGTTAATGGAATCAAGAATTCATGACTTCCACAGCCTGGTGAAGAGAAGGTGTCTAAGCCTTCACATTTTAAAAAAATGACATTTTATAAGATTTCAAATAACTTCATTAATTCCTTTTTTTCCTATTTTCAGGGGATTAGCAGTGTGAGAGAGTATAGTACTCTAACTCCTCTCTCTCATCCTCATTCTCAAGCATTGACAAGAAAGTATTTACTGAAAAAATTTAAACCTATATTTTTTATTTCCTTTGTTAATATTTTAAGATTCCAGGATAGAAATCCTCCCCTCTTTTAAGTAGCTCTTTCCTGAAATTCTGTTATATCCATAAATAAGAAAATATTAATTAATGCCCCCACAAGTTTTTGTTCTTTTCGTAGATGTCAGAATTTTCAGAGGTAGGGCTTTGCAGTGAATAAGGTGGTATTCTTGCAATCAGGAGGACAGGTTCAGATACCACTTCATATGCTTCAGTTAACTGTGTCAACTTACACACATTACTTAACTCTATATGACTTGGTTAGCTCCCTATGTCTTAGCTGAGTTTCTTTGTACTTGGAGGAGGGAATTTCCATTACTGACACTGTCATAGCTTCTTTGCACATTCTTCTATAGATTTAAGTGACCTAATATTTAATTTGGGCAAGTCCTTTAATGTTCCTTCATAGATACTAACTTAATCAGAAACTACTTGTACTAGCTGTAGTATTAAACAGCTTTGTGAATTAGGAAAATTCGTTTGCTTTCAGTGCCTCCATTTGTTCTTTTACAAAGTAGAAACTGCTAAGGCTTGAAACTCAGAAGTTTTTATCACCTATAACACATGACTTTACCTATTGAAAATATTAGTTAACTACTACTTTGCTTTTGTTCATCTGTGAAAGAAAGAGTTGGAATACATGATCTCAAAGGTCCCTTCTGAGATCCTGTTCTTAGACATGGTTGACAGACTTTCTATACTTTATGAATGTTATCATTAAACTTCTAATTTTTAGCAGTTCTCAGGAAGTTCACTAAACATGTGAAGCATGAGGTCACTAAAATATACTCTTTGCAACTTGTCCCCAACCTCTCAACCTCCACACACTCAAGTTACAGCAGTATTGACCTTTCTTGTTCTTCCTTCCTGCATTCTCCCATCCCCACGCCTTTGCAAATTGTCTCCCATGTCTGCAATGCATTCCCTCCTTGCCTTCACTTCTTTAACTCCTCCCTAGTTTCTTTCAAAGCTCAGCTAAAGCTCCACCTTGTACATCAAAAGCCTTTTCTGATTGACTTTTTTCTCTTCACCAAAAAAATTACCTTGTATCTGTTTTAAGTACATTTTGTATGCTTACATGTGAATATGTTGTCTCTTGATAAAATGTAAATTCCATAAGGGCAGTGACTGCTTCATTTCTGTCTCCAGTGCTCAGTATCTCATGCAGGCACAACCTGCAACCTATGGACCACTTACAGCCTGGGGGCTGCCTGTGACATGCCAGAGAATTTCCTCTATATACAAAGGATAATTTCCTCTATATTTTTCGTGGGCCCCTAAAGTCCTTTGATGTGCTGCAAGTGGCCCAAGGGATGTAAGCAGGCCCCAGGTTGTATAGGCCTGATATCCAGTAAGAGCTTATTTAACACTTTAGAGAAAACACATTATGTTTGCCATGATAATCTCTGTCCCTTCAACTTTAGGAAGTATATTTGGGTTATTATAGAAGAGATGGATATTTACTCATTTCACTGTCACTTGAGTCCTTGACCTTTTGTGTCCTGGACATCACTGGCGGTCAAATGAAACTTAGCGACTCTTCTCAGAATAAAGTTTTTAAATTCACAAAATACATAAGATTACAAAATAAAACTATAAGGATGTAAAGTTATAGAAAATTTTTTCTAAAACAAGTTCAAGGACCCTAGGTTAAGAATCCTTGCTAGATCTTGCAGGGAGAATTTAGTGGTCCCCAGAAGACTTTACTTTTCCTATTCCTCTCCTGGCAATAAAAAAGATCTTTGAAGTGGGCCTAAATGCAGTATCCTTCCGTTTGGTCTAATTCAGGCTCAAACTCCCCAAAGTGTAAATTTGTTTGCCAGTACACCCCTGGAGAACAGTTTTTACAGGTAAGTAACTTTGTCTTCTGTGAAAGCAAAGTGCTGCTACATTCATGTATTCACATCACATGCATGCATGCTTTTGCAGAGAGGTCCGACATGTTTCATTTTGTAGGATTGTCTGAGAGCATGACTTTTGGAAAATGTTATATTCCTTGTTTTGAGAAAGAGAAAATTTTTGTAGGTTACCTCTCTTTTCTCAGTTATCAGTTTTGAAAATCCCTGAATATAAGCCTGAAATTTTCTTCTCATTCTTAACTGTGATTTTCCATAGTAAGTGTCTTCTCTTTAAACTGGTATTATTTTCATTGAATATTAAGATCCCTTTATTTTATTTATTTATGATGTTTAAAGTTGTTAAGCAAAATTATTGGGCATCCATCACTGAATGTTGTTTCAGTGCTTAGAGAGGATAAATACATCTAGCTTTTGTAGTATATTCTTGAAATTGTTTAAACATATAAATGATGCTATTTTTGCACATCCCAAATGATAAAAGTCTAAGTTGTTTTATTATTCTGCTTATATATATTTACTGGATGTTTTTGTTTTGATTTTCAAAGGAGTCTTTTGAAGTCTGTTGAAGAAGAATTACATCAGAGGTAATTTTCATCCATACTGTTTTTAAAAATTTATACACTAATCCCTGTCCCTGATAACTTCAATTTGCCTCTTTGTCCCCCTCCTCCCAAAAAAAAAAGCCACAAAATTGAGTTTTTTCTGAGGTAGAAAGAATAAAATTCTTAACAGAAGTAGCCATTCCTGTACGTTATAAAATTCTCTTCCAATCAGTTAAGTACTCTCAGCCATTTTACTTGTCTAATCTCTTTAGGGGTCATGTGGCGCATTTAGAAGATGAGGAAGGAGATGATGATGAATCTAAACAGTAAGTCCTTAGAATTTATCTCATATGCCATTCATAGTGAGAGAAAGATTTCATATTGATTATACGTTACATGTAATAGTGTAATTTTCAAAGCAGTCAATAGTCTTGGACTGTACCACTGTTTTTTTCCTTGCCTTTCTCCATAATTGTTAATTGCCCACATTTTAAAAAAGGTTTTCATTAAAATTTTCTCATTAATCTCAGTTGCTGATTTAGGAGCCTTATTCTGTTCAGTAAGGTTATTATGAAACATGATTCAGTTGAACAGACATCTATTAAGGACCTGTTTTATATATATATATAGAGAGAGAGAGAGAAAGCTGGTGAGGATAGAACAAACACTTGAAAAAGGTAGCATGGCATTACTGTTCCTGTGTCTCTGCCAGCTGCGTTGTCATGGGTAGGCAACCGAACCTCTCAACTCTCTACTTGGCTCTTGTAGGACTATAGGTTATGGACAAGTTGCCAGACTGCATTGTTAGAGGGAGTTTTGACACTTAGAAAATCACTGGGTGAGAAACTGTACAGTAGTATTTAAAATAAAGGATGCATACATATCTATGTGTGTGTGTGTTGTGTGTATAATATCTAAAATAAGGATATATACTATATATACATACATACACATGTTATTTGCTCTTATTTATATAGCTTTAATATATAGCTTTAAAACTTCACTGAGATGTTTGGGAAACCCTCTGTTATACATATTTGTGAGAAAATGGAGAAAGTTTCATTTTAGATATATCATTACTTCAAGAATCACTAATTTTGTTGCTTTGAACATTCCTTCCACTGACAGATATCAGGAACTATAATCATATTATAAACTATAGCTTAGATGCTTTTTAAGAATCTGCTGTGGTCAAAACATTCATCATCCTCCATTCAGTGTTGTGATATGCCTCTCCAAACTGCTAATCCATGCTTGATTCATGAACATCAGGCATAATTCATAGCCAGTCCCATGTTCACAGCCTTTCCACTTTGATAGATCCTTCAAAAACCCTTGAAGAACCCAGGGCAGGCCTTATGCCATGAGAAGACATTAAAGCATGGCTTTAGTGGAGGTCATTATTGAGTTGGATGGATGATCTTAAGGTCCCTTATCACTTTAAAATTCCATTGAATTCA
Organism: Potorous gilbertii; assembly: GCA_028658325.1. Taxonomy (NCBI): domain Eukaryota; kingdom Metazoa; phylum Chordata; class Mammalia; order Diprotodontia; family Potoroidae; genus Potorous; species Potorous gilbertii. Next base: position 154,655,941 of record CM053769.1, on the reverse strand, counting down.
ATATTTTTTAAAACAATTAAGTACCTGTTATGTTTATGGCACAATTTCAGATGAGGTTATTAAATGAATCTTTTTAAAGAAATAAATTCTGTCATGTAAATAAATAAATTTTATATATATCAACTACTTCTATTGAACCCAGATAAAGTTTTTATAAGTTCTTTAGCCTTGTTATTTCATGCCTAATAGCAATAGGAACTATTAACTATAGTTAACTATTAACTATAACGTGAATATTCTCTCAAACATCATCTTGCTATGTTTACCTAAATCTTTTTCAAATATTTGCTTAATTTTTCATGCTGACTAATTATCCTTCAACAGTTACAAATGGGAAGTAATTTTCTTTTCCAATTTTAATTACCATATAGCATCTAAAAATTATGAAAGCATAACTGCTCCATAGATTTCAAACTGACATTTTCGTTCAGTAATGTATTTGTAAAAATCTTCAGGGTCTGACAAAGTATCCATCACTTATTTCTATTGTGATTTTAAAATGAAAAATTTAGACTGTTCCTTTAATTTTGAAAAAAATTGTATCTAGTAGAATCTCACTTCTAAAACTTCATATGAGAGTTCTAATTTTACAATTTACCATTTTTAGTTCAACCATGAAAGCAAAGGTTCCACCTCCTTTACCACCAAAGGTAAGTTTATTTTCCTCGTCAAATTTTGGAGATAATTAAAATAATTCTATTCTATTACTTTCTCTTTTAAATTTAATATTTTTTCCCCAATAACATATAAAAGTAATTTTTAATATTCTTTTTGAGTTCCAAATTCCATCCCTTCCTCTCCCTTCTACACCTCATTGAGAAGACAAGTAATTTGATATAGATTATACATGTGCAGTCATGTAAAACATATTTCCATGTTGGTCAGGTTATGAAAGATTTTAAAAAACCTAAAGAAAAGAATTAGGCTTCTATCTGCATTCATTCTCCATAATTTCTTCTCTGGACATTGATAGAGATTTTCCTCTTAAGTCCTTCAAAATTGTCTTGGGTCATTGTATTGCTGAGAATAGATAAGCCATTCAGAGTGGATCATTATATTGCTGTTTTCTTGGTTCTGTTCATTTCACTTGCATCAGTTCATGTAAGTCTTTGCAGGTTTTTACTGAGAGCATTCTGCTCATCATTTCTTATAGTACAACAATATGACGTTATAGTCACCTACAACAATTTGTTCAGTCATTCCCCAGCTGATGAACATCCCTTCAATTTCCAATTCTTTTCCATCATTAAAAGATCTGCTATATTTTTGTACGTATATGTCCTTTTCCTTTTTATTTTTTAATCTCTTTGGGATACAGACCTAGTAATGGTATTGCTTGATCAAAGGGCATGTGTGATTTTATAGCCCTTTGGACACAGTTCCAAGTTGTTCTTCATAATGTTTGAAACCCCATACAACTTTTCCAATAGTGCATTAGTGTCTCAATTTTCTCACATTCCCTTCAACAGTTGTCATTTTCCTGTTCTGTTATATTAGCCAATCTGATAAGTGGTAGCTGAGAGTTGTTTTAATTTGCATTTTTCTAATCAATGGTGATTTAAAATATTTTTTCATATGAGTATAGATAGCTTTAAATATTTTATCTGAAAAATGCCTTGTTCATAACCTTTGGCAATTTATCACTTAAGGAATGGCTCTTATTCCTATAACAATAAATTTTAACTCTCTTCTCTATATAGTTGAGAAATGAGGTCTTTACCAGAGAAACTTGTTGTAAAATTTTTTCACAAAGTGAAGCTTGTATACTTTCCTCCATCCTATTTTCCCTGTTTATCCTACTCTCTCTCTCCTTTCACCCTCTTCGTTCATTTCTGATTTTTACCTCCCTCAATCTGCCTCACCCATCTCCTTCCCCTCTTACTTTCCTGTATGTTAAGATGTTATTCCCTCTTTGAGCCAGTTCTGATAAGAGCATTCCCTGCCACCTCTTCTATCTTCCCCTTCACTATAAAAAATGCTTTTCTATGTCAGTTAATTTATTCCATTCTACTTCCATTTTCCCTTCTCTCAGTGCATTCCTCTTTCTCACTCCTTAATTTTATTTTTTTTAGATCATCCTATCATATTCAACTCATACCTGTGCCCTCTGTACATCTATGCTCCTTCTAATTGCCCTAAATAAGAGAAAGTTTTTAGGAGTTACAAGTATCATTCTGTTATATAGGATTGTAAACAGTTTAACTTTATTAAGACCCTTATGATTTCTCTTTCCTTTTTACCTTTTTATTCTTCTCTTGAGAATTATATTTGAAAGTCAGATTTCCTATTCAACTCATGTTCTTTTCATCAAATGGTTAAAAGTCACCTGTTTTGTAAAATGTTCATTTTCTCCCCCTGAAGTTAGGTAGGTGATTCTTGGTTGTAATCCTAGATCTTTTGCCCTCCAAAATATCACATTCCAAGCCCTCTGATCCTTTAATCTAGGAACTGCTGAATCTTCTGTTTTCCTGACTGTGACTGCATGATATTTGAATTATTTCTTTTTGGCTGCTTGCAGTATTTTCTCTTTCACTTGGGAGGAATTTGGCTATAATATTCCTGGAAATCTTCATTTTGGAATCTCTTTCAGAAGGTGACAGCAGATTATTTCAATTTCTATTTTATCCTCTGATTCTAGACTATCAGGGCAGTTTTCCTTGATAATTTCTTGAAAGAGGATGTCTAGGTATTCTATTACTTTCAAAGCCATTTTGATAGAATCATGTAGCCTAATAATTTTCTTTGATATCTCTAGCCTGTATAGATATTTTGGATTTCTTTTTTATTGATCTGTTTGCAATTTAATCCTTCAGTGAATATATTTTTAAAAATCAGTGATAATTAGTAATGGATGTACAGAAATTGTCAACAACTTAAAACTTCCTATAGATTATAATTTAGATTTGTTTTTAATTAGCTTTAGGATGTGTGAGTACATGCAGACAAATTTGAATATGAATGTTTCTGTAGTCAGGGATTGTAAATATAAATCATAAAAATCTAATTTCTGGAGGAATAAAAGCTCTCTAGTTTCCTCCTCTTTCCAACTTTTCTTGATAGCCATAGATTTGGAAATGTATCTCTTCTCAGCACCTAAAGGTCATGAACTTCTTGAAGACAGAAACTGTCAACATCCAACATAGGATATTGTAGATTAATAGAAAATACTCAGGAAATGGGAACAAAAGATGTGGAAAAGGAAGCAAAGCACTTCAAACCTTCCAGCCACGAAGAGCTCTAATACAGAATAAGACACTGGAGCTGTATAGTGGGCTTTTGGAGATGCAGCACTAGAAGTTAGGGCTATATAAGCAGATTTGAGAATCAGCAGCGTAATAGGTTCAAGTGATGTGGACATGACAATTCTTGATTATGGTGGGGGAAGAGTAACAAGAAGGAAGGAGGGATTGGGAATGAGGTTGTAGACACATAGGTGACTAGAAGGATGATGACGCCCTGAACAGAAATAAAGTTACAAAGAGGGGCAGGTTTATGGATGAGGATAATCAATGTCATTTAGACATTTTAGGTTTGAGATACACAGGAAGGACATCAAGGTAAAATGGTGTGAAACTGGGAACAATGTAAGCTGGATATATTGATTTGGAAATCATCTACATAGACTAGAATTTTTTTAACTTGGTGTCCATGAATTTGGAGTCTTTTAAAGATATATTTTGTGAGCACATCAATATAATCAGTTTCCTTTGTGACTATGTATTCTCTTTTATGCATTTAAATATTTGATTTGAGAAGTCATGCATGGATGTCACCAGACTGCCAAAGAGGACCATGAGGCAAAAGGGTTAAGAATCCCTACTACAGACATTAATTCACAACTATAAATTTTTAAATATACATTCCACCATTTATATATAAAAGTGATACTGTTGACTCCAAACTGAATGACATGTCTAAGGTTTAGCACACCAAAGTTATTAAAAATGCATTTACTCTGTTGCTTAAGATACAGTTTCACTGCTTTTATTTATTTGATGTTTCCAAGGACTTGAATAGGAAAATTTAAACTTGTGTTTGTAGTTTTTTAAATGGTTTCATCGAATTGAGTTTCTAATATCAGATAAGGAAATGTGATTTGCTCTCATAGATGTTTAAGTTTTCAAAAGACATGTTTTACTAGACACATTATGTAACAATTTTATTTAACTGGTTATATCCTTAATACTTTTCTGTATCATTTCAGCCTAAATCCATCTACATACCACAAGAAACTCCTCCCACTGAGGATGATAATCAAGGAACAATCAAGAGATGTCCTGTGCCTGAGAGTCCAGCAAAGCCATCACAAGTTCCACCCAGACCGCCACCTCCCCGGTTACCTCCACAGAAGCCTGCCCCGTTAGGTATTAAGAGGAAAAGCCAAGTAAAAGCCACCAGCACTGGACATATCATACGTCCTGGGGAGGGGAAAAAAGTAGGGATCTTAATTGTTAAGAAATTGAATCTGAATACTATTTGGCCACAGATCCTGGGGAACAGTGTATCCATCTTTCCTGCTTTTTCTCACAATACAATACAATTTTATTGAAAATATTGTCTGTAATTGAAATTCCGAGTTTGGAGAAGTTTTTTATTTCTCATCTCAAAGAAAGTAGCTTTTTATGGCATTTCTAAGTTAGTGATTGATCTTAATTTATCTAGTTTAAATGTTATTCTGTAAGAAAATATTAAGGAAAAAATTAATATCTATAAGACTTCTTGTTTCAAAAAGCATATTTCTTTTCAACTGGAGAAAGTGCCCTTAGACTTTAGAAATTCCTTAATGTAGTATCAATACTTATAAATATATACAGTGTGTTGTAACTAAACATATCTTGTTAAGGTAATGGACTGAACTCCTTCCAGCTGAATGGTGAACGAAGTGGTTCATTATACCAGCAGCAAAATGAAAATAAAGGCACAAACCTTTCAAGGAAAGAAAAGAAAGATGTACCAGTAGGTATTTATTTATAAATTGTGTTTGTACCCTCTTCTGTACCCTCTTTCACTATTATAGTAATGTTGTAATTCTACAAATCCAATTATAAAACTAAAAATATCGTAATTCACCTGTAATCACTATTTATTTCTGTTTGACTAATTATGATTGAATTAATTACCAAAATAGAATACTACAGGGAAAAGTCACAGTGTTGTTATTTTAAACATGTGATGCTTTTTAAATTTTAAAAATTTATACTTTAGAATGCTTGATGATATCAAAATGAATTCAAAATTTGAGCTTCTGAGTATATAGAAGAGCTTTTTTTTTTTACTGGATAAACTTTTTTATCAGTAACCGTTAATGTCAGTAATGAGTAACTACAAAAATCTCTCCTTGCTCTCTTTATGGGAAGAAGGCCTCATCTTCCTGTTAAGGGTAGGAAAGCTGTAGCTGCTCCCCCCGACTAGCTCTGACCTGGATTGCCCAGTACACAGTTGGTGGTATCACTCTTAGTCTTCAGAGAAAATAATCTGAGTGATAGAGGAAAAATCAAGATGAATTTGTTGTAACTATCATAGGTCACTTGGGAAAAAGCAGAAAGCAGACTAATAGCTACTTATGTTTTTATTTATTAAAATACTCTAACAGTATTTTTGTCATGTCCTGTAAAAATATGAAAGGTTTTTAATATTTAGAAAGGAAACCCCAGCTACATATTGATGTCCATCTGTTGTTGCTGGGGAACTATAATTCTTTTTACTGCTCATAGAGAAGAGATCCCAGTGAGACTGAGTTAAGAAAATATTTCATTAAATTCTGCATATACTAGTTAAATTAAAGTGATATTTTTATTCAGGAACACTCTCATCAGTAAGTAATAACATGTTATGCAATTGTATTAAGTCCCACCTTTTTAAAAAGAGATACTGAGATCATTTTTCTTATTACTCCCTGAATAAAGGAAACTTTAACTCTCAGCTCAAAAACAGTATATTGCTATAAAATTTTTTTATATCATTCTGAGTCTTAAGCAGTTTCTAGAAGTTGGAGGCCTGTTCAACCCAGGCAGAATTCCTTTCCGATGTAATTTAGGTCAATTAAGTGGTTAGACATAGAGAAAGGAAGAAATCTTTGATTAATTTGATTATTAGAATTTCCTCTTAAGTTCACTTTTATTGACCAGAGAGATTGACTGATTGTAGGAAAGAAGACTCCAGGGGGTGCTCACAGACTGATTTCCTAAACTCCAACTCTTCATCCTTGCTTAATCTTGATGGATACCCAGCCTGAGGAGAGAGTTTAAGTTATCTCTGCCTTTGAATTTCCCTTTAAACAATGAGAGAGAGAGTGAGAGAGAGAGAGAGAGTGTGTGTGTGTGTGTGTGTGTGTCTGTGTGTGTGTGTGTTGTATGTGGTGTGTCTAGCAAAATGTCTTCAAGAGACTTGTAATCTAAAATGCAAAATACTTAAGTTTTTCTTCCACAACATATATGGTAACATACACCATATAGGCAGCTAAATACTTGGACCTATAGTGTTCTCTCTAAGCAAACTGGATTTTAAAGCACTGTAACATCTTAGAGAGGTTTTAGAAATCTTTTTTGAGACAAATATAGAATGTTGGATATTTTTTAATGGAATTACATGTAGCTCTGTACAGGTGAAGGCATGAAAATTTACAGGAAAGAATTTTAAATATAGTAGACTAGTTCTACCATTAGCAGAAAACTCATCTTTTTATTTTCAAAAATAGTATCATCTTCATGCTGAAGAATTTATGTATTTTTAGTTATTTGTGCTGTTTTATTTTCTAACTGTAGACTTGGCTTTACAAATCCAATCTTAATAGAAAAGCGAAGTAATTACAGCAGCAAAAAAAACCCTTTTCAGTTGTAATTTTTTTATTAGGTTATACTCAAAACCATGTAGTTGTTTGGAATTTTTTTTAAAAAGTCAGGTTTATACATTATGACATTAATTGTAAATGCTACATATTTTGAAAGATATAATTTAAAATTTTAATTAAGCAAAAGCAGATAATACAACACAATAATAGGAACCTCAATTAGGAAGACAGTTAAACTGAATTCATTACATAATGGTAACAGAGAGTTCTCTTTAGGAGTGGGCAGTAATACTAATTGAGATAATAGTAAATTTAACATGAAGAAATTTATCTTTAAAATACCTTGTCCAAAAAGTAAAAAATTGGGTATAGACTAGAATTTGAAAAGTATGTCATATAATTACTTTCTGTAAGTTAGTACTTAAACTAGAGATTATTCTCTTCATATGTCTTGAATCATATCTTTTGAATTTCATTTATTAGAATTTTGTCACTGTAGTATTTCCTAGTTACAGTACAGTTTTTAATTCTGTTCCTTTTTGTGAATTCATAGTCTTTAACATTAACCTTGAAAGTAAGTCAACCTTTTATAAAGTCTGTACTTATAATTTGCTCAATGCATTTCTTTTTCTAGAAACCCATTAGCAATGGTCTTCCTCCAACACCTAAAGTGCATGTAAGTACTAAATGGTAAAAAAGTAAGTTATTTAGCAAAACACAGGAAGATGGGATTGTTCATTATACTCTGCATGAATACATGCACATTCACACACATTTGAGGATGAATAATGTGCAACAATACTGTGCTTCTGGGAAGACCAGAAATTCAGGTAGTATAGACAAAACTGCTAAGTATCTCATATTTAATCCTGATACAGGTAACAAAATAAGGTAAATGCTAACCTTAAGCTTATTTTGAGAACCCAAAGACATATGCAACTGTGATAGCCATTTACTGAAAGTCATGGTTGTATGACATACTGATTACTTTAATTCAGAGCTAGCATTGGCTTTTTTAGTTATTGCTTTATATTTTTATTTCACTTTTTGAAATTTGGCATTTTTTTTATTTCTACGGGCAAATGTTGCCTTAATTAGTTTCAAACTATTTTTTCAGATTTCTGAGCAAGAGGCAGCATTTTGGGCAGCATTTTGGAATATATAGAAAACCAGACTGATGATTAAGAATACCTGGGTTCAGTTTTTGCCTCTGACACATACTAGCTGTGTAGCCCTGAGCAAGTCATTTAACCTCTGGAACTGTGAATTACAAAGAAGGGTTGTGTGTTTGTCCTTCATTCTGAAAGAGAACCATGACATCAAGATGATGATGTGACTTGCAGTTGACTTTGATTTGAGTCCTTACTTATGGACTATGCAAGGTCACCAACCTTATTTTCTTCTCCTGAGTCCAGTGGCATAATATTCATTGGGATGACTGGAAATGGACAAAGAAGGGGCTGACCTACATTGGTAGAGGGAGTTTCTTCACCCTTAGAGTTTCCTTTACCAATTAAGTCACAGATCTTTCCTTTCACTTTCTTAAAATATAATTAATACATTGTTAAGATTATGTGATTTCTATAATATAGCATGAGTTTCACCTTATCTTTTTTCAAATGATCTCCTTCTACCACTTAATAGTACCCCTTTCAAAAACTACTTTGAGACTTTGGAAATATTGATTATTAGTTATATGTGAATAAAATGAAATTTTAGTTAAACTATTTGAAATATCTGGCTTAAACAAAAATTCATTTAGTTACTAGTATTGAACACAAGTATTTTTGCTCTCTCTGGTTTTGTTCAGCTTACTACTTGCCTTGATGTTGCAGTGTGATGCCTAGTATGTCAAAGGTGACTCTTTTAACTTAGCATAACTTTGGAAAAAAAGACTTTACCTAATCAAATATAAACCATTTCATAGCTCTGCCCATATTCTCAGTAATTATTCTGAGTAGATCATTGGTGAATGGTCTAAGATAAATGTTGATTATGACCAAAATGAGAATTTTCAGTTGATGTTTTTGTTGGATTTGTGATCAACATAAAGGAGAATTGAAATGCAAAACATTATTTTGGTAAGATGTTTATTAGAAATCACAAAGTTTGAAGAACTTTAGCGTCATCTAAATTCTTATTAAATGTCTCCAGTGTGGCTTTCTAGAAAGAAAAAATGTAGGGTTATGTATAAGAAAAGTGCTAAAAAGACACATTTTCTCATGAGACTCAAGGAGAAAGAATAATAGCTTTCAGTTATATTGCTTTTCATTTCCCAAATGTTAAATGGAGCCATTGGAATCATTTTATAAGCAAAACAGGAAAAACAACTTTACTATCTTTGTTACTGTTACGATCTTATTATTATCCTAGAATCTTACAATACTTTTCATATTAGTTATTGAGTTAGTATCATAAACTAATTGTTAGGGGAAAAATCTTTTCGTTATATTTATTCAGAAAGTCAGAAGGACTGAAAAAATTTGATTATTTTCTTTTTCTTATTCTCTTGCATATTAAAAAATCTTGAGCCAATTAAATTTTTTGCATATTTGCCTTACAGTTAGGAAGATTATCTTATTTGGAAAATTACCAACATTTTAAAAAATATATATATATATAAATTAGTCATGTTAACCTTTTACTCAGTTATTTTTGTATATTGGCTCTGTTTTGGTGTTTTTTTCAGATGGGTGCTTGCTTTTCAAAAGTTTTTAATGGGTGCCCTTTGAAAATTCACTGTGCAACATCATGGATAAACCCAGACACAAGAGGTAAGGACGTATTTGTCATGTGATGATAACATTTAGCTGAGACAGTGAAGCTATTCAGTTTTATTCATTTTCTAGATGTGTTACCAAAGATAAAATAGTCCTTTAAGTGTTTGATTTTCAGGTCAAATATGATTTATTTATGTATTGATCAGTTTTTATAGGTCTAATGGTACGATGTTATTATAACAGTCACCGATGATTTATCCCTGTCTTTTTTGATGCTACACAGAGTTCTTTTTGCTTCTCGGTACCACTGGTAAAATCAAGGTATTGTTGTAAGAACTTGTTAGTATGATTTAAGACATTTACTGGGTTCTGCATTTGATCTGTATTTATCCGCTTAGGGAGACCCTATAAGAAAACTTAGTTTTAGTGGTAAATCTGGGACTTGAATCTGACCCTCCTAGTCCTAGGTCTGTTCTTTATTCTGGAAACTACTTGTTCTGGTGGGAGGACTTGTGACTTTGAGATGAGGGGACACCTGGCTCAGAATTTTGCTTTGACAAGTCTTAGCTCCATGACTATAGACGAGCTACTTCCTGACTATAGACAAGCTACTTAATCTCTCTGAGCCTTATGTTACATGTATGCAAATAAGAATAAGAGTGTCTCTCAACCTTCCAAGTGGTTGTGAAGATCAATGTGTGTTAAAATTATAAACTTTATAAATATTAGTTATTACTATTACTTTTTCTTATACTGTGTAATTATCTCAGTAGACTCTATGACCGAACACTTAATGCCTTTTACTAAGGTTTGTGGCCTGTGGTAGTCAAACACATGTATTACTGTTTTTCTTGGCAACTTAACCTACATTTTATTTTGAATCATAATTCACATTTTGTATCCTATATTTTTGTAATAATTCCAGGAAAGAATCCTCCCTAAATGGGGACAGAGAGGGTGTAAGCGCCTAGAACTGTCATTTCATTGCTGTAGGCAGACTGTAACTGCTATACAACGTGTACTTTTCGTTGCCTGGGAAACTTGGGGGTTAAATGACTTGACGCTGTTCACCTAGCAACTGTATGTCTGAGGCAAGATTTTACACCCAGGTCTTCTTGGGTCAAGGCTGACTATCTACTATCTCTCACTGTTTCTCCCACTCTAATGGGCTCTATAAAATAGTGACAATTATTTGGGATTATTAGCAAAATAAGTCACCGATTAGTAAAATAAGTCACCCATTTCAAACCCGGCTGGGTTAACATATTTTTGCCTTTCCTTTTTTATATTTTTAAATAAAAAATTCTTTTATATTTTTCCATTTTGTATTTTTCTCGGGTTGTATAATTTTGATCTTTGCTCTAAGAAGTCCACAGTCTCAGCAGACAGGCAGTTATTTCAGATATTTCACTAACGAGTCATTTCCTCTCTGTTAAAATGGAATCAGTTTCATTTGTGTGTGTGTGATTATCATTTTATGCTCAACATATCCAGCACTTCCTGATCCTTTTCTCAGAGAAAATACTCATAGTGAATAGGCATGAGACGTCTACATAATCTGTCAGCCTTGGCTGACATTCCCTAACATTATTTTTGATAATAATAACTTTTCTTAGTCCTGTCACTAAATTGAAGTTACCTGATGTTAAAATTATATTTTGATTTCGTTTGAAGAACCTCACCAATTCTTTATGGAATTTTATATACTTCTCAATCCAGTGAAAGGGATAGTGGTACAGAAACTATGGTTATTTTTGTGGTAGTCTGTAAGAGCTTTTTATGAGCTCTGCAGTACATGATTACCAAATATCCCAGAAAATGTTGGTTCTTTTTTGTACAGTTATATTCTGATTAGTGCAAAAATGAATCCTTTGAAGTGGTTGAATTATTCTAATTCACACTATTTGAATTTATGTAAAATATGGTCATTGGTTCCAGCCCAATGAAAATACATAATGTAAATATTAGAAGTAAGTTTTTATCTGTTTAATAACATAATAAAACAGCAAAGAATAAAATGTATTTTAAGAAGTGTTTTTTAAATTTATTATTTATTTTTAATATTCTTTTCTTTTTTAAATTTTGAGTTCCAAATTCTCTCCCTCCAACCCCCTCACCCACTCACTAAGTCAAACAATGTAATTTATACATGTGGAATCATGCAAAACCTATTTCCATTCTAGCCATATTTCTGGGGAAACAAAGACAAGAAAAATAAAGGAAGAGAGAAGATTGTATTTCAGTTTGCACTCAGATTTCATCATTTCTGTCTCTGGTGGTGGACAGCATTTTTTTCATCATAAGTCTTTTGGAATTATCTTAGATCATTGAATTGATCAAAACCAAGTCTTTCACAGTTGATCATCATTACAACATTGCTGTTAGTGTTTATGCATGATAATCTCCCAGTTCTTCTCACTTCACTTTGCATCAGTTCATATAGATCTTACCGTGTTTTTCTGAAAGCATTTTTTATTTGTTTCCCATAGCAGAACAGTACTCCATTGCAATCATATACCACAATTTGTTCAGCCATTCCCCAATTAATGAATGTTCTCTTCTATCTCCAGTTCTTTGCTACCACAAAAAGAGCTTCTATAAACGTATTTGTCTCTAGTTGTGGTATTGCTGGGTCAGAGATTATACACAGTTTTATGGCCCTTTGGCCTAGTTACAAAGTGTTCTTCAGAATTGTTGGACCAGTTTACTATTTCTCCCTTGATCCCTCCAGTGTTTGTCGTTTCTGATAGGTGTGAGGTGGTACCTCAGAATTGTTTTAATTTTCCTTTCTCTAATCAATAGTGTTTTAAAGCATTTTTCCATGTGACTTTAGATAGCTTTGATTTCTTCTTCTGAAAAGTGGTCCTTTGACCAATTTTCAATTCAAGAATGGCATTTATTTTCATAAATTTGACTCAGTTCTGTAGTTAGTATGTATTTAAGAAGTGAAGTCCTTATCAGATAAACTTGCTGTAAAAATTCCTTTTAATACTTCATTGTCTATAGTACCTTTTAACAAAATGTAGCTTCCCTGATTATCCCTTTTAATTAGGTCTATTTTTTTTACTTTTGCTTTGTCTGAGATCATGATTACAACCCTAGCCTTTCCTTAGTTCAGCTAAAGTATGTTAAATTCTGTTCCAGCCCTTTATTTTAAGTCTCTTTCTCTTTCAAGGGTGTGACATTTTGTTGGATTCTCGTTTCTAATCCATTCTGCTTTCCAATTCTGTTTTATGGGTGAGCTCACACCATTCACATTCAGTTTCCTTCTATCCCATTTTCTTGTTCTTTCTCTCTTTTTGTCCTCTCTCTCCTAAAAAGTCTGTCCTCTCTTTTACCACTCCACCCCCAACCCCATTTCCCCCAATCCTCTTCTTCTGTTTCCCTATTGGGTAAGTTACATTTCTATACACAACTGAGTATTTATATATATTCCTCCTTCTTTGAACCAATATCAATGAAAATGAGATTCAAGCATTGTCTACTTCCCCTTGCCCCCCAAATAAAAGCCCTTCTCTGTATGCATCTTTTATTTGAGAACATTTTTCATATTCTGCTTCTCTTTTCCCTTTTTCTCCCAGTGCACCCCGTTTTCTTACCCCTTCATTTTTTTGTGAGATTCCAATGTAATTGACTCAGATCCATGCCCTCTGTCTATATAAATTCCTTTAAAGTTATTCTAATCATGATAAAATTCTTAGGAGTAACATGTCTCATCTTGCCATATAGGAATGTAAACAGTTCAGCTTTATTGAGACCCATATGATTATTCTTTCATGTTTACCTTTTTATGCTTCTTTTGAGTCTTATGTTTGCATGCCAAATTTTCTACTCATCTCTGATCTTTTCATCCCAGATGCTTGGAAAATCCCCACATTTCATTAAATGTTCACTTTTTCCCCTGAAGGATTTAAACTCAGTTTGCTAGATAGGTTCTTCTTGGTTGTAATACTAATTCCTTTGCCTTCTTGAATATCATATTCCAAGTCCTCTGCTCCTTAAATACGGAGGCTGCTAAACCTTTGTGGTCCTGATTGTGGCTTCGTGATATTTTTTCTGTTACTTTCTGGATGGTTGAAATATTTTCTCCTTGACCAGGAGGTCTGGAATTTGGCTTTAATGTTTCTGGGAGTTTTCATTTAGTGATCTCTTTCAAGAGGATATCATTGGATTCCTTCAATTTCTGTTTTACTGTCTGGATCTAAGATACTGGGCAGTATACCTTGATAATTTCTTGAAATATGATGTCTAGCTTTTTCTTTGATCATGGCTTTCAGGTAGTCCAGTAATTCTTCAGATATCTCTCCTCAGTATGTTTTTCATTCATGTCAATTGTTTTTCAATGAGATATTTCACATTTCCTTGTATTTTTTCTTTGATTTTTTTTTGGATGTCTCATGGAGTCATTAACTTCTTTCTTTAATATGATTTTATTAACTTTTTTCCTATTTGTCCAGTTCTGTTTTTAAGAAATTCTTTTTTTCAAGTGAATTATTGACCCTCTTTTACCATTTGGCCAACTCTGTTTTATAATGTGTTATTATTTTTTGTATCTCTTTTACCAAGCTGTTAATTCTCTTTTTATAATTTTCTTGCATCACTCTCATTTCTTTTCCCAATTTTTGCTCTATCACTCTTAATCTCTTATTTTAACTCTTCCAGGAATTCTTATTGGGCTTGGGTCCAATTAGCATTATTCTTTGAGGCTTTGTTTGTAGCTGTTTTCATATTGTTGTCTTCTGAGTTTCTGTCTTAGTCTTCCCTACCACCATAGTAGCTTTCTATGATCATTTCTTTCTTTTGTTTGTTTATTTGCCATTTTCCCAGCCTGTTTCTTTAGTTTGAACTCTCTATGTTAAAGTTGGGTTCTGTTCATCTGGGGATGTGGAGGCAGTGTCCCAAACTTCAGGCGTTTTTGTGCTGCTTTTTTCAGAGCTAATTCTGGGGACTCGATAAGTATTTGGTGCTTCCAGGGTAGTCTGATCCTAGAAGAGGTATGGTCATTACTCTCCTGGTCTATACCCTGGTCTTTATTCTAGAAAACAGCATAACTGTTCGCTTGTGAACAACCCCAGAATTCCTCTCCACCCTGGAACTATGACCCATAACTGCATTTGGGCAACAGAGTTTCTGTACCCTGTGCCAGCAAAGGGTCTCAGTAAACTCTTATCAGTTGTTTCACCCCATTACCCTCTCTTAGCAGAGAGCTCCCAAAGCTGCTGTGGCTGCTGTTGTTGCCATCACATGTGAGTTCCAGATGGCCTTCCATCCCAATATCACAGACTTCTCCAGCCAACCTATTATGTTTTGTTATACTGGAACAATGTCTCACCCTAACCTTTTGTTGTCTCTGCTCATCCAAAATTTGATTTCAGGCATCATTTTACAGTTGTTTAGAGGGGAATATTCAACTGGGTTGCTTCTAATCAGCAATCTTGGCTCCACAAAAATGTATTTTTTATTCAAGCTTATTCCAGAGTAATAAAATAATTTAAAAAAGCAAAATTTTAAAAATTTAAAGATAAATTACTGAATATCACATGTGTAAAGATAGGCTTGTACTGGTGATACAATGAAAACATTGTTATTTAAAATATTTTAGCATCAGAAACCAAATTGTCTTCCCTTTCTTTAAATCTTCCTACATGTGCTGGTAGATAGAGAGTTTCTTTCTTGCCTTGAAATTTGTGTGTTCATGATTGTCACATAGGGCACCAAGTATAGTTGCATCGCCTCCCAATAAAAGTATTAGACAACCCTTAGACACTTTAAATCCACACTGAATTTTTTTCTTTCTTAAAAATAGTTCTGACAGGCAGCCTTTTCCAGAATAAACTTTTTTCATCTACATTAAAAATTTGTTGATCAGCATATCCACTTTCTCCAATTATTTTCTTCAAAATATCACAATATTTAGTTGTTGAACCTCATCTGCAATGGCCACTTCTCTGATAATTTTAATATTATGCAATTGAACTTGATTTTTAAAACTATAAACCAACTTTTGCAGCAAATGTATCCTTAGTGTCTACTTCATTTCTCTTTTCTTTCACTACCTTAAATAAACTTGAAGCTTTTGTCTGAATAGCTGTTCTGCTAAGGGGAAGCATTTTTTACAGCAGCCTTCAATCCATGTGGCTAAAGACACCCCATTTCTGTCACTATAACCCTTTTGTTCCCTGTAGTTGTTTGAAAACCACAAAAAACTATTGCAACTTTGCTTTTTATTTTATTTTGTTGGTATGTATTAGACTATTCCTTACAGACGACCAGTATTTCATCCTATTTCAGAGTTACTGTAACCATGTAAATACCATTCAGGTATACCATGTTTTTGTCCTAATACAATATTAAGTGTCTTTTTCGCACTGTCAGTGTTTCCATCTGAAGCATTTTGTTAAAAAATAAAATAACACAACTGTTGGTAATATGGTACGCAGCAACATGTCACATCCAGATGTGATGATGATAGGCAAGAATGGACCTGTAACATAACATTGTGTTAAAATCCTCATCTAGTACTCAGTGCATCACATTAATTAAATTTTGACTTGCATGAAATGTGGCCTGGTATGAAATTGATTATGCCATATTTGAAATTGAATTAATCATAACCTAGCCATACAATAAAATCTGCTCTCCATCCTCCATTTATTTTTCTCTCCAGTAAGAATCTGTGAGCCCATCCTTTAATTTATCTGCAAATAGGTTTTGCCTTTTGTTTTAATATATGGCATGAATGTCAGGATTGATTAAATTCAGTTCATCTTTACTAGCTATTGGAGGAGGATCTAACATTTAGAATACCAACAACTTAGTTAATTTTTATGGACAGTCTAAAAACACTTCGTGTTTAGCATCTTCTGTCTACTTATGTACTACTGTGCCACTGAGTTACAGAAGTATAAAGAAAGGTAGCAGAAGGTTAAAGGCCAGTTTGTATTTTGCATTGCTTCATGTATTGCCTTGGCCAAAGAACTTAATCACAGTTGACCAGCCTGATAATGATGAGCATTTATGTAATTAGTCAGTCTGATCCTCAGAATATAGATATCATCTATTGTCAAGACTATGGGTAAAACTTTTTAGCATAGTAGAACTTCTTTGAGTTGATTGAAATCACCTTTATATACCAAGGGTGCCAGGAATGGAGCCAAGATAGTGGAATAGCAGAAAAGAGTACAGTGAGATCTGCATCACTTCCCTCCCAATCCCACAATCCCCCAGCTCTTCCAAATAGATCTAGAAAATTTACACCAGATCAAATCCTGAGAACTACAAGAAAAAAATCACCATGACTTAACGTTTCCATACTGGATCTACTTATAGAAAGAGAGAATTCTGCAGACACTGAGCATGGGTTCTGGTCAGGAATGGGACACTTAAAGCATTATAGTGTGTGTATATAGATATGTATATATATATATATATATATATATATATATATATATATATATATATATGTTTATATATACGTATGCACCAGAGCAAGAACAGGTACTAGCTTCTAGAAGGACATAGACTTGTGTAAAAAGCAGGAACAGTTTCCTTTCACAGATCCAGAGTTTACTGAGACAGCTACTTCTGCCTAGGAGTAGTATTTTCTGGTCAGGAATGTGCCACTTAAAGCATTACAGTGTGTGTATATAAATATGCATGTGTGTGTGTGTGTGTGTGTGTGTGTGTATATGCACCAGAGCAAGAACAGGTACTAGCTCCTAGAAGGACATAGACTTGTGTAAAAAGCAGGAACAGTTTCCTTTCACAGATCCAGGGTTTACTGAGACAGCTACTTCTGCCTAGGAGTAGTATTTTCCAGGGTAGAGACCAGTTGTGGTCCATAATCAGCAAAGCCAGCCGAAAGTTAAGGAGCAAGCAGCCACTGTATACTGGATGGCTCAGACCCTGGGAGTGTATCAGGATCCCGTTTCCAACTTCTGTCCCAGTCAGGCTTAGCGAGGAATCGCAAGGGCAGGGATGTAAAACCGGAGGGAGCCTGTCGTCCTCTCACTCTGAGTCAGCAGGCTAATAGTAACTGCTTCTAGTAGCAACAGAGCTCAGACTAGAGGATCAGACTTTTCCCTGGATCAGAATACTTTGGGAGAACTGAAAGCTTCCAGTTCCCAGAGATCTGGAATAACACAACACAATGTTCCATGAAGGCAACAGCAGGACTCGTTGATACATTTCCTAGTCAGGAAGTAAGCTGAAAGAATGAGCAAGCAAACCAAAAGAAAGGGGCACTCAATACACAAACTCAGAAAAAGAGAATGACTCCAAAATGTTCAGATGCAAAGCCTCCAAGAAAACACAGCTTGAACACAAATGCAACTCACATGCCTTGGAAAGATAAAATGTTTTTACGTGTTTTTATCAATGTATTGAGAGTGCTAGAGGGAAAAAAATTAGAGCTATGGAAGAAAGAATTGATGAAGGAATTAACAGCTTGGTACAAGAGGCATAAAACCTTGACCAAGCAACAGACTCGCTGAAAATTTTAATTGAAAGAAATGGAACCTAATGACTCCATGAGACAACAAGAAATAATAAAAACAAAGTTCAGACTTTTTTTAAAAAAAGAAGAAATTTAAGATAATAACTGACTAGGAAACAGATCAAGGAAAGGGAGTTTAAAATAGATTAAATTAAATATTTGGACTACCTAGATGTTATGACCAAAAAAAGAGCCCAAGACATCATATTTCAGGAAACCAGCAAAGAAAAATGCCCAGAATTCTTAGAATTAGAGGGCAGAGTGGAAATAGAAAGAATTCAGTCATCTCTTCCTTGAAGAAACCCCAAAATGAAAACTTGCAAAAACATTATAGCTAAAATCAAGCTTCCAAGTCAAAGAAAATGCTTCAGGTAGCCAGAAAGAAAACTCTTAAGTACCGAGGAACCACAGTCAAGGTCACACATGATTTAGCAACCACCACTGTAAACAGGCAAAGAGCTTGGAATATGATATTCCTGAAGGCAAAGAATATTATAAGTTTACAACAGGAAAAATCAAATTATAATTCTACAGAGACGAAAAATACTTTGAATGAAATAGAAGACTTCCAAATCATTCTTCATGACAAGACCAGAGACTCTGAAATATAAACACAGGAGTTAAGAAACAGAAAAAAGTAATGACAAGGAGACACTCATAAACTGTGGAGATGATACATTTATCCCCTCTGAACCCTTCATCAGGGTCACTGACTAGCCAGGGGGCCTAGAATTGTTATATTGTATCTTGATCTTTAAAGAAGAATGGAAAGGGAGAATGTTTGTTAGGGAAGGAAGGGAGAGAGGAAGGTTAGGGAAGACTGCCTTACATAATTGGCGTGTGGAGATAGGTGTATATAAACAAAAAGGAAGGATATTGGGGGAACTGATGATTTGGACCTCAGTGTTAGCTGAACTGGTCAAAAGAGGAACAAATACATAACATTTGAAAGCAAGAGGGAAAGGAAAGAAGGGAAATTTAGAGGGAGGATATTTGAGAATATTTTCATCAACTCTTTATGGTAGCAAAGAATTAGAAATTGGGGGAGGGGAGTGATAATAGTAGCTGTGAACTCTTCCCAGTAGCATCCACTTAGATTGTACTCTTCTTACTCCCCCCACCCTGCCCCTACTTCAGACTTCTCTATTGGTGATGATATCGTTATCCTCCTTGTTGACAATGACTTCGGAATGTGCAAAGCTGGTTTTGCAGGAAACAAAATTCCCTTCAATTGTTGGGTGCTTCATACATGACTGTGTTAGTGAGTATTGTCCAGAAGGACATTTTGGGAGATGAGGCCCAGAGCAAAAGAGATACTCTGACCCTGAAGTACTTCATTGAACTAACTGTGAGATGACATGGAAAATAGCTGCCATCATACTTCCTACAGTGACCTCCTTGTAACTCCTGACAAGCACCCTTGACTGTTCACAGAAGCGCCACACCCCAACCATGTACATTGCCATCCAGGTTGTGCTGTCCCTGTATGCCTCTGGTCATACCACTGGTATGGTGATGGACTCTGGTCATGGTGTGATTCATGAACCCATCTATGAAGGTTATGCCCTTCCCCATGCCGCCTCCATCTGGATATGGTTGACCATGATCTAACAGACTACCTCATGAAAATCCTGAAATTTTCAAGAGAGGGTATAGACTATATCACAGCTTAGAGAAAAATGACCTTAGGTTTAATGACCTTAAGGAGAAGCTCTGTTACATAACCCTAGACTTCAGAGCAGGAAATGAACTTGGCTATTCTCTGGACAAGAGCTATAAGCTCACTGGTGGTGAAGTTGTCACCATTTTTTAGTATAATTTGAGTTGCTTTCCAGCGTGGTTGGGTCAGTTCCTAGCTGACAGGAACTGTTCAGGTGCTCAGGAGCTCTCTTCCAACCATCTTAATTATGGAATCCTGTGGAATCCATGAAACTTCAACCATGAAGTGTGATGTTGATGTCCATAAGGATGCCAATCCCATATTGTGTGGTAGAATGGATTGATGACAGTATGCAGAAGATTCTAACCTAACCCCCAAGCTTAGTGCAAATCATGATCACAGCTCCAGCTGAGTGCAAATAATCTGTCTGGAGGGAAGGTTCCATTCTGGCCTCTTTCCACCTTCCAGCAGATGTGAATCAACAGGCAGGAATATAAAGAGTCTGGGCCCTCCATTGTCCACCAGAAATGCTTCTAAATGGAGTGTTTGCATGATTTTTGTTTTTTGGTTTTTTGTCAAAGTGTTTGACATGATGATTGGCATACCTGTGTTTGGTAGGAATTTTATTTGTTTTTTGGCCCTTGACTCAGGATTTTAAAAACAAAATGGTGAAGGTGATGAGCAGTCTCAGTTGGAGGCAAATATCCCCAAAATTCTACAGTACATTTTCAGGACTCTGATTATACGTTTTGTTAATAGTCATTCCAAGTATGTTGCTTCAGAGAGTTACTTGGCTGTATGAAGCAATGGAACTATGCAAAGGAACTATTTAACATAAATCCAGACATGGAGAGAAAGAAAAGGGGGAAGGGGGAGACAGTAGTATTACTTACAGGTCAATTATGATATCCTTCCAAAAAATTTTTTCTTGGTATTTTCTGCCTTAATATTTGTTCCTTTTCTTTTTTTAATTGTCAGAGCCCTAGAACCCCTATAATTTCCCTCCCTGCCCTTAATGTAGATGTGAATGAAGACTTTTTATAGTCTTCCCAGGAGTTCCATGAGATTGGTGCCAGTATTTCTGGAGGAGCTTAACCTGTACACTGACTTATAACCATTTCAAATAAAAGTATACATGGTTAAGGGGAAAAAAGGAAATTAGAGGGAATTGCTGTTGGAGGAATTACTGAACAAGTTATGCTCTATGAATGTGATGGAATACTGTTGTGCTATATATAGTAAGTGATGATGGGTACAGTTTCAGAGAAACCTGAAAAGATTTGCATGAACTGATTATGAAATGAGGTGAGCAGAACCAGAACAATTTATGCAATGACAACAATATTGTAAAGGCAAACAACTTGGAAATACTTAGGAACGCTTATCGACATCAGTGAATAAACATGATTCCAGACGACTTAGAGTTGAAACATGCCACCCACTCTCTGATACAAGAGAAGTACTGAGAGTACAGAACAACTTGTTTGTTTTTTTAAACTTGGCTAATGCAGGAATTCCTTTTGATTAAGCAGATGGGTTTGTAACAAGTGTTTTGTTTTTCGTATTTTAGTGGGGTAGGAAGGATAGGAGGGAGAGAAGGTAAATTCTTACTGATTCAAAAAAATTAAATTTTTAAAGAAACAAGAGCACCTTAACACTATTTTGAGGTATCATGATCGAACTTAATGGAAAATTTTTATTTAATCATTTTATCAGGATTTTTTTTAAACCTCTCTTAAATGTTCAGTACAGTTCCTGTGTAGGAATACCACTAATGCTTAGAAAATGAGGCTTTTTGATTCAGGTAGTTTTAAAATACAGGTTTTCTTATGAGCATTGCATTTGGAGCATTACTGTCGGTGTTCTTACCAAACTGGAGTTTTGTAACATCTAGTTTGGGTTAAAATAAAACAATGGATTTACTGAATGTAAATTGCTACTGGTTAATAATACTTCTAATGCTTTCAACAAAAAAATAAGAGAAACAAATTAGTAGTGTTGGCTTGTTTCTGTTTTGTTTTTAGCGTGTAGAAATCTTTAAAAGGAGTTTTGTATTTATATAAATTGATCTCTGTAAGCAGATTATTTTTTTTCTGTCTTATTGCAGATCAGTATTTGATATTTGGTGCTGAGGAAGGGATATATACCTTGAACCTTAATGAGCTACATGAGACATCAATGGAACAGGTTAGTCATTTTGTTTTACCTCACTTGAAAAAAGCATTTATTTAGCACCTACAATGTGTCAAGCTTTGTGTTAGGTGCTGGAGACTCAGAGAGGAAAACAGAACAGTCTTTGCCATCAAGGAGTTTTCATTCTCTCTATAGCTTATTAGGATGTGTCAGTGTTTCTGCTCTGTTGATTTATCCTTTCAAGGACCATAGAGTCACCCATCTATCATGAGGAGGCATCAGAGTAGAACTGATCAGTGGAGAGTGTTTTCTGAGAAAGGGAAGAGGGGGGAGGGTCAAGGTAACAAGGACAGAGGTAAATCGTTTAGGCTGAGGAGACATTATGAATACTTCTCTACTGTTTCCCTACTCTTCTGATATAATTGTCTTGTTTATCATTTCAGTGATTTTCTTCTATTATTAAAGTTACTAATTTATGTTTCAGGGAATTAATGCGAGCAGCTCCTTCTCAACATTTAGGTAGCTAGTTAGGTTTGCTCTGAAAACTAGTTTTAAAAGTCTCATCGATATCTTCTGTTTTTACATCACTTTCATTTCTTCGTTTATCTCTCCCTTGTGCTATACACAGAGCTGTCACTTAGACAACAAATAAAAAAGTGGGGAAAGATGATTTAGCAAAGCTAATGCATTTGCTGAGCCTCACAGTTTATTTAGTATTTCACTGAATAATCCTCCCTATTATCCCCCTCTTCGGCAAAGAAGAGAATGGAGGGCAATTTCCCACTTCTTCTCTGGGTCATTATAATTAAGTGGCTTTCAGTAGCTTTATGAGTTTATAATTTACATTGCTGTTGTCATTATTGTTACCATTTCCATGGTTCTCCTTGTTATTTTACTTTGCATCAGTCTGTATAAATCTGTGCTCCCTGTATTCATCATATTTGATGTTTCTTATTGCACAGAAATAGTCCACTCTATTCACATACTACAGTCTGTTCGGCTATTCCTTAATCAGTGTTGCTAATTCTTTACCACTACAAAATGTGGTGCTTAAAATAGTGTTTTATTTGGCACTTTTCTTTCTCTCTTAGACCTCCTTGTTATGCTTAGCAGGGGGCCACAGGCTATGCACTGAGTTAGTTTTTTTGGTATAATTTGAGTTGCTTTCCAGGATGGTTGAGTCAGTTCCTAGCTTCAACAGCAGCATTTTAATGTGTTTCTACAATTCTTCCAGTGTTGATTGTTGCTATTTTTTGTCATCTTTACCAATTTTCTATGTATGAGGTGATACCACAGAGTTCTTTTGATTTGTATTTCTCTTACTATTGGTGTTTTGGAGCAGGTTTTTATATGGTAGTTAAGAGTTTGCAGTTGTTTTGAGAAGGGCTTTGACCACTTGTCCACTAGGAATGGATAGTGGTCCTATATATTTTTATCAGTATCTGCTGTATCTTAGATTTCAGATCTTTATCGGTGCTGTTGAGTGTCTTTTTCTCCACTTATCTTATCCTAAGTTGATTTTGTTAATGCAAAAGTTTTTCAGTTTCATGATAAATGATCTGTTTTATATTTTGTTGCCATCTCTTTATTTTATCAAGATTTCTCCTCTTAGTCATTGCTCAAAGGTACCTGGTCTGGTTCTTTTCCCTCTCTCTACTGCTTCTTCCTCCAGCTCCTTCTCCCCCCCACCCCCACCCCTTTCAGTGGGCCAGAGAATAAAGTGCTGGGCCTCAAGTCAGGAAGACCTGAGTTCACATGTGACCTCAAGACACTTGCTATGTGTGTGACCTTGAGCAAATCACTTTAACCTTTCTGCCTCAGTTTCCTCAGACAAAATGAAGATCCTAATGGCACTTATTTCCAAGGTTTGTGATGAGAATTAAATGAGATAGTACTTGTAAAGTACTACAGTGCCTGGTACCTGCTACCTGCTCGTTCCTTTTCCTTTCCATTCTTTCTCTCCCTCTCTTTTCATATCCAGTTCATATATTCATTTTCAGCTTACTGTGGCATATAGCATAAGATGTTGATCTAATCCTAGTACCAGTCCACTCAAGTTTTACCACCAGTTCTTGTCAGAAAAGAGGTTCTTCCCCAATTTATTTATGTTCTCAGATTTATTGAACACTGAGTCAGTTTAGTCATTTCTGATTCTTCCTAATCTAGTCTATTCCATTGATCTACTTTTTGGCCATAATAAGTTTAAGATGCCTTTTGTATGTCCAGTTTGAGACAAGGCAGCTGGAGATATAAGATTCTCAGTCAGCAAAGAGATTGGAATAGGATGGGTAGATCTGAGAATTATCAGCATAGGTCAAGTAATTAAATATATGGGAGCTGATGAGATCACCAGGTAAAATAATATAGAAGGAGAAGAGATGAGGGCCCCTCACAGAACCCTGAGGAATACCTGTTATTAGAGGGCATGTTCTGGAGGAAGATCTAGCAAAGGAAACAGAGGAAGAGCCATTGGAGAGATAGGAGGAAAACCAGCAGAGAAAAACCTAGAAAGAATAGAGGAATTGGATGTCCTATAAACAGCTTAAACTCAAGTCCAAAGCAGACCTTATTATCATTCCACTTCTTTCCACTTGTGTACTGCCAGTTTACTTCAGATCCTCATTACCACTTACATAGATTTTTGCAACTGCCTCCTTATTGGTTTTTGGACGTTAAGTCTCCTTCCACTCCAGTCCACCCTATAAGCTACTGTCAAATTAATCTGATCATCTCTATTTGGCAAATTCCAGTGGCTTCCTTTTGCCTCTGAGAGAAAATACAAACTCCTCTGTTTAGCATTTAAAGCTACACAAAATTATTGGGTGTTTTTACTTTTCCTCTTGTACTCTGTGATCCAGTCAAACTGGCCTCCTATTTCAATGCCTTTGCCGTGACTGACTGTCCCACATGCCTGGAATGTGCTCCCTCCAACTCCACCTCAGAGCCCTCCTCTGTCTTTTAAAATGTCACTTGGTCACCCTCTTTGGCAGGAAGCCTTTTCTGTTGCCCCCAAGTGCCAGTGCCCCCCCCTCAATTATCTTGTATGTGTTTTTGTATATATTTGTATTCATTAGATTGATATTTATGCCATTTTTGTGGTTTCCCACATTATAGTGTAAGTTCTCTGCAAGGAGAGATTTTTTTCATTCATTATATTTAAATACCTGGTGCCCAGCATGCATCTGGTACACCGTTGTTATTTTACATCCATGGATTGATTGCCCCCAACACACTTGCCCTCCTCCAAACTTCCATTTCCATAGGGGATCCTACCTTCCTTGTAGACACCAACAAAGGCAGAGAAATTGAGGCAGTATCAATAAGTAAAACCAGGAAAACAACACAGACAATTACTCTACTGTAAATGGGAAGCACAGCATACCAACACCAAGTGCTCCAAAATTGGCCCTGATTGATTGAGCACTATTTATTTCCTGGTTATGTAATAGTTAATCTAAATAGTTAAAAAATTAATTAGTTATAGATATAAGGTGTTAAAAGTCATAGCTGTATCTTTTTTAAAAAATTTGAAGTTCTCTTACTGACTTGAAAATCTACATTCTCAATATGAAATATATTTTAAGATGTTATATATATGGCACTTTTTAAAATCCATTCATTTTTCTTACCAGCTATTTCCCCGAAGATGTACATGGTTATATGTAATGAATAATTGCTTACTATCAATATCTGGTAAGTCTTTTATATTTTAAAGTGTTACTCTATTAAAATATTAGAGAAATGTTGTTATATTATTTCTTGTATTTGAAGCTATATTTTACATATACCTTTTTTTTCAGGTAAAGCATCTCAGCTTTATTCCCATAATTTACCAGGACTTTTTGATTATGCAAGACAAATGCAAAAGTTACCTGTTGCTATTCCAGCACATAAACTCCCTGACCGAATATTGCCCAGGTGAGTGTATATACAAAGAGGTCATGTGTTTGGTTAGTCATAGACATAATATGTTGTAGACCTTCTTAGAGTCGTCTCTGCTCGAGGTGGCCCATTACTAAAGCATCAGACTTGTGCTCAAAAATTCCATGATTTTGATCAATAGAAACTTTTGTATTCTATTTCATCTTTCCTCATTTCTCCCTACACCAACTTTGTCTCATTATTTTTACTTATTTTTCCTTTTCTATTTTCTTGTCTTTCATACAAATCATTTTTGTTGTTGTTTTTTTCCCACTAAGCTTTAAAAGTTTTACATCTTGTTTCAGTTGTTTTGTTAATCAAAGAAAAATAAAGTACTTTATTGACCAGTAATCTATGGAAATTTATTATTTTAATATTTAATATTGATATTTTGTATGGTAGTAATTTTATTAATATACATAATCTTCCTGTCAACACAAAACATAGCCCTTCTGCACCACAGTCCTCAGGATTTCATGTGGTCAAAAAATTCTTTACCCTGTAGGTAGTTTGGTCTTGAGCCTTTCCAAATTCAGTTCAGTTTAATAGTCATTTAATAGCCAAAATGTAAGGTGTGAGGTCAGGTGCTAGGAATGCAAAGAAAAATGAAAAAGACAATATCTTGTCTCAAGAAACTTCCATTCTTTTAGAGATGGGGTACATAGATAAGCAAATACAAGATATGCAGCAGGAATATACTGGGGTGAGGGGAAAATTAGGGATTCTTGAAAGAAAGCTAGAATCTCTAAGAGGTGGAGTTGAAAAGAAAAAGGCAACAGTAATGAGAGATCTTCTTTGCAAAGATACAAATGCAGATGAAATATCATGCATGAGGGAACCACAAATAGGTAGGCATGATTTGATTGGAAGAGAAAATACTATGGTAGTAAAAGAATCTAAAAAAGTTGGTTTGATCCTGATTGTGTAGCGTTTAAAAAGTCAAATGGCTTCCTTTTTTTCTTAGAAGTGAAGGGAGCCCCTAAAGTTTGTTGAGCAAGGGATTGACATGGTAAAAATCGTGCTTTTAGAAATCTCCATCAAGCATCCATGTGAAGGTCAGACTGGAGAGGGAGAGATGTGAGGTAGGGGGATCGAGTTAGAGTGGAGAAGGGGAGGAAGGTGAGAGATGCTGCGGAGAGTACATCAGCAGTCTTAGGAATTGCTTGGAAATAGGGATATGGAAAAAAGAGGCATAGAGAATGATTCTGAGAATGCACACTTAGGCCACTGAAAATAGAGTGGCATGTTCTTGGGAGAAATCAGAAAGTTGGGTTTAGGAAGAAGAATGTTCCAAACCTTTTGTGGCATATTGAGTTTTAAGCTGCCTTTGAGAGATCATGTGACCAGCAAGACGATAGAAACATTATACATGTTTGTTTTGTGCAAACATCTCAAACTTCAAAACTTTAAAAGAATCATGTACCAGATCTAAAGTAATTATCACTTAATCTATAAAAAGAATAAAGAACCCCCAGTAATAAAAATCAGATAAATTAATGACAAGGAATTTTAATACTTAAAGCTCCCATTTATTGTCTCTATGCCCAGTCTACTTACTGTGCATTCCTAGTCCAATTAGCCAAAGAAACTAAAAAGCTTTTGGCTCAGAATCTGGATACAGGGATCCCCCATGGCAATGGCTCTCTTTGAATCTTTCCATCCCAAAACAATAGCAGGCACTAGTTCTGACCAACCATGTGACAGAAAGGAACAATGTATAGGAAGGAATGGGAGCAGTGAATCTTAACAGAGAATACCAGAAGAAAACAAGTAGAGGAAGGCAGGATAGAAGAGTTGAAATGTTCCATGGACTAAATCTACCTTTATTCCCTATAATTGAATCAATATGTTTTGTGTAAAAAAAATAACAGAATGGAAAATTAGATAAACGAGGGAAGGAGGTAAGAAACGGGAGCAAATAGTATAAAATGATGAGATACTAATTTATTTAGTCTATCAGCAACAACAAAAAGCAGCATAACTTAGTGGAGATAGAAAGCTGGCCTGGAAAGCAGGAAGACCTTAGTTCAAATTCCACCCCTAGCAAACACTTGGCTGTATGACCCTGGGGAATGTATAGGAGGAAAAAGTGAAATCAATAGAGAAAAGTGAATAGGATTGGGGTAGGAGAAGTAGGAGAGGCATTCTTTTCCCTTAAAGGTGCTGTTAAAGAAATATTACCATCTAAGAGGTAAGTGTCGGAGGATTTTTTTTTCAGGATAGCATCCCAGTCCAAAAAGTAAAACGTATTACTTCTCAATGGCAGCTAGCACCTAGAGTGGTAGAAAGACTGCAAAGAACCAAATGTAAGATAATTTGAACTTAAGAATAGAAAATAATCTTTATAAGGCAAAGAATTGGACTCGGCCTTTTTCAGGGAAGACACTGAATGAATCCTATCATACAACACTGCATCCATCCTACATTGCTAACCTCATCTATTGGTATTTTTTATATTGAGGTAAATGATAATGTAACAACTTATCATTATTCCTGGGATGGACCTAAAGCAGTCTTCAGAAGGAAAATCATACTTCTGGAAACAAGAGAGCAAATAAAATTAAACAGTAATTTTAAATTAGCTTATTAGATGCATACTTGTTAACATTCTATCAATAAGCATTTCTCAAACTCCAGGGGGCAGATACTGTTGTACTGGGTTCTGAGGATACCCAGATAAAATCAAAATTGTCCTTTCCCTAAAAGCTTACATTCTAATATGGGAGACTGTGTGCATGTATATATGTGTGTACGTAATGCATACAGAATGAAAGAGGAAAAGGAAAGGGAGCACATGTTGTTTGCGTGCCTCCTCAGTGCCAAGCATGATGCTATGTGTTTTACCAATCTCATCTCATTTGATCCTCATAGCACCCTTTTAGAGTAGGTGCTGATGTTATACACATTTTGTCCTGAGGAAACTAAGGCAAATGGGTGGAGTGATATAAGGTGACCTGGGCAGGGGCACCAAGAAAGCCCTCACAGCTAAAGGACACCAGAAAAGGCTTCGCTTGAGAGCTGGAGGTGGAACTGAGTCTGAAAGGAAAAGTGGAGATTTCAGGGGACAGAAATGAGGAGGGAGTGCACAAGGTTGTCCATGCAGAGCGGGGGAAGGAGGAGGAAGGGAGGCACTCAGTAGGGAAGGGAAAAGAAGCATCATGAGTGAACAACAGCAAGAAAAGCAGTTTAGCTGGGTCCTAGAGGATACAGGCCAAGTGTTAAAGTCCTTGATGTGTTGCCACCACCTCCGTGATTCCCCCCAGAAAGAGGAGCCCTTGGAGTTAATAAGAGTAAGGGGACAACATGATCAAACCTGCAGCTTAGAATTATCACTTGGAAAGCCATGTGGAGGACACATTGTATCAGCCATTTCTGTTTATCTTTTAGGAAATTTGCTGTATCTGCAAAAATTCCTGAAACCAAGTGGTGTCAGAAATGTTGTGTTGGTAAGTACCAAAGCCACCGTTTTGTCAAGCTGACGAGAACATTTTAATGAGATTCATTTTTCATCCTGTGCCAAAGGAATTTTAAAAAGAGTTTGTAGAGGCAGCCCTTGTTACTAGACAGCTCACTGTCTGAAAGTTTGGTTGTCCCTCTCAGGACAAAAATGGTTTCTTAGCTGCCTGTCCTACCTGTTGGGCAATTTGATTCAGTAAATCTTTATTAAACACAACTTTGTGTAAAGTGCTAAGCTAAGCTCTGAGTATACTAAGAGAAAATGAACCAGCCCTCAGGAAGCTTACGTTCTATTGGTGGGAAAGTGAATACACATAGGTCAGTTCTATACAAAGTAAATGTGCAGAGTGATTTCTGAGGCAATAGAAAGAGGGACTTTTTGGTTAAGAATGGTATTTGATCCATACTTTTCAGGAAGCTAGGGATTTTGAAGGGTGGAATTGCAGTGTTTGGTGCAGGCAACAGCAAGCCGTCCAGTTGAGATTGAAGATAGAATACAAAAAAAAACTGATTTGAAATCATTCTGGGAAGATATATGGGAACCACATTGTGAAGCCCTTTAAGTGACATGCAAAGGCATTTTTAAATTTATCTTAGAGTGAATAAGGAGCCACTGAAACTCCCTTAGTAAAAATGTAATAGTCGGACTTGAGCTTCCATTTGACAAGAGCAAGAATGGGAGATGTGAAAAGTAGCAAGATTGATTCCCCTCTTCTAATAGTCCAGGAGAGAAGTGAAGAGGTCCTGAACTAAGATCATGGCAGTACGAGAAAAGGAAGAGGACAGACATTAGATTTTTCGGAGATAGAATCAAAACTTGACAATGGATTCAATAAAGGAGATAAGGGAGAATGAAAGGTCAAGGGGTGACTCAGAGGTTGCAGGCCTAGGTGAGTGGAAGGGTAGGAGCAGCCCTTCACAGAAATCAAGAAGTCAGGAAGTGGGAGGTCTCCTGAGGCAAATGTAACCACAATCCATTTGGACGTATTGAGTTTAAAATGCCTTTTGGGCATCAGAGGTAGAGTAGGCTTTGGACAGGTGGTATAGGATTAGAACTTAGCAGGAAGATGGCAGGACAAAGAACATTTCAGCTCCATTCATATAGATAGAATAAGCTTACAGAAGGCTTACTAGGCAGAAGGTGTAGAGAGAGAAAAAAGAAGAGAGTCCTGTCCGGATGCCAAAGGCACACTCACTGTTCTCCCATACAGGGGAGGGAATGGTAAGATAGCTGGAAGGAAAACCTGGAGAAAGCACTATTATGAAAACCTTGGGAGGAGATGAGCATATCATGAGGAAGAGGCTGTCACCAGTGTAAAATCAGCAGAAAGGTCATAAAGATTTAAGGCTAAGAAATTTCAAAAATAACAGTTATAAATGAACTAAAAAGAACAGTTTGTATTTTAACCTAAGGGCCCTGGGAAGTTATTGACGCTTCTGAGAAGGGGAGGGACATGGTCAGACCTGTGTTTTAGGAATATCATTAGCAGCTGTGTATAATGGAAAGACTGAGGACAGGAAAACAACCAAGAGACTGTTACAGTAGTCCAGGGAAAAGATGATAAGGGCTTGAGTTATGATGGTGGTTCTCTGGATGGAGAAAAGGGGATGCATGCAAAAACTGTGGTATTAGAACTGACACAATTTGATAACTGATTGGATATTGAAAGTGAAGAGGACTCCCAGGATTGTCAGAAATTGGAAAGTTAGGAAGAGGCTTGGTGTAGGGCTTGGGCAAAGATAATTCCATTTTGGACATACCCAACAAGCAGTTTGTCTCAGGAGAATGAGAGCTGAATTGGTAGATTAGGCATCTTGAACCCAGGGCAACGGTTGATCACCAAGAGGAGGGATGTGGAAAGAAAAGAGAAAAGCATTCAGGGCTGAGACCTGCATATCAGTTGTTAGGATGCTGGACACAGATGATAATTTGGCAAAGGATAGAGAAAAGGAGCAGTAGTAGGGAAAAGAATCAGGAGAGAGCAATGTCGTGAAGGAGTATTTAGGAAAGTGGCCAATAGTGTCAAACACGGAAAGATCAGAAAGGGTTAGGACTAAGAAAAGACCATTCAATTTAGCAATTGGGATTATTGGTAACCAAGGAGAAAATGTTTTTTCAGTTGAGTGATAAGGTTAGAAGCTGAACTACAAGAGGTTGTGAAGTGAGTAGGAGGGCAGTGATGTGTGTAGTGTCTTTGGGGAGGATGGATTGCTGTAAAAGGGAGGAGAGATGTAAGATTATAACTTGGGGGGAGACCTGTGCCTGTTTATACACATCAGGGAAGGGGCCAGGGAACAAATAGAAATTGAACATTGGAAACAAAGAAGGGCTGATTGAAGAGATCAGTCTGGGGAAAGACTGAGTCAAGGGCATAAGTTAGAGCATTTGTCCTCCAAGAGCAGAGCAAAAGAGAGAGCATGAAGGATGCTGGGGAGGAGATTTTTTATCTGTATATGATAAATGACTTCAGTTTTCTCATTAAAGGAGTGCTTTGTAACACAAAATTTTCCATCATTAGAAGAAGGTTTTTATATATGAAACATGAGGTTGAACTAGATAACTTTGAAATCCCCTTCTAACTAATATGAGAGGATAATGGGAGACAACATCCAACACTGTTATTTAGTCATGTCTGATACTTTACCCCGTGGACCCTTCTATTCTCCAGTCTCTTGAAGTCTTTCCAAGTTCATGTTCATTTCCATGATATTATGTATCCATCTCTTTCATCCCCTTTTCCTTTTCCCAACATCAGGGTCTTTTCCAATAAGTCCCATCTTCTCATGTGACCAAAGTATTTAAGTTTCAGCTTCAGTATTTCATTTTCAGTGAATAGTCTGAATTAATTTCTTTAAATATTGACTGATTAGGCCTCCTTGCTGTCTCAAAAGTCGTCTCCCAGCACCACAATTAAAATGAAGCATCAATTCTGCAGCATTCAGCTTTCCTTGTAGTCCAGCTCTCACAACCATTCATTTCTAATGGAAAAAAACCATAGCTTTGACTACACTGTCCTTTGTCATTAAGGTAACATCTCTGCTTTTTAGTGTGCTGTCCACATTTGCCAAAGCTTTGCTTTGTGTCTTTTAAGTGCAAGTGTCTTTTAATTTCATGGCTGCAGTTGCTGTCTTCAGTGATCTTTGAGCCCAGAAATATAAAATCTGACCCTGCTTCCTTTCTTCATGCTCCATTTTCAAGGAAGTGATGGGACCAATTGCCAAGATCTTTGTATTTTTGATGTTAAGCTTCAAGCCAGCTTTTACACTCTTTTCTTTCATCCTCATCAAGAGGCTTCTTAATTCCTCTTTACTTTCTGCCATTAGAGTGGTGTCATCTGCATATCTGAGATTGTTTATATTTCTCCCAGCAACCTTAAGTCTGACTTTGGATTCACTCAGCCTGGCATTTCATGTGATATACTCTCTATACATACTCTGCAAGTTAAATAAGATGATAATATACAACCTTGTCATACTCCTTTCCCAGTCCTTGACCAATCAATCAGTTGTTGCATGTTCAATTCTGACTATTGCTTCTTGACCTGCATGCAGGTTCCTCAGGAGACAAATAAGATGATCTGGTACTCCCATCTCTTTGAGCATTTGCCACATTTTGTTGTGATTCACTCAAGGGCTTTAATGAAGTCGATGAAGCAGAAGTAGATGTTTTTCTAGAAATCCTTTGCTTTCTCTGTGATCCAGGAAACGTTAGCCGTTTGGTCTCTAGTTCCTCCACCTCTTCAAAAACCAACCTGTTCTTCTGATAATTCTCCATTAACATATTGCTGAAGCCTCGCTTGCAGAATACTAAGCATAACCTTGCTCAGTATGAAATGAGCACAGTTCTAAAGCTATATGAATATTCTTTGGCATTGCACTTCTTTAGGATTGGGAAGTAAATTGCTTTTTTTCCCAATACTGTGGCTACTGCCGCATTTTCCAAATTTGTTGGCATACTGAGTGTAGCACTTCAACAGCATCACTTTTTGTGGTTTTAAATAGCTCAGCTGGAATTCTATCTCCTTCATTAGCCTTTTTGTTACCAGTGCTTCCTAAAGACCATTTGACTTAATTCTCTACATCAGTAACTATATACCATTGTGGTTATCACTGATGTTAGGATCTTTCTTACATAGTTTTTTGTGTTTTCTGTCTTTTATCATGCTCATTTTTGCACAAAACATTCCCTTGGTTTTTTAAATTTTCATGAGATCTGTCTTTTCCATGCTATTGTTTTCTTCCATTTCTTTGTATTGCTCACTTTAGAAAACCTTCCTATCTTGCCCTTTACCCTTCACCTTTTGCTTTCTTACTCTTCATTTCTTTGGAATGTTTTTTGTTGCTGCCTCCTGTATAGTATTGCAAACCTCTGTCCATAGTTCTTCAAGCTGTCTTATCTACCAGATCTAATTCCTTAAATATGTTCATAACCTCCACTTCTTATTCATAATGGTAAATTTGGAGTATCCACCTCAGATGTTCACATGGACTATCTGTGCCCAATCTGTGGTAGAGCATTTCGAGCTCATATTGGTCTGATCAGCCATAGTTGGACACACTGAAACTTAATTTTATCATGGTGATGTCATTTTGGTCTTCTTCCAGAATGAAAGACAACAATAACTATTTAGGTCTTACCTATGTGGTCTGATGGTTTTCCCTACTGTCTTGAATTTGAATCTGAATTTTACAATAAGAAGCTCGTGATTTGATCCATAGTCAGCTCCAGGCTTTATTTTAATGAACTATATAGAACTATATCCATCTTTGACTGCAGAGTATGTTATCAATCTGATTTCTATATTGGCCAAGTGTAGTGGTCTCCTGTTGAATTGTTGAGAGTGAGATACCTTGACAAAACTCTTATTAGTCTCTTCCTTCCTTCATTTTGTGCTCAAAGGCCAAACTTGCCTATTATTGCAGTTATCTTTTGATTTCCTACTGTAACATTCCAATCCTGTAAGAGGAATGTGACATCTTTTTTGGTATTATTTCTAGAAGATATTTGTAGGTCTTTATAGAACTGATTGATGCCTCTTCAGCACCAGTGGGTGGAGCATAGGTTTGTATTACTGTGATATTGAATGGTTTGCCTTGAATTCAGACAGATACCATTCAGTCATTTTTGAGCCCAATACTGCTTTTCTCACACTTTTGACTATGAGGACTACTCCATTTCTTTTAAGGGATTCTTGCCTACAGGAGTATATGTAATGATCATTTGAATTAAATTCACCCATTTCTGTTCATTTAAGTTCACTGACACCCAAGATGCTGCTGTTTAATCAGATGCATCACAGCCGAGCTTCCTTTCATCTCTGGCACAGGCACTTCGTTGGCACTGGAGCTTCTTGCAATTATCATCTGCTCTTCTCCAGTAGCATATTGGATGCCTTCTGACCTGAGGGGCTCATCTTCATTGTCATCTCTTTTTATCATTTTGGTACTGTCCATGGGGTTTTTCTTAACAGAGATTCTGGAGGGGTTTTCTATTTCATTCTCCATTGGATCACCTTTTGTAAGAATTCTCCACTATTACCTCTCTGTCTTAGGTCACCCTGCACAGCATAGTTGTAGTTTCCTTGAGATACACAAGACCCTCTGCCATGACAAAGCAATGATCCAGGGGAGTAATATCCATTATTATTCAGTTGAAAACATGAAACTGAATCTTGGAAAAGAAGTCAGACTTAGAACTTGATTTGTAAGTCTTCAGGTCATGACTTCATTTGTGAAAGTTTATAAGATCTCAGAGGAGGAATATGTAACAAAGTTGAACAAGAAAAGACAAATTTGTTTTCCTCCCATGTGGGGAAAGTCAACAGATTATTCCTCCTCTAGCTGAATTTTCAGTGTGGTCCTTTCTGCTTGCTTATGTATACTTGAAATTCTTGCCAAATTTCTAATAAGTAAATTAAGTAACTTAATTTTACTTTTAAGCCTTGAGTTAAGGTAATTTATAATGAACTTTAAAGTTATTTAACTCCATGGATAAACATAGTAACATAAAATATGTATAATTTTTGTCTTGACAGTGAGAAATCCTTACACAGGCCATAAATACCTTTGTGGAGCACTTCAGTCTAGCATTGTTCTATTAGAATGGGTTGAACCAATGCAGAAGTTTATGTTAATTAAGGTAAGCATAAAAGGCTAGCCTGTATAATTCTTAGGGCAAAAAGACTAATGTTCCAATTCTTTTTAAATTTTGTATCATAAAGTCCACAAAATATCTCTTCCTAGTTGACCTATGTTGCTTGATTAAAATTGTATGGCAGATTGGTGAAAACCATTCCATTTTCAGATATCCGGTTGTCCTAATAAAGAATATTCTTGGGCCGGAGGAATTTTGTGTGAAAGTTTGAAAAGGAGATGGAAAAATTAAAAATGAGTTGTATTCACAGTTATGATGAAGTATGGGAACAAAGCTAGAAAACCAAGCTGGTATCTATGTGACTAAAGCCATCAAAATAAAGAATCCTTTGCAGATTTGATTTGTCCCTTGCCCAAGATAACAGAAGCTGACTCAGGGTAAAAATATTCAGATCATCTTGTCAAAGAACGTTCTTTTGCCATGGGGCAATCAACAAATTGTCCTAAAAAATTAGGTTCAGAGTTTCAGAAGTCTTTTGAATAATGAATATTGTGTGATACATTTTGTGCTACCCTAGCATTTAGCTTATTTAAAACTTGGACTACAAGTATTCAGAGTGTTAAAGATATAAATTGTTCGTGCGATGTCAAATGAATTTTCTAAAACATACTATTTAATAATTATTTCCTTGTTGCTTGGTGTCTTGGTAGAAATTACTTCAGATAGATTTGGGTTGGATTCTTTATAACAGTTTCAGGTGGTCTTACGATATTTAAAATATTATTGTTTTTCCCTTGTGTCTTAAAACTCTTTATCCCATGGACCCTAGCTTATCAGCACTGTCCATGGGGTTTTCTTGGCAAAGAGACTGGAGTGGTTTGCCTTTTTCTCCTCCAGTGGATAAAGGCAAACAGAGATTAAGTGGCATTCCTAGAGTAACACAGCTAGTAAATTTATAAGTCTGGATTTAAACTCAGGTCTTCCTTACTCTAGGTCCAGCACCTTATCCACTGAGCCATCTAACTATCTCTATTTAAAATGTTATCTCCCCCTTATTTTCAAGCTTGTAAAAACTTGAGATTTTCATTTCTGATTTTCATGAAAGTTTATTAGCCTTGATATGAACTGTGGAATTAGAGGAAAAGCAGTTTCAATAATTTTAGATCCATTATTGTGATAAACTTCTCCTTTATAATGAAATCTAAGTTTAAAAAAATTCATGTTATACAAAGCTCTTTACACTCATAATCATCTGTGAGAAAAATATTTCATAGGACAGCTTCAGTTCCTCCCTTCACAGCTGAAAGTAAACAGGCTTTTCCCTAGGCCATATTATAAATCCTAGGAAGACTACCTTACATTTGTACGGTACTTTATAATTTTCAAGGCACTTGAACATACATCATCTTTTTTTTTTCTCACCACAACTACTTTATATAGACTGGGCATGTGTTGTTGTCTCCATTTTACAGATAAACTGAGACCTGAAAAGAATAAGTAACTTGCCTGGGGTTATTCAGCTAGTAAAATAATGCCAGAATCCAGATATTCTCACTCCTTAGTCTAGTGTTCCTTCCAGCATGACATGGTATCTTTCTTCCTTTGCTCTACTGACATCATGTTCATTTCAGTTACATTTAAATATGGCACTGCCGGAAAAGTGACAGAGTGGGCTTGGGCTGAGCCTCCACCTTCTCTCTTCAGAAACATTTGAGCAGATAGCTCTGGAAATACCATTTTATCTTGATTTTATTTCAGTAACAATGTTTCTTGTTTGTGACTTATAAAAATAATATTTACTCTCTGGTATAAAACTATGATGATTCCTTTTTTTATTTTAACAGTATTTTTGTTTGTTTCTCTAGCACATAGATTTTCCTATACCATGTCCACTTAGAATGTTTGAAATGCTGGTAGTACCCGAACAGGAATACCCTTTAGTTTGTGTTGGTGTTAGTAGAGGGAGAGATTTCAACCAAGTGGTTCGGTTTGAGACTGTCAATCCAAATTCTACCTCTTCGTGGTTTACAGAATCAGGTTTGTGCACTTATTTTTTATTGACTTCCTGCTTTCTGATAGATTTGCAAAATATATATGTTACACATTATTGTAGTCAAATTTGGCATAAAAAATGTGTATGTAAATTAAAGCTAAATTGTAGAGTGTTATTCACTATTCAAAAGGTTTTGTTTTTATACTTGCACAAGAGATTAAGTCTTCAACTAATTAACAGGTTAATTAATAAAATTAATGAATTAATAGAACTGTTTTTAAGTGTAATTTATTATTTGAAGTGTATCTTGTAATTGTAACTAGACTATGTGTAGAATTCCTTAGAGAAATTACTTTATGGAAGGGAATCTGTAAATTATGAGTAAATGAATTCTTAGGAAGTACTTTGGACTGTTTTAAAACAGGGTGT